>CM031087.1:2652889-3398798 GCA_018257905.1 Gillenia trifoliata | reverse complement strand
GTCGTTCTGGGAACACTTCGGTAGAAGCTGAAAATCCAATTGTAACGCTTTCGGGGAGAACCTTTCGTAAGTCAATCTGGTACGAAAGAGAAGAGTTGTTCACAAAAACAGGGTTTTCGTCGTACGTCCAAAACACACTGAGGTTTTTGGAAGTAGCATTGTAAGTTATCCATGCATGTCCCAGCTTCCCGCTGTTTCCGCCAACATTTTCCCAACTGGCAACGGTGCTTCAAGCTGAAGAAGCTTCATACTTGTCCGGCTTTCGGCCTTTCCTCGTTGTTGGGATGCGTGCACCATAATCCAACAACTGACAAGCATTCCATTTGGCTTCGATCAAAATTCATTTCCAATCTCTCATCAGCTACACAAATAAGATCTCCTGCAAGGTAGATTTGCCAAACCCAACTCACAAGTGGCATGTAAAATCCTCCTTCCACACTCAAGTTCCAAGGCCAGAACTCCAAAACTAAGCATGTCAGATTCCTTGCTGGCTCTTCCTCCGTTTGCATATTCCGGGGCAATGCATCCGAAAGTCCCTACCATCCCTGTTGTGTGAGTATTGAACCGGGGATCCACGATCTTAGCAATCCCAAAATCACCAAGCTTAGTACTGAAATCATTGTCTAACAAGACATTAGCTGATTTGATATCCCTATGCAGAACACACTGCTCTGCATCTTCGTGTAGATAGTGACGAGCGGAAGCCAAGCCTAAAGTTATCTTGTACCTGAAATCCCATTGCAACGTTGTTTTCGAGCCAAATAGATGCGTATCAAGGCTGCTGTTAGGCATGTATTGTTAGTGTAAAATTGACAATTTCTAACAAAACGCCTAGGTCTGTAATGTCTTAAACTAGTGCATGTATTCCATTGTAATTATTTAAGTCTAAGTTTTCTTCTTGTGCTCTCGATCACAAGAATATCAAGAATTTCAGAGACATTCATTCTCGTAAGCTCATCATGCATATGCATTCATATAGATTATGCCTTATTTTAATTAATATTAGTTTTTGGTTTGAATTGGTTATAGACTTATTTTTAAATAAACTAAAATGTTTTTTTTTTTGCGTGGGCTGATGTATTTATTGGGTTTAATTTTGCTTTTAGCTAACATGATAAGTCACTAATGCATTATATCTTATTTGCTTTTAATAGTTATCACTTGCACTTATCTTGTTACTTGTTTTATAAGCTTTATCTTATCACATTGAAAAAGCCTACGTTTTTATCCTGTTTGTTTTTGCATGCTTATCCTTATGAAAATGTGCCTTGTGATTTTCGTAATTGGTTGATTTTTAAAAATCATTTCATTTCATACATTTTGCATGATCGCGTTAGTATCTTGCAAAGTTCGAGGCGAAGGTGATTGACGTCCGCGTTAGTGTCGTGCCACTTCCACTCGAAGACTGAAGAGAGATTGAGTAGCAAAGCGCGAAGACAAAAATGCCTACTAGTATGTGTGTCTAGTTGATGAGTTTTGTAAGTCTTTCTGTACTCATTTCTCTTAGTGATTGTCTTGGCTTGGGAGCCCGAGGATTTTCCAGTGGTGGGTTTTGCCTCGTTAAATCCTACATCATGTGTGCACATTTTATTTATCATTTTAATTGCATATGTATAGGATAGTTTGGATGTAATGTGGATGTGGAATTTAAATTGAAAATCGAAATTGACAATTGAATTAAGTTGGAACCTATTCACCCCCCTCTAGGTTAGATTATTACCATCCTTGAACTTTCATGTATGAATAAACAAGTAAGCATTCGCCATGCTCATGACACCATCCGATGAATTGCACCAGGTTCCTATGCATCAACCGATTTATTATCTTCACTTCATTGACAAAAACTCCCTCGTAGTGCTCAGACAGCAACCTTGCAGCCTAGGTCTCTTATAGTTCCTTTATAAACTTGTCCTGACCCCCCGTGACCTAGCCTTCCGTCATTTGCAAATCCATTGGTGGCTGCAACTAGTTCTTGGTAAGAAAATCGTTTTGGCAACGCTAGTCTCTCAAGATCCTAATTTATAGAAGACACGAATTCCAAAGGTGAAATGGTTCTCTATGTGTACACCGTCCTACGCGAAATAATTCATTAACTTGGTTGAATTCGACGAGCATTTCTGATGCATCCCTGGCATCACCTTCATAAACTAAGTTTTTGCCAGGGCTGTATCCCGATATGGTGAATGAAAGTGCATGCTGTGAAATTTGGATGAGCAATCGGAGAGAGAAAAACTATGAAAACGAAGAGATAAAGGTAGGAATTATTGAAGTAGTACTGATGAACACAAAATGTTACCTTCCTGCTTAAAGACATCCTAACTTTGTGCAAACGATCGAAGAAAGTCTGATGCAATTTGTTCTTCGTTCTTACATACACAGCTGATGCAATTTGTTATTTCACAAAAAGAAATAATTTAATTAGCCCTGTACGTGCAAGATCATGACGAACCAACAGAAAATTATTACTAACACCAAAAAAAAGATACTAACTCAGACATTATATACCCGAAATCATACAACTTTGCAGCATGATGTAAGGTAGTCCTTTGAGGGGAAAAAGAAGGGGAAAAAAAACAAGTAGGGAGGGGTCTTGAAGATATTGCGCATGGATGTAGCTTGGTGATCGTACTACTTTAACGACCCGAGGTGTTGAAGCTCGAAGTTATAGATACATGAGAGCTCGATTCAGCTACTTGTTGAAGAGGATGAAACAGTGGATGATGAGGTCGGTCTTCTGGAAGCTCAGGCAGTGGTGCTTCAAGCTGAAGGACCTTCACCACTTCCCCTACTTTTGGCCTTCTCTCCTTGTTGTAGTGAGTGCACCATAATCCCACCGTTAACAAGCGCTTCATTTTATATTGATCAAAATCCATTCGCAATGCCTCATCCGCTGCATCGAGTAGATTTCCAGCAACATATAGTTGCCAAACCCACTCATAAAGCAGCCCATGAAAGCCTTCGCCCTGCAGGTAAGGCCTCCTTCCACAAGCAATTTCCAAGGCCACAACGCCAAAACTAAACATGTCCGATTCTTTGCTGGCCCTCCCTTCATTTGCGTATTCGGGGGCAATGTAGCCGAATGTACCTGCCACTCTAGTTGTGTGATGAGTCTTCGACCTTGACTGGGGATCCACGAGCTTCGCAATCCCAAAATCACCGAGCTTAGTTTTGAAATCGTCGTCCAACAATATATTGGCTGCTTTGATATCCCTGTGAAGGACACACTGCTCTGCACCTTCGTGTAGGTAATGAAGTGCCAAGGCCAATCCTATGGCTATGTCATACCTCCGGTCCCATTGCAATGTTGGTCTAGGGCCAAATAAATATGAGTCAAGGCTACCGTTAGGCATGTATGCGTAAACAAGTAAGCATTCGCCCTGCTCATAACACCATCCAACGAATTGCACCAGGTTTCGATGCATTACACGCCTTAGTACTGTGACTTCGTTGATGAAAAGGCTCTCGTACTGTTCAGATTCAGCGAAGATTCTTTTGACAGCAACCGGGAGAGCTAGATCTTGTAATGTTCCTTTATAAACATGCCCCGACGCTCCGTGGCCTAGCCTTGTTTCGTCAGCAAAGCAGTTGGTGGCTGCAGCTAATTCTTGGTAAGAAAATTCTTTTGGCAAGGATAGGCTCTGAAGATTATTCATACTTGTAAAGGGCACATAATTGGAGGTATTTCCAGCTCCACCAGTTCCGGTACTAGTACTCCTCGTCCGATTCTTTGTCACGAACCACCATATGGCAACGCCGAGGACCAACACGACAAAAGTAACTGCAACGGCAATCAAGATTGGCCTCCAAATTCCCTTCTTTTTGCTATCTGAATCCAAACTTGAAGTGAAATCCCAAGAATATATAACGTGGCACTCTTTCTGAAGGCCGGTAGCACCTGAAAATCCAATTGTAACCCGCTCGGGGAGAAGCTTTCTTAGGTCAAGAACATAAGAAAGAGAAGATCTCCCCACATTGTGATCAGGGTCTTCCTCATATCTCCAAAACACGCTGAGGTTCTTGGTGGTTGCATTGTAATTTATCCGAACATGCGCTACCTTCCCACTGTTGAAGCTAGCATTCCAGCTCGCAGTAACAACTGAGGAGATTTCGTTTACATTGATCCCTACGTGTGACCCTGGCGGATCCCATGGGTTCGAGTAAGTGTCAAACTCCACAGTTACCAGCTGGTTTTTGGACTTGGCAAAACGAGTGGTGGTGTTGAATAGTCCGAGATCACAACCAGCAGAGACCGGTGGGATTGGGAAGTGAACCGGGGCAAGGAAAAAGACAAGTCCATCGCCAAAGTCGGTGTTGTTAAGAGTGTCGATGGTGAAGTAGAAATTAGTAGAGAAATCTGAGAGCGTCCCCTTAGCCTTGTCCCATAAGTGCAGAGGCTTTGCATAGGTGGCCCGGCCAGTGCGGAATAATTCTGTGACTATGTTGAGTTCAATCACTCCCGCTGAAGAAGGTGCGGCATCACCTTCGTAGGAAATAGTGTCGTTGTTTGTGCCGGGATAGAAGTGAGTGATGTTGAAGGAAAGTGGAAGGGCAAAGGTCAAGGAAAGGAAACAATTGATGATGATGAAAATGTTCAAGAGACTAAAATTTGACAGCCTTCTTTGAAACATTTCGATAACTTTGTCACGTAAATTTAAGGACAGAACAGAAAATTTGTGTTTCGATTCTGTCATATAAACCTGTAACCAAATGAACACATGACTGCCCTTTTGAATTACACAAGAGAAATCATCGATCCACTCGAGGAGTGCATCCGAACACTTTTTGATGTCAAATGGTTGGGTTTCTATGAACGGAATATACTATGAGTCTCAGCATTGTGTTCCGAGGGTATCAATCTGTTTCATGGCTACAAGGTAAGGTATGCACGATGGTGACGAAGGTGAATCATTAAACTAATGACAGAATGAAACAGTTTTTAATGAAAGTTTAAGACAGACATGAGACATTTTCGTTGTGTTTAATGACAAATTTGAGATCTAAACATGACAAAAAATTCGTAAACAATGCATAAAAAATAAATCATAAACGGAAATCTACGTATCGATGATAGATCCAATGTTAGAGCAAATGCACAGGCAGAGGCATATTTTCAACAAGCAGAGGCATATCCGTTTGAGCCTTCCACTCATTTCAGTTTCGTCTGTCTTTTTGTGATTTATAACTAGCTAGTTTATTATAATTATATACTGTGATTTGCAGGTACGAAGTAAGAAACGATGGTTCCTAACATGTAAGTAGCGAAGAAGTGTTACTTCTGACAATGTCAAAGGTACTGTCAATACATTGATATCCACGAACCCCTACAACACAACACAGCCGACTTATAGTATACGTCTCGTTCGAGAAATAGAATCTCTCAAATGCACTTGAACTGCAGCAACATTTTTAGTAGAATTTTCTAAGTTCTTTCTTATGTATTTCCCAATTTTCTTTGATTGTTTGCAGTGCAGAGTTTGATACCTAGCTCCTAATTTGCAGAAAGTTACAATGCTTCTAAGCAGGAAGGTAACCTTTTGTCTTCATCACTACTTGAATAATTGCTACTTCTGTCTCTTCATTTTCTTCGTTTATTCCTCTGTCGTTGCTCATCCATATTTTTCGAGTCCGCTTTCATCGAGCCTTTCATTCGCCATATCTGAATACAGCCAATATAGAAACATACTTTATGAAGGTGATGCCACGCATGGACCAGCCATGCTGGTTGACCTAAATATTTTGTCTGAACTGTTTCGCGTTGGACGATGCGTGTATACAGAACCTTTCCACCTATGGGACTCTACCACAGGCTCACTAGCAAGCTTTTCTACACATTTCCGTTTCATGATTCAATCTTCTTTTAGTGGCGAATTTGGCGATGGATTTGCCTTTTTCCTTGCTCCTGTTGGATTTTCAATTCCACCTAACTCTGCCGGCGGTGGTCTAGGATTATTCAACGCCACCACTTATTTTGCAGAATCCGAAAACAAAATTGTAACAGTTGAGTTTGACACTTACTCAAACGCAGAGTGGGATCCGCCGGGATCACACGTTGGCATCAATATAAATCAAATCTCCTCAGCTGTTAATACCAGTTGGAATACGAGTAGCAATGATGGGAAAACAGCTCATGTATGGATATCTTATAATGCTATCTTGGAAAACCTCAGCGTGTTTTGGGCATACGACGAGCCTGCAGATCTTGTTGAGCCTTTGCTGACTTCTACTCTTTCATACAATATTGACTTGCGAAATGTTCTTCCGGAGTGGGTTACAATTGGTTTTTCAGCTGCTACTGGATTATACCCTGAGAGGCATGTTATATTTACATGGGATTTCAGTTCAAAAATTGATTCGAATGTGATAAGCGGAAAAAAGAAGAAGGCATTCTTGATTGAGGCCATTGTCTCTTCTTTCTTCGTACTTTTCGTATTGATGTTTGGTTTGGTCACATGTTGGTTTTTGGTGATGAGAAAACGGAGAAACAAGACTCAGCTTCACAAAAAGTACTCCAAATCAGTGTGCAAAATAAAATCGGATCTAGAGAGATTAGCCTTGCCAAAGCGATTTTCTTACCAAGAACTAGTTGCAGCCACCAATGGATTTGCAAATGACAGAAGGTTGGGTCGAGGGGGGTCAGGACAAGTTTATAAAGGAACTATACAAGATCTAGGCTTCACGGTCGCTGTGAAGAGGATCTTCGCGGAATCTGAGCATTACGAGAAAGTCTTCATCAACGAAGTGAAGATAATATGCCGCTTAATACATAGGAATCTGGTGCAGTTCATCGGATGGTGTCATGAGGAAGGCGAATGCTTACTTGTTTATGCATACATGCCTAACAGCAGCCTTGACACGCATCTATTTGGCTCGAGGACAACGTTGCAATGGGATTTCAGGTACAAGATAGCTTTAGGCTTGGCCTCGGCTCTTCATTACCTTCATGAAGATGCAGAGCAGTGCGTTCTTCATAGGGATATCAAATCGGCTAATGTATTGTTGGACAATGATTTCAGCACTAAGCTTGGCGATTTTGGGATTGCAAAGCTCGTGGATCCCTCGTTCAAGAGTCAGACAACAGGAGTGGTAGGGACTTTCGGATACATTGCCCCTGAATATGCAAACGGAGGGAGAGCCAGTAAAGAATCTGACATGTTTAGTTTTGGAGTTGTGGCCTTGGAACTTGCATGTGGAAGAAGGACTTACTGTGACGGGGGATTTTACATGCCACTTGTGAGCTGGGTTTGGCAACTCTATCTTGCAGGAAATCTTCTATGTGTAGCTGATGACAGATTGGAAGTGAATTTTGATCGAAACGAAATGGAATGCTTGTTAGTTGTTGGATTATGGTGCACTCACCCCAACAGCGAGGGAAGGCCAAATGCCGGACAAGTGATGAAGGCTCTTCAGCTCGAAGCACCATTGCCGGAACTTCCACATGACATGCATGATCATCCACTGCTGCCTCTACACCAACTGGTTCCTCTCAAGGATCTTTAGTTTCTAGTTTTGAAACTGTGAGTCGATAAATTTGTACATCGAATCGACCAAACTACTTCGTAAAATCATTGTGTTTTTTATTGTTCACGTCTGAGAAACGCTTTTTGATAAGAGGAGGTTCCAACTTCCACCTTATTCAGTTATTCCACAAGAATGGGCGTAAGCTAATTCCTGATAATTATTATTTATTTTTTTTTGTACAAAGATGGAGGGGATATTCTAATTTAAGGGGAAGCGAGATTGGATAAAGTCACACAATACGCTAGCCATAATTAAGTATTGAACTAAACGTACATAGTATACGTCTTCGTCATGTATGTGAGCCAATCTGATTTATGAAGGAGCAAGGCCTGCTAGGTGATAAATTTATCCAAGGCGAGGAAGAATATAGTAGAAAGTTGCTGCATTACATACAGAATAAAATCGAATTGGGAAAGAACAATGATATGTATCCAAAAAGTCAGCAGACCAAGACCAAGGATCTGCTGCATTATGCTGCAGGGTTGCGGACGTCTCAATGTGCTCCTTCATGGATCCAATGTTAGAGCAAATCTATAGAGAATACCAAAAAAATAACTGGCACCCGAAAAAGAAGATGGTAATGCTGACTTTATTGGATTTGAAGTACTACAATTTCGATCGTGCTGTAATCTTACATGATCTTATTCGTGCATGTCATGTGGAAGTTCCGGCAATGGCACTTCAAGCTGAAGAACCTTCATCACTTTTCCAGCTTTTGGCCTTCCCTTGCTGTTGGGATGAGTGCACCATAATCCGATGATCAACAAGCATTCCATTTCAATTCTATCAAACTTTCTATCCAATCTCTCATCAGCTGCAAAGAGAATATTTCCTGCAAGGTAGAGTTGCCAAACCCAACTGACAAGCGGTACATGAAGTTCCCCGTCCTGGTAAGTCCTCCGTCCACAAGCGATTTCCAATGCCACAACTCCGAAACTAAACATGTCACATTCTCTACTGGCCTTCCCTCCATTTGCATATTCCGGGGCAATGTAGCCAAAAGTCCCTACAGCTCCTATTGTCTGAGTCCGGGAACATGGATCGACGAGCTTAGCAATCCCAAAATCCCCGAGCTTAGTTCCGAAGTCTTTGTCCAACAATACATTGGCCGATTTGATATCCCTATGAAGAACGCATTGCTCTGCATCTTCGTGTAGATAATGAAGCGCTGAGGCCAAGCCTAAAGCTACCTTATACCGGAAATCCCACTGCAGGGTTGTTTTAGACTCAAACAGATGCGTATCGAGGCTGCTGTTTGGCATGTATGCATAAACAAGTAAGCATTCGCCTTCTTCGTGACACCATCCAATGAACTGCACCAGGTTCCTGTGTATTAACCTGCTTATAATCTTGACTTCGTTGATGAAGATCTTCTCATAGTAGTCAGATTTTGCGAAGATTCTCTTGACAGCAATAGCGCAGCCTAGATCTTGTAACATTCCTTTGTACACTTGTCCTGAACCTCCTTGGCCCAGCCTTCTGTCACTGGCAAAGCCATTTGTGGCTGCAACCAATTCCTTATAAGAGAATCGCTTAGGGAACGCCCGCCTCTCAAGATCCTTGTTTATGGAGGTGATCACATCCTTGGAGTAATCCTCAAGTCCATCGATCTTGCGCATTCGCTTCGTTATAACCAACCTACACAAACCCACACCAAGCATCAAAACTAACAAAGTAATACCAGCAATTGCTGCTATTAACAATTTCTTCTTCTTTTCCATATGCTTGGTTTTCTTACTGAACTCATCGGAATCCAAATGCGAATTGAATTCCCATGAACTTATAACATGTCGCTCGGGGGCTAGTCCTGTGGCAGCTGAAAAACCAATTGTAACCCATTCGGGGAGAACCTCTCGTAAGTCGATAGGATGCGAAAGAGAAAAAGTACTGTCGATAAAAGCAGGATTAGGGTTTTCCTTGTATGTCCAAAACACACTGAGGTACTTTGTGGTAGCATTGTAAGTTATCCATGCATTAGCCACCTTCCTTCTGTTGCTGCTAAAATCCCAGTTGGTGTTAACAACTGAGGAGATCTTATTCACATTGATCCCAACATGAGGCTTGGGCGGATCCCACTCGTTCGAGAAGGAATCAAACTCAACCGTTACAATTTGGTTTTTTGACGCTACAAAATTTGTGCTGCTGTTGAACAATCCTAAATTACCACCGGCAGAGTTAGGTGGAATTGGAAAGCCAACGGGAGCAAGGAAAAAGGCAAATCCATCACTCGATCTGCTACTGTTATGAGTGTCAATCATAAAAGTGAAATGGGAAGTGAAGTCTGCTAGCGACCCGCTAGCGGACTCCCATAAGTGCAAAGGTTGTGAATAAGTACACCGTCCCACTCGGAACAATTGAGAGACTGTGTTGAGTTCTACCATTCCTAATGAAGGTGTGGCATCACCTTCATAGAGTATGTTTTCCGTATCGAAGTTGAATTGAGATATAGCGAACGAAAGAGGAGGTTTGAAATTAGTTCGACGAGCGAAGATTGGCAGAAAATTGATGCAAATGAAGAGACAGACAAAGCAAATGTTACAAAACGTTACCTGCCTGCAACTTATAAGAAACATGGTGACCTTTTTATGCAGAAATGTACGTAAAATTTTGCAAAATGCGAAGAATCTAAAAATCGAAGAAAGACAACCCTACACAGAAATTATTCTGAACTCTGAAGTCAAAGCTTGTTGCTATAAATGTTCATGAGTTTGAGAAATATAAGAGGAGGACTAATGAAGAATCTCTTTTTTTTTTCCTTACTATTTATTTGCATAAAAACGACATGCAGAATAGTACAGAGGAAAAGGAACCAACGACCTACGTCAGAAAGGGTTAGCCGACCTGTGGATTGAACGGCTTGTTAATTGGCAGTACTAGTTCTATAGAATCCGGGACGGCCGGCATTGACACGGTAATGTGTTTCGGATCGATATCGACAATTATATGCTTCTAGGGTAGTGATTATGGACCACGACGATGACAACCACGAATCATCCGAAAGATAGCACTTGGAATTGGCTAAACTGAACGAAAATCCAAATTTTAATTGCTGAACTTTTCAAAATTAAATACAAAAGTAAATATCAATGACAACTGTAGCAAGTTTTGGTAGGGGTGCAACTTGGGCAGGTTGAGCGGGTTGGATGGTCAACCCAATCCTAACCCAACTTTCACAATTCGAGTTTGGGTTGGGTTCGGGTTTATGCAAGTTTAGTCGGGTTAGAATTGTAATTGCCCTAGTGCAACTCTATCCGTTTAAGAATTGTCTAGGCAGTTACTATTCACAAAATATTTATAAAAGTGAGCATATAAGATTGGGTCAACCCAATCTTAACACATTTCATCTTTTGGTTGAGCCAAATCAAAAAGTGAGCATACAAGGTACTCACTAGTGAGTACCCAAGTATTATCCGAAAAAAAAAATAAGGAAGGGGAAGAAGAAGATACGACGAAAGGAAGATGCATACATAGGGTTTCTGTTTTTTTTTCTAATGATTAATGTAAATTTTTAATTTGATTTTCTTTTTTTAATCTATTTATAAATGATTTTATATTTTAAGTAATTAATTATAAGGGTAAATTTGTCTTAAAGGGGTGATGCGATAGTGAACTAAAACCTTAGGGGGTGTCAGTGTAATTTCTCAAACCTGAGAGGGTTTTGTGAAAACACGATAAACCTCATGGGGTGTTAGTGTAATTAATTAACCTATTTTAGTGAATCATGATGAATAGATAAGACGAGAAGATTAGCTAACATTATCCAACAATTAAGAATGGATTTGTTGAAAGAGTTGCGAAAGAATAAATTCAATTATGAAGTCATGTTTATAGGTGTCTTGAAACAGTGAATGAGGTTAAGTATCGTTTAGATTTTTGTAATGATTACCGACCTGAAGATTGGTGGATGAGCATGCCAGATATGGGATACCTTATACCAAATTGTTCCAATGTGGTGCTTATGCATTTTTCAAATAGTCCGTCTCTAACATTCTTACCAATGGAGTATTCTCAGGATTTTCAAGGGCATATTTAGCTTTCTGCCATCTCCCCAATCACTGTATAACGAGGGCTACGGGGAAGAGAGAATACACACCAAGATAAATAATTCTCTAAGTTTTAGAGAGGAAAGCAAAAACTCTCCACTCTTTTAGTAATCTTTCTCTCTCTTAGTTTAGCCTCTAGGATATCACCTCAACCTTAGAATTTGAGATGCAGTTAAGAACTATATCGATTTGATCCCTCTTGTTGCAACCAAATTTGCACACCGCCCTCCGTGAGGGAGTGCTTAATCGGGCACCTACAAGTGAGAGTAAACAAACCGTGAAATCCCTAAGGCACCGGTGTGGTACCGGCCAAAGGTTCTCCGACGGTCAAATTAGTAAAAAGTTTATAGAACTCAAGCAATGGGCAAGAAAGCAAGAGAACAATATGTATGCATACTGTGCACAATATTAGTCTCAATGCGTGTGTTACCTTTGATTGAACCCTAAAAGAGTGTATTTATACTAGTCGTGAGAGAAACCTTTTAGGATATGAAGCCGTACTTACTCCATTCCGCCTTATTCCGGTCAATGAGAATTTATGGTCCCACACTTATTTAACAGCATAAGTACGTAGGTAATCTAGCTATGTTAGACAACCGCATCCTCCTTGTGTGACACACTTGTGCATGGTTCATGGTTCATGTAAAGGTTTGTAGGAACAAGACAACTATTCGGAATTAGTTAATTCTGTTAGGTCTGTTAGGAACAAGACAACTATTCGGAATGGTTCATGGTTCATATGAAGGGAAGTTATGGCAAAATTAAGATTACTTGAGAAACACATGCATAATATGAACAAGTAAAGGTGGAAGCATAAAGACATGAACTAAAAAATAAATCTTTATCCAAGACTTCCAAAACCTAGTAGCTAGTAAACCATATGACTCAAAAATCACAAATACATGCATGAGAAAGGAGAATTTCATTATACCTTTGGAGACCAATCTTGACAAGGCAAAATGTTCACCCAAGGGAAGACATTTATTGCTTGCTTCTTCCTCCTTACATTTGTGGTGGGTGAAGTCTTCAAATAGCTCTCCAAATGTGGCTCCTTGCTCCATGGATTTGAGATGTGAATGGATCTCCTAAGTACCTAAAAGGGGACCTCTAATATCTCGACACCAAGGAGTGGTATGAAAAGGAAATGATTTGTCTAGAAGGAGCTTTGATGCTAGTGAAACCCCTCTTATAATGGCCGACCCTATGCAGAGAGAATAAGAAAGTGTAATGCTTCTTGGCTAGTGTTATAACTTCTCTTATATAGCCCCTTCGAATTTAATCAATTGTGAATTGAAACTTATTAATCGATTCAGTTCCAATTAGCAAGGTTGTGGGCAATTGGAACTCTTACTAATCTATTGTGAATTGAAACTTAATTTCTATTCTCCCTTTGTTGATAATTAGTTTTCACTAATCTCTAGGGCTTCTAAAGCCAAGATTGACATCTAGCAATGCGTCATGGTTACCCAAGGTAACCAGAAGAGGTGGAGAACCTATTCAGTTGGAATTACAATGCAATACAGTTCTTCTCTAATCCAATGCCATTAATTCACATTATTTGGTTTCGTGTCTTTTGCTTAATGCTATATATTCATTTATATGATTCCCACGAATGTGATTTGGAAAATCTTTCCTAAATCATATCCATATAACTTGGCCAGAGACTCATGAATCATATCACAGAATATTCTCCTTCTAACACTATCTTATATAGAAAATCCCACTGCAAGGTTGTTGTAGAGCCAAATAAATGCGTGTCGAGGCTGCTGTTTAGGCATGTATGCATAAACAAGTAAGCATTCACCCTGCTCGTGACACCATCCGAAGAATTGCACTAGGTTTCTATGTATTAACCGTCTTATTATCTTCACCTCATTGATGAAGACTTTCTCGTAATGCTCAGATTCCGCAAAGATTCTCTTAACATCAACCGTGCAGCCTAGATCTTGTAACATCTCTTTATAAACTTGTCCTGACCCTCCATGGCCTAGCCTTCTATCGTCCGCGAAGCCATTGGTGGCCGCAACTAGTTCTTTGTAAGTAAATCGCTTCGGGAAGGCTAGTCTCTCGAGATTCGCATTTAAAGAGGGCATGACATTGAAGCAACTGTTCAATTAAGACGGAACCTAGCGAGGATTAGGCTGCAGACTTTGTAAGAAGTTGCATGAGTTGAGAAATACATAATTAAGGTAAGGACTACTAGAAAGTTAAATTAGTTAGGATAAAGTTTGTGTCTCCCTATAGGCTCCCATGGGGAACTTACGATTAACGAATATTTATTGCCCGAACATTATAATCGGAACCGTTCATTCTCTTTATCATTATCTAAATATCATATATGCAAAAAACTATTCATTTGGAGATCTTTTAGCCATTCATATGCATAATACAAAGGGACGGTTCATTATGAGGACTAAACGATCTTCAAATTGAATGATTTTTTGCATATATGATCTTTAGATAATGATAAAGATAATGAACAGTTCCGATTGTAATTATGTTCGGACGGTAAAAGTTTGTTAATCATAAATGAGGGAGATGACAGCAATTTTACCACACTCAAATTCCAGGCAAAAATCACTTAAAAATACTTGCAAGAGTACAAGGTTATCGTAGTATAGCAACTCAAGCAAGGTCGTTTCTACAGAGATTGATATAAATAACTTATATTTAGTCTAATTCTTAATTAATTATTTAATACAAAAAGATAGACATTTGTAATCATGAATTTAAAATAACAAAATAAATGAAAATTCGCAGGAATTTAAATAATTAAAAATAAAGATCATCAACAATTATTAGAAAACAAAGATAAGAAACCCTAGAGTTCAGCCATCACCAATAACAATCCTATATAGTTCTACCACTTATGAATTACACATGCACTTTGAAGGTTAGGTTTTCCTATTGCATATTCTACTAGTGATATTCTAGCTAGAACGTATATCTAACATGCAACCCGTCTGTGATATTCAGATCAAATATGAACATGCAAGACTCATTAAGCTTTGTGAAAACCTTTTGAAAAGCCATGCAACCCTTAAGAGCGTGATATTCGCCTTAAGTGAACTTACAATTATCAATCACAAGAAGCCCTAGCCAATTTAAGGGTGATATTCCAACATAAATTGCATCCAATTACTTGTCTACACATCCTAATGGTAATCAAGCATTAAGATAAATAGATAGTTTAAACCAGTGATTGACAATTCAAAGTAGCATGCATAAAATCATAAGCAATTGAAAAGAAACTATATATTCATGTTAAAGGCTCAAGGCCTCACCCTAGAAAGAGAATTAGTTACGCATAATCATAATTGAAATCATAACATAAATTGACAAAAGTTTAGAAAACACCATTGTAGAAAAGTTGAGCCGAGTTCTCCACAAATTTAATCTTTAAATTCGTTCTCCCCCTAAACCCTAGAAAACTCAACTGTATATAATACTAGAAAAACCAAATCCTACTTAAAAAGGGCTTCCCCAAAAATCAGGAAACAGAAATAAAAATAAAATCAATTACAGAATCCTTTCCTAACAAGGACTTGGACTGCTGCAGAAAATCTTTCTTTTTGCGGACCAAATCAGCTCCGAATTAGGCCCATAATATATCGTTGGAAAGCTAAAAACGTCCTCTACAACTTTGTAGAAGAAACCTCGGCCCAAAAACGTCATTCTGGATCAGTTATTTGCCAAATAAGCCCAAAACGTGAATTTGGCCGAATTTTGCAATCCGTCTTCAATTATTCTTCACGATCAAACGGCATAGAATTTAAGGCTCGAAACTTTGACATAATCTTCTTAGCTCCAAAACTCCACAATTTGTCCATTTAATGCGCAAAGCCGATTCAATCCATCCTATAACAAAAATATATAAAGAAGTATCAAAATTCTCTCAAAAACAAACATAAAAGCTAAATTGGAATACCATAAAATATAATATAATATCAACTGATCAGGAGACACGTAAGTTTCCCATGGAGACACAAGCATTATCCAATTAGTTATGTCCTTAAGCCTAGGAAAAATCTCTCAGATCTCATTGGCCAGCAATATCGAATCTTTGGCTTTATGCTTTAAGGTATGGGGACAATAATGATGAATAAACTCAAGAAGTATGGCAATCACTAAGTTAAGAGTGACAGTCTCAACTTATTTAATACCGTTTTTATTTTATTGAAAGAGGCCATGAGTTCAAATCTCGCACTCCAAAGTTGAGATGGAAAAGCCATACATATGAGATGACAGAAATACATAAGAGATGAGTCTCTTTTAGTTATATATACTAATTTGTTTTAAGCTGTTCTATTATAAGTAAAAAAGTATTGGGAAATAAAAATATTATAAATATGTTTTGCTAAAATAGAAAGATCAACAGACTAGGGCAAGACGGGTGAAGTGTTTTAAATACTCGTGTACATGTATAATATTGTAATAATGCATATATTGTTGCTACGATATTGTTGAGTATACAAATTATTGATGTGTGTTGGATATATCTACAAATTATTAATATGTGTTAAATATATCATCTATATATTTATGATATTCATAATATGGCAATAGACAGTTGCTATAGTTCTCGATATGAGTTTAGAATTGACGTTTATATGTTCACGATATTACTAATTATGTCAATTGTGTATTATTTTAGTGACTTATAAACATGGGATTTCAGTCTTTTTACCTCATAAATTTTTTATATCAGCAACGGATCTCAAACTTTCTATTTCATCACCGCTTCCTTCGTTTCTTTCCACAGTGACCAATTTCTCAAAAGTAATTTAATTTGAACAAGTACTCGGTTTTTGTTTTTTTAATTAAAAAACTAGAGTGACATTGGAGATGGTATACATGTGAATGAGAGAGAGAGAAAATTGTTGAGAGGTTGTAGTGGGAATCTCATGTCGAGAATCAAAATAGCATAATTGTTTGGTTGAAATTATATAGGACTTCTTTATCTATTGTCAATTAATTTTGAGTTATATGCTCACATTTTAATATGGTATCAGAACAGACTATATGCATGCTTGATTAACTTGCGCACATACACATCATCTAATATACAATTTGCACTTTTTTGTTTGAGAACTGATTTTCACATATTTTTTTTTTAATTTCTGATAATCAAATTAAATAAATTAAATAAAAACAACTGACAAAATTATAAAAATGATGTATAGTGGATGAAAAAAAATGTGTGTTTCGGTTACTATAACAACCCAATTTCCCAATACCATTGGGCTTAACATGAAATCCACATAGATCCACTCCACACTACTTCACTACACCCGAAAAAAAGTATATATAAATAAACAAAAAATAAAAGGGCTGCCTTCGCGACCAAACACCTCGGGAGCTCCTTCCCTTATTCCGGATTAGGGTTAACTCTTTTGGCAATCACAGATCTTCCCAAGGCGCCAACCAACCCCCTCGGAAATCAGACTCTCTCTCTCCTTCCCTCTCAGTACAAACATCACAGGTAAAAAGCACAAAACTTTTTTACCATCTCGTCAAACCTTTGAATACATATGCTTCTAGCCTTCTTCTCTGTATCAATGTCGCATACTTTTTTCTCTGGGTTCTCGAAATTATGGCTGCCCTATATTACTATTATAATTTTGGATACGGACATTGCCAGAGTAAAAACTTCAATCCGAATTGGGAATTTCACCTTCAATTACTGTGCTGCATTGTAATAAAATGGAAAAAAAAAAAAATGAAGCTTTTAAGGTTTGCAGAGCTAAAGATTTCAGCTTTCTAGTTTTTGCTGATTTTTGCTTTGTTGGGTTTAATGAATTTTCCAAAAATGTGGCAAATTGGCTGTAGATTTCATGAGATTTCTGGCGGTGTAGCCGAAACACGTGTATTTATTTTTCATTAATATACGCATATCAACCTCGTCATCCATCCATATCATGACACGTGGAGTAATAGCAACTGTTTCGGGTACACATAAAAATTTCTCGCAGCTTATCTGGTTGAAAGTCTACTGAATGTGCCAATGTTGCCAATTGGGTTTTGATAAATTTAACATTTTCATTGAAAGAAATGGTATCAACTCTGTGTTGTGCTATGTATGCCAGTGTTGGTTGGAGGAGGGAGAAATGGGTTGCCAAACGGCAGCAACGAATACTGATCGGTCAAGGACGTATTGGACTCCAACGATGGAACGATACTTTATTGATCTTATGTTGGAGCAAATGCATAGAGGAGCTCGAGTTGGCCATACTTTCAACAAGCAGGCCTGGACCGAAATGCTCAGCGTGTTTAATGCACAATTTGGCTCTCACTATGACAAAGATGTTTTGAAAAGCCGGTATTCGACTTTGTGGAAGCAGTTCAATGATGTGAAGAATGTTCTTGGTCAGAACGGGTTTTCTTGGGACGAAAGTCGTCAGATGGTGGTAGCTGATGAATACATATGGGATGCTTACATCAAGGTGCAGTTCTTTCCCTACTCATGGTTATTTGTAAAACTATCTGTTCTGTTCTGTAACTGCAAATAACATTGAATGCATGTAGGTTCACCCGGATGCACGGCCTTACAAAACTAAACCAGTGTTGAATTTCAATGAATTATGCCTCATTTATGGGTATACAACTGCTGATGGAAGATACAGTCGATCAAGCCATGACGTAGACTTTGATGATGAAGTTCAAGGAGTAACCACGGGTTTGTATCCTTTCCTTGTCATAAACCTTAGACCAAGGTTTGCTTTGTTGTTGGAATGTACAATGTACGATTGATGTTTCAGTTTAAGAGACTAGTGTCGGGAGGTTAGTGTATGGTGGTGTGCTGTTCTCGTGCTTGATGAGCCGATCAGGAAGCATATAGAACTCATTCTTTTGTATCTTGAGAGGAAGTTCTGGGTCAATCTTCAAAATGGTAGACATTGTTGTAAGTAGGTGATCTGCTTACTGTTAGGTATAAGATAAGCAAAACAAGTATCGATGACCTGGTCATCCGAAGCTTGTAACATGACCGTCTTAATATGATGATGGTTGACTTTCAAAAATTACTTATATTAGTACATAAGTTGATCTTTTTCTTTAATATGAGACGTCAACTTAAACATTCCTCAATGTGTAGGTGACGGAATGGGCAGCCTTGCTCCTTCAAGTAGCGAGCGTCCAAGGACAGAATGGTCACTAGAAATGGATCAGTATTTCGTTGACATTATGCTGGAACAAGTATCAATTGGCAATAAGACTGATAATACATTCAACAAACAAGCCTGGACAGTTATGCTTGCCAAATTTAATGAAGAATTTGGACCTCAACATAGCTTACGGGTTTTAAGGCATCGATACAAGAAACTGTTGAAGTACTATAGGGACACAATAGTTTTGCTAAGACAAAAGGACTTTTCCTGGGATGAAACGCGACATATGATTGTAGCTGATGATGATGTTTGGGATGCATATACAAAGGTACACTGTCAGGACAGTTTCATCATTCAGTTATATATTTTTGGTAGGTTTTTCTTTTCTATTTCTTTTTCGTTATCAATGACTGATTGATGTAGAGTTATAATAGGTACACCCTCATGCACGGGCATATAAAACAAAAGCCCTGCCAAACGTATTTGGCATGGCCCTGTTATTTGGAAGTGAATGCGATCTTGGCACCGACAATCATTTGCATCTGCAGAAAGACCTTGATGGTACAACACACGTCAAAGCTGGTGAGTTACAACTTACACAATGGTCATAAAGATATAGAAATCCCCGGACAGAGAAATGGGAATCACATACTGTTATTCGTTTCTTTATAGAATATGATATGTTAACCAACGACATATGAAAGTTGCTGGTCTTTCAGTTTTCTTATCACCAACAAAGAGGAGTTTTTAGAGTTTATCGATCATTAAAACTTTCTTCACTCTTTCTTGTTTTTTATATAGCTTTTTATATTGTTAAATGACTGGGTTATAGACAGAGGATGGTCGTACTATGTTTTAGAAATGTAGTCTGTTCTGTCGCATGAAATGTCTGCTTCTTTTTCTTTTCATTTTCTTTCCGGTCCCTAAATCTTGTCAAGAATGAAAGGATTACTTCAAGTAGATATTTATTTCTGTAGGGGACGGAAAGGGGAGCCAGACTCCAACTGTCAGTGAGCGTTCAAGGACATATTGGACACCAATAATGGACCGTTACCTCCTTGAGTTGTTACAAGACCAGGTGCATAGAGGAAATAAACTAGGACAAACTTTCATAACTCAGGCTTGGATTGAAATGGTTGTATCTTTCAATGCGCGATTCAAATCTCACCATGATAAAGATGTTTTGAAGAATCGGTTCAAACATTGGCGAAAGCAGTACAATGACATCAAGATTCTTCTTGAGCACGGTGGGTTTTCATGGGATGAATCACGAGAAATGGTAATAGCTGAGGATAGTGTTTGGGATGGTTATACAAAGGTAAGCTTCTCCTTCTGGATTAACTCAAAAGTTTGTTGGTTTCCTGCTACTTACATATAATGCATGCAGAACCATCCTGATGCTCGATCATATAGAGTTAAAACTATACCAGGCTACAACAAATTGCGTGTTATTTTTGAAGAAGAAACTTATGATGGAAGATATAGTCGTTTGGCGTGCAATTCAGATCCATGTGGTGAATTAGCAGATTTGATGACTGGTATGCTATCGTTACTTTCTCATAATAGTCTGATTTTGAAGTAGTGAGCAGGCCAATTTCGATTAAAAAAAATACCAAGAATAAGTTTCGTATTTGAATGCAAACTCTAGAAGTGTACTTATTGCACTTTGTTTCAAACTCAAAGACAATTTAATTCATGTTTGTATCCTCATGTAGGTGCAGAGAAGAATGACATGCCCTACATTCCCATTGTTCCTGTGACGATAGATTGGACACCAACGATGGACCGTTATTTTATTGATCTTATGATAGATCAGCTGCATAGTGGGAATAAGATTAATCACACATTCAATGAGCAAGCATGGGCTCAAATGCTTGAATCATTTAATATGAAATTTGGACTTGAGTGTGATAAACACGCTCTAGAAGATCGATATGTGTGTTTGGTGAAGCAGCATGACTACATCAGCAGTCTTCTCACTCATAGTGGATTTATGTGGGATGAAACTCAGCAAATGATAACCGCTGACGATGACATTTGGGAAGCTTACATTAAGGTGCGTAGCACGTTCCTGTTGTTTTTGTCTTGACAACTTGTTCATGTGTAGAACGAACCGACCAAGTTGTTATGTATGATATGTTTGCAGGAACACCCGGATGCTATCTCATATAGAAATGCGTTCTTGGGTGGTTATAGCGATTTGAGCAAGATTTGCGTAAATAGAGAATTAGACGGAAAATTCAGTAGGCAGGGTGTTGGAATGGAAGCTGGCTCTATTGTGTTCGAATTAGAGATGAATGGAACATCTGGAGATCTGCAATTGTTAGCCGAGGACATTGAAATATCCGATCAACAGAGAAAGCGGCCAACTGTGACGCCACCAAACTCCGGACGCTCTAAAAAAGTACTGAAAACGGGCAAGGATACGCAAAAGGCTCCAACTGAGATGGCAGGTCGGGTTACAAAACTCGCAGACGATAAGGAGAAAAACAACTACACATCAATAGAAAAAGCAATCGATGCGCTTCAAGCTTTACCAGATATGGATGATGAGCTCATGTTGGATGCTTGTGATCTATTAGAAGATGAGAGAAAGGCAAAGACATTCCTGGCCTTGGATGGGGCGCTGCGGAAGAAGTGGTTACTGAGGAAGCTCCGTCCGCAGTCGTAGCCTTTCGGGTTTTTCAGTGTAACATCGTTTCACATTCTGGTTGGGGTTCCGGTCGTTTGCACTGAAAAAATTACTTAATTATTTTCTCTCAAAGCTTTGAGCATGCTAGCAATTTCTTCCTCTGTTCATTCCATTCAAATGGAAAACCTCTGCACTCGGAAAGGACCGGAAAAATGAGTTCACAAGCCGATAACAAATCCGAGTCCGATAACGGAATGACCACAAGCATTGAGAAATAGTGCATCAATTGGAAACCAAAAGGAAGCTTTGAACTCGAAACTAAATAATCACATACATATTCAACAGTTGAGTTACAGAAAAATGCAATCGAACGCGGTAAATTTGAACTTCAAAAAAACAAAGGGAAGATTCTGATGGCTTCATTTGAGATATTAACCACTCACTCACTCCTGGTGGATTACCAAACCAATACCAAAATGTGGCATTACAAAAAGCAATGAAGATGCGATACCTTCGAAGTGAAATTGTTACGTAATTGCCCAGAAATATTGGTTAACAAGAACCAAATTTCCTGTTACAGGATGTAACTAATCACTAGAAAACACGGAACACGTTCTCGCAACAGTCGGAACCCAAAGAATTCTTCTTCCAAAGCAGACTCCAGCTGAACTTCCATCTTGGCCCCGACATCATCTAGAAACACTGCACCACGATTCCAAAACGACCGACGGGATTCAACTTTTGGAAATTATCGATTATATTCCCAACTCTTTTCAAGGAAGAGTTCTTCAGGATAGACTCATTTCATTCTTCTCCTCCTATCCCTGTCTATTTCTCTGCTTCTATCTCTCGCAGGGTCATCCCTGTCTCTACTTCCACTCTTCTCACGATCCCGATCCCGGCCTCTCCCCCTATCACCTTCAAAATCACGGGGTCTATCTCTGTCTCTATCCCGCTGCCTTTCCCGGTCTCTGTCTAAATCATGTTCCCTTTCCCGATCTCTGTTTGATGATCTTTGTAGTGGACTATCACCTTGGCTTCCACTGCGGTACCGCTTTCTTGAAGCATCACGAGTATCGGCATCCTGTCTGTCCCTCTCTGAGGATGTTCTCTCTGAAGAATACAAAGGGGAAAATTATAAGATACAACTAAAGCATTATTAAATTTAGAGAAGAGAAACCAGAAACAGTACTTCCAATAAATGTCAGAATCTCAGCCCGACGTTGTACCCAAGCTAATAACACCTGAAACAGTCTGAAGGCATCTCAAGGTGTACGTATTAAGCTACTAACTAAAGGAGAACTTACTACTCCCGGAAGCATCTTCGCTGGAATCTGATAACCCATATTCTGATTCAAGCCGTTTCCGATGCATTGCAACCTTCCTCTCAATTTCCTCAGGATTTTTTATTCCCCGCTCCTCAAGAGATTCACGATATTCTATCAAAGCAACTTCCAAACGTCTCAACTTTTGCCTGCAGTAAAATAGTCAAGCAAAATGTAAGTACAATTTTGTAAGGTCCTAAAAGCATCGTTTCTAAACAAATGAAACTAGACACACCTCTGCTCCTCGCTAATTCCACTGTCAGGTTGTGCTGGAATGCTTGCATCAGTTGCAACCTCCATCTCATCAGCTTTACTGGGACCATCACCAGCATTTTCACTTCCAGAAGATGAGTAGCTTAACCCGAGACCCTGAGCCCGCTTTTGGTCGTCATCACTATCATCATCCTCTCGTGCCCATTTAGAAGCTGGTAGAATAGGGTCACTCTTCTCTTTCTTTGTAAAAGCTTTTAGTTCAGGCTGCGGGATGGGAAAGGTATGGGCCAAGGGTAGGGACCCCTTCCCTTGAGACTGTATCTCATCCTCTACATAACGATTCCATCCAGACATTTCCACTGGGTCTGGTTCAATATTTGTTTCTCTGCGGCTACTTGAATTTCTAGCTGAACTTGAATGCTTCTGAGCATATTTCAAGTCATCATCTAGTTCGTAGCCCCTTTGTTTTTCTGCTTCTTCAAGACTAAGTAATCGTGCAACCATCATTTCTCGACCACCAACAAGAGACAATCCATTATGTCTGCAGCGTCTTTCCAACTCAGCTAAGGGAAGACTCAATAACTCCCTCATAGCTGCTCCTTTGCCCATTGCCAAAGCAGCATCTTGATTGGTTTTACTAGCATCACTTGTATCTTCGGAAGTGGTCTTTTTGTCTATTTCAGGTGCATCGCCACATATGGAGTGAAAGGGGACCACAGAGTTCCCAGACCGAAGAAAAGTAGCCCGTAATCCATTCACGTAAGCGTCTGAAAACAGAAACCAGTCCGACCATACTTGCAATACTTTCAGAACTCTTTCCTGCAGATTTTCAAGTAAAGTTCAACAAATGTCAGAAAAAGAAAAAGAAAAAGAAAAAAAAATATGATGGGCTGTCACTACAGCAGGATGAAACTACCATTATCATACCTTAAGGGCCTCAGCAGTGATCCTTCCTGTTATGCTACGATACAAATCATTAAAGCTCTCCATTATGTCTGGTAATGAAGCTTCAAATTTGGTGCGGTATGCAGATGCATTCTTTACGGGAGCACTGCTATTGTGAAGCACATCAGAGACAAGCATGAGTCTTGCTACTTTGGTTGGGATAGGGGTCTCCTTAAGAGTCAAAGATTCTGTAAGAACCTCAACTATCTGCAACACAAAATAGTCTGAGAAATCTGTACAAGCAGAACTAGTCTTTCTTTCTTCCTTTTCTTTTCTTTTGATACTCCCCACTGGTTAATAGATCTCTGGTAATATCTGTAAAGTTGAATAAGAAACTGATAAGTGACTCTATTATCCGCATTTACCTCCCCAGCTGCATCAGCATTGTCCAATGCAAACCCCATAGCATCCTTTATCTGACTCCTCTCTAACGTTAATGCACGTAACATATCTTCAAATTCATCCCTCTGTGAATCAGTAAGTGTTCTTTCTGGCTCTACACGCTGCAATATTAATGAAAAGAAAGTTACACCATGAGAAAACATACGAATTAAATTCATCCAGCCAGTGCATGTGACAAGACAATTACCCTGCTTCTTCCTGCAGCATATGTTGTACCGGCCTCTTTCTCATGTTCTGGGCTTTTCACTGTTGGAAGAGGTGGTGGTATCCATCTAGAAAAAAACAAATATACAGAAGGATCAGTATGATGGTCCAATGCACCAACTTACTTCTCACACCTATGGTCTTAAAATAACTCAGTCATAGAAAGAGGAAAAAGTAGGTTTGATTTACCTTCCACTACCAGTAATCATAATGAAAGGTTCTGTTCGCCACCTTTGTAGAGTATCACCCTGCATTCACGACATTAATATAAATCTCCAGTCTCTTAGGCTACAGAAATTTTATACTAAGAAGCTTCAAGAAGCAATAGCTAAGATCACTCAGCAACCAATGATAGACAAGCTTAAGTCTTTTTACTGAACTGCCTAGGAATATGATGCATGTGCATACACATAAAACAAAGGATTTACCTGAGCAAATGAATAGAGCCTCCAAACATAGTAAGTGTGCTCTTTTGAGCCAAGCTCAAACAAGAAGTTGAAAAGAGGATTCCCCCTCCCTCTCTCCATAATAGCTTGTTCAAAGGCACATCCACCATCCAGAACATACAAAGCCATTGTATCAATCACATGGCGGAGGTGATCATCCTCTGGTGGAACGACCGTTATATCAGGAACATTTGGAGTAAGAACCTATTCACCAAAACACATCCAAAGATTGGCTAGATTGCAATATTGGATAAATAAAAATAGTGATTACAAAAGAACTAGGTAGCTTACCAGTTCAGAATTCTGACTAGGAACAGAAGTGACAGGCGGGCCTGATGGACCTGACGGACCAGATAAGATTACAGTGGCACCCTGTCAACAAAAAACAATGTTAGCTTCAACAATCCATCTGAAGTGTTAAGTGATGCTGAGAATGTCAAATCCTTACTGCACAAATAATTAGCCAGAAAGCTTCAAATTGTACGAGAAATAAACAACAGGCAAACAATTTATGGCTGCAAATTAATTTCAAAGCATTTATGATGAAAATGAAACAAACCTCCTTACTCCTGATGGCCATATGTCCTGGAGGGGGAGCAGGTAGAGCTTGTGATGGTAGAGCAACAGACTTGCCCCACCCAATCTTCAACTCATACTCATAAACCACCACTCCTGTACAACAAACTTTTTTGTTAATTACTTTCCTATCCTTCATTCTCCAGTACATAAAAGCTTATAGGACGAGGAAATAACATCGACTACCAATTTGTGGTACAAAATTAGTATTATGTGAGTAGCATAATTCGAGCAAGAAGATATCCAAATAGGGAGACAACTTTATTTTCACAGAGAGAACTTCAGATACATATTAAAACATCTTCCAATCCAAGAGGAAGCCCCAGTTGTATGGTAACTGGAAATAACCAACCTTGCATTTCATCCTTCGCTGCCTGTCCATCAGCTCTGTTCATGAAAGCTACAAAGCCACAATTTCTTTGGCGCCTTCGCTCCTCTTCTGTCCTAGGCCACATTATTTTCACACTAGCAATAGGCCCAAATCTTCCAAAAGTTCGCAAAAGAAAATTTTCGTCAACCTAGCCATATCAAAGACATAATAACTTAGATTGACAGGTTCTTTGTATCATGCCCAAGAGAGCACCAAGGCAAAATAAACACTTCAAAAAAAAGTAGACCAAACCTTTGGTGAAAGATTTCCAACGTAAAGATTAGTAGTTTGTGGATCACCATCATCAAATGATCCTAGAAGCTTTCCACTTGAATCAAATTCATCGGGGAGTTCATCAAAACGACTGGATGGCTGAAAAGGAATGGCTTAGTGAATAAATGTTTTTTAAAACAAACTAGAAAACTTATGATGTGCAAGGTAAAAGATCTGTACAACATAGAGATACAGTAAAGATATAATGAAACACAAATCAGCAATTTTAATAGGAACCAGCCAAATAATAACACTATACACAAATAAAATATAATTCAACAATAACAAAGTGTATTTGCATGTATTCATTAAATAAAAAACCCGTTCATATAACATGCTCAAATCCTACAACCAAAAAAAAAAACACACATTGAGAACTGGAAAATTCATTTAACTAACTCATAACAACCCATACCCAAATGAAGATATAACATCCAAATCAGCATTCCTACAAAATTAAAAACCAGATTCAATCAGGGAAATACATACTGTAGAATTCTCAATCTGCCGCCCATCATGCCAATTTTCACGCTCTTGATTTCGCCTCTCCCTCATCTCCTGCTCACGCTTCAACTCTTCCATAAAATGATCTATGTTTCGAGATTTTCCTTTTTCTTTCTCCCTCGGCCTCTCCTCCTCCCTCTGCAATGTATAATGAACAATAGTTAGAGTCAATGCACACAAAAATTCACTTTGAAATACAACAATAAAAGCTATTACCTCTATCAGAATACCGACCTTCTTCTCAGATTCTTTCCCTTTGGACGCCAAAGGAGGTGGTAAGAAAGACGGAACATACCTGCAGAAGATAATTTAATGGCAAACGTGCTTGTTACCGAAGCTCTTTTCCTGGAAAATGATTATTAAAATAGAATGAAAGAATAGAAGTAGAAAGATCAACGTTATATCAACTACTCAACCATAGCTTATTCCTAACCAAGCCCTTTCAGAGCGCTACCTTATAGGTTTGATTCCTTCATTCTAAAATACTTTTATGTTAAAATGATGAAAGTAAAACACAGTGGAAACATGTTGCCGAATGAGTTTTGAGAACTTTCTTTAGAAAGCAAGCTTGAAAACAGAAAACAAATACATCAAAGAATCTACATCAGCTTTAGCTCAGAAATTATAAAAAAACAACCATTGGAAACATCAACAAGCTACTGTTTTCCACTGCATCTATAGAAAAGAAAAGTATTTAATAGCTCATCCAAAACGGCACAAAACTTCCATTGTTTCTATGAGATAATGTAGTAACTCCTGGTGAGCACTAGATTTTCTCACTTAAAATGATGTTGAAACGGTTTTGAACCCTAATTTTTGGTATTGCTATTGATCAGGACAACATTACACTGTAACTCATGAGTCGTGAGCAGCTATGTGACTACTGACTACATCACCGAATATGTTCATATAACATTGAGAACAGGCAGTAATCTGACTCTGACACCAATACATAGTATAGAGCAACAGAACTGACAATGTTTCATATCAACCTAGCATTTGCGCAAATCCAACTTTAGAACTTCCACTATATGTGTAAGAAAATGCGTATGTCGATATATACAAAGCAGAACTATACACTTACTTAAAATATTCAAGTAACCTAAAGATTGGCATCGCATTCAATAAACTATGAATGAATAATAGAAAGCTCACAATACATCTTCACCAAAAGAAAATGATTCAAAAGAAAAAAATAAGTGAACAGTAGGGTTGATTTATCTGAAATCTATTATTGAAATTCATCATTTTCCACTTTTCAATTTTAAACACTTACAAACTTCCAAAATACAAAATCCATCCGAGGATATCAAATTATCCTAGTTATGTATGATGCCTTATCAAAGAGAGTTGCAGCATGGCTAATCAAAAGCATTTCTTTACCTACTCCCCTTCTTTGGAACAGATACCCCATCTTTGGACTTTTCACCTGCGATCCGCGAATGAATAAAAAGGTCCATACTTTTATTAATGTGTTCCGATAATAAAATCAAGCTATTTTACTTATCCATATCGTGAAATGGCATAATATGAAAACAAAGCACTAAGAACTGAAACTATCAGAACTTGAACAAAAAGCAGTGCATAGATCTTCAGCTCTACTAACCTTCGGAATCTGGCTTCACCTTCTCATTGGGATTGATTGTTCCTCCTCTAACAAAGGCCTTCGACCCGGGTGCGTTATCCCCTTGAAATGACTCCACAAACTCCGCATATAACCGAGCTGTTTCATCCTCCGCTCTCTGAAACGAAAATCGAAAAGAACAAAACAATAAGTTGTCAGTAAACCCCTCTTCCACAAAAGGCAAGCCAACCAGCTCAATGAGGTTAAAAATCAATGGCGGCGGCACCTTTTTCTTTGCCTCTTCCTCCTCCCTGTGCTTCTGGAACGGAGTCTTCTTCCGCGTAATCGAGAACGAACTCATTTTGCATCAGCTTCTGCAAATCAGTTCGACCAAATGCATCAAAATTCAATACTTTTAACGTTAATTCACAAATTATCAAAAATAAACCCAAATTTGCTTAAAAAACGAAATTCCAAATCATGCAGATAATACAAAATTTCAAAATTCCTAATTTATTTTGCTCAATCGTCAGAAATCAAATCTGCTTACCGAGAAAGTCTGGGAAGGTTGAAGCTTTAATTCCTGCAAATCCCTAAACCTACTGGTCCGACTGTGAGACGCAGGTGGTGTGCAATCAGAAATTCAGAAAGAGGCTCCGCAAAAGCCCTAATCGTAAATTTGGGGATTCGACCGCTATATCGATAACTGAATATACTACTGATTTTTTTTTACTGTAAAAACCAAGTGTCTAATACGATATTATTTAGGATTATTATTTGCCTATTGGGGATATATAATTTGAGTCTAATACGATAGTCTATTGTTGTTACAATTTTGGAATATACTTTCCAACCAAAAAATTAAAACAGAATTTACAAATGATATTTTATGACAAAATTATATTAATCTAAAATTAATTTTTTTGTTAATCAAGGTCTTATTGCACTAAATCAAAAATATTTTATTAGTTTGATATATGGTATACGGATTCGAATTTTAGACATCTTTCAACATTATAAAATGAAACGCCAATAAAACAATCAAGGTCTTGAAACGCCTTCATATTTGATACTAGTTGCGAGAGTAGTTTCTCTTTAATGGTTTATTTGCAATTGGGAAAGAAAAAATGAATTCTATTCTTTCAGTGTTAAAAAAGGTCTCAAGTTTGAATTTTTCATCCGTTGATAAAAAAAAATATAATTGATAAAAACCATTACTCTTTTGAAAGCAATAGGTATTTTAGTAGTTTTGATTGAATCTCTAGTCACACTTGTTTACAATCTTCACCACTTTAGACATACTTTTTGGGTATCTCCTCTGGTTTGAAGTTTAAATAGTACAAGATTCTGGTATCATGACAGTCAAGGGCTTATGAAACAAACAACAATTGCTCCGAATCGAAGCTGACAACAAACGTTGGTTTTCATTCGAAACTTGGGCATAGCCACCATTAAATTTCTGAAGATATGTGCACAGATAGAAAAGTTACAATACCATAACAAACACAGACCGGATGAAAACCCAAATAGTCTGAAATTATACACTTCATAGCTAATTCCCTTAATATTTGATTCAAGTCTAAAAATACTTCATTTTTTTTTCCTTTTTGCGGATTTGCTACAGACCTAATCTGTAGCGTCACTTTAGTCAATGTGCAAGTTTCTGCAGATGTCGAAGTGTCCGTTGTTTAATCCATTGCCGGTCATAGGGGAGATACGCCTGAATTGAGTGATCATATCTGCAAACCAAAACCAAACACAAAGGTATCAGTTTCCCACCCCCGAGCCATCACAAACAAAAACTTAAAAATGGGAAAGTGATAAGAACTGAAGATGATCGGAAACCTTTCCAACTCAAAAATTTGAAGATCATTGTGCCTATTTTGTGTGTGTGTGAGAGAGAGAGAGAGGCATACACTAAAGCACTCATGTCAGCAAGGCCATCAATGAAATTGTAGAGATCTCCGATGTCGTAAGAGATATCTCTAATTGCTGGATTTAACTCCCTCAGCTTCCTCTCATATAGTCCACATATACCTATACACACAACAGCATAACTTCTAGTCAGTGCAAACGAAAAAATAGCGGTTATAACCACATTATGTCTTGCGTGCCCTCCAACCCTTTTTCACCCTGAAGTATCCAACTGTGGACCAGGAGGGTTAAAAAACTCGCAAGGAACATACAGTCAAACATATATGCACAGAGAAAAGAAGTGAAGCAGAGGGAAGAAACATGCTCTCATATGAATTGGAAATTTAATATGTCACATAACCTATCATGTTTCACCAAACACAAGTACACTAATCATAACACGTCTTATGGTAGAATTCTCACAACTTACAAACTCCCAGCCTAACTAAAATAAGTATCTCCGACAACTGTGCACTCAATCAAACTGGACAGAAGCCACTGCAGCGAAATTTTCTTGCATAAGGTTATGCATTTCACTATCCATTCAAGTACCCCTATGTGAGTTTTATAAGCTACAAATCAATGAATCTTCACTAGGATTCTGGATAAAGTTGACATTCATATCTACTGAGGCATACTAATATTACATTCAAGTACACCATAGAGGTCTACAACTCTCGCATTGACGAGCAAGGGACCCAACCGATTACTTATCACATCCTTCAGTTTTCAAGAAAAACTTATTCACCTAATAGGTGAGAGTAAACTATTTTCTGCCTCTGGAATCATCTATGCCCTTTCTTCAGTTTCTTTCAAGAAATCAGCAGTTCACAAGCGTTTTTTTTTCTAATACGCAAGAATTCCTTTTATGGCATAATGAAGCAGTTCACAGTATCAAAGACTAAATACACTTTGGAGTCGAAATAATTGAAGAACGATAACAATGACAGTGTAACAACAACAATTTTTACAAATAAATAAAACGTAATCACAACAACCATAAATAAAACATACCATCCATAGCTTGACTTATCGAATCATAGTCCATAAAGGTTCTACTTGCTTTGTTGTGAGAAGTTTGCATTAGAATGATCGTGTGCTTGTTCGCCTACATATGACCCAAAAAAAAAAAGTACAATTTAGTCAGCATTCCAACACGACAGATGCACGTTATGAAAGCACAAAAAAGTACTGTTCAATGAAAAAAACATTGAAATCGTCATAAAACGAAGCATTATAGATATAATAATAGCTGTATCATAATGTAATGCTTGACAACAAAGTTCAACAGAAAACTCACATTCACTTAACACGGTCTCGGACAACATTCAAATTCTAAAAACGTAACCTTTTGAAAAACCCACAAACCAGAACCCTAGCCGTCTGTTTGGTTCCCCAGAAAACAGAGAAAAGAAAGAAAACCCAACAAATATAAATTAAAACAGAAAAAGATTTTAAATTTCTAAGCCTAATATGATCTGGTACTCTAATTTTGTCAAACCCAGCAGAAAAACCCTTCAAAGTCAGCTTACCCAGCAAAAACCTCTAGATTCTCAGGTTCCATAATTACAAAATCCAATTTTACAGAACAAAACCCTAATTTTGCATAAATTAATAAATAGTAGAAATTGCAGAGGAAAAAGGGAGAAAATAAATAATTACAGAGGAAAGCATATAAATTTATGGGAGAAAAAGAAAGTAGATTACCATATGAGAGCTAACAGTGACGACCCAAAAGTCTGCAGGAAAATTAGGGTTCCTTAGAGAAGACGCGACAGCCGGGAAGAGAGTGAGAGATAGTTGAAGAAGAAGAATTTGATGAGCAGGGCCACTAGGTTGGGGACACGTCAGAGTTGAGGGTAAAATAGACAATTACGATCTCAGGTTGCGGTGGTCTTCTGATGGAGAATTCAGACCGTTGGATTTGTACACTTTTTCTTAGGTTCTAGAAGAAAGTGGGAAAAAAGGGGGAAAACCGAAAGACTTTGGGCTGCAAATAATAAAACAAAGGTTGTGATATTCCCCTAGCATTTTTACTTCTCACACATTTTTTGTTAATTTTTTATTTTAAATATTCTTTAATTTATTTGATCTTACGCTCGAAATCAAAAAAGAGTGTATGACAAGTAAAAAAAAGGGTGTGGATAACACAATTCTAAAACAAAAGACATTTTTTTTGGGGACAAAAAACGAAGGAAGACTTTGGGGCCTTCAGGATGGGATGGGCAGGTCACGCAAGTCAATGGGTGAAAGGAGGTGATTGCGGATATAGAGCTGTTTGATGAGAGCAACTTTTATACCGAATAGGATTCGGTGAAATCGAGTACAATACGCGGTCTCATATTATTGTAAAAGGTGCCCTACAAATTACATATCCCACATGAAAAAACATTTGGTGTAACCAAAATATACGAGAGGTTCATATTTTTGTGAAAATCGTCCTACAAATTACATGGTGGAGCACCCATACCCCAAACACATCTAATTCATGTAAGTCTAATTAGTAAAAGCAAAAGGACTAGTTCGGTAAATAAATAAAAAAGTGTTAGATGTAAAATATATTTGAACTATATGATGTGCTAAACAGTATATGAAACAACGCTTATACAATATATGAGGCGACGATTACAATAATGGCCCTGAATTCTATACAAACTAAAAAATTAGGCACCTAAACTTCAATTTTCCCCTTCAATGGGGCCAATTCCAAGCTCTCATCATCTACATCTCTAACAAGAGAAGAATTTTTAGTCAAAAGATCAGAAGGAATCAACACATCAAACTGATCAGCCTTGGGAACCAAGAAAATCAAACCAAGAGTCAAAAATCTCAACACATTTCTAATCAGAATGGCCAGCCACAAGTTTGTAAAATTAGTCCTTGTGACATTCAAGGCTTGAAGAACCACCCCTCCGCCCCACTTCGACGACAGCGAGCCAAGGCTGTCGATGCACATCAACAGCGCGAAGAACGTGCCCTCGATGCCCAGAGGGCAGAGCCTCGTGCTCAGTACGATCATGAGCATCCATCGAATCCTGCTAACGATTCGAGACACGCATTCTTCCATGACCACGAAGAAGTAGTCGGGAATGCCTAGGGCTAGGTTCCACCTTAGGATGAAAGTTAGGTCGACAAGTCCGGACATGGCGTAGAGAAGTTGAGCATAGAAGAGTAGGTTTCGAAAGGGGTAATTTTTTAGGGTCTTGTGGTAGATCAGAACTCCTACTATGGAGGCCATTGCACCAACTGCATAAATCATCCCAACAAACTCCTGCTCATGAATAAATATAATTCATTCATTTCGTTATATATAAAAACAGAAAACAAAAGACGTAATTCGTGGGGGAATTTATTATTACGACTCCAAAGTAGTCACCTTGCGCTCCTCCCTTCCTTATATCTTTTGCTAGGAAGAAGTGGCGGATGACTATTTTGGAGTGCTAATAACCGCTCTCGTAGGCGAGGAACGTTAATTTTGTTGAAAAGAGGAACCTGAGAGAATGCAGGGCCAGCTGAAGGGTCAGTGTACCAATAAAAATGGCCTTCATGAGTACTAATACTGAGGGCCAAGGAGAGGTACATGTAAAGGGAAGGCTTCCACACCTGAGGTAATTTGATTGTTTTGTACATTCCCCTCACTGCCACTCCTACTTCCTCCACTGCCTGCAGATAATGCACGCAGTTGTATCAGTATGCCCACCGTTTCTGCACTCAAGTTCGACTCTCCCTCCCCGTAATTTATATTTAGATAAAAGTGGAAGATTTATGGTAACAAAAAAGTGGAAAATCTCTGACCTTCTTCTTCTGAGGATGAAGGGCGGTTGATCTTTTTTCATATATAACAAAACCCAGACCAGTCAGAAAGACTGGTGGGATTGCCAGAAGACCCAGTGCACCCTACAACACAAAACAATCTGCAGATTTTTAATTTTTCAGAGTCCATAGTACATACTATAGAAAATTAGAACCCAAAAATTAATAAATAATGAATAATTAAAAAGTTAAATCACAATTCTATTCCTTTTAATTAGTTTATCAGATTTCATAGATCCGTCCACAGTTATTGGGAAAAATATTGCATGAATCTTTCTTGAAACTTGAAGATTACGTGTACACAAAAATATGCCACCCATAAGTGATAAACAATCAAACTTGCATATTACCAATGCTGTAAATAATACTACAAGGAAAATACCTTACCTTAACGTATTTTTCTTTTTACCGATAAATTATAATTTGACATGTAGATATAAATTTTGGGGTTTTAATACGTTACTTTAGTATATACATCAGCTCGAGATTTGTAGTTAAGAAATGAACCGAACTGTGCTCATACTATAATCACAGTTTGATATGTGAACGTAAACTCTTATTTTAAAAAAGTTGATAAGTCACTTCACTATGTGCGTCAACTAGTAATTTTGGTAACAACCAACCAGTGTTTATACCATAACTCATATAGATAAAAAAATGAAAGTGAAATTGGTACCTGAGGACCAAGATGGTGAACAAAAAACCCACTAGTAGAGTACCCCACAAGAGCACCAGCAGAGGAGCAGAACCCACAAAGGCTCTGCAAGTCCGAAGCCAACGACCGGATCTCAATACTATTCCGGGCAATACAAGCGTCGATCGTGACATCCGCAATCGCCAGACCCGCCGTGACACCAATCAAACAAGTCAATGCCACCACAGCAGCCAAGTTGGCACTGAGTGCAACCATGAGAGCAGAAACTGTCCCTATAACTCCGGCCAGGACAAAATAAGGCCGCCTTCTGTATCCCCGGACTGGAAAAACGTCGGTCAATAAGCCCCAAACCGGCTTCATGACCCACGGAATATAGTACAGTCCAATGTAGAGCTGGACAACAGAGGGCTGGAGTTTCTGGACGTCTTTCCAGTAGTAGTCCGTGACCACTTTGAAATAAGAGCCTGAGAAGCCCTGGCTCAGTCCGTACACAATAACCACACCCAAGACAAAGGTAGGGTTTAGCTCTGAAGAGAGCATTTGGAGCCATTGGATTGGTTGTTGGAGGATTTGGACAAATGGGTTGGTGGGATTTGGACGGTGATGATTGACTTGATCATCGTCGTTTCGGTCCGAGTTGGTTTGATAAGTAGTTTTCTGGGTTTCTCGAGAGGAATCGTCATCCATTTTCAGGTACAGGGGGAGCTTGGATCAGGGGAAGCAGAGGAGGTAAGAATTTGAGGGGCTTGAAGAAGAAAATCTAAAAGGATGACTTGGGAGTCTACAAATTACAATTGCATCTTTTATTTATGTAAAAAATGGTTTGTGTCTCGAACCTGAGTGGAAGAGGGCGGACAAACTCGCGTTTGTTGAGAAAATGGTTCGTTAATCGATGACAGTTCATGAAGTAATAAACAAACAAAGTAAGGTTTGGATGGATTAATAAAATAATATGGAGTTGAAATCTGAGAAAACAAAGTCTGATTTTGCGGTTTAATGTTTAAATCTTCAGTCTTCAGAGACAGTATTATATGAATAAAAATGTGAGTTTTAAAGACAAAAACATATACAAGCAAAGTACTTCTAACTTATATTTGACTAACATATCATGTAATTTGATCGTGTGTCTAGTAAGCGTATTCAACAGTTTTACACTGAACGGTAGAGGATAAAGTGAGACATGATAAATCGATTTAAGGGGTAACTTGAGTCAGTACGAGAGATATCCAAGATATCTTTCGAGGGGATTTAAGTAATTAAGCTAATTAGTTGATGGCCGTTGACAGATTAAAAATTAGCAGTTCATCGCATTTGAAACTTTCAGACCATTTTAACGAATTACAACATCCACATCACATATGTATAAATGCAAATTATAGTAAAAATAATCACAATATATGAAAAAGAACAACAGAAAGCAACAAGGAGTTCGTCCAAATACAGAAGAAAAAGAAAGAAAAACACTTGGCTTGTTCGCTTGGAAGTAGCCATTCCAACTAATACGCTAATCACAGTTCGACACGGATGCAGATATTTTTCCTTTTGTGTTCCTAATGAGTTATTTCCACATATGTGTTGCATGAAGGAGGAATGACTCGTTCCAAGAAAGGCGCCAAGCAGTATTCGAAGAGAAAACTACTGACAAGACAGATATTAACTACGAAGCCATATACAGGGATTTCCATATACACTCCATCTTCTCCTTACTGGGTGCCGCCGTGCATGTTCTGCAGCTCTTTTACTCAAGCCGCGACCAGTTTCTGGATATCCTTCTGAAAAAAAAATTATACAAAAAGAATCAGACCGGAAAAACAGAGAGGCGGAGATCAGTTACTTTAAAGAGAAAAACTTCATATATTTTTTGTTCATATTATGGTGCTCTAGTTGCCATGCTGTTTTACTTCAGAAACACACTAAGCAGAAAAAGTACACATCATTTCGGCAACCATATTAAGTTTCATATCTTCAAGCTTCGGTTGTTGCTTTGATAATGATGCTACTGAACTATCGCCTTTTTTCGGTATCAATGAAATTTTATTCAACCCAAGGAAAGCTGCAAAAGCAGCAAGGACAGCACTACAAACAGACTCAACAAAGCAACCACAAGAGATTGTCTCAGGAGATTTACAGGAGCGTTCCAATTAGCATCAGTGTTTAAACAAATGTATTGGCCTTGATCAATGAATAAGCTTCATATTTGATCCAAAAAAATATGAAGCGGTTGCGAGGACAGGGGACTTAAAAACTATTTCACTTATCAACGTAATAGCGTAAATTCGTCTTGCTTGACCACCAAATCACCAACTTCTCAGATTTTAATTGAACGCTTGAACGAGGAAACATGTGGTTCAAAAATGCTGTCAACATCGAGAAACATAATTGTAGAAAGCTAGGTTCCACCAAATCATCAAGTTCCCTAACATTTTCTTAAGGATCAATGTATTTACTAATTATACAACCAAATGAAAAAAAGGAAAATGCATACCTCGATTTGAAAAGGGGACGTCGTTGGTGGGTACCTCTCAACAACTTTACCATTCTTGTCCACCAAAAACTTCTCAAAATTCCACTTGATAATGTCACCTAGAAAACCTCCTGCACTTGATTTCAGAAACTGGTAAACTGGAGCTGTGCTGGGACCGTTGACATCAACCTGTAATGTACCTTTAGTACTTGAAACACCCATCTCCGTACAAAAACAAAATTTACAATAAGAAAGTAATGAATGGAAGACATGACTTTGCACCTTATCAAAAATCGGGAATTCGGCTTTAAACCTTGTACAAGCAAACTGCTTGATTTCCCCATTTGATCCGGGTTCTTGGCCCCCAAACTGATTGCAAGGGAAAGCTAGAATCTCAAATCCTGCAATGAGGTTGAGTTTAGATAACCAGCATCTATTACCACCTTAAAACACTATCAGCAGAAACGCTTCCGGTACAATGTTTCATGGTAAAAAATGATTCAATAAAAACAACGCATTCGAAAACTAATCCTCCCCACGCACCCACGACCCTGACCAACCAAAAAGAAGGTGACTTGTGTAACAAGAAAAAGCACTCATCTTTAAGTTTATAGCTGGAAGAACTAATCCAAACCATTTCAGAAAGATATAAAATTCAATCTAATGCAGCCTTTTGTGGATACAAAACTGTTAAGGAAACGAAAAAGGGGGAGTTTCGCAGAGTTGCTTGCAGCATACCTTGAGTTTTGTACTTCTCGTACAAGTGTGACAGTTCTGAGTAATTTGAAGAAGTCAAGCCACTGAAATTCAAATAAACAAGTTTTGGTCAATTCACAAGCACCTCAAACTTTCAGTCTTCCACACAGACCTTCCGTAAAATTCGATTTACATATAAATAAAATAGTTCAAACTCAATAAAGAAAATAATACCATCTGGAAGCAACATTGACAATCAAAAGAACCTTCCCCTTGAACTTGCTAAGAGGAACATCCTTAGCATCAATATCCTACATTAAAAAAAATTCGGACATTAGCAAAAAAAAACCCAACCACCTAGTTCAAATGTTCTAACTTCATATTTGATTCTCCTAAACACTACAACATTACAAGTATAAAATCAACAAAAACCCCATAAACCAAGAGAAAAAACAACATAATTTCATCAAATAATTAGGGAAAATGAAAAAAAGGATGCATTCTTTCAAGGAAAATATTATATACACACACACATACCTTGACAGTGAAATCATAGAGACTTTTCTCTGTAGCTGCTCTTGCATAAACACCAAAAGACCGAGATTTGAACAAAACCCCATTAAAATTCTCCGATTGCAAAGACAACCCATTTCGGAAAAGTGCTGATTTAGAAGAGCCAAGTGAGGATTTGATCCAGCACGCCATGGGAGGGCATGAAGCTGAAAAATTCGAGCTTGCTTTTGCTTGAGAAAAACCCTGTAAAGGTGTAGAAAAAGTTGCAGAGAAGGACATGGAAGCCATTGTTTTGCTGGTGGGGACCTTGGAACTCGGTGGAAATATGGGATTGGTAAGCAGTAGGAGCCCTTCCCAATAAATGGCTCGTCGAGCGGATGTGATTCTGTGAAGTCTCTGGACTCCCAAGTCTACCGAGAGTTTTGCTCCCGTCCTGTGGAACGCGTTCTCACACGTGGTTTTATTTATTTATTTTTGGTTAAGTTATTGTGTTTCTTTTTCGGATGGTTTGTGTTTGGTTTTTTTCTAGTTATTTTTCATCATCTTTTCGGTGTCTAATTTAGGTCTAGCGGCGCTTGGTGATTTATAATTATATTACGGTAAAGTTATATTTTTCTTTATTTGTTAATAATTTTTTTTTTCTAATCTCACTGATAGTGAGTTCGATGTCAACTATATGAATATAAAAAAAATGCATATTTGTAAGAAGTTTGAAAAAAAAATTATTAAATGTTTTCATACTGACCACAAAATAGAAAAATAAATTTATAAAATCCACATAGAGTTGTTGTTTCTTTATCAAAATTGGTTTTACTAATTACCAATTTTTTTAAGTGTATTGTAAAATGCATACATTGAGATTTTGACCTAGACTTTGAATCTCCAAGCCTAAACTTAAATCTTGAATATTTGACTCCCAACTTCAAAATTTGATCATGATCTTAGACCCTACTTAAGAATCTTAATCCCTCACCTTCACCTTCACATGGCTCATGAAAATTTTATGTGGATGTTGAGTTGTAGAATAATTTGGGGATTGTAATGTGATTAAAACTATTTGATTGTTTTATTAACAATGTGAGAGACTCGAACTTGAGATACATTAAGAATATAAGTATTATTTGATCAATTATATATAATTGATAATTAAAACTAATTAAAAAAATAACACTATCACCTAAAATTCAAGTCAATTTAGGAAACCTTTTGATTGGCCAATTCAATACTATAGTATAGGCATGTTTTCTTTCTTTTTCCTCCTCAACTAAATACAAGAGGAAAGGAAAATATGGAAAATCAATGCTATAAAAGTAAAATAAAAAATCACTATCAAGATAAAAAAATCTAAATTATTTTGGAAAATATTTAAATTAATTTAAGTTAGTTTCTTGAAGGAGACAAAAAGTTTGAAGAAAAAAGTTATTTTGGAATGCTTTTGATTTTTACCATAGAAGGTTTAAACCAAGAAAATTAATATTGCAACCAAAAATTAAAAATAAATTTTAAATGCCACAAACAAAGTGTAATTTGCACATACACCATATAGACGTCCCTTTAAGGAACATCCGATAAAATTGGAACCATACACTATATAGACGTTTACTCTTTAGTGAAATTACCTACCAAATAAAGAATTTTTATGATGAACCACTAAGACTTTGCAACGTGTAGCAACTTGTCACATAACGTCAAACATTTTGTTAACTGATAACATCGATAATACGCGATTCACTTTTCTATCGACAAGAAAGTCATGTTGATATCACATGAACACAACAACTTTACAATCAACAACTTAAGACTTTGCTACGTGTCACAGTGTGCGACGTGAAGCCAACAAAATAAAAATTTATTTTCCCTGAAAAAAATAAAGAAGGTAGAAATTTTTTTTGGTGGGATTGAAATTGAATTATATTTACCTTAGTTAATTTTTGTTGGAATATTTTACTTCAATTCGTAAATGCGTTTCGGGAAAATTTAAGCGTTAAAACGACAACCGGGAAGGTTTTCTCTCTTAAATATTTTGTAAAATAAATAGGGTTTGCGTTTCTGTCTCTCTCTTCCCCTTTTGGAGCGCGCTGCGCGAGAGAAGAGATTGCACGCCTACACTCTCTACGCCTATAGATATAGAGAGAGAAAGAGAGGAGAGAGAGAGACTGCCCCCCCTCTCTATCTTCAAACACAAAAACCTAACCCTATCCACGGTTCCAAACGCCCCCCTTCCCTCCCTCTCTCTCTTCGACCCAGTCTCGCGGCTGCAATCTCTTCCGCTATCTAGTCGTAAAAGAAAAATAGACGGCGGCAAGTTATGATGGCGGATCCGACGTTGATAAGCTTGAGACCCGGCGGCGCCGGCGGCCTCCGTGCCCCCAGATTCCTCACGGCTCGCTTCGATTCTAACTCTTCTGATGCTCAGGCTCTCCCCTCCCATACCGGCCTCGCCCCCGCCTTCAAGGTCCTCCTAATCTTGGCACCCCACTCACATAAAAATATTATATTGTGTATATATATTTGTATGTATGCGTATATGTGTATGTATATATGAATGTATAAGCGTGTTAGTGTACGTATTTGTATTTTCGAATGTGTTTGCTCGTTCTGTAGATCTGGTACTCTGGAGGTTTAATAAATTCGAAGACTTTTCTTTTTCTCTTGTTTGCGGTGGATTTTCGATGTCGAGTTTTGAATTGTATGCGTTTTTGTTTTGAATTCCATTATTGGTTGGAGAAATTGAAAGTAAACTCATTGTAAAATTGGATCTTTCAGTCACATTATTCCGTTAAATCCTTGGAAAGTATGTTTTTTTGTAATCCTAAACCAACTTTGAGATGCTTAGATTAGAAAAGGAGTTCGTTGTCGAAATAGGGTAAAGTTGATATTTTTAGATTTAAACGTCCTAATTCTTGGCAGGGCTCTCAAGAATGTGTACCAGCTGTAAATATGGACGAAGAGTGTTATGTCGGGTTTTTAGGTGGGCTTGCAATGCGTCTGCAGTGCCCATAAAGGACCGACATTACATGTTAAGCTTCTTAAATATAATGTTTGGCTGCTGTCTGTTGATTGTGATTTCTAACGCATACATGTGGAATAATTTGATGCGTCTTTCACTTTAGAATACATATGTTCTGTTATGGTCGGTCACACATGCCATCCTCACTCTTCATTGATAACATATCTTCTTTGTGTCTGTTTCAACTCTTTTAACTGTGTTCTTGTTACAGACTGGTGACTTGCGGTTTGAAGGTCGTGAGCGTGTTCGATATACTAGAGATCAGCTACTGCAGCTTAGGGAGGTACTGGTGTGATCATTTTTCTCTATAGCTTCTAGTGTTCTTTAATTAGGTTTTGGAGCACTAGGTAGACAAGTAGAATATTTCTTCCTGGAAGGTAGGTCTGATAGTTTTTTTTCTTATATGACGATCTTACCTTTTGTATAGGCGGCCACTACTATCCCTGAGGAAATTTTGAAGGTTAAACAAGAAATAGATGCTGAGTTTTTTATAGAGGATCCTACTTGGGGTCGTGCAGATACTACCAATGTGAGTATAATTACTGTTCTCTCTTACCATGTAACTATGTTATTTATCTGGACAGTAAACTAATTAATATTAGTTTTCACTGTTAAAATTGTTGAGTCCAATTGATTGGGTTCTTTCAAATAAATTGTTCATCCTATAACTCTGCGAGTCTGATACACTTATCTTTTCTCCATATGTTTTAGGAGTTCTAACTTTTACTTCAATTTTCTTTAGCTGCAACCTCAACCCCAAGGTCGATATTCTGAGCCAGATAACCGCGATTGGCGTGGTCGATCTGCACCTGCTTCTGAAGAGGATAAAAAGGAATTCAATAACCAGCAGGACCAAATAAATTCCCAGTTTGGAAGGACGCAAATTTCTGGTAACCAAGTGGTAATAAGTTATTATCCAATTGTGTAAAGGATATACATGGTCTCCTGTCTCATAAGATTTTATATTTTCGCATGCTATACTGCAGATCAGATTTGTTTACTCTTCCTGATTTCTTGTCCAATGCAATGAATATTAGCAAATAAGTCAGGTTTCTAGTAATAGTAGGCACCAAAATATTGGCATATATTTTGCACTGGCTTATATAGATGTTGGAATAATTTTTCGTTCCAGTAGATTATTTTTCTTTTTTTTAACTTTCTGAAAAACACCAGGTAGGGCCTGCTCCTGCCCTCATTAAGGCAGAAGTTCCATGGTCAGCTCGAAGAGGAACACTCTCTGAGAAGGATCGTGTCTTGAAGACAGTGAAAGGGTAATTAATTCTCTGATTCCTATCAGCTGGAAGATTTGCTTTCATGATCTGTTCTACATTTTAAAAGGATGCAATTTAATAGAAGCTAGAATGATTTATTTTTTATTTTTTATGCAACTGCTTGTTCTATCTGATTATCTTATGAAAAGTGTTCTAATTTTTGTGCAGTATACTGAACAAATTGACCCCGGAGAAGTTTGAGATTCTCAAGGGCCAACTGATTGATTCTGGAATTACCACTCCGGATATTTTAAAGGTTTGTATTAACTAAATGTCTTTGAATACTTCTTACTCCGTACTGAGCTATTGCTTTCCTGCTAATGAGCTTGAGGGTTCAATTTGAATTGCAGGATGTTATCTTTCTGATATTTGATAAGGCTGTGCTGGAGCCAACGTTTTGTCCTATGTATGCGCTTTTATGCTCAGATCTTAATGCAAAGCTTCCTCCTTTCCCATCTGAGGAGGCTGGTGGGAAAGAAATCACATTTAAACGTGTTCTGTTGAATAATTGCCAAGAGGCTTTTGAAGGTGCTGACAACTTGAGGGCAGAAATTAGGCAGATGACTGCTCCTGAGCAAGAAATGGAATGCAGAGATAAAGAACGAATGCTTAAGTTGCGAACTTTAGGAAACATACGCCTTATTGGAGAACTATTAAAGCAAAAAATGGTGCCTGAGAAGATTGTCCACCATATTGTTCAGGTTCTTGCTAGTGTTCATTCACTTTGTATTGGTTATTTTGTATAGGAATTTGACTGCTGGTCTAACTCTGCACTTTTGTCTAATACAGGCACTTCTGGGTGATGGCAAAACATGCCCTGCTGAGGAGAATGTGGAGGCAATATGCCAATTTTTCAACACCATAGGTAAGCAGCTGGATGAGAGCCAAAAGTCTCGGCGGATCAATGATAGCTATTTTAATAGGTTGAAGGAGCTGACTACGAACACCCAACTTGCACCACGGTTGAGGTTCATGGTCCGTGATGTTCTTGATTTGCGGTCCAACAACTGGGTCCCTAGGCGTGAAGAGGTGATTCTACATACTGTTATCATTTCGTTTTTTGTTGTAAGGAGGTAACCATAGAATGCATTGTGGTACATCATAGTGGGATTTGTGTATCTGACTTCTGTTTCTCTCTCTGTTTTGGAAGGTGAAAGCAAAGACCATTAGTGAAATCCATTCAGATGCAGAAAAGAATCTAGGGTTGCGTGCAGGTGCAACAGCAATGATGAGAAATGCTCGCAATGCTGCTTCCCAGGGGGATTTGAGCCCCGGAGGTTTTCCTGTTACCAGGCCTATGCCTGGAATGCCCGGGACCAGGAAAATGCCTGGAATGCCTGGTCTTGAAAATGACGATTGGGAGGTCTATCGATCCCGTTCAATGACCAAGCGTGATGGTTTGGGGTCCCAGTCTGCCAGTCGTGTCCAGCCACCGTTGATTAGCAAAACACCACCTCTCAATTCAAAATTTTTACCTCAAGGCAGTGGTGGCATAATAGCTGGGAAAACAAGTGCCTTATTGGGAGCTGGTGGTCCTCCTTCCCGAGTAGAACCTCTTACTCAAAATCCCAAACCTGTAGTTCCGGCTGCATCACCAATTCCTGCCGAGAAACCTCTGGCTCCTACAACTGTATCAAATTCTTCTAAGCCTTTGGCTCCTGCAGCTATATCAAATCTTGCTGTTCTACAAAGGAAAACTGTATCTCTGCTGGAGGAGTATTTCAGTGTTTGGATTCTCGATGAAGCACTTCAATGTGTGGAGGAGCTGAAAGCCCCAGCTTACCATCCGGAGGTTGTTAAGGAAGCTATTAACCTTGCTCTGGAAAAGATCCCACCATGTGTAGAACCTGTCATAAAGCTCCTCGAGTTCTTGGTCAATAAAAATGTGTTGACATCTGTTGATATAGGAACCGGGTGTCTTCTTTACGGGTCAATGTTGGATGACATTGGCATTGATTTGCCAAAAGCGCCAACTAATTTTGGTGATATTCTTGGGAAGTTGGCTCTGGCGAAGGTGTTGGACTTAAAGGTTGTGACGCAAATTCTGAAGAAGGTGGAAGATGACATGTTCCGGACGGCCATCTTTGGTTCTGCTAAGAAGAGCATTGCGTCCAGCCCTTCCGGGCAGGAATTTTTGGCCACTCAGGAAACCGAGGTCCAGGCTTGTGAGAGTTTGCTTACCTGATTCATGCTAGTTTTAGTCAACACAGGAAAGCTGTTCGGCGTTTGGCTTCTGGGGGGTAGAGCAGTAGCTTGCTTCTTCCCCCACATATTTTTGAAACTTCTATCAACCGATAATTTTATTCAGTTGTATATTTCTTTTTGGGGGTAGTTCAAGTTTTGTTCGTTAAGCTGAGAAACATGATGTCTTGTATTCCTCTCGAGCTCGGGTTAATTTTTTTCCCGGGAACAATCGAGGCGGACAATCCTTCCTTTTGTTAAATTAGTTTTGCAGTCCGTGTACCAATTACTCTTGATTTTGTACCTGGCCGGTATGTGTGGCCTTAAATTTTCTCCATGGATTTTGTTAGTTTATCTTCTAGCTTCAATAAATTTCCACCTTATTGTTTGACATCTTTGATAGCTTCCGTCGTCCCGAAAACCCGGTGTGGGTTCTGGATATTGAGATGGCACTTGTGACCTGCAACTTCACTTCCCTCTCGCCGCCTTCGTCCGGCGGTTCCGACCTGCGACGGTGGAATCAAATTATAAGGAATCAAGTGCTGAAGGGGAATGTGGAGCATGCAATTCAATCATACATTGATATGCAGAAACTTGGTTTCTCTGCTGATAACTACACATTTCCCCTTCTGCTCAAAGCAGCAGGTAATGCTTCGTATTTGCGTATCGGGTTCACACTCCACGGCCAGACAGTGAAAACCGGTTTCTGCGACCATCTTTTTGTCCAAACTGCTCTACTGAAAATGTATTCGTCTCTCGGACTTCTCGTGAATGCGCGTAAAGCGTTCGATAAAATGCCTGAGAGAGATGTGGTAGCATGGAACTCCATGCTAGATGTGTATGCTTCTGGCGGCCAGATGGATATTGCAATGGAAATTTTCGATACAATGCCTTCACAGGACCTTTCATCCTTCAACATCATGATCTCCGGGTTTGCAGGCGCACGAAGGGTAACCTCTGCCAGAAGTATTTTCGATCGAATTCCTGAGAAAGACGTTGTCTCATGGAACTCGATGATATTGGCGTGCATGAACGCTGGAGACACAGCCGAGGCGCGTACATTGTTCGAGGCAATGCCAGAGAGAAATGTCATAACTTGGAACACAATGGTAATGGGTTACTTAAATAACCAACTCTTCACCAAAGCTGTTGATTTGTTCTACAAAATGAAGGATGGAGACATCAAACCCGATTATCTGACTCTGACAGGCGCTTTATCTGCCTGTGCTCACTTGGGATCACTCGAAACAGGCCTAAAGATACACATATATGCCGAAATTCTCGAGCAGGCCTCGAGTCCCCATGTAGTAACTGCGCTGATAGATATGTATGCCAAGTGTGGAAGCATACACAACTCCTTAGAGGTGTTCTACAAGTCGAAAACTAAGGATATCTACTGCTGGAATGCCCTCATTTCCGGCCTAGCGCTTCATGGTTTCGGGTACGCTGCTCTGAAGCTCTTCAACCAAATGAGAGTGAATTGCATACAGCCAGATGACATCACCTTCATTGGTGTTCTGAGTGCTTGTAGCCATGCAGGGTTGGTGAGTGAGGGATGTGAAATGTTTGACTGCATGAAAAGGGATTTCGGGATCACTCCGAAGGCGGAGCATTATGGATGCGTCGTTGATCTTCTAAGCAGAGCCGGGCTCTTTGACTCGGCATTGCAACTCGTCGAGAGGATGCCGTTTGAGCCGGGCGACTCAGTCTTGGGTGCTCTGCTTAGTGCTTGTGTGATTCACCAGGACCTTGAAGCTGGGGAGAAAGCAATGGAGCTTGTTGTGAAGAGGGGTTGTTGCTTGAGCGATGGGGAATACATGATGTTTTCTAACTTGTATGCATCTTGTGGTCAATGGGAAGAAGCAGGAAGATGGAGAAATATGATGAATGATTCAGGCATTGTTAAGACTGCTGGCTGCAGTGAAGTTGAAATTAATGGAAGGTTTCACAAGTTTTTGGCTGGGGAAGTTGGTGTTGAGTGAGGTTTACACAAACCCTAGCTGCAATAAGAAGCTCAATAGTAGAAGTGGATCATGCGAATTAGCCAGGACAATGTGCCCCCGCCCCGATGCATTTAAATTCAAATTACTCTTCATGTATATTAAAGTAGTTTAGAATATCGTCTTGTAAAAACGAAAAACTAATAATTTCAATATATCTTAGCATACTTATATGTCATGACTTAGGCATTTGACTTACATCAATGCAAATGCATCATCTGCCCCTAAACCATACCAAAAAGACCCAACTTTGACTCATGAGTCATGATTATAACCGTCAATGTTTTAGATCAGTTGATGAGAAATTTCAAGTCACGTGATGAGAGAGATAGATAAAAGAGGATGATTCAGTCGCTTATAAGACAACATTTCATTCTCATCACATAATATAATGAGAGATTTCAAGTCTAGTTATCAAAAAGATAAACATTTATTAATACAAACGATTACAAAACAAATTATCATTCATCTCTCGTGGGGTTTGAGTAACTCAGCTGCCATGGATGACCCTTTTAGCCATTAATAATTTGGGGTGACTCAAAAGATATAGCCCAAAAATTAAGGACCACAAGATCCAATAGATTGTGCCAGCAGCAACTATGTGGAATAATTTTATCTGCACCCACCAGGTGGAACAAAGAGATCATGTACAACCTGCCCCATAGTGGGTTTGCACTAACACACCAATGGTAGGTGATTGTAGGTATGCCTTGGTGGCCATCATTTTTGTTAGGAGACAAGTCAATTTGCTTCACCAATCAACCAAAAGATATACAAATCTTTTAGAAAAAAAAAAATATTTCTGCAGAGAACTTTGAGGATTTTGAATATCTACTTATTATTCTACACACCATATCCCCTTTTAAAAAATTGTTTGATCAGATTCTGGTTCACTGTATTAGGGTTTCTATTATTTGCCCTCTCATGCACACGAAGGGTTTGATGGAAAGGGTGTGAAATATTGGAGAGAGACTTACTAACAATCTGAAATATCTGTGCATTATATTATCGATTCAAAATATTAGAGTTACGTTTTAAAACAAGTGTATGTAAGTCTTTTTTGCAGTATACATAGTGAGTTGCGCTAGAGGGCATTTGGTATCCTATCATATCTTGTCCAAAGTAGATCTTATCGTCTATAAACCAAACATTAAAAGCTTAAATAATGAATTATAAAAAGATGGAAACTTTAGAACCACTTTAAGAGACCAACTTACACACTATACAATGAAATAATGGGTTGCGTCTGAATTACACTTTGATAAACTTTCTTTTGCATGTCCCTAGGACTAGGGATTTTACCAATTCCATGCTCTCCCTTTCATTGCCTCTCAAACAAAAATTTGTCTAAACAATTGTGATTATAGTTTATTTTTAGTGGTATAATGTGCTTACAAATGCGCTTATTACTTCACTTACTGTGAGTGACGCCTAGTATTTATTTTGATAAATAAACGAGATCTTATGAGCTCAAATATCATAAACAACAATTATTCAATAAAAAAAAGCGTTAAAGATGGAGTCTTAACCGGTGTACATAAGGCATAGGGTGTGATTGTATTCCTCTCCTAAACTTTTTACTTTTATGGATTTGAGTGTTGTTGTTACGCGCAAGAAGTGGTATAAAGGCAATGATGTACACATTTGGTTACAAACAGTAATTTCATTTCTTATGAGAAACCCTAATTTTATGAATTTTGAGTGCTTGTGACACGTGTATTAAGACAATGATGGACACACTTTCGTTCGCCTTGACGTTAATCGAAATAGAGGGTGTTATATCTACGTGTACAACTGCCCATCTGCTTGTTTTTAGGAAAAAACAATGGCCAGTTACTGAAAACATGTTAGTTAACAGGCATATTTAAGTGGTTGGGACCATAAGATTTCAACAATTTAGTGACAAACTGGGGACTGGCTACAGTGCTCGCAAGCATTGAATGCTCATACCTATCTCACCCTCCTTCCCCCCCTCTCTCCTCCCTCCTCCCTCCTTTTAATGGTGAGATTGGTGTGAGCATTCAATGCTTGCGAGCACTGTAGCCTACTCTGACAAACTGAGGTTGATCTGATTTTATACGTAGTCTAATATCTTAGTGGAAAAGGTGTTGGATTTTCACCCATGCATCTCGGATTTGAAATTCTCTCAACTCTTAAATTATTGTAATAGTTTCGAACCCTCTCTTCTCTCTTTAATAATAATAATTTTTTTTTTTTTTAAGGAAAGAAAAAAAGGATGTGATACCGAACTCTACCTATGACTTAGACTTTTATCTATTTTTGTTAAAGAGAAAATGAAGGTTCATAGCACAATAAATGTTTGGATGATTTGATGGGTTAATTCACGCAACATATCTAGATTTAGTCAAGTTAGATGCTCTGTGTGCTACACTTAAATTCGAATCTTCTTAATTAAGTTAATGTAGTTAATCTATTGTTTGTCAGAAAAAAAAAAAACGAAGATACAAATTGCAAGGAGATGTTCATGTTTCCCAACCTTGTTCCTACTTTTGGAAACATTAAATAAATACCACAATCTTTCCAAGCCAATATAATTCTTGAACACACAAGAGAGTGAAGTTAGTTCATTGTCTAGTGAAAGCCGCCAACTGCATCTGGCTTAGATGCCTACAAATGGAGGGGAGTTCGAGTCCTTTTTGTTTTGTTTGTTTGATTGTTTGTTTTCATGTTTAAGTGGGTGATTTGATATATATCAAAATTATTTCATAACCGTCAAGCTTTTTGTTGACACGGTGCTAGAAAATCTACTATATTATCAGTTGTATATGAATAAAAATTTCTCATTGATGTCACACGACTTAGAATTGTCTACTAAATGTAAGAAACTTTGAGTATTTTTGTTTGTTTATTTTCATGTTTAAGTGGATGAATTGATAGATAAATAAGTTATTTCATAATTGTGAAGCTTTCTGCTGGCAAAATGCCTGGAAAATATGTCCTACTACTAGTTGTATACCCAAAAATTTCTTCATAATGCCAGGTGATGTAAAAATGCTACAAATGGAGGAGAAATCTTTTTGCTTGTTTTTATGTTTAAGTGGGGATTTATATAAAGAAATTATTTCATGACTCTGAAACTTTTTATTGTATTTTTTTGTCATATTATCAGTTGTATATATCAAAATTTTCATGGTGTCACGTGACTTACGAATGCCCACCAAATACAGAAAACTATTTTCCTTTTTTGGTAAACAAATCATGAATATTTTTTGGATTAATGGTTTTGTTTCATGTATTAGTGGGTGGTTAAATAGGAACTTAATTCTTAATTCGGTGAATCTATTATCTATGTGCTGCTAGCCACCTGATTTAGAAATGCCTACAAAATGGACTAAAATATGAGTCTTTTTCTCGTTTCTTTGGTTATTTGTGTCATTTTATTAAGTCGGTGATTAATATTTGAACAAGTTTTTGGTTTGTCTTTCTGCCGACATAGCCAAAAACTCGAAACACATTAGAAACTCCAAACGTCCAATTCCAGATTGGGAAATGGAAAATTATTTTTATCTGCATTTGTTTTTGCTCATGTTTTTGTTTGTAGCGTTTGAGGGAATGAGAAAATTAGTGAGATAAAATCAAACAAGGAAAAAAGAAAGGGGTAAAAATTAGAGTAATTTCACATGAACTATAGGATTTCTTGCAATTTTTTACATGCTAAAAAAGATTGAATCAATGTACCAACACAATTAAAATTTTGTTGCACTGTGTCACCTACGATCAACTTCATCCATTTTTTATTTCAAAAATTTAAATATTTTTCGCACGTGATTTTCTACATATGCCTATAATTCATGTGGTTAAATTTCCAGAGAAACAATCCATAAACTGTAACTTAATTGTAGTTTTGGTATATGAACTAAAAATTCATTAGATTTGGCCCTTGAACTTGACAAAATGTGAAGCATTGGTCCTCAAATCTAACTTCGTTAACTTTTCCATCTACTTTACTTGAGTGGCGAAAGAAACAAAATACCATTGTGGGTCCTATTACATGCCACGTAAGGAAAATAGATGAAAAAGTTAACGGAATTAGACTTGAGAACCAATGCTCCACATTTTGTCAAGTTTAAAGACCAAATATAATAGATTTTTAGTTTAAAGACTAAAGCTACAATTAAGTCATAATTTATTAACTATTGCTCCAATTTACTCAAAAAAAAATATGCATGTACAAGAGGAAAAGAGGGGCTAAAAATAACATTGTTTGAAAAACACTATCCTACTTTTTACATGTAAATGTATATCATAGACGATTTACATACACTAGCCTCTTACCACACGCGTATGCATGTGCAATTGACTCTTTTTATTTTATTTAAAAAATAATAATATATAATTTATGATTTTAAAAAAGTTCAAAAAATGATTTAAATTGTTTTTTTTTTAAGTTGTAAAAGGGAGAGACATTTTTGGTATTATGAATGTTTTACTAAATTTGCCTTTTCCCTTTATATATACTAGCCTCTTGCCACACGCTTATGCGTGTGGCAATTGGCTCTTTTTATTTTATTTAAAAAAAATTAAAATACAATTTACGATTTTTAAAAAATTCAAAAAATGATTTAAATTGTTTTTAAAAAAAAGAGACATTTTAGGTATTATGAATATTTTACCAAATTTGCCTTCTCCTTTTATAGATAAAGGGAGAAGACAAATTTGATAAAATATTTATAATACCAAAAATGTCTCTCCTTTTTACAACTTAAAAAAAAAATTTTTTTTTTAACTTTTTTAAAATCATAAATTATATATTAATTTTTTAAAAATAAAATAAAATGAGTCAATTGCAAGAGGTTAGTATATATAAATAGATAAAAACGTATTAAAATCCCCAAACTGCCCAAGTATTTTCGGCTTACCCAAATTTCAAAAGAGATCATTCAGTCAGTCTTCCAAAAGTCATCTTTTTCTTTCTCTCTTTCTCTCTCCTCCGATGGTTTCCTCTTTGACTCTCTCTCCTCTTTCTCTGCCATTCCTGAAGAATTATTGACACTCTCTCTCTCTCTCTCTACTCACTGCTCTCTCATCTCACCTTTTGCCTCTTCGTCTTCTCTCAGATTCCGTCAAAACTCCGCTCGCCGACTCTTTTGTCAATCCTCTGCAAAACCCACTTCTCCACAAACCCCAGCAACCATTCTTTCTGCTCTTTCTTTCACCTCCGATTCTGATCTTTTGTTCTGTACGGACTTCCCCACCGGGCATGTGAAGGACCGTCAAGCATCTCAAGTGATACTGTTCTTCAAGTAAAAGTTCTTTCTTGGTTTCATTTCATTAATTATCTTGCAAATTAGCATCTAGGTTTTTCTTACTTTTGATTAATCTTGAATTTTTTATGATTGTTTCCCGTTTGAATGTGAATTTTGATTCATTGAAATATGGGTTTTTTTTCTTTCTATAATTTATGCTTTATGATGATCTTGATGTTTTCGTAATTAAAAAGTTGATCTTTCGTTATTTCTTGTTCAATTCTTGCTTAAAGTTTGTGATTTTAATACCTTAATCTGACTTTATTTGCTGCTTTTGAATGTTTAGATCATTTGATCGTTAATTAGTTAAGTTTAATACTGGCGGTTTGGCTGTGATCGAATTGATCCAGTCTCGAATAGTGTGGTATGTGAGATGATAACAGACTAACAGAGGAAGAGGAGTTGATACATCCTTGATTTACAATAGTCTCGAATCGCTTGATTTACAAAGTTTGGCAAATCCTTGCCATTTCTTTGGTTTTCTCGTGATTTATATCTATCTTCATAACCAAATAGCAATAAATTCGAGTTTCCAGAAGTTCTAATGCGTTTCGTATATTGCATTTTCGTAACTTCCATACAAGTTGTCACTAAGATCTTTTGGTTTCTGGCTAAATTAGTTTTTCAGCATTGAATTGTGGGATTATAGTTTTTGATTGCGTTCTTTTTAATTTCAGATTGGAATGGGTATATATCTCAGCACTCCTAAAACTGAAAAGTTCTCCGAAGATGGCGAGAATGGCTGTGTCAGATATGGTTTGTCGTCCATGCAAGGATGGCGGGCCACAATGGAGGATGCTGTGAGTACATATAACTTTGCTCTTCCTATTAGAAGTTGTTTTGAGAACATAAATCCTTTTATCTCCATTTTCGGAAGTTTATACTGTTGTATCTTTTTCCGTCTTTATTTAGAATGCTATGGTTAGGATTCAACTGAATAAGATACTACTTGACATGTTCAATCGACTGCATGAACCTAATTCCACTTGGCGGATATCATTTGTCCTTTTAATTAGGATAGAAGTCAGTTATCTTGTGGCGTGTGATGGTGCAGCTATAGGGTTGGGTTTGGCTACTCCTTGCTTGCAGCCTGGTAGTTTCCCTTGGTCTGTTTATTTGACTAGCCCTACGGGTGCTTTCTGTTTGTCTCAGTAGAAATAATCTGGACTGTAGGAAGTAGTACTGTACAAAATTTGGTACTTGCTTCCCCAATCGGTAGAACCCATCCCTCTTGGCTTCTCAAAATCTACTTATCTCTCTTTGTACGAAATTGTTTCCTTGTTTATTTTTACTGATAAATTGTTGGAAAAACTAAAAACTCTCCTGCATTCATCAAATTTTTTGCATTCTGCATAAGGGGAAGTTGCAGTGATTATTTACTTTGTTTTCAGAAAATTGTGTCACATTATTAACATGCTGTTTGTTACTATGATTTCTTTTGTTAGCATGCAGCATATCCAGATCTGGATGCATCCACCTCATTCTTTGGTGTTTATGATGGCCATGGAGGTAAGAATTTGAAACTTTCGGTATCGACATATACACTAGAGCTAATATTGATTTTTCACACACTCTCTCTCTCTCTCTCTCAAATGAATGCCTTCTGTTTGTGATCAGACCTACATTTGCACTTTGTGAAGTATATTAGCAATATTTACATTTATTGTATTATATCTGACCTAAATCCAATAATTTTCTAGGCAAGGTAGTTGCTAAGTTCTGTGCAAAATATCTTCACCAACAAGTGCTCAAGAATGGAGCATATGCGGCTGGAGACATAGGAACTTCTGTTCAGAAAGCTTTTTTCAGGTTACTACCTTTGATGTACTTAAATGCAGTTGCCTTTTACTCTTTTCTGAGAGGAGGGGACGAATACAATTAGTCAATCTATATCGTATTGGGCTGTTCTTCTTTATGATAGCTTGAGCTTATCAAGCCAAAATATTGGCCATATGGTTTAAGCCTATATTGTCCTGGATCCTTATGAGATCATAGATACTGGAGATGGTAATACTTGTTCAAACTGTGAATGCTTAAGAATTTAAAGAAGTAGACTTTCATTACCTATCTTTATCGTTGTGGTCTTATGACCATCTTTTTAATTTTGAGGTTGAAGATGTTGTTAGTTGATTTATGCAGAATGGATGAAATGATGCGCGGACAAAGGGGTTGGAGAGAATTAGCTGTTTTGGGAGATAAGATAAACAAGTTTACTGGCATGATAGAAGGGTTGATTTGGTCTCCAAGAGGCAGTGATGGTAATGATCAAGCTGATGATTGGGGTTTTGAGGAGGTAGGTGCAAGAACCATATAGTTGATTGACTTTATCGTCTCTTTCTGGAGCAGATTCTTATCTGCTTTGTCTGGCTTTATTGCATACTAAATTGAGTACTTGGATTCTTGGGTAATTTAGAACTTAAACATTTAGTAATGCTGTATGTTCCATTTTCCATTCCGATGATCCATCTTAAATCAAACACAGTTTAGGATTGAAACCAGAGGCACCAAGAGATTATCTATAGTACATGGGGACATGCCTGCACACACCAAGAGATTATCTATAGTACAAGTAATTTGTTTAATTTGGTTTCATAATTTCTATGAATTCCATAATTTAAACTCAACTGCGTTTTCAGGGGCCTCACTCTGATTTCACTGGTCCAACTTCTGGGAGCACAGCCTGTGTTGCAATTCTTCGAAACAAGCAACTTGTTGTGGCAAATGCTGGCGATTCTCGCTGTGTGATATCAAGGAATGGTCAGGTAATTTATTATATTTCTGTTGTTTTGCTGTCTTGTTATGTTGATTGCTTAAAATAGAGAATCAAGGCTTTTCTTTTCTATATCGAATGGGTAAAAGTGATGAGTGGTCTAAATTCCAAGGCCATTTAAATGTGGTTATATGTTTATAATTGAGAATATTTCTATATTCTTCTTTCTTGCTGTAAATTGTATTTCTGATGTCACTTCTCTTTTTCAGGCATATAATCTGTCAAGGGACCACAAACCTGATCTTGAGCTTGAGAAGGAGAGGATTTTAAAAGCTGGTGGCTTTATCCATGCAGGACGAGTCAATGGAAGTTTGAATCTTGCAAGAGCTATAGGTAATTTTACTGCATGCATGTGAATTCTTAGTATACTAGCTTTCCAAAATCTCCATTAGATCTGTATCCAAAGGAATTAAATTATGTATTGAAAATTTATACTTATGGATGTATGGAACTTCCTCAAAATACAGTCACAATGCTGTGTAGTATTCTACATTGAGTGTTTGCGTGCATGCGCATATTTGTGGAGGGGGAAGTGGAGAGCTTTTTGTATTTCCCGTACGCATATTAATTTTGCATATACTGCAGGTGACATGGAATTCAAGCAGAATAAATTTTTGCCAGCTGAAAAACAAATTGTAACCGCCAGTCCGGACATAAACACTGTATGTATATACTTGCAACATTGAAAATTTTCACAAGAATTTTAGAAAAAATATAGTAGTTTAGATAATGGTGGTTTTTGGGGCTATCTACATTTTGAAGTTTCCCAAAATTATTTTGGTGCTTGTTTTATTGTAAAAGCAAAAATATTTACTAACAGTTATTGGCTATTAATTTAGTCTTCCATTTTAATTTATTTAGTTATTTTTAATTAGGTTGAGCTTTGTGACGACGACGAATTTATTGTGCTAGCATGTGATGGCATCTGGTATGTCTTAAGCTTTTCTTTCTTTATCTACATATTTTTTTGTTCAATATATACTTGCTGATATGATTCTGCTTTTGATTACTCAGTTTAATGTTTTTGAGTTATGGTATGATTGTCGGAGATTGATATGATATTGTTGTTAATTTCTTACAGGGACTGTATGTCTAGCCAGCAAGTGGTAGATTTTGTACACGAACAACTACGCTTGGTGAGTGCATATTTCTCTTTCTTTTCTTTGGTTTTTCTGGTTTGAAAGCAAGGACAGTTGAAGTGGTTCCGTAGGGGTAAGAGTGCTCTCAACCATTACTTCTCTTTGAACATTTATCGTTGTAAATCATGCAGGAGAGCAAGCTATCTGTGGTGTGCGAGAGAGCCCTTGATAGGTGCTTGGCGCCATCGACTGCTGGTGGTGAGGGATGCGATAACATGACCATGATCGTGGTGCAGTTCAAGAAGCCTGAACGGTTGACTGAGTCTGAGGGCGGGCAATCCTCACCAACTGAAGAAGCAGCTGGAAGTGATTCAAAGGCAGATGAAAGTGAATCGAAGTAGTGCCCCGCTACGTACCGTGAAATTAGAAGAGAGATTTGCGTCACGTTTTTACTCTTTGAGAAGAAATGTGAATCTCAGATTGGTTATTGTAGATGGTTTAGCCTGGAAAAAAGGAAAATGAATGGATTATTAGCGATTTAGTTAAAACTCGTTTTTGTGCTCTTCGATGTTTGTTTTTCTTTTGGAACACAAGTTGAAATAGTATGTACAGATTATAACAAATTACCACCCGAGTGTTTGAATAACATTATCTTACTATATATTTGAGCTGGTCAACTAAAATGTTGTCAACTGTTTGTTTGTTTCACTGTCACTATACCATCTGCACTTTGCAGTGAAAGTGTTTTTGGAACATAAAAATATTTTTTCGAAAAGTATTTTCAGTCATTTTAAAAGTACTTGCAATCGAGTTGGTGAGACACAGTATTCAATCTGTTGGAAGAGGTTTTGAATTCAAATCTTACAGACGGCATTTGTGGTACTATAAATTGGAAACACATTCTCAATTGGTAGTATAATTACTAGTTTACTACTAAATGCCCCATAGGATCTAGTCATTCTTGTGCATGTGATATAAAGGGAATGGAATCCATGTGTTTCAGGCTAAAAACATCATCTTTCTTACAATAAAAAATCATTAAAATTATATCCAATTGTAAGAAAAGGTCTTAAAATTTGGATTTTCAATCAACATTAGTTTTTAAGAAATCATCACATGTCTCAACTCTTTTTTAGGACTAACTACATATTTACACACTCAAGGTCTGAAGTAATTTTTAAAATGGTTCACGAGATTTTAATTTTCTCACATTGCCCTATAAAGTTTTGAATTTGTATCAATTTACACTTTTTATCTAATGAATACTTGAATTTTCATTAAATTGATGACAATGTGAACATGAAATCCGCAATTGGTTCACATATAAGCCATATTTGCACTACATAACCTAAACAAATCATCAATTTAATAGATAATTAGACATTCAAATATACAAAAAGTGCAAATTGATACAATTTCAAAATTTTAGGTGGCAATGTGAAAAAATTAAAATTCATGGGTCAATTTAAAAATCACCTCAAATTTTGAAAATGTAAAATAGAGTTAGCCCAAAATTCTACGAAGGGAAGGACAAAAAATAATTAAAAGGGGAACCTTGTATTAAATCTGAAATTTCAAAGAGGGTATTTTGGTAGTTTTATCCCTTCACCATCTAAAAGCCCCAAAAGGTGAAGCCCTTCTCAGCTAGGAGCCTACAAACTGCAAAAAGCCATGAGCAAACAGGTGCCAGTTCTGATATATCAAACAGCCCTTTTCTGCTCCATATCTCTCTCTCTCTCTCTACCCACCTGACTACTTTCTCTCTCTCTCAAATGACCCCCAAACTTATATGCTTTTAGAGAAGGAGAAAAACAAACAAAAGGGGAAGATGGCAAATTGGAGAGAGGATAGACATGCGTCTTCAAATGTCCTCCTATCCAACTCCCACCACACCTATCTTTCTCAGACCCATTTTTTTTCACTTTCCACAATTGTCCTTCTGTAACATTCCATCTTCATCACCCACTCATTTACTCAGTATTCTTATCTCCCATCTCCATGGGCCTTTTCGGGTTCTCACAACCCAGAGAATTTCTTCTCACAGACCCAAAACAGAACAGATAGATATCCATCTGTATTCCGTATACACACAAAAACCATCCCTCTCCATAATTGCCTTTATTATTTATTAATTAATTCCTATTGTTATTATTATTCCTCCTCCTCCCCTCTCTCTCGCCTCTCTCTCTCTATTTCCTTTGTCTCTCTGGAATCGAAAACCTTATCTCCTTTTTCGATTTGGGTTTTCGTTTCCTTTGCTTAATCTCCAAAGTTTTATCTATGGAAATTGATTTTTGACTATTTATTTCCTGATTGGATTTGGAATTCTAATTTTTTTACTATTTAATGGTCAAAGATTGGACCTTTGAGCAGGAGATGAAAAGGGTTCAATTGGTTTTGAATTTGATCACTTTTTTTCTCTTGAATTTTGTGATTAATTTGGGTTTTTGAAGAGGAAGATGAAAAGGGTTGGTGGTAATTCTAAGCAATCTCAGCCTGCTGCTGACGAGGATGCTCGGAATAAGTTCAGATATGACAGTCTTCTGCAAGATTACCTCGAACGACAAAAGGTTTGGTTTTTTGTTTGACTTCTGTTTTGGTCTTGTTTTTCTTATTGAATTTCTCTGTCCAATTATTATTTTTTTTTTTAAGTCTTGTCGAAATTTTGTTTACTTTTGATGTTCGTTTGATATTCGAGTTAGTTTTCTGAATCGACAGAATGAAAAACCAACCCCAATTTTAGACTGACAGTTTTCTAACAAGACGATGTATAATTTATATTCCAAACTACTATAACTTCCGGGGACAGAAATTCGAACTTTAGTACAGGAGACGGGCACACTGTCGTGCCAACTGACCTAACCCACGTATGCTAGACTAAGTACTTGTCTTTATATTGCTAAAGTTTGGAGGCAATCCATTGAACACTAGGTGGACGAAACCAAATTTAATCGGGTTAATTTCTTGTGTAGGAAGTTGTATCAAAGAAGAAGAAGTTGCAAGCTGCAAAGCAGAAAAGAGATATTCTTTTGGCGGAAATTCGGTATGATTTTGTTCTTCTGGTTTGTGTATTGCATTGTTTTCTGTCCGCAAGTAGGATACTAATTTGCTTTTCTCTTCGGAGCTTCAGATTTTTGAGACGAAGGCATAGCCATCTGCTGAAGACAAAATCAGCAGAAGCCGAACGAGAAGTCCGACATCGGAATTCTGATGTACAAGTACAACCTAAGAAGTTGGCAAAGAAGAGGAAAAAAGATGCCAGTGAAGCTGTTCTAAATAAACCCTCTTGTGTCTCGCCGGAAGAAGGAGAACACATTGTTTCGGAGCCCGTAAGAGTAGAGAAGAAGCCTAAAAATTGTGTCGTTAATGACAAAAAGGTTGGAAAGAAAAAAATTGCAGTGCAAGATGAGGTTGCTCTGAATGTTTAAATTACTTCAGTTATAGTGAAAGCCAAAAGGCCCTAAACAATCTCGTTGTCATTTCTAAAGATAAATATAATTCGTCTTCTTCGGTTTTATTGTACGTGCGCTCTTGTCATCGATGTGGTGAATGTCCGAACGTTCCATCGGGGGCAGTTCACGCAAAACCCTCCGATTAAATCTTCACGAAACAATCTCAGCAAGACGAAATATCAACATGTACTCGATATTTGATCGCTTATGTACGCAACAGCTTCGTATAATACTCTGTTTAGGTCATTACAGAATATGATTCAACTGTATTTGACATAGCAGGTGTGAAAGAGGTAAAATAGATACAGCATTTACACTTATATGTTAACAAGAGAAGCCTTACAAAGTATACCGGGGGTTGACGTAATATCCAATACATGTTACGTCTTCGCAGATACACATCTACGCTCGGAAGCAAACATCAACGCCGGAAAAATGAATTTGTATGTGTTGAGTTGTCGCCAGAATCATCGACTGTGATTGGGGTAAAACATCCTGGAAAAAAGCCGGGTTCAGACAAAAGTTCGAGAGAAACCCAAACACACCAGAATTTGTAACTGGTATAAGAACACACACCTCAGATACCAAGATAAGTCAAGTTTGATTGGGAAGCTGTGCGAATGTTCCTACGTTGGGGCTGCAGCCCCCAACCATCATGTTCTTGTAGACTGCATAAGCATGATCGGGATCTCCAGACGTGCTATACAGTCGAATGAGAGCATTGTATGTAAACACATCAGGTTCAAGACCTACAAGTTGTAGTTCTTCATAAATCCTCCCCGCTTGCTCCACCATTCCAACAAGTCCGAGATTCAGTATTAACGAATTGTATGTGTAAAGATCAGGAGCGATTCCTCTAGTCCGCATTTCATCATAAAGTGTGAGCGCTTCCTCTACCCTCCGAGATCTTCCAAGTCCATTTATCATAAGGTTGTAAGAAACTGAGTCAGGATCGAGGCCACTTTGTTTTAACTCCTCAAAATAGTCCACGGCATCATCCACTCTCCCCGCCTGGCAGAGGCAATCCACAAGAATGGTGTAGGACTTCAGGTCTGGTCTTATCCCTTCTTTAATCATTCTTCTAAACAACTCGCAAGCAGCTTCCACATCCCCTGTTTTTGCAAAACCGTTTATAAGAATATTAAAAATAGCAGAATTTGGCTTGCATCCATAGTCTGCCATCTCCTCAAAGAATTGCATTGCTTCATCTAGTCTTCCCGACTTGAAAAGTCCATCTATGAGAGGGCCATATGTACAAGGAGATGGAGAGAAATCACCACTTACGAGATCATAATATAAATCTATAGCCCTATCTACACTATCAGATTTCACAAGACTGGAGATGACTATATTCTGGGTTACGGTGTTAGGCTTGCATCCTCGACAAATCATCTCCTCGTACAATTCAAAGAGTTCGGTGATGTTCCCAGACTTCCCACGAGCATCAAGTAACAAGTTGTAGGTGAATACATCGGGGGCACAACCACTTTTTTTCATCTCCTTAAATAGATCCCAAGCTCTTTCAGTGGCACGGTCTTTCAGAAGCCATTCAATCAAGCAGTTATATGCTTCTAGTGTTGGCTTAATTCCGAGAGTTTTTGTAAATTTCTCAAATACCTTATGCGCATCAAAAGCTTTCCTTTGCGTACACAAAACTCTAAGTACAGGAATCAGTAGAGAGTCATCCCGACAAATCCTATCAGAGATCAACCTTTCAGCAAATAAAATGGCTCTGTCTATTTCAGCTTCAATCAAAATCCCTCCCATTAAATCTTCCCAAAAAGGCCCGTCTGCTCGTACCCCAACCTGATACACGAAGTTCTCCGCAATTCTGAAAGCATCCTCAATACGCCCATCCTTTACTACCCCGGGTAGGAGGGTACACAAAGTTATATGATCAGGAAGTAGTGATTTCTTCATCTGATGGAAGAACCAGAATGCATAATCAATTCTGTTTTCTCTGATTAAGCCGTAAATTAAAGTGTTATAGGTCAGAACATCAGGACTGCAACTCATTGTGGTCATTTTGCAGAACATTTTCAAGGCCAGAGTAACCTCGTCATTCTTGCAAAGGCAGTTCAGGAGTGTGTTGAAAGTTATTGTGTTTGGAGGACACCCTTGTTCGGCCATATTCTCAAACATTTCAATGGCTTTTTGGACTTCTCCATCTTTCCCTAATGCAGCGAGTAATGTGTTGTAGGTCACAACTGTTGGAGTGAGCTTCATTTCCTTCATTCTGTAAAACATTTGCCATGCTTCATCTACTCGGTCAGCCTTGTAAAGCATGTCAATCAAAGAATTAACAATAATTACATCTGCTTCACACCCATTTCTTTCCATCTCCGAGAGTAACTCGATGGCTTCATCTATTTGCCCCACCTTACTATAGCACTTCATCATCATGTTGCAAGTTACTGAATCTGGAGAAAGCCCGCTATATTTGAGCTCATTATAAACATCCTGTGCCTCTTGAAGTCTACCCTCTTCAGCAAGACTGTACAAAGATGCATTACAAGCAACAATATTTGGAACGATGCCTTTATTTTTCATCTTCTCGAAGGCCTCCATAGCTTTGCCAGAGTCGCCACACTTTCCATAGTAGTCAATGAAAAGGATGTATGTGTAAGCAGTAGGTGGAACACCCAGACATTCAATACTATTGAAAAGCTTCAATGCCTCGTCCAACCTACATAACCGCAGAAGTCCACCAATTAATGTGTTGTAAGTATGAAGATTCGGCGAGACCCCTTGTTTCCTCATGGCATCCAACATATTAAATGCTTCGTCAACATTTCCAGCTTTGCATAAAGCATTGACAAGTATGGTGAATGTAACCACATCAGGAGCATAACCGTCAGCTTCCATTTCACTCCAAAATTCTTTCACTGTGTCCAAGTCTTTACCGTCACTAAACTTGTCCAGCAAAGTAATGTAGGTTACTTGGTCAGGCTTATGACCACTGGCTTTCATTTTTACAAACAACTCCTTGGCGTTATCAAGTTTACCTGCATTGCAAAGAGCAGCAATGAGAACAGTGTAAGTGACAACATCGGGGCCACACCCCTCATCATCCATTCTCTTGAAAATTTCATACGCCTCGTCAATTTTCCCAGCCCTCCCTAGTACTCTAATGCATATAGTAAAAGTATAAACATTAGGCCTCAATCCCAAACTTTCCATCTCGTTTAGCAAGCTCATAACAGTTTTAACATCCCTTCTTTTCCCCAATGCCACCATAAGTGCCGAGTAAGTCTTCAGGCTAGGCTTAATCCCTTCTGACACCACTCTTTCATAAACCTCCAAAGCCTCCCTACAATATCCAGACTGAATAAGATTATAGATCAACCCATTGTACGAATACGCATTCAATGCAAACCCCTTTTTTCGCATCTCTTCAAGAGCGAATGGCGCCTGTCGAATTCCACCTCTTACATCAAGTCCCTTAAAGATAGTAAGGTAAGTGTCCAAACTCCTATTTATAATCTGCTTCTGCATCAAATCAAACACATAAGCCATATCCTCTACTCTCCTATCAACACTCAAGACTTCAAGCATGTAATTGCAAGTCTCAGTGGTGTGAACAACACTAGGCAACTCAGCAAATGACTTAAACAATGCCAAAGCAGATTTCTGGTCCGAAACTGACTTCAAAACCCTCACAACTTCCTCAGAAGAAACTGAAATTTTTGGGTTTTTCTTCCCCACCCCCACCACCTCGTCTGACCTTTTCATCACAAACCCACAAAAACCCATCTTCTTTTTCCGCTTTTTCGTCAAGTTCGACACAGACCCACATCCCCAAACCTTCAACTTCCCAAAGTTTCGAGCTTTCAATGAACCAGAGTGGCTTACAGCAAATATCCTATTGTCAGTGAAAGCAGGACTGTAATTTATACTGCTACAGCACATGCTTGAAGAGCAGATTATCAACAATGCCATAGATAATACAATTTATGAGCTAAAGAATGAGTAACTCACAGAAATTGAAGCGGGAATCTGCATTTTATTCCTTGAATTTTTTCTGAGAAAGCAAAATAAATGTGTGTACTTTCCGCTGCGGAGAGAGAGAGAGAGAGAGATGGGGAGAGCGAGGAAGGGTTGCTGCTATGGAGGAAGATGGAATCGACTATGGGTTCATTGGAGTGGGATTTTGAAATTGGAGAAGGTGTTGGGGTGAATTGGGTACTACTCCATTGAAGAAGGCTGAAATGTAATCATGTATGTGGGGGTGTGGTGGGTTTTGGATATTTTTGTTGTTTTGTTTGGCTCCAAATTCATTTTCACCCTTTTCTTGTCTCAATAAAAAAAAGTTAATTTTTGAAGGAAAATAAAAATAAAATTTAGAAAGAGAAAAGAAAAGGAAAAACCCAATTTTGATTTTGCTAAATTTTGTTGTATTTTTTTATTTATTATTTTATTTATGGCTAGTTTCTAAATCCATATATTAGACAATGCATACTAGATCTTCATTGGTGAATTATTAGTGAAATTCTTTAATGCATATGATTTTTAGTATGAAAAATTCTTTTATTTGATGGAATCGTTATATCGTAATAGACATGTATTACGAATTTACTCAAATTACAAGCAATAATTAGTATTAAGTTTTGTACCCAACTATATTATAATTTAAATAAACTCGTAACATCACGTGTGCATGTTGTGTAAGCATAAAAATAATTTTTCACTCACAACGTTCACATATTTCACTCCCAATCGTTTATTTATTGAGAACAGATTTTCAAACTACCTTTCTCAAACTTGTCATTATCTACCAAAAGTCCTCCAAACACAAAAGGGAAAAACAGATCAAGAGAAATTAATATTGTATTTGATTAAATAATTTTCCAACCAACCTAATTTACAGACTATTTTAATATGTATGATTTAAAGATTCGTAGAGAATGTACGTAGTAAGTTTTTTTCTTATTTAAAAAGAAAAGAAAAATACTAACAAATACAAAGCAAAGGCTTTGTGAATTATGTGAGTCTCGTCTTGTGACTCCAAAATCGCAAAATATTATCCCCTAAATTACCGCCATAAACCCTGATTTCATATCTCAAATCCCTCTTCAATTTTTTTGTCGCAATAAAATCAAAGCCCTAGCAAGCTAGCCCCCTCAAAACTTCTCCCAAGTCGACATTTACTGCCTCCTTCTCCCAACTTGGAATATTCGCTGTCTAAATCTGTCACCCTCACACCCTCTCTGACTTTATATTCTCCTCCATTTCTCTGTCACGCAGTCCCCCAGAGAGATTTAGAGAGAGAAAGAAGAGAGAGAGAGACGATGGAAGGAAGCTCGATAATACCAGAGTCAGTGATGGAATCAGTGAAGAAAACTTTGGGCGACGTCCAAGAACTTCGATCCCACCTCCTCCAGTTCCTCTCCCTCGCCGACCCCGACGTCCTCGCCGAAATGCCGCCGCTCGAGCGCGCTCAGTCGCTGCTTATGCTCTCCAAGGCCACCACCCTCCTCTTCGCCTGTAAGTCTTCGCTTTCCTTCACTCAATTTTCAGTTGATTTCGATTTGGTTGCGGTTTTCGTGTCTTTCTGAGTTAACCCAGTTTGATTTTTTGTTGAATTTTGGTTCTTTTTGGTTTTCCAGTGAGGCTGAGGTGCACTGGAGTAAACCCATTTAACCATTCCGTCAAAACCGAGTTTGTAAGTTTGTTAAATTTTGTAATTTTTTTTTATCAAATTCTTGAAATTTATCGAGTTTATGTGGAATTTGTTTCTGGGTTTATGCATGTGGGGTTGTGTGAGTTCATGATGTTTGAAATTATCGGATTTGCGTAACTGTTTGAATCGGGTGAAGTTGAATGTTTTTTCTGTTTTTGTTGTCTCATTTATGTAGGATAGATTAAAATTGTATGAGGAGAAGCTCGAGAAGCTCGGGGATTTGAGTAAAGGTACATGCTCTTATTTTGGAAGTGCCATTATTGATGGATCGACTTCTAAATTGTAGCATCGAGATATGCTAAGTGCAGTTGCCCGCACCACGTGAGTTACCGTTAGGATTGTGGTGCTGCCATTCGCGCACGTGTTGTATGGGCAACTGCGATTAGCATTTTCCTTCTTGTCCGTCTGTTACTGCGAGCAATTGATTGAGGTGCTGCCATTCGTGCACATGTCATGTGGGCGGCTGTGCTTAGCGTTCTCCTTGTTGTCTCAAACAATGCCACAGTCAAGAAGGACGTTACACATTGTTGCTACGCATGACATATATAATGGATATCGTGTTTCATGTGTTTTACATATCGAATTGTTTGCAAATTTCCATTTTTACTTATGATTGTTTGATTGGTGGGTTGTTTATATTCTTATTGACAATTTGATTTTGTTGAAGCACCATTGCGACCATCTACTACTTTAAATTATCAGGCAGCTACCCGTTTCATTGAGCATTCTTTGCCAGACCTCACCCCTGGTCAGTTGGTCATTTACCTTTTATGTCAGTATCGTCACTTTTTCAACACCTTGATATCATTCCACTCAATAATTGCTCATTTTGTTCAGGTCAGAGGCAAAGTATGAGAGCCATTAGCAGAGGAGACGGGCCAACCATGAAGTATCTAGAAAGGAATGCCCCAAAGAAAAGGAAATATCAATCCCCTAATAAACAATCAGTTCAATCTGCTGCCAAGGAATTCCTTGAGAAAGCAGCTCGAGAGATTCTTGGTGATAACGAAGGTGGTCTGAAGGGACCTATACAGATCATCAGTTCAGATGAAGAGGACGTATCTATGAGCTGATTCCTGATTTTCCCGGTAGAGCTCTCTTCTTCTTAACTCTTATTCACAATTTCACATTATGATTTTATTTCCTCGATTATTTCAGCTGTTTCAAGTTCATTATAGTCATCTAGCTTTCAATATTACAGAGTCATGTGCCCGTGCCAGTGTTATTGTACATTGGTATAGCAATACTTGTTGTGCTGCTACTTGTGTAAAATCTGTATAGACATTGCTCGGTCAAAATTGGGAAGGCCAAGGATTTGATTTATCCATAGATTGTTACGTATAACTGAAGATTCCGGTATTGATGATTGAGTTGCTAATAATCATAGTTATCATATAAATATGTTAGTGCTACCAATGCAAGTCATATTGCGTTATAAACCACTTAAATAGTAGTGCTATCCTTCCATACCTAATCTTCTGATGATTGGTGCAATTGGGGAGGATTACAAATCACTATTTATCACCAATGGGAATTGAATAATTCAAAACTGATCTGGAAATACATGGTGCTATATTTATTGAAAGTTTATGAACTTCAAAGGAAACTTACCCCCACGGGGACTCTGTATGGGATATAAACAATCACAGGTAGTACCAAAATCGAAAAAGGTAGGTTTAGGTATGAATGAGCTGTTGCTTTTTAATCATATAAATTTATTAGCATTTACAATACGAGATGTGAGCCATATCCAGATATTCGTATGAAAGTGAATCTAGTTGAAGTGACTGATGTATAAAGATAGTTTTTGTGACATCGAAAGTACGACCTTGATTTGGATTGTGAAAATAGATAGATGTGTCTATGCAATTGCACACAAACACACACTTGAAATCAGGTTTTGCCTTAATTTTGGACAAGTAAAGGAATCAAGGCGCAGATTTTAATCCTACTTAAAACTCACTAAATCAGAATTGCTGATGTTGCCCTCACCTCACGTTTCCAGTTAGGCCATCGCATATGAATCGTTGTGAACTGCTTTTAAAAGTAAATTATCTTAATCCTTTTGTTCCTTTAAGTTTCAACTTGTTTTGACCGTCTTCTTTCTTATCCTACTTTCACAGGGTCGCGTTGCGGAGACCAGATTTGCTCGTTTTGGAATGATCCGTCATCCGTCTTCTCTGTAGTGCTTTTGCGTTTTGCTTTTTTTTCACAGTGCAAGTTTTTGTGTTGTTACCTTCTGAAGTAGAAATGTAGTCGGAATTACCGGACGAATGTATTAGCGTCGTAAATGGGGAGGTGCTGCTTGGACGAATGTATTATCCGTTTACATGTGTTATATGTCATGACTGCAACCGTGTGGATTAAATTTTGATGATGATTAGAATACTATATGATTGGCAGTGCTGAGGTTTTGAATTTGAGGTTTTATGATGATATTTGTAGAACTTTGAACACCTGATGAAAACCGGGAGCTATACCTGAAAAAAATGCAATTATTGAGGTTTTGCAAGATTTTTTGTGTGCGCATTATGAAAGCCATTAGGAAGCGGTATTACCATTTATTGAGTAACATAAGTATTTTTTCCAAAAATTTTAAGCGGAAAAATAGAAAATCAATTATAAATATTGAATTGACCCAAAACGTAGCCGGAATGGAGTTTCGTCGACTTTGAACATATTCGGAACGTCCCGCATAAAACTTTTACCAAAAAGAAGTTGTATGATGAATTTTGTAGAAACTGATTACAAATCGGAAGTCAATAGTTAAATAGTATTTGTGGAAGATGAAATTGTTGAGATTTTGCAAGATATTTTGTGTGCGTATTAACAAAAAGTCTATAAGTCATTTGGAACCGGTATTAAAATAATCGAAAAACCCTTTCATAAAATTATTTAAAAAATAAAATAAAATTACCAAAGTTTTGTTTGGAGCCTTGAGGTTGGTACCAAATGAGTCAAAACTCAAAAGAGATCCACCCTATCCAAAAACCAGAGACAGCGAGAGAGAGTGGCAGTGAATTACACCTCCCCCACTCCCCCTTCTCCTATTGTACTATTTCGCTTCTTCTTTTATTTCCTTCCTCTCTCTCTCTCTCTCTCCATCCGTCAATGGCGTCGACCAGTGCTTTAAGCTCCCGGCTTTCCAACTTCCACCGCCTGGCCGACTCCCAGGACCACCTCTCTTTCCGTAAGCTCTCTCTCTCTCTCAACGTTTTGGCTTAATACCAGTAGTATTCCGCACAATTTTGTGTGCAAACATTTCTCGAATTGCGTAGAAATTATGGGTTTTTCGAAACAAGATAGAGCAGAAATTGGGTTTCTTTTTGTAACAATTTTAACCCCTTTTTAGCAAACACTTGAGGAAGAAGCATAGCTTTGGCAGTGTGAGAAATTATGGTTGGCATGTTGGACCATTGTATCTGAATTCTGGGCATTGAAATTTGATGCCGCTTAGCTGAGCTAGATTGTTTAGGATGTCAAACTAAATGGTGGGCATTGAAATTTGTGTGCGTAAATGTTTGCGAATTGTTGAAATTTATGCTCAATCTGTCAATCATTGTTTTGTTATAAAAAATGTTTTGCCTATTCCTCTGTGAGGCGGGGTTATTGCGAAATTTCTGATGACAAATCGAGCTTAATGCCTTTTTCTGCTTATAGGTGAAGTAGTAAACTCACATCCAGCATGTCCTTCAATTGTTTCTTGGCCTGGTATTAAGACCGGGAGGGCACCCCGTTCATCCCGTGTGTATGGCTTATTTGGAGGAGGGAAAAAGGATAACAATGAAAAGGGTGATGATGCAGCTTCAAAGGTTTAGCATTTTCCCTCTTGTAGTTTGTTTTCCCATTTTTCTGGATCTTGTCTTGGGTAGACCAACTTTGTATCGATCATTAGAGTTGCTATCTACTGCATTGCTGTACCCGTTAATCCTTCTCAGAAATTTTATTTTCTTGCCTTTGTATTCCTCTGTTGAGTATGCCAAGTCAATACAAACTCTATTAAAATGAAAAGGGATAGCTGGTTTTAACTTTTATATGCTTCATGTGGGGACACAAGATCAAATTTATATGCTTCATGCAGTCTTAGGTTGCAGGGTTTCGTAGCCCTTCCAATTGTAAGCTAAGTAGCTTTATGCAGCGCTAGGCCCATCAGATTTTGACATTAGACTGTCAACTGTACTTTAGTCAAACGTGGTCCAGCTATGTTTTGTTATGGATCATTATATCTTGCGTCACACAATTGGTAGCAGGATTTGTTCAGGATAAAGGGCAACGGGATGGACGTCAAATGGGGTTGCTAGCTATAATTATAGTCGAACTATAAGGTTGCTATGCTGATAGTGTTTCCATCATTTATTTGTCTTGTGTAATGGTGACGTTGCAAGCTTGAGGTCGATCACAACAGTGGCCACTTTTGGTTTACTAGAACATATGCTGATATTGACGCAATGTTGTTTTCTGTTACAGTATCCTGAGTCTGTCTTAGTCAACATGGAGTTAGTCCAGCAGTTGTAAGAATAGAAACCTTGATTGAAGTATTAAGTTGATGTACTGTTATGTCCGCGCACTTTTGATGCAGGCAGGAATATTCGGTAATATGCAAAATCTGTATGAAACAGTTAAGAAAGCTCAAAATGTAGTACAAGTTGAAGCAGTGCGTGTGCAGAAAGAGCTTGCTGCGTATGTTCTTAAAACTTTATCCAATTTAATCTGATACCCATAATCCTTTCAGGGGTATCATTATTTATCTCTTCATTCTTTCTTTCCGTTTTTCAGGGCAGAGTTTGATGGTTACTGTGAAGGTGAGATAATAAAGGTATGAATGATTCACTCTTGCGACAAGGTCAACTTTTGATATTTGTCCAGTTTAGGAATCTAAGCTGGTTCGCTTGTGTCTGAATTACTTTCACCTTCATAGTATCAAGATACTGTGAAGACACTGTCACTCGCAAAACTTTTACTGACGCACACAGATAACTTTGAGTTTTTCCAATCAGTACATTTTAGTTTTATCTTCTCAGCTGTTAGTTACATGGAACCTCTGTCTTCTCTTCCCCTTTACGTATATACTCTTGTCTCTGTTGCTCTCAGATTTGACAATCCACTGATCTCTGATTTTCCCCTAGGTAACGCTTTCTGGTAACCAGCAACCCGTGCGCACTGAGATAACTGAGGCTGCTATGGAACTAGGAGCGGAAGTAAGTCGCGATTACTATGTTTGCTTTTCCCATTTTGCCAGAATGAGTTTCTCCTTAGGATAGATGTGATTTATTTTCCTTTTTCTTTCACAATGCAGAAAGTCTCTCAATTGGTGACGGAAGCATACAAGGATGCGCATCAGAAGAGTGTCGTGGTGAGAACACTCTCGTGCTTTTATGTTGTTATGGACTGATTGATGATAATAGTCGGCTTCTTTAACTGATAGTATTTGTGTGTACTTTCCATCTTCAGGCCATGAAGGAGAGAATGAGCAACCTTGCCCAGAGTTTAGGAATGCCGCCAGGCCTCGGCGAATTGAAATGATCAGTTACCGGCCCATCTCTATTTTGTAATCTCTAAGTTGAATTCTTTTTTCTTCCTCTCTCTCTAAGTTCAAGCAAAAATAAGATTGCTGTGTAACGGAAGATCCAAAATTTTCAATGAGGTTCAAGATTTGTTTTCACTTTCAAGTTTTTTGTTTCTCCGTCATTCGGTTTTGATCTTTTGTTCAAGTTTTTGTTTATCACAACTTAAAAACGTACTTAAAAAATACCTTCATTATCTCCGTCATTCTCACTATCATTTTTTCCTCCATATATTTTTTTTATCTTTGATTATCAAAATTAAAAATTAAAAACGAAATGATTATCAAGAAGAAAGATTTGTCGAGGCTTATAGTTGGCAAATGAATATATTGATATTACGATATTCGGAAATAGAATTACATAATATCTCAGACCCTTCTCATATAAAAAAAAAATAAAGAATTAGACAAATAATTATCCCCCACTTTCTAAAACCCAGAACGGTCTAAACATCAAAAAATCTCCCCACTCTAAAACCACAGAGCAAAAACTCCCAATGCCACCACAGTCAGAACACCACCCTTCAAGCTTGTAGCACCGCTGGTCGGAGCAATTGCAGGACCGTCGACCTCGCCTGCCGGAGAAGGAGCGGGAGAGATACCGACAAGTTTCCTCGGAGTCATAACCACCACGATGAGCTTCTGCCCCTTCTCGCAGTGTCCCTTGGTTCCGCTGATGAAGTAGTACGGCCCCGGCTGGTCGAGGTGGAGCTTGGTATCGCCGTCCTTGTACTGCTCAATTGGGTTTGATGCATTGCAGTTTGTGTAGTCTTCTTTCGTCACTCGCAAGACTGAGTCTTTGGAGCTGTCGTACTTCCACACTGCAAAAAAACAAAAATACAGAAAACACAAAGATTAGCGATGTGCAAAAGAAAACTGAAAAAATGGAAACTCCCAGATGGAGATTGAAATGGGGATTTTACCGAGAGTGTCGCCGACGCGAAAGCGGGTGTTTTCAGCCCATTTGTTGAGGGATTGGGATTCGGAGGAGGGGATTGCCCATGAGCCATTCTTGCCGCCGACGGAGATTTCTCTGGCTTCCGAGAAGCTGAAGAGGAAAAAGACGACGAGAAGAGAGGAGTATGACAGAGCTTTCAAGGACGAAAAGCCAGCCATTTGAAAATTTTAGAGAGCGATTAGAGAGTGTGTCTGCGAGTGGGGTGGAGGATTTTGGATAATTTGAGAGAGAGAGAGAGAGAGAGAGAGAGAGAGAGAGAGAGAGAGAGAGGGGATTTGAGTTGTAGCTATGGGGTCTCAGCTGTGATGTATTTATAGTGTGGGTAGAAAAACTAGCCGTTGTGGGGATCAGGGAAAAGGTTAAAGCAACGGTAAAAAAAAACGTTTATGGCGGAGCAGAAAACGTTTCTTGCAACGGTCACAATAAGCATGGAAAGACGAGAACACCTGGTTGCAGGGCTTGGGCCCTGTGAGTCCACACTAGTTGGTTTCGAAACGCTTCAAGCCGTTGTCGTTTTAGAAGGTGGGGCTAAACTGGGCAGTACTTCTGTGTGGAGCCCAAACTCTTAATTGTTTTTTCTTCTCATCCTAATAACATTAGCAATATAAAAAAAATAAAAACAAATTATTTGGTCCCTATACTTGTAGCTTAGTGGTTTTGTAGTTGTTGCAATTCAATACTTGCAGATGTGTAGTTGTTGTACTTCAGTGAATGATATTTGCTCGATTTTATTAATTTTCTCAAGAAAAGTTATAATTTTTGTATGTCGGGACGCCTGTTAGTTAATTATGATTTTTATATAGAAAATTTGCAAACTATGACAATAAATGATCAACTAAAAATACTATCACAATGATATTTTTGTTATAATTCTATTATGTATCAACTTGATTCACATACAAGCAATAGAGAGTGGGTCTCATTCAAGCCACGTGGGACGGTTTGGCAAATTTGTAGAAAAAAAATCAGCGAATGGATTCAATGGTATAGGTACATAAAATTAAGGTTTTAGGTTCGCCAATAGGGATTTCATGAGTGCCAAAGTTTGGAGGCAAGGTGATTTTTTTCTTTTCAATTTACTAGTTTCAACTCAGTGAGATTAATTTTTTACATTGCATCATGATGTTTTGAAATCATATATGCCTAAACCTTACACGTACCGGCTGCGTGTCGAGTGACTGAGGCCATGCACTTGGTGCCATGCAACTTAAAACGTGTTGACAAAGCCTCTCCTCTTCCACAAGCACATGCATGTAGAAACAAAGAGACAGCAGGTTTCACCGTCTCAGCCCCCAAAACAGAAATACAAGATAGATAGATACATATATATATATATATATATATATATATATATATATATAATAGAGAGAGAGAGAGAGAGAGAGGCAGATTGTGGAGCACGAAGAATTGGGATTGAAGAAAAAATAAATGGCAGACGCGCAGAAAACAAGTCCAGATGAAGTGAGGAGAGCTGGAGCAGATGCACCAAAGAGGCCACCTCCTCCCGGGGCTGCGAGGAGCGGCCTTTTCTACGACCTGAGCACCACAACCATGGCCGTCACCGCCGCTGTTATCGCCGGCGCCGTTGGCTACTATACCCTTTATGTCAAGACAAAGCGCGAGGCCTATCCTCGAAGGGTTGCAGACCCTCCACCTGTAGCTAGGGTTGACCCTGACGTCACTCATCCCAGGAAATATCCTGATCGATCTTCGTCCTAGAAAATAATAGCTGCATGTGTGTTGCTCAAGTTTCTACTCGTTCATTTGTTTAATGTTTGTAGAGATCTTTTCATGGTTTATATATAGCTCCCTCTCCCCATATATAGTACCTGATATTTTTTGCATGTTCTTTTTTCTTTTATGTTGAAATATATGGGGGATGTTAACTAATGCAGCTGTAATTTTAACAGATAAAAGTGCCACTAGCCATTCGAAACGGCCGATCTAAATTTGTGGGTGGCGATATGTCAAGTTCATCAATCTAATTAATTAAACATGACAATCTAATTGAGTAGTCACAAATTACAACCCAATTCACAAGTAAGAAATTAACTCAGATCACGTCACTCCTAATTTTTTTTCTTATGCGACCCTGTTAGGAGAGGGTGACTGAACTCGCGAACTCGGGATCTCGAGTGGTTGCTGCTGCAATAGTGATGTTATTGTGCAACAGACGTCCTTTTATATGGCACACCCGGCATCCATCACGTATCCGTACGAACTCAAACAGAAAAAACACCACATATGTCTAGACTATATATTACTATCTGAACATACTAAAAACTAAAAATCAAATGGAAAAAAACTAAAAAGCATACTAAAAACTAAAAATCAAATGAAACTGAAGATAACTGAAAACTGAATGGAACTGAAGATAACGCTAAAGTATAATACACGCACGAAACTCACTACGTGTAGTAGAGTGACTTTAGCCTGCACTTATTGCCTAATAACTCAACACGTGTGTAGACATGTAAATTTCGGCGAAATAATTGTTCATCAACAAATTAAATTTGACTCGTCAGGGTTTACGTGACACACACCATGGATCCAGCAAATTGCACACATGACATGTGACTCATCAAAACTAGATGAGTTGTCAAGAGTGACACGTGTTAGCTCCGTCAAACAAATCAAATCAAATCAAATACAAAAAAGGACAAATTAACTCTAATTTGATCAAATTATATCAATTAGGGTTTAATTTCCTAAATCAAAGATTCTGATTGAATTAAGAGCTAAATTAAATAATTAGCTCAAATTATATCAAATCAGAAATTCAAACCACAAATTACGGGATTTAGATTGGAATTCTAAACTAATACCCAATCCCTTGCCTATAAATACCAGGCTCATTTTCAGAAGAAGGGACTTCAGAAAAATGAAGCAAGTCCAAGCCTTCAGAGAAAACCAGAAAGTTCTCTGGCCAAAGCAAACACCAAAACACCCAAACACTCGTGTTCTTCATCAAGCTCGTGGAGAATCAACAAGCACAACACAGATGCCGATTCATCCACCACCACGGCCAAAGACCACCCACCACGTGACACTGCTCGTGGTTTTGTTCGCAAACCCGATTCAAGATCAAGTGTTCACCACCCTTGAATCGAATTCTACTTTGGAGATCGAATAAGAGGAATATTCTTGTAAAAGAATAAATCCCAGAGATTGTAACCCTAATTTTCTCATTAATACAAATTTATTTTGTACTCGTGTTCTTGTTTCATTCGTTGCAAGAAATTTCATGTTTACAAATTTGGCACGCCCGGTGGGACAAACTCGGCCTCTCATCTCTTTCTCCAAGTGACTCAACTCCAAGCTAAGTGCATATGGCACAAAAAAAAAGAAAAGAAAGAAAAACGCTTGAACTACGTTGTGACTTGATCTCTTCCTCAAAAGGGTACGTAAGCAGGTCGGAAACGAGATTCAAGTTCAGTCATGAGCATGTCGCTGGTCGTTTAAGTTTGGTACCACATCAAATTCATTACTCCATTCCTAATTGATGTTGCTTTATTTTGCCAAAGTTGGGTCTGTCGCAGTAATGCCAATCGCCACCTCAAACTCTTCTCTCGACGGCGAATGGGTGCAAACCCTAAGTGCTCATGGTGGGTCCAGCAGCAAACACTATGGAATGCCGAAGGATCCGAGCAAGAGAGATCCGCTACTGCTGAGTATTCTCTCGACGACGAATGAGGGCAGACCCCAAGTGCTCATGGCGGGTCTCGCATCAAACATTATGGAATGCCGCATGATCTAAGTAAGAGAGGTCCTCTATTGTAGAGTCTTCTCTCGACGGTGAATGAGCACATACCCCAAGTGCTCATGGCGTGTCTCACGTAAAAAAACTAAGAAATGCTATAGGATCCAAGCAAGAGAGGTTCGTTACGTCTCCACACAATGCCTCTCTTACGCGTGATCATTTGTTGTTGTAGAGATCATCTTCGAAGCTCCTAAAATAAAATAAAAAAACTAAAAAAAGGGAGCAAGACAAAACTGCACCGAGATGCACCAATTTGGAAGTGAAAATACATGTGGATGGTCAAGTAGATGGTCCGCATGAAAAGCAAAGAAAAAATTAAGGTGGTGGCCCACTTACAAATTTCAAGTCATTTGGCCTAGTTGCGCCAAATGTTAAAGGCTTCATATAGTATTTCCACGGCTAAAGCATGAGAGTGCTGATCAACGAATAGACTCGGTCTACAAATTACAGTGTTGCAACTATAATTGCGGCAATCGTTCTGTATCATTGTGGAAATTATTTTGTTGCACCGACTCGCTGGGGTGTGACAGCGGGAATTGTCCGTCGCGCGCCTTCACCTCTATTTCACAGTAACATTAATTTGTTGGTGGCGCAGCAGCAGCAATCGGTCTGTCATCCCCGTTGTCTTGTTGAATCATGAAAGATCGTCCCTCCCCACCTTATAGGAAACTTTTGCTTCACAGCGCCATCATGAGGCGCAATTTCACCGGATCATGAGTTGATGTGGTTCTTGCAGTATAAAAATTTATTAAAAAAAATTGGGATTGCCGCATAATGCCATGGAACTGGACGATATGATCAATCTCCGTCTATCATCAGCTTCTCAACATCATGTGCAAAGGCATTCACGTACCACTTCACAGCAACATCAATTTGTTGGCGGCGCAGCAGCGGCAATTCCTCCGTCATCACCGTTTTCTAGTCGAATCATCAAGGTTTGCCCCTCGTCATGTCCTGAGAGTGGCTGGTCATTTCATATCGATGGCTTCACCTTTACGCACCTGTACCGAACGATCCAAGGAGCTAGCTAGCTTTCACTGATAGCTTCGCACCTACATCGGTCAAAGCAGACCGCATGGAAGAGATCGCCTGCAAACAAAGAATACAATGGTGACTCGCTCAGTGAGCGTTGACGAGGCTCACGAGGGAAAGGCGTCCTTGAGCGCTGACGTGGTTCACGAAGGAAACAACAAGATTTCGGGGTGAGGTTTCATCATCCCATGTAGACAGCTTTGCACAAGAAAGAAAACAGAACGGGGAGCATGGGCATGGCAGCTACACTATTATAGTGTAAAGACAGAAAACGGTTGCCAGTGCACAAGAAAATTTACCCTAGCTTCACTATAAAGGAAATTTTTTAAGGCTCTAGGGCACTTACACGAGAAATTAATTCATAATTAATCACTTTGATTATGGACATTCTTACCTGTTGGAGCACAAGGAAAATTATTTGCATGATTGCCTACCCATTTAATCCCAAGGCATTCAAAAGAAACAAATACAGTCATAACTACACCAATTTGGGAGTTATGCCTCAATTTGTTTTCGTAGAAAGAAAAAAAAATTGGAGTAGAAAAGGCAAACTATTGAAAAGAAAATTATAGAGGAGAAAGTGTGGTTTATAGATCAACATGCTTCATTCAATACGTGGAATTATGGGGATCAAACATGGTCTTCAATTTTGCAAAATACTACAGATGGAAATTTCTAAGTCAGAAAGTTATGCACATGCCAGGCGCATGTAGGGAATCAAAATTAGATCTCAAGACTCATCGTTTACAGCAGATGACTAAAATTAGTTCTTGCAATCGATATGGCGGAAAAAGTACATTCACAATAAAGAGTGACTTCAAGCCACACTTCCAACACGTGACAAGCACATGTCTATGCAACAGTTTGAAGTGGGGGCATTTGTAGACATGTAAATTTCGGCGAACTAACTGTTCATCAACAAATTAAATTTGACTCGTCAGGGCTTACGTGGCACACACCATGGGTCCCGCAAATTGCACACATGGCATGTGACTCATAAAAAATAAATTAGTTGTCAAGAGTGACACGTGTTAGCTCCGTCAAACAAATCAAATAAAAACAAATCAAATACAAAAAGGGACAAATTAACTCTAATTTGATCAAATTATATCAATTAGGGTTTAATTTCATAAATCAAAGATTCTGATTGAATTAAGAGCTAAATTAAATAATTAGCTCAAATTATATCAAATCAGAAAATCAAACCACAAATTACAGGATTTAGATTGGGATTCTAAACTAATACCCAATCTCTCGCCTATAAATACCAGGCTCATTTTCAGAAGAAGGGACTTCAGAAAAACAAAGCAAGTCCAAGCCCTTGGAGAATACCAGAAGTTCTCTGACCAAAGCAAACACCAAAACACCCAAACACTCGTGTTCTTCATCAAGCTCGTGGAGAATCAACAAGCACAACACATGGGCCGATTCATCCACCACCAAGGCCAAAGACCACCCACCACGTGACATTGCTCGTGGTTTTGTTCACAAGCCCGATTCAAGATCAAGTGTTCACTACCCTTGAATCAAATTCTACTTTGGCAATCGAATCAGAGGAATATTCTTGTAAAAGAATAAATCTCAGAGATTGTAACCCTAATTTTCTCATTAATACAAATTTATTTTGTACGCGTGTTCTTGTTTCATTCGTTGCAGGAAATTTCGTGTTTACAACGTGTCAACAAGCTTAATTCGATTCAAATCTTACACGCAGATGTGGAAAGAAAGAGACAACGTTCACCGTTTCACCCTAAAGAGATTATATAAGACAGAGATAGATAAATCGCGAGGAAATGAAATATTGGATGAAAATGGCAGACGCACAAAATAAGTCCAGAGGAAGTGAGGAGAGCTGGATTGAATGCATCAAAGAGGAGGGGCAGCCTTCGTTTCAGCGCTACTACCATGGCCGTGACCAGCTTACTCTTCGCCGGCATCATTGCCTACCATAACAAGAATAAACCCGAGGTCAACCCTCGAGATGCTGTCAGGGTTTCTGACCCTACCGACACTGGGCGCAGAGAATAAGCTGAAAATCTTCTTCCCAAGAAGGCTGTTGCCGACCCCGCACCATGAAGTATATATAGCTATAGTAGCCTAGTATGGCGTTTGTAATTTTTGCTCAAGTAATTATGTTCTATGTTTGTACTGGTTTTTAACTTTTTATTAGAGTATCGGAAGTCTTTTATCTTCGAAGTTGTTAGCTCATTTCATACACGTGGTAATTTTCATGCATTGTTAAAAGATATGAGGATGTTAATTGTAGCAGTGATTTTAACTTCCACCACACAACTATTATCAATTTAACAAATCACAAGAAATTTGAAAATTCGAAATGTTTAATGGGATGGATAAGAATTATTTAACCCTTCCAAAGGCGCCAACCTATATTAACTTTTTTAAATATAAAATGCGGGAATTCAAACTTTAAATTTCTTTCAATCTAATCTAATATGACAAGCTAATCAGTGAAATATGAACTTAATCAAACTCGCTCAAATGTTGGCTGCCTCATATAAATCCCCTAACAATTGCTATTGGAGAAGAACTCTTGAAAAATAAACAAATAGGAATATACTCTTAAAAGAAATTATACCACCGCCGTTCTTTCTTCTAGCCTCCTCGTGGTCCATAATTCCAGCATATGAATTTATCCAAACTGCAAGGTCAACCAAAAGTTCGTAAACTTAAATGGATAAGACATGTACACAATGCGGAACATTCAATGAAACAGAAAAGGTCTAGATTAATGATACGTGAAGCACATTACAGAAAGCTCAATGTTTGATAACAACAGGAGCCGACCGGAAAAGCTAGACCAATCACCATTGACATGATCAACCATATATTATCTTGCACATAACATTTTAATAGTTTTTTTTTCCTCTCAAATATAGACGAGCTACCAAATCTAAACTATGCACTCGCGTTTCCTCAGAAGAATCGACTACGACATATGTCATGTTTCTAGGCTTGAAATAGCAAACTGATAACAATATGGGGCTAACCTGTTTAGATGGAAGCAACCTTGCAGTCCATCCTTCAATCTCCTTAACACCAACATCAAAACGAGGGCTAATAACCCCACACTTGTTAAGCCTTCCATTCAACTTGACCACAATTTTACCTACCATGTGGTCATCAACATACTCGAACTCACCAATGTATCCTACATAGCAAAACAAAAAACACGAATATCTATATTTCCAGACAAATATCGCCTCAGGAAAACAAGTGAGCACTACAAAACTAAGAATAAGTAGAGGCCAAAATATTTGCACCTATTAGTTTAAAATAGGGGCAAATAATGAGGTTTTCTGCACCTAAAAGTGGCGTTGCTATTAGTAAATAGGGGCAAATAAGTACTTATTTCCGCCCCTAATACATTTTTTGCCACGTAAGCTAATCTAGCGTGGAAAACTTATTAGGTGCAGATGTTTATAGAATTAGGGGCGATTAATAATGCCCCTCCTTTGTTATTTAAATTTAAATATATCATTTAATTATATTTGATTTTTTACAACTTGGTGTAGATTTATTCGCTCCAAATAAAATTTAAATTCATAAAAACGTCAATATTATTTATAATTAATTTTAAATACCAAATTTACATTCATAATTTTAATAACCAAATTTAAATTCATATTATTAAAGCTAAATGCATTATTATTGAAATTTTAACATTAAATATTATACATAAAACAAGGGTAGCAAACTTGTCTCAGAATACATAACGCAAATGTATAAATAAAGCGTACATAATACAATATAAAAGTATCAAATTTGTCCCAACAAGTTAATAAAAACATATTCAAGTACCACAAAATAGTATGAAACCAAAAGCATCAACTGTGATTTGTAGGAACCCTCTCATGTGGAGACATGACTTGCTGCAAAAAGTCTGTGTCATTAAGCATTCCAGTAAACTCTCCATGATGGTGAGGCACGGGATAAAACAACGATGGTTGGTACGGTTGAGGAAGATAAAATTGTGTTGATGGTTGCAGTAAGCATGTTTATTTTTTCAGCCGCATGCAACAATAGGGAATTGACACATCTCGACCCGGATGTACACGTGGACACCCAAAAGTCGGATGTGCTGGTCGACACCACGTAGGGTGACGAAAGCCAATTTGAATAAAATAAGGAATAAATTGAACAATTGAATACAATAACAGTCGTACAAGGTACAGAATACTGGAAATTTACAATTACAAGGAATTTCTGAACATCTTCATACCACCGGGTCTTGACGTCAACGACTCCAAGCCGCTAATCCTGGAGGGGCGCAAAACAAAAGGGTGAGTGGGCCATAGCTAGTTATTTTGTGAAAACCTTTCCTTTATGAAAATACTAACCCCTCGCCGTAAAACAGGTACTTGGTTGAAAAACCGTTACAGAAAACGTACTAATATAGTAGGTAGAAAAAACAAGGTAAGTACGGAAATATACTTACCGTCCGAAACGGGCAGAAAGCCACCGTTCGGCATAAAACAATTTGTCAAAAAAGTTCGTAAGATAAAGTTATGCGGTAAAGCTGTAAATCCAATAGTAGTATCCGTGGCATCAGTGAAAATCCGAGATTATAACACAATCCAACTACAAGATAAATGCTCGGTTAGGCAAGGCAGACACACGAGTTCATACAGATATATTCTGTCATGAACAGGCTGGGTGTATAAATAAAGTTACGCTCATGTACTACGATCACGTGAAGCTGGCGCTAATCGCATCACAACGAGTTCGGGCGCCCATGCGACCTCGAACAGGCTGGCACCTTACTATGGATCCATAGTGAGCGCATCGGTGCGTGTGAACAATCACGTGAAGGCTGGTCCTGGCCCGGACAGTACAATAAACACCGTGTAAGCCTCCCAAGTTGAGCGTATAAAAACATGCCATGGAGTATTTCTAAATAAACAGTATAAGGTAATTTCCCTTTTTGGGATAACCTTTAAACAACCTATATATATAGTGTACTCGGGTGCCGTACCCGAAATGCCAAGAGTACAACTACAATACGTGAAATACCAAGAATACACCGTACGGGTACCGAGGTATAGAAATACCAACTTAATGGTAGATTAGGTGAACTCAAAATATGATAGGAAATTATCGTTTCCAAAGTTCACCCAAATACGGCCCAAGGCCCGTCAAACGAATATAAAATCCAAACGCATAAATAGGGAATTAAAATAATTAATTCCCTAAACCCTCGAAAATAGGGTTGGTACGATAATTGTAATACGCATACAAGATAATACAGAAATCACCAATTTAATGGCATAACTCCAAATGGAAATATGGGTCGAGGCCCACTAATTTCCATGGCCTAATACATTACCGAGTCGGTCTAACAAACATCAAGTCTAACCGATAAACCAAGTAAATACTACGAAGTACAAGGTCTACCAAAATACGGAACAAATACTAAACTACAGTCACTAAAAGTGTAGACATAAATTAAGTTTGCCAAAGTAGGTTAATAGTCAATTTAAAGTATAGGCAAAACCATTTATATAATTAAAACATATAAAACATTTAATTTAAGTGAGGAAGGGGCCCACTCACAAATACCGAAGCCGAGAAGTCTAAAAGTGTGTCCTCCGAACGCTACGGGTCGCCAAAACCTATTTTTGAAACCCACAAATTAGTAAAGTATACGAAATTACAAGAAAAACAGCGTTCGGATACCCGAAAACGGAGTTTCGGGGTCGGAAACCCCAAAACCGCCGCCGTGCGCCGCCGCACGCACCGCCACACGCTGCCATTTGGCCTCACGCGCCGCCACGCACGGCTGTGAGGTCCCACGCGCCGCCACGCGCCGGTGGAAGTCCACCACGCGCGGCCACGCGCCGGTCACGCGCGGCCACGCGCCGGTCACGCGCGGCCACGCGCCGGTCACGCGCGGCCACGCGCGGTGACTGACGCCGTTACTGTTCCGTTAAAGTTAACGGAATATTCTAACGGCGTTAGAATATTCCGTTAAGGTTAACGGACGGAATATTCCTTGGAATATTCCCGGTCTGACCGGTTTGCTGACGTCAGCGCCGGTCATCTTTAACAATTTTCCGGTCACCGGCGCCGCCGTGCCGGCCACCGTCGCCGTCGCCGGAAACTGGAAAATTGCAGAACCTCGAATTCATCACCATTTTTCACGAAATTTACATGAAATTGAAGCTTGAGTTGAGAGGGTTCAGGATTTACCACAATGGAGGCCCAAAACTGGCCTGAATTCCCAGAATTCGAAGAAAAGCTCACGGGTGGAAATTGGCCGAACCCCAGACCCTCGATTCCAGTCCAGAATCGAGCATGCATGGCTTGAATTTGGGACTAGGAGTCACCAGAAGGTGGATGGTGTTGATTTCGAAAGAAATCGTTGTCGAAATCGTCGTGATCTCGCCGGGAAAGATGGCAGCTTCGGTTTCTCTTGCAGATCGATGGGTCTTGAGATTCTGGGTTCGAAAACAGCCCAGAGGCGGTGATGAGGATGATAATGGTGATGATCAGGAGTCGAAGTGGTCAAAGTGGAGCCTCGGGTTCGATGGGTGAAAGTATGGGTGTGGAGAGTAATTAAGTTTGGATTTTGGTTTAAGTTTTCTGCAAAGTTGCAGAACTCAAGTGAGTGAGAGATCGAGAGACAGAGGGGAGAGACAGAGACATTGAGTGAGAAGGAGACAGAGGCTGAGATAGTGGGCTGGGCCCACAAGTTTACTGGGTTCAAGGCCCAAATCACCGAACACAAACAACTTAACGTCCGTAGAACGTTCATTCGAACTCCGAATGACGTTCCGCTTGCGCCTACGAGTTCGTAGCGACGAGCACGTCACGAAAATACAACTGGAAACGTCGTACGAGTTACGACGCAAAAGTCAACCAAAAAGTCAACCAAGGGCAAAATCGTCATTTTGCACCTCCGGGAATAAAATAATATTATTCTCCGGTACGGGCTGTAACTGGAATACTTTGTTAAATCAACAAGGACATATACTGCAGTTTTTTTTTGCAGTAAGCATGTTTATTTTTTTTTCAGCCGCATGCAACAAACATAAAACATACAACATATAAGCGCATGCAGCAACTCGTGTAGAATTAAGAAAAAAACAGAAAAATTAAATATACATCATTCCTACTAAACAAATTGAATTTAAAACTTACCGCCATTTGCTCTAACGATCTAAAGCAACATAGATGAAAGTTGTTTATAAAACAGTCTTCCCTTTCAAACACCTCCCAGCAAGTATGACCCGTGTTTTGGCTAAACTACTTTTACCCCTACATTATAACAATAACAAAAATTACAAAATCATGGTTAACACAAGAAAGGCCAACAGTGTAGCATGTATATATATATATATATGTATATATATATATATATATAATCAACCCCAACTTGGATTTAAACCTGACATACAATAAACTAACATTTTGATAGTATCAAATTGCTAATAAAAGCAAATAAGAAGCCACCTATCAAAGAACAAATAGAAGATAAGAATTTGCTTGGATATTGTCCTTTTATGCAGTATAAATATTCTAATAAATGTAAGGTCCATTTAAACCAATATGCAATCTTGGCAACGTTCGTTAACAAAAATACAATATCACTTTGGAATGGCATCAGCATACTAAATTGAAAAAGAGCCACATGTCAAAGTGAAATACAAATTAATAGATGAGAAGAATTCATTACTTTCACATTCCAAAACCACCAACCTGAACTAAAACAAATTGAAATCGAGAATCCTTTAACACTATCCCTAAAATTGAAATCCCCAATTTACATGTCTGTGTAATCTACCGGCTAATCTGAAAAAGCAGCACTGCACCACAAGTTCCAAGTACCATAGCTTATTAGTCATCTCACTAGAGTGGTATTCTTGCATCTGGAGGTTCAAGTGATGACATATATACTCTTATGGAACAACACGAACAGTCACCAATTAAACAGTATTGACAGAGAGTTAGGTCATTGTTTTGACTTAAACAGATTTATAACAACCATTTCAAGTGCAGCCAACCAACAAATTACTCACAAAAGAAACAAAAAGACTTACAAATCTCATATGGATTTTTGAGGATTCTTGTGGACTTCGTTTATAGATTTTCATGGATTTCAAATCATTTGTTTTGATAAAAATTTAAAAAGAAACAAAAAGACTTTTCCCCTTCTCCACTCTTTGTACACCATAGCCACCATATCCTCTCTCCCCCTCGTGCCCCTTTCACACCATCACCTTCAGAGACTCCACCACCTCAAAAGCAAGATCTTAGATTAGGAAGTAAAAGGAAGGCCAACAGATTAGCAAAAGTGAACAATGATCAATAACAAACATAAACAACAAGATATACAATTAACCCAAAAAAAAAACTAAAAAGAACTAATATAAACAATAAACCAACTGATAGGGGCATATTTATGCACCTTAGTTAGCTGGTTCTTGTGCATTTATATTGCTTTTCCTTAGTTAAAATAGTCTTTTAAGCTAGTTTTATGTATTTTCAGGTTTTAAGGGCAGAGTATGCAAAAGGATGCATTTTGGAGCCTTTTGGAGCAAATTAGGGTTTGGATTGGATATCACATGTCTGGAGCATAAGGATGGACGAATTGGGAACTTAATGAGGCTAGGAATCTGTTTTGAAGATGAAGAAATAAGTTTAAGAAAGAAAAGATAAGGGAAGAACATTATCTGGAACATTATCCTTATCCTTATCTTATCTTATCTTATCTTATCTTTACATTATCATCATCAGTTTCTATCTAATTCCAACTGCTAAGGGAGAATTATTTTCAGATAATTACATTGGATAATCTGAGTGTTTGAGGAGTTCAATCCAGCCTAAAAGAGTGGAAATAGAAGTCTGGAAGATAAGTACATTGCAAAGGCAGAATCCGAGTGGAATTGGACAATGCTGTGCATAACAGTCAACTTCGACAGAGCGCCCAGATTTCGTTAGAAAGAATTACGTGTCGTGCCATACATGGTTGGAAAGCTCTGGAAGTCTAGTTTTCATAGGATTTTACAGATTGGCATTTGGACACGTATTGCAGATTTTACAGCTGTTTTGGTGACTGAAGGTCGAAACAGGAAAAAGAGTCCTACTCGGATTTGGTTTCAAGGAGGATAATGTGCTATCTGTTTGTGCGTGTCTTTGGAGTTAATTCAGAAGGATGCTGGAGTTCTAAGGAGGTCAGAACTCTCTAGAAAGTCGGGTTTTAGAGTTCCAATGGGATTTGGTACAGAATTCATGCATTCAGTCATTCACAGAGAGGAATAAAAGGCCTAACTCCCTGCAGCAGAAAGTGTCGACCATTCTTCATATTTTTCTACCATCTTTCCATCCACCATACATCTCCATAACCATTCATTCATACACCGAAGGTCTGAAGCTTGTCCAGAGAACCTTTGCCACACCAAGGAGGAGGAGAAGAAGCCTTAGACGTTTCTGCCATTCAAGTTGGAGTTGCTGGACGTTTTAGGTGTACTTTATCCTTTGATTTCAATGTTTAATTTTAATTATCTTTGTGTTGTGCGTATGAGGAACTAAACTCCCCTTGGCTGGGGGGTGATTCGAAACACATGATTATGCTTGCTATATGAATTGATTGCTTCTAATTGCGTTTCATAAGTTGTGAATTCAATTTACTTATATGTTTAAATTAAACTGATTTGTGTGTGTTGGTTGAGAGTGCACGCTTAATTATCATGCATAAATTGAATGCTGGGGTATAAGGGAATTTCACCTAATAGTTATGAACTTATATTCGCAAGTAGTAAAGGTTGATGATCTCAATCGAGTTAAGTAAATTCTTGGCATAAGTATCATGCGCTTTCATAGTTACGAGTGCCTCGTTAACACTTATGATTTTCAGGGAACGTAATGATCTTTAATTGTATTTCTATTATGCGCTTTCATATAGAGAACTTTTAAGGAATAATTTGATTGTGGTGCGCTATTTCCATCCAATTCAATGACATAAGGAAAATCTGAGGGTTAATTTAAGCGGACCTAATTAATCTGGAGTGTTGAGAATTCATGGTTTATTGAAAAGCAATTGGAAATCGTTTTGTATGCAAGTATAACGTGTGTGGAGATAAACCCCTTAGCTAGCCATCCATCTATTTAAACCAAATTCGTTTTCAATCTGTTTTGTTTTACAAAGATTAGTTTTGTTTTCAAAATTCGTCAAAACCCAATCCCCCCTGTGTTTTCAAGTGTCAAATTAGTTAGAAAGTGTTTAGATTGTGTTTTTAAGTGTTTTGAGTCAAGTTCTAATCTATTTTCGTCAGAATCTTTCTTAGTGTCCAAAACTGCCCAGAAAGTGTTTTTAAGACAGTTTTGAGTGTTTCTGTGTTGTTTTGAGTCTTTTGGTTTGTTTTGGTGTTTCAAGTCATAGTTTTGCATTCTTTGAGTCTAATTTAGTATTTTAAACTTTGTTTTTACGTTTTTTTGAGTCAGTTTTCAAGAGATTTAGTAATCCCTCCTAATCCCCGGTTTAGAACGATCCCTACTTACATACTTCACTACAATTGTCAAAAGAGGGTTTAATTTGAGTGCTTAACTTTTATCACATCACCAACTCTTTCAATCAAACTGATAATAAAACCATACAAGGCCACTATCAAAGAATAGGAGATAAATTGCCAAATACCTTATCAATAAGTTTCTCTTAGAATAGGGTCTTATTTCTCAACTTTTACACGCAATTACGATTTTTCTCTTAACCTGTACAAAAATGTCAATGACCAAACAACCAACACTTAATTGAGAAATTATAAGAAATGCTCCAGTATGACAAAGTTTTGGAAAAATTGAGTATGCTACTTTGAAAACAAAACCAATTTTTGCCTCCAAATAAATCTAATACCATAAATTCAAAGACTTACCAAGAACCAAAATCTTGAACAAACAAATGCTTACCTTCATGACTATTGGATAGTGAAGAATCATCATTTTGTACTTTGCTGAGCCACCAGAAATGAACAAATGTCTTACCTGCATGACTATTGGATAGTATATGAAAGTACACACAACGCCCTACAACACCAATCACTTTAATAAATATACAACTCTCATGTGTGTGTTTATGTGTGCACATATTTTGGATCCTGAACATAAAACAGTCTGGGCAGGATAGAGTACCTTCAACTTAATCTTAAATTATGCTAATATGTACATCTCTAAGAATAAAAAAAATCCATACTTAAATTATCACAAGAAGCAAGTAGCCCAAAAAATTAAAAATTAGCAGTCAATCACACCCATTCTACATTTTGATTATCAGTGTTCTTTTGGCCAGCCCACCCAATCCATCATCTCCTTCTCTTACAAAACAAAGATATATATCATAAAGCAAGTGACCGACCAAATTAAGTATGTTTTCAAAGAATCCTAAGCATGTTTTCAGAGATATGAAAAGTAATTGAAACACGAAAGAAAACCCTAGAATCAGAGAAAATTCCTATTTCGAACAAAAAACTAGAATATGGGAAAATAGAAATCAAATTGGAGACATAGACATTATTATTAGCAATTACAATTCAATACCCAAACAATTGAACCCTAAATCAAATTGAGGAAATAGAAATTGTTACATGCAATTTCACAATTGAACCCTAAATATATATATATGCTTATCTGTCTCAGCAAGGCGAGAGCACATGGAGTTTGCGAGCTGCTAGCGGATTGGCGGAGGGCGGAGGGCGGTGATTGTCTAGTGACGCTTGTTATCCAGACTCATGCTCTTCGCCTTTGGCTTCTATATAGGAACCAATGAGTTCTATTAGAAACGAGAGAGAGGGAATGCATTTTTCCCTTTCTTGTCCTTTTCAGTTTTGATTCTGCTTGAAAATTTTAAATGCCCGACTCTAATTTTAAAACCCGCGTCTGCATTTTGTTTTTATAGCGTTTCTTTGTTTATTTTCTTTTTTAAACCCATTAATGCAATACATTCTATAGCATTTGTACAAAAATGCTATCTTATAATGCTATTAATAACACACTGTGTTGTAGTGAGAAACTGAAAAAAATAAATTAAAGAGATAAATGCCAATTAGTTTAGGTTTAATTCATTGCAAACTTAAGAGAGGGAATTGAAGTTTTAACAAAACTCTCCCTCCCTTTTGCAATTCCAAAGCCGGCAATTCTCCAAAAAAAAAATTCCAAAATTAAGCTCCATCTAGCTAAATAATTTTGGCACAAAAATAAAAAAGGAAATTTAATTAAAACAAATAGTATTAGGCACAAAATACTTAAAAATTAATAATAAAAACACTAGGGCCGGATAATAACCCACCTATCTATTTAAAATGACAACTAGACATTTTTGGTAAAAAAATTTGACGGCAATATTCCCACCCAATCCCTCTTTAATATTTAATGCAGTTTTAAACACACCTAATACTACTAATAGAGGCAATTAATATTTCCTCTAAACACTCGTTAATAGATGCGATTCTTTTAATCTGCCCCTAATTGACTGCCCTTAATAATTCATTTTCCTGTAGTGGAGAAATAATGAAGCGGTATCCCTTATGCTGCCAAACTCTATGTTGTAATAAATGTACATGACTTTGAATCACCTACGTCAAGATGGTAAAGAAGCGTTCATCATTGAGTTGAGCAAGTCATCTTAAACAGTGCCCACTTGATATTCCATCTCTCCTTTCAAATTGAAGCAATGATATCAAGCACTATGCACTAGTAAAAAAAAGTACTTGGGCGACAAAACAAATTTGACGGCAATATTCCCACCCAATCTCTCTTTAATATTTAATACAGTTTTAAACACACCTAATACTACTAATAGGGGCAATTAATATTTCTGCCTCTAAACACTCATTAATAGATGCGATTCTTTTAATCTGCCCCTAATTGGCTGTCCCTAATAATTCATTTTCCTGTAGTGGAGAAATAATGAAGCGGTATCCCTTATGCTGCCAAACTCTATGTTGTAATAAATGTACATGACTTTGAATCACCTACGTCAAGATGGTAAAGAAGCATTCATCATGGAGTTGAGCAAGTCATCTTAAACAGTGCCCACTTGATATTCCATCTCTCCTTTCAATTGAAGCAATGATATCAAGCACTATGCACTAGTAAAAAAAAAGTACTTGGGCGACAAAACAAATTTCGTCGCGCAAGGTTTTTTTTCGTCACCTAAACATTTGCGCGACTATTAATTCGTCGCCCCAAATTTGTCGCGCAAAGCCCGTGGAGCAAGCATTCACGTGACGAAGAAAATACATTCATCACTCAATGCACATTTGCATGACGACTTTTGGCGACTAAAATATGCGTGGCAATAGAGTTCAGGCGACGAATAAATTTTGTCGGACAAACCTTTAGGTTAAGAAGAAAATATGGTGAGTGTCTCTTCATATATATTTTTTTCCATGTGCATAATTATATTTTTTAATTAATCGATCTTTATTTATTTCATACATAGATTAATAAAGCGATGGCTATAGTCATGACACTCGATACCCCTAAAGGCCACGAATTCAAGCTATTTCATGCTTGGAACATCCTCAAAGATTCTCCTAGGTGGAATGAAAGTGTATCTACTAAAGTTCCAAGACAACCTTCCGAAGGCGGGGCAAGTGTTGATCTTGATGATGACTTCGCCTTCTTGAACCCATTGAGCAAATAAAGTATGAAAGATGATAGTGTGTGTTGACAGATGGATGATTTTGAAGAAATTGGTGTGTGTTGGAATGACTTTTAACTTCTTCTTAAATAGAGTAAATGAATTGGTTGGCATTGGTATGATGTATGGTGTGAGAGTGTTAGGAGTGTTGGGAGTGTTGTTGGTAAGATATGTGGTTTGGGAGTGTCATTGGTAGGTAGGATGTGTGGTGTGGGAGTGTTGAGATTGTTGTTGGTAGATGTGTGGTATGAGAGTGTCATTGGTAGGATGTGTGGTGTATGAGTGTTGAGATTGTTGTTGGTAGGATGCGTGGTGTGGGAGTGTTATTGGTAGGATGTGTGGTGTGAGACTGTCGTTGGTAGGATGTGTGGCGTGAGACGTGTGTGATTTTTCAAATTTCATTGTACCCACTTCCAAATTTCATTCTTTTGTATGTGTCTACTGTGTCATTTTTCATACTTCATCGAAATTTAAATATTTTTAGGTAAAAATATTCACAAAATTAAGCTAAGTTAATCTAAACAATTTTTTTTTTAAGTTAACGGAAAGAAATTATTAGGCTAAAACAATATTTAACAACATTTTGGCCTAAAATTTGGGCACACTATTGAAGAGAAAAAATAGTTATTGGCCAAAGGTCAAAATCCGTTATTGGACATAGGCCACTATTGGAGTTGGACTTATAAAATCCATACGAATTATAAAATCCACTAGAAATTACGAAAAATTATTTAAACAGAAGGATAAGTAAGTTTCAGCCTAACTTTGTAAGCTTTTTTTGTTTTTTTTTACACTTAGAAGAAATTACAACTTGCATCCTCGACGGATCCACTAACTTTATAAGCAATTAGGCACTGGCATTAAAAAAAATATACGGATCCACTGACTTTATAAGCAATTAGGCACTGGCATTAAAAAAATATATGAAATTTTCACGTGTAAGTCTTTGATAATGTTACACTAACATTTTAAATTTAATGTTTTAAAAGGAAAAATTTTGAGTGGTACGTACCATTCAATTAACTTTGTGATGAAAAGTAAGTGGTGTATTGTCATGCCGAATAAGATCAACACTGCATCTCGGATTAGACTCTGCTCATTCCTTTTGTCTTAGAGTAGAAATATCGTTTGTATTAAGGAATAAAAAGCGATTTGTAATGCTAGGGGCACCACATGTTTACACCATGTATCATATGATGTGGCAAGAAATACATATAACAAACTTCCAATGAAATAGAGAACATGGTACAAGTATACTGTCACGTGGGGTTCTGTGACAATGAAATAGCGACATGTGGATAAAAAACTTTATTTTATTGGAACATAATATCAATGTGATGGTGTACTTATTACATGTAAGTCATTCTCAATGAATTAAACTCATTGATTGATGTGACATATTCACATCATGTACATCAATTGATACAATCCGAAGTGTTTTATTTTTTCCTAATTTACTATGAAAAAAAATCCCTATAAATAAACCAACTGATCCCAAGAAGTTCCAAGCTTCCAGCAAACTAAATCAATATTATTCTAGAGAGAGGTTGCTAGCAAAGTCTAATGGCCTCCCCAGTCCTTGAAATAGAAACCCAACCAAAACTTCATCTTGATCCCCAAACAAACGAACAAGATGAAAGCTACTTCACCGCCGTGGAGTTGGCGCTTTCTTCCTTGCTGCCCCTAACCATGAAGTCAGCAATTGAACTCGACGTTTTTAACATCATAGCCAAAGAGGGTCCAAATGCCAAGCTCTCTGCATCAGAGATTGCAGCCCTTATTGGTACAAAGAACCCTGACGGACCCGATATGCTGGATCGCATCCTGAGGCTCCTCGCCAGCCACTCGATCCTCAGCTGCTTGGTCGTTGATAAAGGTGATCACAAGTCACTGAAGAGACTCTACAGCCTGACTCCTGTGTCCAAGCACTTTGTGACTAACGAGATTGGTGTTTCTTTTGGCCCTGTGATGGCAATGATGCAAGACAAGATCTTCACAGAAAGCTGGTCTGTTTTCTATATCTTTAATTAAGACATGCACTGGTTATTTAAATATTAATTGGCAGTCATTAAAGTTTTAAAGAGTTTTCGCTGATTTACCTCTGAATTAATACCACCTTACAGCTTTTTACTCTTGAAATTTTTTTTCAGCCAACTCACCTGAATTTTTATAAATAGTCAATCACCTCACTTGTTTGCTACGTGATTTAAATTCTCCGTATGTTGAGAGTAAAAACGATTTTTTGTCCCTCTAAAACGCACCCATGCAAACCAATAATTCTTGGTTGCACTAGTTTGATCTATTAACCCATGTATGTCATCGACTTATCCAAATGCGGATAAAATGACGTTTTTACCTTTTTTTAGTGGCTCACATACCACATGATATCAAATATGGACAAAAGAATATATTAAAAATATTTTACAGTGGCGAGATAATTGACTATTAATAAAAATTCAAGAAGAGAAATGACTAAAATAAAAGTTAAATCTGCGAATTAATTGTTGATATGTATATGCAGGTCCCAAATGAAAGATGCAATTATTGAAGGAGGAATTCCATTTGAAAGGGCTCATGGCTCGCACGCCTTCAAGTATGCAGGTTACGACCAGAGGTTTAATCAAGCTTTCAACACAGGACTGAACAACTTCACCACCATGCTTGTAAAGAAGGTTCTTGAGCTCTACAAGGGTTTTGAGAACCTTAAGAAAGTTGTGGATGTCGGCGGTGGTCTTGGGGTGGCGATTAGTCTAATCACTGCCACATATCCTCACATTAAGGGTATCAACTATGACTTGCCTCATGTAGTAAAAGACGCTCCTAAATATCCTGGTACGATTTAATAATATTTTACATATCATTGACAAAATAGTTTATATACGGTACAAAGAACACTATTTTATATAAAATTATACGTATGACTTATAACCTCGAATTTATTTTTCAGGTGTAGAACATGTAGGAGGAGACATGTTTGCAAGTATTCCAAATGCGGATGCCCTTTTTTTGAAGGTGATTTTTTAATTTGTCACGCATACTTTTCCTTTTTTAGTATTTTATTTGACGTCAACAAAATAAAAAGTTTGTATATATTATATGACACCCTTCTTAGACCATCTCCAATGGTGGAGGTTAAAGTCTAAATTTTTAGCCCAGAAAATTTAGAACTTAACCCAGAAACAGTTTTTCTCCTCCAATGGTTTTGGGTTAAAAATTTAGCCCGAGATTACTAAAGAATAACTTAGCCTAATTTTTTCTTTTCGGTAACTATTTTAAAAATAAAATTTATGTAGATTATCCTAATTTATTTTTGTGAACATTTTAACCTAAAAATTAATTAATTCCGATAAATAATAAAAATCACTAAATTAGGTGACAATTAGGTCCTCTAACATGAGGAGTTGCCATCTTTAACAATTAGGAAATAGGAAGAAATTATTTTGGAAGTGAGTAGAAAGAAAAATTTGAAGAATTGTATGAGGAAAGTGAATTTTGTGTGGATGATTGAACAAATACATAGGTATTTATAGAATTTTTTGGTGAATTTTGATTTAAATAAAATTTTTAAATTGTTTTAGCCGTTGGATTTAATTTTGGGCCGTTAGATATATTTTTTTACCGTTAGATTTGATCACATTCGATCTCAGCCGTTAGATTTAATGAATTTATAAATTACAATTTTTTTTTTAAGATTGCATCTGGACCGTTGGATATCCAACGGCCCAGTAATCCAAGCCATCCATTAATTAGCAGTTAGTTTGCAAATGGAATAGATGGCTGACAAGGCTGCAGGCCAGGGGGCCCACGGCTTGCAGACCCTGCGTGGCTGCACTGCCCAAGGCTTCAAGCGCGTCACTTCGGTGCTTTTTCCAAATTTCTAGGCGCGTTCACGCGCATTCCGGGTGGGAAATTTATCCCCGGGTGGGAATTCTGGTCTAAATTTGACCCAATTTTAGAATTTATCCCCTACCCAAATTTTAGCCCAGCTATTGGAAGAGGTTTGGGGGGGTTTAAGTTCTAAATTTTAGACTTTATCCTCACCATTGGAGATGGTCTTAAGAGGGATTCCTAAAATAAAGTATAATAATCCAAACCATTTAGGACTTGTTTACTAACTAGGAATCGGGTTAAACATGAATCGGATTAAGCAGGAATCGGGGTAGGCATGAATCGGAGTAAGTAAGAATCGGAATCAATTATTCTCATTAAACTGTTTACTAGCTGTCAGGAATTGAAATGAAAAGAGAGTTGTTTTCCATTATAACTGTTTTACTATTGTCCAGAATCGGAATCAAAATCAGTTTGATTACCAAAATGCCCTTCTATCTATTTTATTATTGTAAACTGTTTACACTAATAGATTTTATTATTGTGTTTGTAAATCTTAATTTTAAAATTAAACTTTTTAACTAAACTAAATAAATTGAATAACAAAAACAAAAAGAATATAGAAACCCCAGCGAAACCCATCAATCCACATCCACGTCCACATCTTCACCGCCGTCCAACCCGTCTTTTTCCTTTTTCCTTTTCTCATCCTCTTCATCTTTCTCTCGTTCTCCACCTCACCTCACACGACCGTCCTCCTTAAAATCAGACTCTCCTGTATCAAATTCAAGATCTCCTATTTTTTCCTTTCTCGTAAAGCGATGAAGAATTTGAAATTGGACTTGCAAATTCAGTTTGTGCGAAGTGCGACAATTGGTGGTGTAGAACGAGGCGCTGCAACGAAGTATGTCTCGACGGAGGGAAGCATTTGCAACAGAGGGATGAGATGAGGTGAACGAGAGGAATGACTTGAGGTCTGAATAGGGGTAGTTTGGGTATGAGAAATCTGATTCCCTTTCAGCCGCGGCCAATCCGACCTCCCTCCTATGGAGTTCGATTCCGTCAATATCAGGAATCGATCTCCTGATTTTACGTGGGTCCCCCACTGCTTTTTGTTTCCCTTCGGTTGGTAAACAAATATTGAAGTCCAACGGTCCTCATGAATTATGTTTATTTTATTGTTTAATGAGAAAATAATTTTGAATTCTAGTGATTTTTTTTAAGAACAATCTTTGAATTAAATCCTAAAAGTCAAACAGTCAGATTGAATTCTTGGTTGGACTATATATGTGTTTGTGTGTGAAGCATTCCATTTTAGAAGTTTGGTCAAACAATATACTCTTTATTGAATTTAGTGATATTTATAGGAAATTTTAAGTTCAAATCTTATGAACAACATTTGTTGAATAATATTGTAGGGCATACTTCATGATTGGTTCGATGAGGACTGCATAAAATTGTTGAAAAATTGTTACAAAGCTCTTCCAGTGGATGGAAAAGTGGTCGTTGTGGAGGCAGTTCTGCCAAGCATACCAGATAGTAGCAGTGCCACGAAGAGCAACTCCCACCTTGATGCGCATATGATGGCTCAAAGCCCGGGAGGGAAGGAGAGGAGCGCAGAAGAGTTCATGGACTTGGCAACTGCTGCTGGATTTAGTGGCATCAGATTAGCATGCTTTGCGACCCATCTTGGTGTCATTGAGTTCTATAAGTAGGACAGAAAAATGGCATGCTTGATGCTTCCATACATGGTATGAGAATGAATGGATGCATAATAAAGATTTTGTTTGCCTTTTGTAATTTGGAAATGTAGCTTTGTTCTACATTCACCGCTATGGGAAATAAACTCTAAGGCATGGAGCTTTGGCCTGATTTCATGCATGGCTGTTGAACTGTTCTGTACCCATCCATCACGCACTCTCATAGCTATTACCAGTATGAAGTCCTTTATATACCGAAATTAAATGTGATTTGTCCATTTTATTTTTACCCTAGGCTGCAAATGAGCTGAGTCAAATCGAATATTATTGTGCTTAAGCTTGACTACTTGTTTAATTAGGAGCAATACCAAACCTCTTGATATATTTCTGGAAATGTAAACACAATATGATGCATTTATTAATCAAGCCACATAGTGAGAATATAAAGGAGCAATACCAAACCTCTTGATATAACAAGAAATTTGTTATTACTCCTTTCTTTCAAGAAATCATATATACTAACAAGAATTCATGGATATTAACACGAAAGTCTTATCCATTTATAGATGAAACTTCAACAGCAACTAGGTCTAAAGGGAAATTATGTTCATGCATAACTTCCATACCAAGGTTAGCGCGATTAATAATATCAACCCAAGTATTAATTACAAGACCTTGACTATCAACTACAAATTGATTGAAATTAAAACCATTTAAGTTGAAATCCATAGTGCTGATACCTAAAGCGATGAATCAGATACCTACTATAGGCCAAGCAGCTGTTCATCCACTTTTTGGTCAAATTTTGATGTCTTTAATTTGTCCGTCCTCAATCACTTTACCACTCCTCAAAGTGATAACCTTTGCAGTTTCAAAACCTCCCTTCGGATTGACAATGGTTAAGCTTGGAAGTTTGTCTTGTTCTCTAATTTGTCCCATGAATTATGCTATCTATCTCATTTGAATTTTCAAGTGGGCCAACTCTTTAGCTTGATTAGCTTGTGGCTAAAGTAATAATTAGCTTATCATAGTCCAAAGGCGGATTTGGATTTGCTTGGAAATGCGGTGAATTAAGTGGTTGTGCATGAGGCATTTGATAAAATTCAGAGGGTGCTTGTCGTGCTTGGCCATAATTTTGGCCTTGTTGTTGTTGTTGTTGATCACGCCACTTGAAATTAGAATGGTCTCTCCACCCCGAGTTGTATGTATTTGAGAATGGATCATGTTTTTGTTGATTTTTCCCTTGGTATCCCACAACAATCACTATTTCCCATCCTCCATTCTCAATCAACTGAGGACATTGATCAGTTGCATGTCTTTCCTGAGTGCACACGCCACATGCAGCCCCAGTTTGTGTTTTTGGTCCCTCGAGGAACTTCGTCATGAGAGCGGTGAGATGAGCCATCTAAACCTCCATATTCGAACCAGTGCCAACCCCATTGACTTGAGATTGGTGTGTGGCTTCTCTCTCTCCCACACCTTCGTACCGTTGAGCATTCAAAGCACGATTTGCAATCGAAGTCTTCGCTGTGGTTGGAGTTTTGCCAACTAAAGCATCTCCAACTGCAGCATCAAGCATTTGTCTCTCAAGCGGAAGCAGTCCTTCATAAAAGTATTGAATCAAAAGCTCCTCCTGCATTTGGTGTTGTGGACAAGATGCAATCAAGGTATTGAAACATTCATAGTATGCATGAAACGATTCTCTTACGCCTTGCATGATTCCCCTTATCTTTTTCCTTAGCAAAATCACTCGAGAAGTAGGGAAGAACTTCTCAAGAAACGCCTTCTTCATGCTTTCCCACGAGGTCACTGTCCCAGGTGGCAATTCAAACAACCAATCTTTAGCTTTTTCCATAAGAGAGAATAGAAAATTAAAGCTTTCATCTTTAGGATGTTCTGACACACCCCGACCCGGATGTCCAAGTGGACACCCAAAAATCGAGGGGTGATGGCCGACACCCCGTGAAGTGACGAAAGTCATTTGAAAGGATAAGTGTAATTTAAAGTAATAAAAGGGAAGTTTGAATAAAGTAAAGATCAAGTGCACAGAAGTGTGCGTGAACCGGATAGAAAAATAATAGAGTAACTAATTTTACACAATAGAATTTACTAAGTCACTACCATTACTAGTAAAAGTTCCCTCCATTGACAAGGGAACCATGCCACTGCGTCCCGACGTCATGAGCTCCAAGCCTACTAAACATCAAGAGTTCATACACTGATTTTAACAAATGAGAACACCTTTTTGTTTTTTGTTTTTTCAAAACAAAAGTTGCAAGTGCTTTGAGTTTGATTTACCAATAAGATCCAACTATGTTTTACTTCTCTGGGGCCAGTATATAATCATTACCGTAAATCCATTTTACAACTTGTACAATTACTAAAGGTGTGTGATTTTCTAGTATGCTCAGGTGTCTTATATGCTAGAATTCTTAGTCATTTCCTTATTCAAAATTCAATGATAAAGATCGATGTAAGACCAAATATTAATATTTCGAAGTATAAAATACACCATAGCATAATAGATTTTCACTAAATCAAACAATAAGTTGAGTAGGCAATGTGGTGGATATTTTCAGTGCCTTCAAATGTAGAAATAGAATCACCCTTTTTCGTTCCACGTTTTCTTCCTTTCTTCCAATTTTCATTAACAAAGGACGATTTTCTATTTAAAGCAATTTAATGAAGCCCGATCTAATTTGAACTTTGTATGCAACATGATCTGCTCAAATGTCACACCAAAGTGTTATTACAAAATAAACGCAGAGTTGCAGCGTCGTTATATAACCGCCAGGGCAAAGGCATACCATGATATCTCCTTATCCCACGAGACCATTTAACGTATTTTTCTAAAAAAAAATTAATATTAAACTGCATATTTACGTATTTTTTTTATATTTACGTATTTTTCTAATTTTTTTAATATTGAATTATTTGGTCACAGTGACTGCAAAAACAATCAAATCTCTAAAGTTGAGCTCTCATCCCACTTCAAACTCGAGAAAGATAGTGAGAGATTAAAAAGAGAGTAAAATTTAACAACTGAACTAAATCATATTTCAATTGTTTAAAACTCAAATTCCAGAAATCAAGATAAATTGAAACTTCATTCTTTATATGGAAATTGAAGCTTTACCTGCAGATGGGCACCAGAAAACGGAATCCAACGGCAGCTGCCTCAAGAGTGAGAGAAAGAGAGCTGTGAGATGAGAGAGAAAACTACGACGGGGCAGCCCATTTCTCCACATTGCTCTAAGTATGGTGGATTGATTTTTTTTCATAACCGTAAACAATCCTACAAAAATAGAATCGACAAACAAAAGGAAACCCGATTAAATTCACAATACAATTCAACCAAAATTCAACAACTTCACCACAAATTAGATCAACAGAAAGAGAAACACGGAAAAATGCACATGCAATAGGAGAAAAAGAGACGACAGAGAGAAAGAGAAGAGAGTGAGAGATTACAATACCTCTCTGTAAATTAATTCAGCGGAAAACGGAGCAGCCTTTAGATGTTGTTGGATGAATTTGGTGGTCGTTGGATGCCCGGCCTTTGACACGGCTGCGCCGGAGAAGAAGGGCGACGTCGGGAGGGGGGAAGTTGGTGAAGGGGGGAGGTGGGGTTGAAGAGGCGGTCGAGGGTTTTGCAGATGAGGCGAGAAGGGAGAAGGAAGGATGTGGTCGAAGAAGAAGCAGGCAAACTAAACGAAGAGGCATGGCATACATGAAATAACAATAACTAAGCATGGGCAAAAGAGCCAGCACACTGTTCATGAACAGTATGAACACTGAAACTGGGTTTTAGTATAGAAATAATATTACTATCGGAGCATACTAAAAACTAAAATCCGAATGGAACTGAAGATAACTGAAAACTGAATGGAACTGAAGATAACGCTAAAGTATAATACACGCACGAAACTCACTACGTGTAGTCGTAGAGTGACTTCAGCCTGCATTTGTTGCCTAATAACTCAACACGTGTCAACAAAGCTCTTCTCCTTCAAGCTTAATTCGATTCAAATCTTACACGCAGATGTGGAAAGAAAGAGACAGCTTTCACCATTTCACCCTAAAGAGATTATATACGACAGAGATAGATAAATCGCGAGGAATTGAAATATTGGATGAAAATGGCAGACACGCACAAAATAAGTCCAGAGGAAGTGAGGAGAGCTGGATTGAATGCATCAAAGAGGAGGGGCAGCCTTCGTTTCAGCGCTACTACCATGGCCGTCACCGGCTTACTCTTCGCCGGCGTCATTGCCTACCATAACAAGAATAAATCCAAAGTCAAGCCTCGAGATACCGTCAGGGTTTCTGACCCTGACGACACTGGGCGGAGAGAATAATAGCTAGTAGCCTAGTGTGGCGATTGTTGCTCGAGTAATTATGTTGTATGTTTGTATTGGTTTTTAACTTTTTATTAGAGTATCGGAAGTCTTTTATCTTCGAAGTTGTTGGTTCATTCCATACACGTGGTAATTTTCATGCATTGTTGAAAGATATGAGGATGTTAATTGTAGCAGTGATTTTAACTTCCACCACACAACTATTATCAATTTAACAAATCATAAGAAATTTGAAAACTCGAAATGTTTAACGGGATGGATAAGAATTATTTAACCCTTCTAAAGGCGCCAACCTATATTAATTTTTTTAAATATAAAATGCGAAAATTCGAACTTGAAACTTCTTTCAATCTAATCTAATAGATTATGACAAGCTAATCGGTGAAATATGAACTTAATCAAACTCTGCTCAAATGTTGGCTGCCTCATATAAATCCCTAACAATTGCTATTGGAGAAGAACTCTTGAAAAATAAACAAATAGGAATATACTCTTAAAAGAAATTATACCACATCGGCTTGTCTGGTTCAAAATTGAGAGGTTACATTTTGAAAACACTTCAAACCCTAAGGTTGTTTTCAGCGGCTGGCTGGACCTTCACTCAAAAAATAGCATTAAACTGAAAAATAATACTAAATAAATAAATAAAACATGATTTTACTTGTGTCCTTGCAACACGCACTAGCTGAGTTGTCCTAATAGCTAGGCTTACACGAACCCACTACGTGTCAAATGACTGAGCATGCACTCAAAACGTGTCACCAATGCAACTTCTCTTCTTCAAATGTTTGGATTCACCGTTTCAACTAATTTACAGAAAATATCATATCACAAAGAAACAGAACCAAGGCATAGAGAGAGAGGGAGAGAGAGATGGCGGGGGACCAAGATTGGAGGAAAACGGCAGAGACAACAAAAATGAGTCCGGAGGAAGTGAAGAGAGCTGGACTGGAGGGATCACAGAGGCCTCCCGGTCACAACCCCGGCGGTGTTCTTCACCAGCGACGCGGCGTTCCCTTTGGCCCTATCGCCATGGTAGTTACCGGCTTCCTCATTGTCGGCACTATCGGCTACTTCACCCTTTACGCCCACAAAAAGCCCGAAGCCACCGCGGGAGACGTTGCCAGGGTCACCTCCAATGTTGCCACCCCGGAGGACACTCGCCCAAGGAAGTAGAAGTAGCAACCAAGGCTGCTACTCTAAGCTGTGTTTTTTTCATGTTTTTTTTTTCAGAGTTCATACACTGATTCTAACAAATGAGAGCACCTTTTTGTTCTTTTTTCTCAAAACAAAAGTTGCAAGTGCTTTGAGTTTGATTTACTAATAAGATCCAACTATGTTTTAATTTTCTGGGGGCCGGTATATAATCGTTACCGTAAATCCATTTTACAACTTGTACTCCGTAAATCCATTTTACAACTTGTACAATTACTAAAGGTATGTGATTTTCTAGTATGCTCCAGTGTCTTATATACTAGAATGCTTAGTCATTTCCTTATTCAAAAATCAATGATAAAGATTGAAATATTAATATTTAGAAGGATAAAATACACCAGAGTATAATAGATTTTCGCTAAATCGAACAATAAGCTGAGTAGGTAATGTGGTGGATATTTTCAGTGCCTTCAAATGTATAAATAGAATCACCCTTTTTCGTTCCAGGTTTTCTTCCTTTCTTCCAATTTTCATTAACAAAGGACGATTTTCTATTTAAAGCAATTTAATGAAGCCCGATCTAATTTGAATTTTGTCTGCAACATGATCTGCTCAAACGTCACACCAAAAGTGTTATTACAAAACAAACGCGAGAGTTGCAGCTAGGGGTCTTCATTTGGCCCAGGCGGGGCCGCCTGTCCCATTGAGGAAAAAGCCTAGCCCGGCCCACCACCAGGCCCAGGCCGGCCCGTCCCATAATATAGAGGGCTAGGCTTGGGCAAGGGTGTTTGAGGCCCGGTTCGGCCCATTTGAGCCCAAGAAGGCTCGGCCCGACCCGCATAGGCCCGGCCTAGCCTGCATAGGCCCAACTTGAAAGCCAATTTTAAATCCCAATTTACATAAATATACTCAAAATAAGAAGTCATAAGTCACTTGGCTCGAACTCTTTTTCTTAATAAGGTCATTTTAGCCCGCCCCATGTAGCCCAGCTAGGCCCAGCCCGTGGACTGGTCCTGGGCCTTAAAAATTTTGAAAAAGCCCGGCCCAGCCCATATATTTCTATTACCTTATTTAAGCCTAGCCCAAGCCCATTAAATTTGGGCCAGGTTGGCCCGGCCCGGCCCATTGACGACCCCTAGTTGCAGCGTCGTTATCACATAACCGCCAGGGCAAACCATGATATCTCCTTAGAGCAATTCCAGCCATTGCCCAATTCCAAGGGCAAGGCAAGCCAATTGCCCTCCCAACCCAAAAACCATGCTCCACCGGTCCAAATTGCAAAGGGCAAGAGGTGAGCCCAAGGAAGCCTAACCTCAAGCCCGAGCAATTTGTGCCCAAGCTTGCGCCAGCGGGCGATGACGTCAACGTGATGTCAGCCACGATTATTTTATTTTTTTTAATCAGGCGCGTGCACAACACACGCAGGCTGGGGAGAGTGGGCAGCCGGTTCTGTCGCGTGGGACCCACGCATGTCAGCTGACGTCAGCCAAAGCCAACGGCTCTATGACGTGGCTGCTTCGTAGCCGTTGGATTTCCAACGAAAAAAAAAATTTAAATCTTACCGTTGTGCCACGTGGCACAATCTGGTGCGTTCGATTAAAATTTGAAAAAAAAATGAATGGTCATGATTAATCCTACCGTTAAAAATGTAAAAAAAAAAAAAAAATTTTTATAAATACCCTCAATCATCTTCTTCATTCCTCACACCACAATGTATAATTATGGTGGTTGTTTATTTTTAATTAATTATATGTTATGGTTTGCTTTGTAGTTGAAATTAAATTATTTGAATTAGACAATCGTTTTATTTTCAACGAACAAATTAAATTATTTAAATTATTTGAATTAAATAATATTTTTCTTTGCCCTTGCTCAACAGGTGGAGTTGCACAAAGGCAAGCACTGTTTTTGAAGGGCAATCAGTTGCCCTTGCCCTCCTCTAACAGGTGGAAGTGCTCTTATCCCACGAGACCATTTTTGGGTCCAGCATAGGTCCCGCTGTTTGAGTTGCTCAAGAGATCAATTTTACTTAAACGAATTCACCTTGAGTTGCCTAATAAAGTAATTTACATTGAATGAATTTATTCAAATAATACAATGACGTGTAAGTTTTTAACACGTCATCGTTTAGTCCTTCTCAATGGCTAGAGGAATGACGTGGTGCACCACTAACACGTCATCGTTTAGTCCTTCTCAGTGGCTAGAGGAATGACGTGGTGCACCACTTTCTACTTAAGGAGATAATGGTGCGTGCAATTAAGATTTAGTACCAATAGTGCGTGCAATTAAGATTTAGTACCAATAACATCACCATTCAATAAATAAGTATTCAAAAAGCACCGCACATCCAATAAACCATTGCAAATATAAATACATAACTCACATATCATCCCTTTTTTCATAATCGAAAGACATTTAACTGGTCGCCTCATGGAAATAAAACCACGAAAATCAGAAGAGAGAATAAAAATACTAAAATGGACAAGTAATAATAAGGTCCCTAAACAATTGGTACTCTGTAGAAGTTGTCTAGAAAAGGAAAAAAAACGAGTAGAAATATACTCTAACAGAAAATATGACCTTGTCGGCTTTTGTCATGGTTCAAAATTGAGCACAAATAGGATACATTTTCGAAAGCACAATAATCCAAAGTTAATTGCAAAATCTTACACTACTTGAGAGAGAGATTATCATCTGTTTGCGTCTTCTGGAGAGGAGAGGAGAGGGAGAGGGAGAGGGAGAGGGAGAGAGGAGATCACTCCTTGCCGAGCCCCGGGGTTTTGAGTTTATTAGTCTAGTCGATCTTCACCGATGAGTAGATGAGCCTCGTGAACCAAAAGCAGGCATAGAACCCAATGGTTCCGGTGACCACAAAGAATGCATAAGATGCAATGAGCATGTACCCGAAGTATAAGAGGGCCGAGACCAGCTTTGTGATTTCGAGCTTTGTGAAGAAGTAGAATGTGGCGTAGAGGAAGAGGTACAGAGCCGATGAGCCGGATGTGAGGTATGATCTCCACCACCACAAGTAATCCTCGCTGCACAACTGGAAGTAGCAGAGGACGATGGTGATCTCAGCGCATGTGATGATGAGAATGATGAAGACCAAGAAGAGGAAACCAAAGATGTAGTAGAACTGGTTCAGCCAAATTGAAGTGAGGATGAAGAACAGTTCAATGAAAACTGCTCCAAATGGGAGGATCCCTCCTATTAGAATTGAGAAAACTGGGTTCATGTACCAGGCTTGTTCTGGGATCTGTCTTGGGATCTTGTTTGTCTTCACTGGATCCTCAAGTGCTGGCTTCCTGAATCCAACATAGCCTCCCACAAATACGAGTGGGACTGAGATTCCGAACCATAAAAAGACCAGGGCAAACATTGTGCCGAATGGCACAGCTCCAGATGATTTCTGGCCCCAAATTAGAGTGTTCAAGACAATGAAAATGGCAGAGACAGTTGCTGGGAACATGACTGCAGTCCTGAAAGCAATTTTCTTCCATTCTGTACCCTTAAACATCTTGTATAAGCGAGCAGAGGCGTAACCGGCGAAAAGTCCCATGAAGACAAAAAGCAAGAGCATTGCAGTCATAAGACCACCCCGGTTAGATGGGGAGAGGAAACCAAGGACAGCAAAGATCATTGTCACCAGTATCATTCCAAAGAACTGAACACCAGTTCCAACATATACACACAGCAATTCAGAGTTATTTGGTGCCCTGAAAACATCCCCGTGGACAAGTTTCCATCCTGTCTCTTCTTGCGCTTCTTCCTGGGTCTCAAGTTCATTATACTTGGAGATATCACGGTAGAGTGTTCTTAGCATAATCATTGCTACCATACCCGAAAGGAAGAGGACAATCATCAATGAGTTGACAATTGAAAACCAATGGATTTGGTCGTCACTCATCAGTAGATAAGCATCCCATCTAGAAGCCCACTTCACATCACTCTCCTAAACAAGTAGACATGAAAAGAAGTATCCTATAAGATGACTAGTTCCTCACAAATGACAAAGTATGTTCAACACCATTTACATCAAAAATATTAGTTCAATGGACTTGCGATATTAGTTCATGACACAAATAAATGACGCTATAATAAGTAAACAGTGGACAGTAAATTATGAGTTATAATTCTCCTATGAAAAATTACTGAGTAAAATTTTAATTTACGGAGCTCACCTGGAATTCAACATCATAGGTAAATACAATTTCTTGCTTCTCGGCAACCTCTTGAGGAGAGTTAGAATTAACAACAGTGTGTTTCGAATGGGGGTCACAGGTAGTTAAACGAGTGTTTGCATGATTCCATTTCCCTTCATATTCATGTTTAACACTGTGGACATTCAACAGTCAAACAAACCATATTACCAACTGATACTTTAGAAAGAAGATTCAGCAAGAAGGAATCATTCAGGAGAAAAGGAACGCCTGGAAAAACTGACCTGAATGGTTTAACCTCAAATCCCACAATTCTTGCTGTTTCAGTTTGCAAATCTCTATGGTACTTCACAGTAAATGCCAGATGGTTGTGGATGAAGTATTTCTCTTCTTTGCTCTGAGCACAATAACATAGTGTAAGAAAGAGAAAAATATAATTATCCCTGAATAAGAAAGTTATTTGGTGCCAACAAATAATGGACATACCCCAGCATAATGGCCTTTGAGCCCAACATGGAATCCAAGCTGATAAACAGTAGGAGCTTCTTGATCTGCCCTTTGAATGGGAACGACTAGAGGTAGATTATCAAGGATCCTGTCATAGACAAAACAGTCTTAATAAGAGATGCGACTTCATTTCAGTTCCTCTAATATAATAGAATAAATCATTTAAAAGTGTCGGAAAAATACATGTTCACTCGATACTCGTCATCTATCTTCTCCCTAAACTGCTTTACAGTTTTGGCATCAGGTGTAAACCGGCAGACAATGTTGCACATCTGAGGCTCCCGCATTTTAAACTGCACAAATCCCATTGTAAGTTAATGGACATAGGAGAAATAAGTAGCCTTAGAGTTGTCCAAGTGCAATAACACTAACCACATAGGGGGAGTTCTCAATTCGGTCACCACGAAGCACTTCCCCAAGATTCTCTGCACTGTCCAAGATTTTCTCAGGCCGGCAGTAAGGGAGAGAGTAAAATGAGTAAGGAAGCTGAGTCTTTGTAGATGTCAATTTGTTCACTTTAACTTTCAAATCATCTCCCTGCATTCAAAGATCCAAGAGAACAAAATTAACACAAAACATCGTAACATTGTCTACTAGAGTTTCCTTCCCCGCCCCCCTCCCCCCTCCCCCGAGCCTAAGCACTTTGCTTCTCAGTCAAGTGAACTAAAACAACCTCAAATATCAAATCTAATTTACGAGATATAATTCAAATATCATATACAGCATTTGTAATCCAGTGAAACCTAAATGACGATCTTCTTAGAGTACTTGCTTAGGGCATATACAGATCGATATCGGACCAACCGAGATCTGATTTGCCGTGAATTACTCTCACAATTACATTGCTCTACGCATTAAAGTATTAATAAAACACAGCCTAAGCAAATCGAAGAAATATGCAGAGCAAAAGAACACATATAAAAACCTACTATGCTAGAGTTCAACTAAACCTAATTCGACGATCATTTCAATAACCAATCGAATTCACGATAACCTATTATCCAATCCTTCAATTTTCCTCCATTTTCTCGGCAACCAAACAGACGAAACCTAACACTAGGTCACAGATCCGAAAAGCGAACACACAGATCACTCATTTCATACACAAAACACATACAATTTCTACAAAAAAATCGAAATTAAATTAAATTATGGATTAGATTTGTCGGCGATTGAGAGATGACCTTGATGAAGTCCTCCGGAGCGACGCCGGGGAGGTAGAAGGAGTGGGCGCCATGGACCAGAAGTAGGAAGATCGCAGAGATCGCTAGGACTGCCGGGGATCTACGAGACGCCATGGCCTCCGACTGAGAGAGAGAGAGAGAGAGAGAGAGAGAGAGAGCAGAGGAGGGGTGTGTAGTGTAGATCTGGAGGAGGAGGAGGAGGAGTTTATTTATTGGTTGCTGTTTAATAGTTGGTTTCGTATTTGTCTGTTGCGTAGAAATAAAATTATAACTATAAAAAATAAAAAAAAAATTGAAAAATTAGAGCTGAAGGGAAAAAAATATTAAAAAGGGGACAGAGAAGGAGACTGGAAGCTTAGAAGGAGGGTGGACTCTGGGTTTTCTCTCCGGTGAGATCTGGTGCGGTGTGATGCTTGTGAGTGGTGCGTTTTGATTACGCCACGTTAGCTCCTTTGCTGGTTTATAAAGGAAATCAGAAATCTACTGTGGTATAGAAGCCCGGCCCAAATATGGATCATTATGTTCAGTCGTGATTAACGTATTCTTATTGTATGCATGTCATTGAAATTGTTAATTTTCTTAATTATTGTGTAAAGATCAAGCTTGAGATCGTTTAATGGTGGAATGTCATAGTGAATAGGATTCTCTTCTTTAATTCACTATGTCTTGGGTTCAAACTATTCTTCTTTCTCTTAGTGTAGCTTAAAGTAGTAATATATCGTTTGTAATAAAATTATCTATCTATGGATATCGAAAAAATCGATGATTTTAGTAATAATTAATATCACTTTTATAAATTATTTATTATTTGATATGTATAGATGGCTAAACCATCTCTAATTTGATTTATTTCTTTCAATAAACTATCTTTATACGGTGATTGTAAAAATGAAATTTTCTGATTATAACACTTATATATATGATAAAAAATCAATAATCACAAGTAAATAAACAAATATGTGCACATATTGGTCCCCAAATATTATTAAATTTCATCTTGACTAGATCCTTTCCTTTTACGTCAACACAACGACATGTCGTTTGTACTCTTTTGTCAACTACATATGAATGTAACGTGAAACCATTGCGTTATACCACTTTAGTGCGTGTACCTGAAATTTTGGGTTGAATCTAGAAATAGGAAAAGATGAGTAGGACAGATCAATGAATCCAAGATTTAGCACCATCTGCAGATTCTGCATCACTCATTATTTTCCACCCCTTTTTCCTTGTCTTACTCTGGGTGCGTTGGGATCATGGGCCTTACTACGTAATGGGCCAAATTGTCTTTTGTTGGTGGCCCGGTATCTAATTCATGGAATTTTAATCAAATTGTTTTGACGTGGTTATAGAAAAATGATTTTCACACGTCTTTTTTTTTTTTTTGTATATTTCTGCTTATTTTTACATCTTTTGAATCTTCTTTGATTTATTCATTTCAATAGCCGAAAATAAATTTTTCACGTTATATAATAGAGTGTTAAGCGATTTGACACTAACCTTGTATGTTAAAAAAAAAAAAAACTTGTTCTTATTGTGTCAAACCATTAGAGACCTGTCTCGAGAAAGCTCAACTAAAACTCTTAAGTTTTTCGTGCGAAATCGTATCATGTTATGGTCCTCGTTTGGCGGCTTGGCCTAGATTGGGCAGCTACAATTAACTTAGTCTAATGTATCAAGGCCGATGTCTATTGCACTTATATATGCTAGGACTATATTTTTCAGTATATTGTGTTTTCCAAGTCTCGTCTATAGTTTTGTACTCGATAGGATTGGCTTAGACTCAACTTTATCCTGTCCTTTCCACCAAACGAGTGATTTTTCCATGACTTGAGAAATAAGTAGAGATAGTATACATAAGTTGTAAGCGTTATTCAAAATGATTGGACGTGAAACATATGTAGGTGAATTAGTCCGCCGACCAAATCTCAGGGCTCAACCATGAAGAGGCGGTGAAAACTACCAACTAGGTGTAATTCGATGGAATGATGAGTTGTGTAATAGAGATTGAAAAAAACACCAACGGCAAAAGTGCCAACACTGTCTAGTTTGTGAGGACAGATTTGGGTTGGTCATGTGTCGAAAGTTTGGTTTTGCTGCCAGCCTATGAACAAGGGTTGGGCCTTTAGTTGGTGCCCCAGTTTTCATGGCCTTTTTGTATAGAGGTGGGCTAACAGCCCAAAATACAAGAAAACCCAACAAATGGAGATTGTATAGAAAGCCTTGTGAGTGGAATATTCGCCATACAAATGGTGGACATAATCTTCCTACTCAACCCATTGTGTTTCTGGATCAAACTCTCTCATTCCCAGTAATTTAGATGAATTGGTACACATTATCCAATCGTTTGTCAAACAAAAAAATAATATTTGCCAAATTAGAGCTATGAAGCATGGATATGAGAGCAGGGGGTTAGGTCATTTGTAAAAAATCAAAATTTTCTTATTCAGTAATGTCAAGAATTCGGCAATTAAAAAAATATTTAAAAAATTAAAATATTATACGGTGCTTTCATAGGATTAGGGTTACCATTGGCTTAATAAGCTGCACAAATGTCAATTTGTTCTCTGATCCCCTCCTTGCCAAGTCAAGGAGGTTCTTGTTCTTTGCATGGGGGATAGAAGGCATCCACTTGAATAAAAGGAAGGATAAGCATCGTTTGCTTGTCAATATCCATACGGAGTAATGACTTGAAGTGGACGTGCATCATCTTCACTCTCACTACTTAATGGACGGACAAAGAAAGCGAGCCAACTTGGTTTCCTTTTTAAGATTTGCACAACCTCATAATATATAGATATATATTGAAGTTTAATTTTCTGGTTGTGGTTTCTTTGTGGTAACCCTCCATTGCTACTTGCAATGTGGGGGTCGATCTTGAACTTTCATTTAAGCAATGACATAAAAACGAAACAGTCGGTACTCTCTTTATAAATAACATATATGTGAGTATGAAATGAGTTGTAAACTCAATCAATATTTAAGTTTGAATTCTTATAAATAGGAGTGGACCAAAGAACCGCTGATGAGTCGATATTATATTATATTTTATGGTATCCCAAGTTAGCTTTTATGTTTGTTTTTTAGAGAATTTTGATACTTTTCTATATATTTTTATCATAGGATGAATTGAATCGGTTTTGCACATTAAATGAACAAATTGTGGAGTTTTGGAGCTAAGAAGATTATGTCGAAGTTTCAAGCCTTAATTCTATGCCGGTTGACCGTGACAAATAATTGAAGATGGATTGCATAATTTGGATAGATTCACGTTTTGAGCTTATTTGACATACAAGTGATCCAAGATGACATTTTTGGGCCGAGGTTTCTTCTACAAAGTTGTAGAAGACATTTTTAGCTTTCCCACGACATGTTATGGGCCTAATTAGAAGCTGATTTGGTCAATCAAAAATAAGATTTTATGCAGTCCAAATCCTTGTTAGAAAAAAAATCTGTAATTTAATTTTATTTTTATTTTTGTTTCCTGATTCTTTGGGAAGCCTATTTTTAGGGAAAAATCTTGGGTGGTACGTACCATTCTACAATCATTGAATGGTCCAGATTAATTTGCGATGGACCCCAAATGAATTTTAAATCATTCAACAGTACGTACCATTGAAGTTTGACCCTATTTTTAGTAGGATTTGGTTTTTTCTAGTAGTATATATAGATGAGTCTCTAGGGTTTAGGGGGGAGTACGAATTTAGAGAATAAAAGTGTGGAGAACTCGGCTTGGCTTTTGGCGTTTTACTACTTTTGTTACAACGGTGTTTTCTAAACTTTCATCTATATATCCTTATGATTTTAATTATGATTATGCGTGACTAATTCTTTTTCTAGGGTGAGGCCTTGATCATTTAGCATGAATATGTAGTTTCTTTTCAATTGCTTATGATATTACCCATGCTTACTTTGAATTGTCAATCACCGGTTTAAACTATTTGTTTATCTTAGTGCTTGATCACCATCAGGATGTATAGACAAGTAATTTGATGCAATTTATGTTGGAATATCACCCTTAAATTGGCTAGGGCTTATTGTGATTGATAATTGTAAGTTCACTTAAGGTGAATATCACACGCTATTAAGAGTTGCATGGTTTTTCAAAAAGTTTTTACAAAACTTAATGAGTCTTGCATGTTCGTATTTGATATGAATATCACAGACGGATTGCATATTAGATATACGTTCTAGTTAGAATATCACTAGTAGAATATGCAATAGGAAAATCTAACATTCAAAGTGCATGTGTAATTCATAAGTAATTGGTATAACTATATAGGGTTGTTATTGGTGATGGCTGAGCTCTAGTGTTTCTTGTCTTTGATTTCAGATAATTGTTGTCAAACTTTATTTTTGAGCATTTAAATTCTTGCAAATTTACTATTTTTAATTTAATTATTTTGTTATTTTAATTCATGATCTCAGATTTTTATTTCTTGTATTAAATAGTTAATTAAATATAAGTTATTTACATCAGTCCATGTGGAAACGACATTGTTTGAGTTATCTATACTACAATAACTTTGTATTCTTGCAAATATTTTCATGTGATTTTTACTTTAAATTTGAGTGTAGTAAAATTGCTATCAACCGCTTACTAAGCCAACCATGCACCAAACCAAACGGAAAATATCAAATAATGTTAAAACACACAGATATTTTACGAACATTTAATTTGTTGGAAGCAGTCCAATTGAACTTTCCCGACCTAGGTATAAAAGACATGCTTATGACTCATAAGTGTAATAACATTTAGATTTACCTAACAAATTCCACACAAGACACATTAACACAACTCGAAATTCGAACGAATATATGATGTGACGAGACATGATTAACACAACTAAAACACGAACATTGGTCATTGCATAGGATTATTGTTAATTAAACGATAACTTTTCTCCTTCTCGATGAGTAATATGAATCACTGTATTGTTATATTATGATTTTTATGTCGACATGCATATTGATCAACACATAATCAAGACAAACACAACACAAATATAAATAAATAACACGAACACAAACCGATCGTCACGCCACACTATATATGATTTCAGTTAATAGTGTGTGTAAGTGAGAGAGAGAGGGAAGGGAAGCAGAGGTTGATATGTGGGTAAGTAAATGTCGAGCTTTAAGAGCATAAAACCTGGACAGAATCTTCTAATGTGTAACCCAAACACCACCAATCAAACCCAAAACGTGCAACTTATATTCTTCAAAACACACCAAGGCAGAAATGGTCCCCCACATTGCCCTATTTGCCAAGCAAAAAGCACTTCAAACCCCTCCTCCTCTATATAAAGCTATCGATATTATTGGCTTGCGACCCCTCATATTTTCTTTCTTCCTTTCTATCATATAAATCATTACTTTATATTCGTCCGAAAAAAAAATCATTACTTTATGATGGTAGGCTCACGCCTACTAATTTCTACTTTAGAGTAGAGCCACGAGTTTACATCATGAACAAATATATGTGCCTTAAACATGTGAATCAACATTGGAAATACTATATCTACTGTTTAAGTTGTGCTAGAGTTAGTCGTTCACGTTTACAATCTGCATCTCATTATTCACTATTGAAATTGTTTGTAATCACATGTGAGTATTGCATTAGCAAAATTCGACCCATATTAGGTTTAGCACACTAGAATGAGCAAAGGAATTCAAATGCAGTATAAAAACATACTCAATACGAACACTTAAAAATATCATCGCCGCGACCTATCGAGTGCCACGTTTGCTACTAAGTGGTGTAGCAATAGTTCAAGAATCTACTAATATGGTGTCCACGCACACTAAACCCTAAACTTAATGGGTTCAATAGGTAAGTGAGCTTTATTCTTCTTCCTTCTTTTATTGATATTGTTATTTTATTTTATTTTATTTTTCTCAAAGAATAAATGTTTTTATATGAAGACATTAAAGGATAAAGTTGCAGAAGTAGTTGAGGAATGGTACAATGATGAAATGCAGCTGTAAAGATGTGAGAGAATTGGGGGGACTTGTAATCTGAAAGGTTCTCTTGCCCAAGAAAATAAGCAAACATTTAAGGGGATTGATTGCAGTCCTTGTACAAACCCTCGGACCCTATGGCTGAAGGGGCCATAGTAGCTTAGCTAAATATTTAAAATATTGGACCAATTAGTATTAACTTGACAGGGAAAACATGGTTCAACTTCACCATCAACACATCTATCTATCTATCTCTTACTTGCATAATTATAATTATTTGCTGGTTATCTTTGTATTATAACGTTTCAATTTAATAATACAATATTATATATTGTGCTATAATAAAAAAGGAGCCATAATGTTATAAGCCGATAACACTTGTACCGAAACTTATTTATTATATCAACACAAAGTACTTGATTATTGCATATTTATGTTGTCTACAGAGATTATACTCGTTATGTAGAATTTGTACTTTAAGATGCGACTCGTCCGCTGCTAAGGCTTCACTATTGACATGTGCATTTGGAGTAAAACACCCCTAATACTGCATGTTAGCGCCGGCATAGCCCTTAATTTAGAATCGAACCCTAATTATGTTCACTTACGAAGTAGTAGTTTTCTTGGTTGGTTTTGTCAAAGTTTATACATTTATTTTCTAGTTTTGCCTTGTACTAACTGATAAATACCATTAAAATAATCAAGATTACGTTGAATTAGCGTCCGACAACCATCGGACTAAGCATCAATGTTTCATGCATGTAAGAGGTTTCTCTATAATTCACTAATATAGTGGAAGTTAGGCAATTCAACTAATATTCTTTTGACTCGTTAAATTAATTACTGCCCACTATAGTGGATTTTGACTTGAATATGTACTGATGTATAATATACACCAGAATCATTTACTTGTCGATCATTAATTATTGAATTTTTAACTGCACATTCAACCCCTACATTCATACGAAAGCATAACAAAATTATCGAGTATGAATCATAATCATTTAAGTGTTGAATCAAACTCTCGAGTCTAAATCGGGCTAGTAAAAGTCAAAGAGCGGATGAACAAATTTCTACGTTTGCCAGAATGAACCATTGCCTAGGATCCTAAATGTCACACACGCACAACCATGTGCATGAAGCATGAAACTTAAAATCGAAGATTTAAGGTTGTATTATTAAAAGAAAAAGAAAATTAAATTAAAGGAAAAGGAAAAATTAGGTGTTTGAATTGGTTTGTTTGACCAATTGACTCGTGACTGCATGTTGTTTTTGAATTTATTGCTTAAGATATAATGAAAATATGACTTTAGCCCCTTAAATTTATTTTTCTCCATATAAACCCCGACATAATTTTTTTACTTGAAAATAACCCAATGACTAGGATTCACATAAGCAAATTCATTAATTATACGTTACTTTACACTTTTTACATTTTTCGGATGCCTAATATACTATTTTTGCATGTTTGTTGTACACAATTAATTCTATGCAGATTGTTAGGGAGAGTTAATGATTTTGTAAAAATTAAAAATTTTTTTTTTCAAAACATTAACGTTATAAATTCATTGCATATTAATGTCAAATATGATAATTAATGTCCTGAAGAAACTATACGAATTATATATATTTTTTAATTGAACAATATCATTAATTTCAACGATTACAATAAATCTTGAATATTAATGCTTATTATCTCAATTTAAACAATAAAAAAAATTAAAAGATCAGATATATGTAATTCGTATTCAATGCATTATCATGTTTTGGTTATTCTTTTCAAATTTTGCATAAAATTAGGCATTTCTAATTTATTTTTTTCATTTTCATACCAAATTGGAAATATGAAAAGGCACTGATTTTGGGTTTCTAGCGTTTAGTGTATTTCTCCCAAAATTAGTGTATTTCTAGTTCTATATAAATTTGGAAAAGTAATTCGTATTTTACCTAACATATGGTAAAATAAATAAAAAAAAACAAAATGTGCATAATATATGTTATACATGAAAAATAATTCACCTACAAAGGAAAGACTGCATTTGATATTTTTTTTGTCAATAAAAGTTTGTATTTGATTCAATATATAAAACATGGGTGTTGTGTATACAATGTTTAGGGTAAATTATTTTTTTGTTTATATTACAATAAAATAATTTACCTACATGAACAATAATTTACCTAACATATGGTAAAATAAATAAAAAATAAAACGTGCATAACATATGTAATACTACATGAAAAATAATTCACCTACAAATGGAAAAACTTCATTTGATTTTTTTTTTTGTCAAGAAAAGGTTGTATATATAAAATATGGGTGTTGTCTATACAATGTTTAGGGTAAATTATTTTTACCTACATGAACAATAATTCACCTAACAAATGGTAAAATAAGCATATGTAATATTAATACATTTGAATGACAATACATAATTTACCTACATGAACATTTTTTTGGTCAATAAAAGTTTGTATTTGATTCAATATATAAAACATGGGTGTTGTGTATACAATGTTTAGGGTAAATTATTTTTTTGTTTATATTACAATAAAATAATTTACCTATGTTATGCCTAACAAATAATTTACCTACATGAACAATAATTTACCTAACAAATAAAAAATTATTTTTTTGTAACATATATATATATATATTTAAAAAAAATAATGTACCTACATGAAACACAATGTGCATAACATTGGTAAAATAAATAAAAAATAATTTACCTAACATTGGTAAAAAATAAAAAATAATTTACCTAAAAAATAAAAAATAATTTACCTAACATTGGTAAAATAAATAAAAAACAAAATGTGCATAACATATGTAATAATACACCTACAAAGGGGAATACTGCATTTGATTTTTATTTTTATTTTTTTGTCAATAAAAGGTTGTATTTGATTCAATATATAAAACATGGGTGTTGTGTATACAATGTTTAGGAAAAATTATTTTTTTGTAACATATATATATATATTTAAAAAATTAATGTACCTACATGAACAAAATCAATTGTATTAGTGGCATGGGTGGCATAGGTGTAAATAAGTTGTATTAGTAGGTCAATAATGTTTCAGTGTGGCTGCACATTTTAAATATGGGTTTTTATTTGACGTTTAAAGATAGATGGATTTTTATCTAGAAATCATGAATTGTAAGGGCCAAAATCTAAAACTCCCTAAGATATATAGATCTGGTCCATGCCATGCATAAATAATGAATGTGAACGGGTGATTGTTGGTGGAGTAACTTTAATCCGACTATACTGTGGGAAGAATAACTGAAAATGGCTCTAGGGATGTCGATGAACAAGTTTAAGAATCAATCATACAATGTAATCACATGTTTTACTTAATCAATGCTCTTGATTATCTACTTAATGAGGGGTTTTTTTGTGTGACGGTTACAAATTAGCTTAAGTTGTAACATATGCGAGTTTATTTGTTGATCTTACATTCTAAATTCATGACATGATCTCATTGATCACCAATGTAGTTTGAAAAAGTAAACTAATGAATTAGGATTATGATAAATTTTATTTGTTCTTATCTATAATCTATTGTAACGAAAAAATATTTTTGATTATCTCACAAAGAAAGTTTTTATAAATTTTGCCCCACAACTGTATTTTCTTTTCTTTCTTTACACATGACAATTACACTTAAAATTTACCTTAAACCGACAAAAACATGACACAAATATATTACCACTTCGTGCCAATAATACAAGTAATTCGCGTTATATTATTAACGCGAATATTATAGTACTAACATACATGGCCGGGCCGGTGGGAGTGTAGATGGTGCACCCGCACAAGGCTCCCGATTTTGAAAGGCCCCCGAATTTTTAATGTGTATGTAATTTATATAGGTTATGTTATATATATTTTTATGCAATAAATTAATTAAATTTATGATTAGCAAATATGGTTTTTGCAATGCAACTTTCACGCGAAGTTGTGGGTTCAAACACCGGTGGTTTGCATTTTTTTTTCATGCAAAATTTTAAGAAAGAAATAAAAAAAATCCACAATAACATCAAAGTTGTTTGAATCTAAATCTTTTTTGGACAAGCCAAAATTCATTTCAAACTCAACTGATTGTATTTGATATATTTATTTTCACATAAATTAAATTTATATAAATTTTAAAAATCAATCTGTAAATTAATTTATGATGATTTTTTTTCTTAATGAGAGTCTCGATTAAATTTTCGCGCAGAGTTTCCGAAATCTCAAAGCCGACCCTACTAACATATATATCCGTGTCACGTAAGTTGTTTTGTTAAACAGTCAATCCCATTCTTAAGTTAAAAATATAGACTTTGACGTCAAAAGTCAAAAGTTCCTCATCTTAGCTACGCGTCAAACGGCAGGAACATCCACCCGGCACAAGGGCCCCACCAACACCATCCACACTCCTTCCCCGGCGCGTAAATCAAGATCTCCCGCGAAGCCAAGACGCCGAGAAGGGACACCTCGGGCATAATCCACAGAATACCAAGGGCAAAATCGTCCATAAAAGGGTGGCGTGCTTTATCGGCATAAAAGCTTCTTAAAAAGGCCTCTGAGCCACTGTATACACAGTCCCCTACTCTCTATACACACCCACACACTCTCTCACTAGACCCAAACCACCACCACCACTTTCTCTCTCTAACTTTCCCTCTCTCTTTCGCTGCAAATTTCAGGAGGAGGAGGGGACAGCCGCGTCAGATTATATATCATACATCATCGACTTGTCGTCGAGATTCGCGCCTTGGAAAAAAAAAATCATAAAGAAACGAGCGAGAGGGGAAGATCTTCAGCGGATCAGGAAGCGATTTAAAGCAAAGGCGGCGAGAATTTATTATCCTCCTCTGTTTGCAGACTGTTAGAGAGAGAAAGTAGAGAGAGAGAGGGGTTTGGTTTACTCATTAAAATCCTCTGAGAAAAATCAATTCTTTCTGCATTTTTTGATTTTTTTGGGTTGTGGGTTTTGTGATTAGGTGGATATAGTTGTGGGTTACAGAGAGAGAAGAGGGAGGGGTTTTGTTTATTCATAAAATCCTCTGAAAAATTTAAATACTTTGTCCATTTTTTTGATTTTTTGGGTTGTGGGTTTTGCGATTGGGCGGAAATAGTTGTGGGTTTTGTGTAAAAGCGTCATCAATGTCATCATCTTAAAGGCTTGGGAAACGAATGGGGAGGGCGCAAAGGTCGATGCTTTTGCTATAAGGGCAAGGGCAGTGCTTGTTTCGCTCCAACGTTTATGGTCTGCTGGTTGCGTGTTTTAGAGAGAGAAACAGTAAAGGAAGAAGGAGAAGGCATTTCTGGTCTCGGAATTTGGTGTTGTCCTCAAGGGCGGAGAGGGGTTTTGTCTCTCTGTTCGGCTGAGAGTTCCTCGGGACCCGCCATTTTAGAGTGAGAGAGAGAGAGAGAGGGGGAGGAGAGAGAAAGTTGGCATTGGCCGCAGCTTGAGAAGAAACGGGAACGGAGTCTATAATCTCTGTGGAGGAGTAGGACTCTGTCTGTAGGAGTTTGGTGCTGTAATTTCTTGTGGCTTAGAAGGGTATTTTGGTACAAAAATGAAGTTTATGAAGCTGGGGTCCAAGCCTGATGCATTTCAGGCTGATGGCAAGTCTATCAGGTAAAATGGATTTTCATTTTTTCTTTGTGCTCACAATTTTTTTTGCATCACAAACTCCATTTTTCTATCTAAAAGCCCATTAAATTCCGTTTTTCATATTTCCTGTTTTATTTTGTTTTTAAATTTTTCTTTGCCTCTGCTGTCAATGCTATGAACTTGATGAACTTCTCTTAGATTCTGAATTTTGGGCTTTTTTTTCTCTCTAGAATTGTGAAATTGTAAATAAATGGGGTTCTTTTTCTCTCTCTAAAATTGTGAAATAGTTCATTTTTGCTTCACAAAACATATGTGTTTTGAGTTCTTGTTTCTGCACAGAGCTGGTGAAATGCTGCCATTGAGTGGTGAAAGAAAAGGGTGAAATTACTAATTTACTACTAGGTGGTGAATTTTTTAATATACCTTGAAATACTGAAAAAAGTGAAAGATTAGCTGCCACCTTCCAAGAAAAAAAAACCCTTTATTTTTGGGATAGGATATTACAAGAAACTTTTGAGGAGATAATAAACAAGAGACCAAAGGTAGAGATGGAAGAAAGCACATGGGCGTTTTGTGCTGTTCTTATCATTGTTTTTCTTTTCTCCCCTTAAAAGTATTGCTATTTTAATTTTGGAGAGTGTAGGGTTGAGGGGATTTGTGGAGATCTGGAAGGTGTCTTTCAGGATGTGGTCCTGCATTTGGAATGTCACTATTTTATTGAAGTTTTGTGGTCCAAATGTGGTAAAGTCATATGGAGTATCCCCAAGATCTGTAATCATCACCACGGTGAAATTCTTCCGGTGAATGATGACATCGGTTCAATCAACCATTTGCATCTTTTTTAGTCTTTAAACAAATTATCGGGGATGTTTTTCTTCCGGTGGATTGTTTCGCCATCATCTGAATAAATATGCAGATGATTGAAACTTGCTTAATTCTTGCATGTCTAGTTTCCTAATGACATTTTAGTTTCAGTTACAGCTCGAATTTGAAGTCTATAATCTGACATCGGTTTTGGAGTTTACCACAAACCACCTTCCCATAGTAAAACTTTACTAAGAAGAAAGAAAATCTTGATGCGCTTAAGCCCGATATTTTATATTTGAATTTTTTGTAACTGTATGCCTCAAACAGATCCAATTATGGAGATATTTTGTAAATGCATGCCTTCTTGTAGTTTCTATCATCCTCGTGTCTATGTGATTTAACTGGTTTTCATATGTTCATGCAGATACGTGTCATCTGAATTGCAAACAGATGTCGTTATTAATGTTGGGGAAGTGAAGTTTTACCTTCACAAGGTATTTTTTTCCTTGCCACTCTTTTTCATCAATTTACATGAATTTTTTACTACAATAGCATTATATTTGTTTGGATGTCATATATGCATATGAATGTTTTTTACGATTTATGTTCCTATAAACATAATAGCGGTGGTCAAATCTAAAATGTAGGTGATCATTATTGAATGGTACATTTGTTACTAGAATTACTGCTGCTTTCTCTGCTGAAGCGTGCTCTGTTTCTTATTGTTGATTGTATCTGTTTTTCCAGTTCCCTCTCTTGTCCAAGAGCAATCGCCTGCAAAAACTAGTATCGAAAGCCAATGAGGATTCTGAAGAAGTTGACATGGTTGATTTTCCTGGTGGGCCAAAATCCTTTGAAATTTGTGCAAAGTTTTGCTATGGAATGACTGTTACTCTCAACGCTTACAATGTTGTGGCTGCTCGTTGTGCCGCTGAGTATCTGGAGATGACCGAGGATGTTGATCGCAGTAACCTAATCTACAAAATTGAGGTGTTCCTTAACTCAAGTATCTTTCGTAGCTGGAAAGATTCCATTATTGTTCTACAAACCACCAAACCTCTTCTGTCATGGTCTGAAGATCTGAAGATTGTTGGAAGATGCATAGACTCAATTGCTTCTAAAACGTCTGTAGACCCTGCCAACATCACTTGGTCCTACACATATAACCGAAAATTAGCAGAGCCTGATAAAATTATTGAAGAAGGGATGAATTATCGAGACAAAATTGAAAAAGTTCCTAGGGATTGGTGGGTTGAAGACATATGTGAGCTGGACATTGATCTCTACAAGCGAGTTATGATTGCTGTGAAATCGAAGGGAAGAATGGATGGAACTGTTATTGGGGAGGCTCTGAAGACTTATGCAGTTAGATGGTTGCCAGATTCTGTTGATGCACTGGTATCGGATGAACATGCCTTGAGGAACAAATCTCTGGTAGAAACAATTATTTGCTTACTGCCGTCTGACAAAGGTATGGGTTGTTCATCCAGTTTCTTGCTGAAACTTTTGAAAGTTTCTATTTTGGTTGGAGCAGATGAGTTGTTGAGGGAGGAGTTGGTGAAGAGGATCAGTTTAAAGTTGCATGAAGCTCATGTCGGTGACTTATTGATCCCCGCTCGATCTCCTCAAATTACTGTATATGATGTTCAGTTGGTTCAGTCTGTTGTGAATCGGTATGTGATGCATGAAAAGTATAAGTGGGATTTGGATGTTGTCGAGAAGAATGAAAAGGGGACTGATCATTTTATCTTAGGGCATGGATCGTTGTTGAGTGTTGGTAGACTGGTTGATGGGTATCTTGCGGAAATTGCACATGACCCAAATCTTAACCTCAGTAGTTTCGTAGAGTTGTCACAATCAGTTCCCGAGTCAGCAAGGCCAATTCACGATGGGTTGTACAAAGCCATTGACATCTACCTGAAGGTATGCGTTTAAGCCATGTCCACGTATGTTTATTTATTCTCCGTCATGGTTTTTTGCTTCGCACTAGAGTTGCCTTGTCATGTTTCTGAGATTTAAGTAAGAGGTTGCAGGAAGCTCAGATCTAGTTGGATGTACCAATTTTCTTTCAACCCTTAGCCGACCATTAGATCTGAAACTATTTGATGCCAAATAACTTTCTTGTCGATCCCAGCTTCGCTTTTGGATTTTAGTTTGTTCTGTTTCGTCAGGACGTGAATAAGATATTATTCGAATTATATGTATGTTTAAAACTGTGCCATGTTCTATGCGTAATAAGTAATATAAAGAGAAATGAGATCATGTGAGTCTCTGCTATATTTATTTTGTTTTTGTATATATTAAATTGTAACGACAGACTTAGAATGCGACCAGATTGGTCGATTTCTGGAAAACATATACTGCCCTTCAGATTTGTGAATTATTTACATGAATACTGATTAGTTCCCGTGTCTCCAGGAGCACCCTAATTTGACAAAGGCTGAAAGGAAAAGAATATGCGGATTGATGGATGTCAAGAAACTTACTGTGGCGGCGTCCATGGACGCTGCACAGAACGAGCAGCTCCCACTCCGAGTCGTTGTTCAAGTTCTCTTCTTTGAGCAGGTAAGATCTGCAGGTAGCGTTCGAGCCCTTAACAACCATCCCAGTGACACTTCACTTTCCACAACAAATTTGGACGAAGAATGCAACAAGACAGCAGAAGAGAACTGCAAGCCTCTGGGAAAACAGATGAGCCAAATGAAGGTAACCGAAGAGCTACAGAAGAACGAGAAACTGGGCAAGAAGAACAGCAAAAACAGCAGAAGCGGTGCGCAATTGCTGCCGTCTAGGTCAAGGAGAATCTTCGATAAATTGTGGTCTGTGGGGAAGGGGCATGTAGAGAACAAGAGCTCCGAGACATCTGGGAGTTCACATAGTCCAACTTCGAATGTTCCTGGCGATTCAAAGTCGGTTTCATCTTCAAGACACAGGAGGCATTCTATCTCCTAGATGGGGGTTTCGGGGGTGACCGGAATTGATCGAGTTCGGAAAATTCCACCGCAAGTGTACAAAGGAGTAGGATTTGTTGTAGCTGATGATCATGTTGTCCTTCAATCTACCTAGCATATATTATCTCAAATGGAGTTTACTGTAGTTATAATGTAATCAGTTTATCTGAGTGCCTTGTCTAACATCTTTTGGTTCCACTTGAAAAATGATCTGTGTTTCTGGTTAAGTGCTACTTCTTTTGGATTTAGAAGATCTCAGATTAGTTATTTTCTTTTCTTGTCATCAAATTGAATTTTCAAGTATTCATCGAGTAGCTATTGATCTATTGGTATTCCTATTTCTTATGTCGAAAGAGTTATCAAGTTCAAAATTTTATTTTTGATTGACTAGAAAAAAGAAAACGTATATTGAAATTAAACCGTTGATTAAGCAAAACGGTATTTTTAACTCAAGCAGTTAAGAAATAATAGTAGAGTGAAAAATGTCGTTTTTAACGATTGAAGCTACAATATCACTTGGAGGTGCAAATTTTCTGCGTCGGGTTGGTTACGCACCTTAACCATTGACACTACAAATACCTGTGTCAGGTTGGTTAGCAAAGTTCGAATGCAGAGCAACACATGTAAATAAACAGGTTGGTTAGCAAAGTTCAATGGAGAGCAACACATGTAAATAAACGCTTTTAACCACTGAAGCTACAAATTTCTTGATCCGAATGATTGACCATTAGAAACATACGTCTAGTAAGAGAATATTCTCTCCTATTAATCAAATATATAACCGATACGGATGATCTTGTAATTTCAAATTTGTTAGCATAGAAACTGACGTTCGATAACCTTTCCTTCCAAGTTAGAGTCTTTGACTTTCTTCCACATTTCATCACCTAGTCAATGATTACCCAATAATCCGTGCACCGAGATAGCCACGATCGAGCTTCGAGAAAGATGATAATCAATCGCAGCCGTAGAATCTCCACCGCCGTCGTGACTGCTCTCGTCGTGTTAGTAAATTTCTCTCTGCTCCCTCTCACTGAATGTGAATCTTCATCGCAATGCAAAGCTTGGCTCGTCCAATCTATCCCCACCGACACCCCCGCCCTCCGCCGCGTCCCCGGCGTTCTCTCCACCGGTAAACATCCATTTCACCGCTCAAAAATCAAAACCCAGGAAGCAAAATCTTGACTTGCTTTGAATTTTAAGATGTTGTGATTGTAATTTTTACAGCGGATGTGTTGAAATGGTTGGCGGCGAACTCGACGGAGAGACTGGACGTAATTGCTCAGTACTGGCAGCTGATTGCGCAGCCTGAAGATCCTCGTTCCGGGGATTTCGGGTACTCGAAAGAGGATTTGCAGAGGTTTGGAGCTCAGGAAGGTGCTTCTGTTTATGGCGCCATAGACAATGCTGCTAATCGCAATGTTTCCATCAGGTACACCTTTGCACTCAGCATGCTCGTCAAAGCTTTCATTAGCAGCTTGTCGAAATTTTTAATATAAATCTATGTGCTTGGAAAAACACTTGCGGGAAGCACTTTTAACATTTTTTCTTGTTCAGTTAGAAGAACTTGTGGAAAATCACTTTTGTACTTGCATTTGAAAATAATTATCTAGAAAGCATTTGCACTCGCAAACGCTTATTGGATACTTTTGGAAAAGTACTTGGGAGTGCTTTATGGAGAAGCACCTAATACTTCTAAGTTCTTTAAATAGCTCAAGTACACTTTTAACTTTTTATGTCAACCATTGTCAGAAACGCTTTTAGTTGTTTAGAAGATATTTTAGCCACTTAAAATTACTTCCAAGCAAGTCATTTCTTATTACAGTTTTAAAGATAGTTGATTTCTGTGATGTGCTTATTTAAAAAGTGATTATACTGTTTGTGTTACTGATGAAGTTGTAGCCGTTTAGGCTACTATCACACTCAGGTGTGTATCCTGACTATACCACAGAGCCATCCAACCTTGCTTCAGGAAGACCAAATGTAAAGAATGTGACTTTGCTGTTTAGTAAATGGTGGGGGTCAGGCATAGTCCATGCCAAAGTCTGGATATCGGATCGCCGGGACGTGTATATTGGATCCGCAAACAATGACTGGAAATCTCTCACACAAGTAATTGCAAAACTTTATTACTTTCTGCAAATTTGATCCGTTAGTTTTTCTACTGAATGTTTTCCTACTGAATGTTTGCAGGTGAAGGAACTTGGAATTTATCTCGTTGGTTGTCCGAAAATAGCAAGAAAGGTTGAGACCTACTTTGAAAACCTATGGAAACTTGCATCTCTTGATCCTACAACTCATACAACAACTGTATCAGATCAACAGTGGCAGGTCGACAGACCAGTTCCTTGCTGGTCACACTTCTTGGACTCTAAAGCGCGGTGTAGGTACGCTTGAGGCTTGTACTTGGAAACGAAGTTCAATTCTAGTTTACAATGCTGGATATTCATATTGAGATATTTGCATCAAGTGTCTGGACATTCATACCGCGATCTAGGTCTGATCATTTATGCACCTAGGGCATTGTATGCTTTGCAATTCGAGTATGATAATCTGGAAGTTGACCAATTCGTTGTTTTTGTCATTTAAGAGCAATCATCGATTCATGGTTTAGCTCGTGTTTCAGCAGAGTGCTATCAAAATGTATTGTTACGCAGGTTCCTACGATCCATATCAGTTAACTTTAGTTAACACTTGTATAGTCATGTCATTGCAGTTCACCTCTTCCTCGATCCATGGAGACTAACCATGTAGCAGGATACCCCATACTGAAAGATCCCTGTATGTTCAAATTGCCACTGCAGACTCCTGGGTATAATGATTCAAACTTGCAGCCTCAGGCCAGCTATCTCTCTTTTGCTCCTCCAGAGGTAACCGGACAATATCTACCATTTTTGTTTCTCGGATTTTATATTTTGGTCATCCTGTTTTTTTTTTATAGTTTATTTGACTCGTGTTTTGAATGTTCTTTGTCAACCATTTGACGGAAATTGTCATCTGCAGTTGACATTTGGTAGGTACCAGGCTGATGAACAGGCTTGGATAGAGACTATTGAATCTGTAGGAAGTAGAGGAACGGTTCGGATTAGTACCATGGACTGGCTTGGTCAGTCCCAGTACACGAATCAAACGGTTTACTGGGCATCCCTCTCCTCTGCAATATCTGAGGTAACTTCCACTGTCATGTGTCATCACTTCTCATTCTCTTGCACTCATGCTTCTGCCACCGCTTAAAAAGTGTGGCTATTTTCACTCATATTTTTAATCTACATTCGTCGTCCCTTTGTTTGTGTCCCTTGATTCTCCTTTGATTTATTCAATCCTTCCGAGAAAAATACTTACGAAATGTTTAAATGGTAATTGGTAGGTTGTCTTCTCAAAGAAAGCAACGGTGAAGATATTGGTAGCATACTGGGCACATTTTATCAACGGCACAGACCAGTACCTGAAATCTCTCCTCTACTCCAACGTCCTCTGCTCTTCGTCGAAGTACAACCATTGTGCTGGAAAAGTTGAGATCAAGTACTATATAGTCCCGGGTTTCAACTTGACCGGACCTGCCACTGCCAATGGAACTGACACCGGAAACATATACCCGAGTTACACCAGGGTAAACCATGGAAAGTATGCAGTAAGTGACATTCGAGCTCACATAGGCACGAGCAACCTCATTTGGGATTACTTTTACACAACAGCTGGTGTCAGCTTTGGTACATACAACCCTGCCATTGTTTCTCAGCTTCAAGAAGTTTTCGACGCCGATTGGGATTCCCCGTATGCTGTGCCGGTTGAAGAGCTGGGGGAAGGTAGTGCTTGTTCAAGCTGATGAGCACTTCAATTTGTTATTACGCCCTGAAAGAATGTACATGAAAGAGCTGAAATTGACATTGCTTTCGACTTCTATTTTCTTCGACAAGACGATATTCTAAACTACTGAAATCTACGTTGCCTTCGAATCTGGATAACATACAATTGCTTAACAAGCTCGTGGTGAAATGAACTGGATGTTCTTTGTAGTTTTACCTGAATGAAGTCAATTTTTTCTTTTTCTTTCTCCAGGAAATTTTTATCTGCATCCAAACTTTTTGTTCATCATACCTAGGAAATTTCAGTACCAATTTTCACCTTTCTTTTATGTTTTCAGTTTTTTTTTTTTTTTAAACCTTAAAAATACTCAGGCTGGTCTTCACAAGATTTTAGGTAATTGGTCAAAATGATTATTTTTTAAATTTTATTTGCTGAAATGATCAATTTTTTAATATGTTATCGATATCTAATTGATTTTCTTTTTAATATGTCATCGATGCTTAGTATTGATCTCACGGGTGCACCACATCAAGAGGAGATCGTATTGGAGTCATCCCGTTTTTGTGAATGTCACCGAATTAGTGACGTGGTTCACCAGCTGGACCCACAACTGAAGTATGGTCTCTCCTGGGCCAGAGTGCTCCTTGGGCTCTCAGGCCATCTCCAATGGTGGCCAAAGGCCAACATTTTTAGGCCATAGGCATTTGGACTTGGTTCTCCAATGGTGGGCAAGAAATAGGCCCAAGGTAACCCAACCAAAAAAAAGACAGAAATTGGCCAAAGAATTGGCCCGGCCAAAACAGGTGGGACCCGCCCTGCGACTGGGCAAAGGGCGCGTGCAAGGCACGCAGAGGAAACCACTCGCGGAACGCGCGCAACGCGCCTGGCGCGGAAGCTCTCCCACGTGGGTGACGTCACGCTTGTCTGCCACCGAAAGTATCCGTTGGAGATCAACGGCTGAGATCACTCGGCCGTTGGATCATCCAACGGTCAGATTTCAAACTTGTTTTTTTTTTTTTTTACTTTTAAATTTAATCCAACGGCTGTGATCAAATGAGATCAAATCTAACGGTAAAAAAAATCATCCAACGGCCCAAATTAAAATCCAACGGCTAAAATAATTAATAAAAAATATTTGTTCAGAAATTTCACCCAAAAACCCTATAAATACCCATTTATTTGGTTATACATCCACACAAAATCAATTTCCTTCCCTTTCCTCATCCAAATTTCATTTTTTCTTCTACCCACTTCTAAATCATTTTAAACCCACTTCTAGATTAGCAATCTTCTTCTACCCACTTCCAAATTTGTCATTCTCCTTCCCTTTCCTCATCCAAATTTCATTTTTTCTTCTACCCACTTCTAAATCATTTTAAACCCACTTCTAGATTAGCAATTCTTCTTCTACCCACTTCCAAAGTTGTAGCATCTGCATCGCCAAACTTCGCCTTCTTGAACCCATTAAGCGAATAAAGTATGAAAGATGATGGTGTATGTTGATAGATGAATGATTTTGAAGAAATTGGTGTGTGTTGGAATGTTCAACTACTTCTTAAATAGAATAAATGAATTGTTTGTTGTTGGTAGGATGTGTGGTGTGGAAGTGTTGAGAGTGTTGTTGGTACAACTTGGTTTCACCTGAATAAATCCAATTTTCTTTTCTTTCTCCAGAAATTTATCCACAAGATGTGTTGAGAGTGTTGTTGGTAGGATGTATGGTGTAGATGTGTTCAGAGTGTTGTTGGTAGGATGTGTGGTTTGGGAGTGTCGTTTATGGAGTTGCCAAATTGCATTTTTTCGTACTTTATCGGAATTTAAATATTTTTAGGTCAAAATGTTCAGAAAATTAAGCTAAGTTAATCTAAACAAATACATTTTTTTTTAAAGTTAACGGAAAAAAAATATTAGGCTAAAACAATATTTAACAACTTTTCGGCCTAAAATTTAGGCCACACCATTGGAGAGAAAATGCAGTTTCTGGCCAAAAGCCAAAGGTCAATATTTGTTATTGGCCATAGGCCACCATTGGAGTTGGTCTCAGTGAGTCGGACCCACCTAAAGTCACTGATCAAAGTCAGACAATCCAACGGCTGAGAGAAAGTATGAATTATGCATTTACAGTAGAAACGGTGCGTACTGTATCAGGGTTTTAGCTTAGTGCCTGTCGAGTGAGCTGAGACTGGAGACTGATTGTGAGAGCGCTGAAAGAAAAGCAGAGAGAGATGCAGAGAGCAAAAGCCATTGAAGCTCTGAGGAGGTGTGCGAGTCAGAGAGGAAGAAGAAGCTCTCTCTCTCATCACAGAGCTTTTTCTGCCCAACCAAGCTATGCCCAATACGACGACGTGCAGGACCTGGTCTCTCTCTCACCCTTTCATTTCTAGAGAAGCACCAATCTTTCTTTTTTTGATTAATTCGATTTGGGCTTTTGGGTTTTGTTGCAATGCGTTGATTCATTTGTTTGTGAATGTAAAAACCCAGGTTGCGGTGGAGGGAAGAGCTAAATCGAGAGCAGCAATTCTCAACCGACCATCTGCACTCAATGCTCTCAACAATTCCATGGTTTGTTTCGTTGCTGTTTCTTTAGTTTTGTTGCTTTCTAGGAGGTTTTGTTTTTTTTTTTGTCATGGTTTTGCTTAATTTGTATGAATTTAGAATCTTTTGAGATTTTCGTTGTTGGGTTTTATAGGCAGCTCGACTGAAGAGACTCTATGAATCATGGGAGGATAACCCGGATATTGGATTTGTCTTGATGAAGGTACAATGTTGTTTCAGTGCAAAAACAGTTATCGGGTTTAAGGGCATCTTGCTTTGTTTCGTTTATCGGATAATTTAACTTCTTGCAATGTGCTGAGAATCACACATTTTGAAAGACTTGGTCTGAGGTGCTACTTGATTTTTGCCTTTTGTAGGGTAGTGGGAGGGCCTTCTGCTCCGGTGCAGATGCTGTTAGCCTTTATCAACTAGTGAATGAAGGTAACTCAATCTTTTCGTTTCGTTTACCCTTTTTTTTATACTGCATATAGTTCACGGTATCAGCTTTCAACTGATATTGGGAATGCGATTTACTACTTTCTAGTACTGAACCTTTTCTTCACTGTTTAATTACTTGTTTTTTTTTTGGGCAAATTTCAGATGCATCCATGTGATTAGACCATTACACATACAGCCCTTTATGTTTTCTTTGTGACACTTTTAGAGCACAGTTCCACGTCTGTTTGGAGAAATTTACTTTTTCTGGTCTTAGCTGTTAGATACTTACATGGCATTGTTAATATTGTGCAGGGAATGTTGATGAATGTAAAAAGTTTTTCGAGACATTGTATAAGTTTGTGTATATTCAAGGAACATACTTGAAGCCACATGTGAGTATTTTACTTTTGTATAAGTTTGTGTATATTCAAGTACTATATTAGCAGTACTTGTATAATTTGTTTGATAGAATGTTAATAATCACTTGATCATATTTGTGCAGGTAGCTATCATGGATGGTATCACCATGGGAGCTGGGGCTGGAATTGCAATCCCAGGAATGTTTCGGGTGGTGACTGATAAAACTGTATGTGCTGCTGCCCACTTTACGAATCAGTTTTACTAGGCTGATTTATTTCTTAAATTCATGAAGAAGTTTTTTGCAAAACCATGTATTGTGTGACGCCTATTTTGTTTCTGATTGGATCGGATCACTTTTTTAGGCATTGTGATTTAGAATTTTAACATTAAACCTCGTTGAAGATATGAATATGAGGGAGGAGGAGATGATTGATTGGTTCACATATACTGGAGAGTTTAAACTGCTGAACATTAAGTGCAGTTTTACAATGCAGGCATAGTGCAACATATTTTGTAAATCAAGATAACTTATTGCTATCCTAGGAAAATTAATGTTTTTTGCTCTGAAATCATTTCAAGTTGGGAGAAAAACCTTACGCGTCAAAGACTGGCCTAGCTATGCTTTTTGTCACCTTGAGTGAAGCATCTTCCAGTATTCTGAAAAAGAAAACAACTCTTCCTTTTTCTTTTCTACCTGTTGTGTCTTAAATGAAGTCTGTTGGTTTTTCGCAGATATTTTCCAATCCAGAGGCTCAGATAGGTTTTCATCCTGATGCAGGGGCTTCCTTTTATCTGTCTCGTCTACCTGGCTACCTAGGTAACATATACTGCGTAAATTGAGATGTCCAACCTTTATCACAATCTCAAGTTCTACATATATCTAAAAGAATTATGTTTCCTCGATGTTTTCATTTTTTTGCAGGAGAATACTTAGCACTTACAGGAGACAAGCTTAATGGTGTCGAAATGATGGCCTGTCGCCTTGCTACGCACTATACGTTAAACGCGGTTTGTGTGCACTGTACTTTATTCTTATACTTGTTGCTGTATTTTATCATTAGTCTGCTTCTAATAGTCATCAAAACTCTTCCTGCCAGAGACTTGCTATGGTTGAAGAACGCCTCGGAAATTTAGTTACAGATGAACCTTCTGTAATAGAAACAGCTCTTGCACAATATGGTGACCTTGTTTATCTAGACAGGAGGAGTATACTTTCTAAGTAATTTTCTTTCTTGGTACTGCAGCAATAGCACTAAGATCTATCAGTTCCAGAGAATCTACTTCTAGTACCATCGATCTGTGCGACTGACTTGATTTGTCTCCATTTTCTTTTGTCAACTCAGGCTTGACGTTATTGATAGATGTTTCAGCCATGACACGATTGAGGAAATTTTTGATGCGTTGGTAAGTATAAGATATTGTTTGAAATGAAAAATAACTTATAGTACAATCCTTTGATTGATAATAATGCCATTATTCAGCCTATCAGTTTTCAAATATAGTACTATGTTTTTATCAAATGCATTATACAATTTACTTTGGTAAATATTTTTGAAAAGAAAATAAATGAATTGCACAGGAAAAGGAAGCTGCTGAGTCTTATGATGAATGGTGCACAACAGTCCTCAAGAAAATAAAAGAAGCCTCCCCTTTGAGTTTGATAGTTTCTTTACGATCGGTGAGTTTTCACTCCCTAGCACGTTATGGAATTAGACCTGTATTGCTTTTGTACTCTCTGCCTGACTTTCACTCATGCATTCAGATACGTGAGGGTAGATTTCAATCTCTTGATCAGTGTCTGGCTCGTGAATATCGTATATCCCTTGCTGCAATTTCCAACCGGGTCTCTAGTGACTTCTCTGAGGTATGTGATTCTCAACATTCAATGGAGTGAATGTCTTTTTTTGATTAACACTGGAGTGAACGTCTTTTAATCTGCTATTACACTGCGCCGTTTCTATCTATCTGTAGGGCGTTCGAGCTCGATTGGTGGACAAAGACTTTGCACCCAAGGTACCTAGTTTACTTCTAGTCGGAGAAAATTACAATCTTTTTGAAAATTTTTTCTCAAGCTGTGATCATATGATTGACTTTCATCCCAATTCCACAGTGGGACCCTCCTAGTTTCAAAGATGTGTCCAAAGACATGGTTGATTGCTATTTCTCGCCACTTCCTGAAATTGAGCCGGAGCTGAAGCTGCCGACAGCATTGCGGGAGCCATTTATGTAAGAGATGGATTCACTCGAAAAATGATATGGAACTGATGCAACGCTTGATTCGTCAAAAGTAGTTAGAGTTTCTTTGTACTAGAGTTGTATCGTCTGAGATGTAGAAGCTTTTAGTTGCTAATAGCTTCTGGAGGACTTGTTATGTTTTTGTTGGTCAAAGAATGAATGTAAAGCGTTGTCTTCGCTTTCGCAGACAACCATGAACTTGTCTTTGTGTGGCTTTGGATCACATCCAGGTGAGTTATATATTTATCACTTCTTGTTTTTCTTCTTAAGAAATTATATATAAAGTCCACTTCGATCAAGTGATTCATCAAATAATCTTATTTGAGGGGCACCTCAGGAATACTCTCGAATATTTTTTGCCAATTCAAACTGTTCATATTTTAAATCATCATTCATAGTTTCTTGCAAGAAATTAAATAAATTTAAAACCATTAAGGCATCCAATTGTAATGACAAAAATAGTCGAATACAACGATTCAAAGAAACTCTAAAATAACCACCATTTAAGAGCATCTCCAACAGACTAGCCAAATTAACAAAAAATTTGAAATTTAGCTACTTTGAAGGAAATTAGGGCTCCAACAGCATAGCTAAAAAAAAGTTAAATTTAACTTTTAGAAAAATTCTAGCTATATTTAGCTACAGAAGAGAGAGAAGATAATCATAGCCAAATATATCAACGTTCAAATTTTTTGAATTCCAACGTTCCAATTTATCTTCAATTCTTTTGATAAACCTTATGATTTCTGGTTCCCGACGGTCATCACTTTCATATTTTTCTTTTTTTCTTTGGTTCCTCTGTCTCTCTGCAAGTTTATGTCCTCTGCCCAGCCACTCCAGTATCGTCGTCCTCAACTCTATTGCTGCAACAGTTTATGTACTCTCTGAAAGGTACCAATTCTTAATTTCCATTGTTTTGATGGGTTTTATTGTTCTTGAATTTGGGTTTTAGGGATTGGGGTTATGTATAAGATTCTTAATTTACATTATTTTGATGGGTTTCGTTCTTGAATTTGGACATATATACAACCAAACCAAGACGATCTCTTCATGAATCTAATGTATACAATCAAATTTCGTTGTTCTTGTTTTGATGGATTTCATTGTTCTTGAATGGGTTTCTCTGTTGTTGGTAGTTTGGTTGTTGGTTAATGATAGGATAAGTCCATAATAGCTATCTCTGCTGGAGCAAAAGTAAAAACTTGACTAGCTATATTTTACTTTTAGCTATATTTCATAGCTAAAATAACATCTATTGTTGGAGATGCTCTAATTCAACAATTATATAGTTCTCAATTTTGGTGATTTTTCACCAATAAAGATGATTTTTGAGACCCCTAAAATTACAGGGTTTGGATTGTTCAAATACAAAAGTAAAGTGATCCCTCAAATTTATGGATTGTTTAAATACAAAAGTAAAGTGATCCCCCAACTTTATGGGGTGAGAGATTTGACTGTCCTCGTCAAGTGGCCTGGCCCACATTTGCAATTCAAACCTATACATAATCTTATGAAGGGAAAAATAAGTGACACAAAACAAGTTAGAGATATATTTTAGAACCCGTTTGGAAGTATTTTTAAAATAACTGAAAATGCTTTTGATGAAAGTGGTTTTGAAACCAATTCTTAATAAAAATACAAGTGAATACTGAAAAAGCACTTTAAGTGCTTACTTCATGCCATAAGCACTTAAGGTGCTTTTAGAACCTAGAAACAATTTCACCAAAAGCACTTTCAGTTATTTTAAAAACAATCCCAAACGAGCCCTTAAATACTGATACTTTAAAGAGAGAATTCTTTCCATAACAGATTCTCTAATTAGATTTAGATGTCCTAATAACAAGTTAAACCAACAAAATATACAAAAGCTGCTGATTAGAGATTGGTACTAATCAAAATATTCATGAGTCAGATAAAGGGTTCCCATTCCCCACAAGTATTCCTTCACTCTAAGAGAACCGGGTCTCGAACTTCAAACTGATGCCCATGCTGAACAGCTCCTGGCACAGTAACTTCGCTCCATATGGAACGCTTGCCTTCACGAGATCATCTGCAGAATTGCAAATCCGGCAGTAGGGGCCCCTGATCTTACGTCCTCCTTCGACTGATCGTTGGATCACATTGGCTACGTGTTCGCATTTCTGGCAGATATGCACCTGGGAGGAGTCACTGAGAGTGAAGAGGCGCTCATGTAAGTTTGCAGAAGCTCCGTGGGCTATTAGGCAGTCACGTTCCATTTCTCCAAACTTGATCCCTCCAAATCGCTTCCGATCTGCCACTGGCTGACGGGTGAGAGGGTGGACTGGCCCAGTGTTCCTGAACTTTACTTTGTCTTCAGACATGTGAATCAGGCGCTGGTAAAAGGTGGGGCCCATGAATATGAGAGAACGAACCATTTTACCGGTTCCACCACTGTATACTCTCTCTTTTCCCCATCTTGAAAATCCAGCCCTGACATAGATATTAAACGATACATGAACTCTAATCCATTCAATGGGGAAAATAGAAAAGAACGTCTGCTTAAATGCGAGAACAATTCATAGACATGTGACTTCCACTTGAAAAGTTTTATGCAGTCTACCAACTAATAACATCTGAGTTGAAAAGGAACCGATAACTGAAAAACGGAGGGTCAAATGATTGTACTCAGAAACAATAAAGGGAAAACATCACATTCAGTTATAGGCGGTGCAGTTATGCAGGGTACCATGGCGCATACTCAGGACAACACAGTGAAGAAAGCTTTTAACATTCTTTTATATAGCAACAAACATTCAGTAAAAATTCAGACTAATTTAGCAAGCCACATATTAAATTGCCCGTTGAATGTCCACAGAGAGATATTTCAACAGAAAATGCCAGGGCTGAGTCTGAGAAGTAAATTGATGTCAGGGTGGAATGTGAAATTAAAATGGACTGTTTTACGGTGCGGTGGAAGTAAACAAGCCATGAACTAGAATGACAGAGTTACCTATGCAGTTGTTCTGTGATGTCATCGACAGAGAGAGTAGAGAACGGGGTGGCATATCTCTTTGAACCACCAGAGGCGATTCCCTTCCCCAAAGCAGCTTCTAGGAGTTGGCCAGGAGTTTGTCTTGACGGAAATGCATGGGGATTTATCACTATATCTGGGACTATCCCCTGTACTGTGAAAGGGAAGTTCTCTTGAGACTCCAGAAAACCTAGAACCCCCTTTTGCCCATGCATGCTCGAGAACTTGTCTCCAAGACATGGTGAGCGAACCTATTCAAAAAATTACAAATGTAATTAGTGAATGAAAATTCTTAAACTGGACATAATAAAAACAATAGGCATGCCTTAAACAATATTATTTCACTGTCAGATTTACTTGCAGAAGTGCATAATTATGGAAACATACCTGTCTCATAGAAACAACAGCAAAGTTCTTTCCGTCATCATTAGAAGAAAGCACAACCTTCTGAACCATTCCCCTTTCAGTGTGCTTCAGTTTGATGCTATGATCAGCTCCTGATTCACTGCACCTCCCGATGATGATATCGCCACTCTGCAAGTTTGCACCAACATACGGAAAGCCGTCTTCATCAAGATTATCAACCCGGCCAAACTTGCTCTGCATCTTGCCAAAATTGACACAATCATCAGGCTTCCGCTTTTTTTCCAGGGAGTCCTTGTTGTCAACCTCAGCCTTGTAACTTCTGATATGCTCAGATCGGAACATACCACGTTCCAGTGATGCCCGGTTCATTACTATGCTATCTTCTTGGTTGAATCCCAAATGAACATTGACTGCCACAATCGCATTCTGACCATTGTACAATTCGGGCTTTGGCAAAACTCTGTTTCGACCCAGTTGGTGTCCTGGTTTGCCAAGGCAGTCAGACGTCATTGTCTGAAAAAGCGGTCTCTGGGGGTAGTGCAGTTGGTGAGACAACGTATCCACTCGAAGGTTAGGATTTGTGGTAGAAAACCCAATAGCCTGCTGCGAGTGCTTCTGGGCCTGGTAGAGGACCCTCCTTGCATGGTCATGATTCGCAAATGGGATAATGCTACAGCTTAAACCCAACAGGAATGACATGTCCAGCTCACAGTGTGTGTACTTTACAGCAGATTTTCCCTTTTCTTCCATGAACAGATATTTAATGCCCCATGCAGTACTACAGTCTTCCTCTTCTTCAGCTCCAATAAACTCGATTATTCCTTTGTCAAGAAAATACTTGAATGGATACTTTTCCCCTTTCGATGCTTTTATCTTGTTCAAATTCTCAACTACCAAGAGAGGGCGCAGGATCCTTCCAGCATCAGAATATACTCGTACTTCTCCTTGCTTTTCATCTCTTTTGATTTCCACCTAAGACAAAATCGACCAGTATTAGGTATCCATCATAAAAATGCACGCTGATAACTGTATAAATAGCAGGTGATATGAACTGATTCTAATAACTGAGATATGCATCATAAGTACATGTTACTAGCTTACTAGTAAAGAAAACCATTGTATGAAGAGCAGTTGCAGACATTCATCATCTATTTGCTTACTACTAATGAAAACTATTATAATTAGCAGGTAAACTAAAACTTGGAGGACTACATAAAGGTTGATTGCTTATAAGCAAAGAATGGGTAAATTAAAATCCCTAATTAAAAGACAGAAGTATCAAACAGGCAGGAAATAACAACCAACTTAATAAAGCAAATGCAAATAGATCAGGAAAGCATCCAACAATGGCTTGCTTCTTGGGAATCAAATAATATACAATTAAGATGTATACCCTTGTAAATCAAGAGACCAACTAAAAAAGAAAAAGGTTATACTACAACACAAAATAAGATTATTGTCTGAAAGTCATCTTTACACATCGTAATTCAAAATGTCTGCCTAAACTGAAGCACAAAGAAATTATGGCCATCATAACAAGACCAGAGCAATTTGAAATTTGAAACTCAGGGATTGAACAAGAGAAAACCTGAGGTGGCAACTTTTTCCTACGTCGCATTCTCCTGAGTTCCGAGACAAATGAGTGGGAATCTTCACAAACTCCAACCCAGTCCCCATTCAGAAAAACTTTGAACTTCCCTTGCAGTGAGGTAGAAGTATCATCCACCAATTTCTCCATTCCACAGAGAGACAATTCGGGAAGTAGAGATTCCAATATATTCGTACTTACTATTCCAGTGGTACCCAAATTTTTTACAAGCCCACAATTCTCACCATCCGGGGTTGAGAGAAAGCAAACTTTACCCCAGTGAGAAGGATGCCTGCATCCACAAGGTTCTGTAAGCCACAATTTCAATTTGTCCAAATATCTCACAAACAAAAAAGCAGTAAACCCCCCAAGGATTTAAAGCAGCAGATATTTTATAGAGCATGCAGTTAGTAAGAGAGCGGCAAACAGCTTACAGTAAATAATTTCATTGCAATGAAACCTAAACTCATTTACAACCAAAAGGAACTTACTGTGTTTTTGGTGTTGATATATGGAATGAAATAACAAAGGTTCTAATAGTGTAAGGAAGAACTTTCAACTGAAAAAAGAAATATCTAAGAGCAGAGCATTTTGAAGCTAAAGCTATATTCTTTGAACGGCCGACTAGGATACAGCTATTGCACGACAGCAGGAAACAAAAGTTGAAATAAGTTAAAAGTTACTCACGGGTATCTGGCATCTCCAACCTTCCCTGTATATTGAACCTGCTGCCTTGTCTTCCGCATATCAATCATTGTCTGCAGCGGATTCGCTCGCCCAACTGTTGCCACTACACCAGACATCCTCTCCATTCTCTTGAAGGGATGACACCATGCTCCAGTTGAGAATGCTCTCGAAATGCCATTAGTAACTATGGAGGCATCTAGGTAGTGTTCAATTGGCCGCACAACCCGATCACCATAAAGGTCTCTCTGCAAGGCCTTTGCCATGCGCCGCCTTGCATGTCCAATATGCGCCTTCAGCTCTCGTTCAAGAAGCTCACCCGCCAAGTCCAACCTCTTGTTCCTAAAGTCATCTCTATTGTCGCATTTCCTGCGACCAGCGGAGGCTTGCAACAGGGACTTCACCATATACCCAAGAAAGCGAGCCTTTTGCTTTAGGCCTCTGAGATTGGGGAAAAGATACAAGCTAATGCACTCTTCGATGCTTTCCCCGGGTGGAAATGCAGTTTTCTTTATCACATCATCCACATATTTGAGGGCATTCTTCCCCCTACGGAAGCCCCCATCTACTTTTTCAGTAGCTTTATCGGCATCACGAATTGAGGCAAAAAGTATGTTCAAAATGCTGGCATCTTCACTGCCATAATCAATCAGATCAATAACTTCTCTATCCGATGAAACGCCAAGGGCAAAAAACCATACCCACACAGGGATTTCTGTCGACATGAAGTAAACAGTAAGGACTTTCTCCACTCCTTCAATGTTTTCAAGTTTAGAAATCCCGACTAGTCTAATTATTAACCTATGCCTCTTCACCTCTGACCTATATGCTACTGTCAGACCCTGATTATTTGTAATGAGAAGTTTCTTCAGACAACTCTGTTCTTGTGCAATAAATGTCTGCATTATACATTATACAAATGTCACTAAAACTGCGTATGAAAAAAAAAAAACATTACATAGCATAGCAGAGTCCCATTAAACAATTTTAAAGGCACCAAGTAGCTTTGAACAAACAAAAATCTAGAAAAGTGATAATCTGACATTTCTATACATAGATCATCTGCAAACTTCATTTGCAACCAGAAATAATGACTTATCTGCATGTCAGAAATTAAAGTAAGATTTGGGATCACCTTCTCTGCGCCCTTGATTATAAAATAGCCTCCATGGTCAAAATCACAGTCACCTTTCTCAACGTCCTTCATCCAGCATAAGTCAGACTTCACCATCACAGGGACACTACCAATTGTAATGTCTCTGGTATCTGTACTTAAAATTTCTCTGTCAAGAAACCGTTCTTTTCCAGTCTTAAACTTATCGCTGCTGACAAGTCGTTGATTATACACCTGACAGATTGCAAATATCCACATATTATAAGACATTATGAAATGGGGAGATAAAACGAGATATTTTAAGATTATTATCCTCCAAATTGGTTGTCAACATAGAAACAACACAAAAAGGACATCCATCATATTATATGATACAGCTGCATGATAAGTCAAACTACAGTATCATGATTTGTAATTATAGCTGTACTATTAAAGAAAAATCATGTCAAATAAAATTTATGTAAATGCTTTTGCGAATTAGAGCTCAAAATCACAACTAGATAAGTTGGCCTATCTACAGCATGAAAAAAAATGTCCAAATGAGACAGCAGAACTGCACTAAAATTTCATGCATCTACTGAACTTAATTTTCAAATTCATTTACCTCGACAGTGATATTCACTTTCATCTTAGAGCAGTATGTCATGTTCTGAAGTCTAGCATGCCTAGGCAACATATTATACTCCTTTTCATTGTCAGAACCACCCCAAAAACTTGGCCTACCAAGGGTAACCGTCCCAAACTTCACTAGAGCATAGCGCCATTCACTATCTCCCTTCTTTGACGGGTCGTAGCCAGGCTCAACTACAATCTCACCAAAAGAACTGAAGACCCTTTGTATGCCATTTTTTATGAAGTCATTGTATGAGTTGATTTGATGACTAATGAGGCCATACTCGTTGAAGAATGATGTTGCTGCCTCCTTACAGAAATTCTTCAGAAGTCCTTCCCCCAGGTCGTGTAGGCTAGTCGAGTAATCATATTCATCATCATAGTCACTATCGTCAATGTCCATGTCAACACCATTTGTAAAACTTTCTCCCTTGCTGCTCATACCGATATCTCCCTTGGCATCTGATGACGCCCCCATTGGATTCAAAATCTGTCAATTAAGCAAAGGATAAGAAGATGAACAACATATATAATATCAAATTAGCCATCCAATTACTAACCATAATGCCACAATTGGTTGCAGAGAAACCAATAGTAAAAGAAAATGGGAATGAATTTCACATCTCTTTTCCCAAACAACATTAGCACTATTTAATAAGAACACGGCAAAATCAACATAGAAAAAGGACAATCAATTCTTTGGAGACAAAATATAAAGCCTAACTTGTTAAACTCTAAATGTTAACCTTAGTAGAACAAGATATACATGTCAGATATGAACTCTCTTATTCAGCTACCCATTTTTGTTGTCTGAAAGCCTCTAATTCAATTATGCAGTTACCCAATTATCAATTTATTCAAAATAACAACAATAGAAATATATACAGCAATACTTCCTACGCAAATCTTCGTACTTCAATGGCACTTCCAACTTTTGAGTTGGAAAACACCACTGCAACGTGAGAAATTGCGTATTCATATACACCTTAATTAGAATGCTTCAGTATTCAAACTTCCAAACTCAACCCTCACATTTGATAGATATCATATTTCCATAAAACCCAACAAACCCATAAGCAGAAAATCATCCATGCACCACAAGTATCAGCCTCTTGAGAAGATTATTAGGGTTTTCAGTTTGGTTTGAACTACTCTTCCGTTTTCCACTACACAGTAAAAGGAAACACAATATTTTACATAAACACAATTTTTCAAGAACCTTTTCTGAAAAATCAGCAAAATAAAAAATATTTCCAACCCAAAGCAAAACCCTACCTAACCAAACACTTAAAAACGAGAATTCCTCCAGAAATTTCAAAAATAAAAAAATAAAACAAAAAGTTTACAAATTTATCATCGAACAGCTTTGTAAAAACTCATGGCCCAAAAATATAAAGAAAATAGAATATAAATAAATTAATAATTATAAACAGAAAGATGAAAACGGACTTACAGTGAGCTCGATCAGAGTGAAAAATGAACCCTAAAACCCCTGACTATAGAAATGTTGGCTTCGAACTCTCCAAAATTAGGGTTTACAAGCAATGCATGTCCAGATTTTGGGGTTTTTTTCTCACTCTCTCACTCTCTCACTGCGTTGAGAAGAGAAATATGGGTCGCAGCTTTTTTATTTTTAATATTGATGGGTCACAGCTTTGAGAGAGAGAGAGAGAGAGAGAGAGAGAGAGAGAGGACTTTTGGATTGTAACGTTCCGGTCAGCAGCACAGCACTGTGTTCTCTCTCAGCTCGTTCTTTTTCGTAATTTTAATTTTCTTTTTCTTTTTGAACTTACGTATCGTATTGTTTTGGGAAATGGTTTGGGCTTTGTAATAACGGGCCGTGGAAAGTGGGCAAGGTTTGGAAGCAGTAGCAACCCTATTAATTAGGCATGCACCGGTTGTTAGGTTGGTATTGTTGTTTTGTGAGGAAAAGGCTAGACGAGTTTCTGGGTTATGTGACGTTTCTTATTTAATAATGTATTGTCGTATGCGAGTTTTTTTAACGTAGCGATATATTATTGGATCGGGACGTCGAGGTGAACTCCTTCCCATGTAAGTTCTTTCTCGTTGTTTGTTGATGAAATTTAATGGTTTGGTGTGGGCTTCAATGTTCTGAGGTTGGTTGTATTGTATTATTTAGATATTTTTATTACCGATACCGTCGTTAATTTCCGTATCATTCAATTCAATGCTTCGTAAAGTATGAAATTTCTTCCAATGAAACAGCGACCCTATATTTTTTACCGCAGCTACGCTCTCTCTTTGCGGTCTAGCTCCCTAGCATCTCTGTATACATCTCTAATCACCCAAAATCAACATACTTGTTCATCACCAACCTTCATCTTCTTTGTATCCATCATTATCTCCTTACCACCTTCTCTCTCAGTCAATTTATCTTCATTCTTGTAGTAGCACAACCCAAAAACATACCATTAATTGCTTGTTTTCAAATCCTTCATCAAAACACATATTAGATGAAAAGGAGGTGACGTCATTTTTAGCTTTAATTTCTGTGGCTTTTTCTTTCTTTTTTTATTAAATGCATGTGAATAAATCGAAATAAAAAAATGATCGTAATTAAATATAGATGTATGAGAGGCTAAAAAAGTTTGTGTGTTAGTTAATCATTTTTCAAGATGAAATCTATGCAGATCGTTCGATATTACACCTTCCCTCGTCATGAGCTTAGCCCAAAGACACAAGTAAGTTATATGTAATTGAACTGACTAAATCAAGTGAAATACTTGTGTCTTACAGTAATGATCACATTTATTTGTTCCAAAAGAATATGGGTTTACGTCTATCACCATCTCCTACTAGCAAATACCAATAAAAGAGGATACCAAAACAAATTAAACAATCAAAATCGTCAAAGTCAAGAATTTTCAATTTTATAAACCTTAAACCCTCAAAAAATAAAAAACCCAATGAAGAACAATAAGTGAGCAACAATGGTGATGAAGCTCGTTCTCATCATCTCGTCGTCTGATCGTCTCCCTCTCCTCCACCAATCAAACAAACACAACCCCAAGTAATTCTCACTCCCTCCCTCCATAAGGGCACCATCCAACCAGAAATCTAAAAAGGATATGAACTCAGTTAAGTACCACCACACACACCTACATACACTATACACAGGACTAGAAGCACAAAAATTTTGGAAAAATAAAATAAATAAATAGATAAATCTCGATTGTAGTCGGAAAAAATAATAAAAAGCGCTTGTCTGACGCGGTTTAACGAGTGTCGCATTAATGCTGAATAAGTGTGGATTTTCCTAAAAAATTGTAACCAACATATTATGTTTTAAAAACACTAAGTTAGAATAAACATAAGCATTGATTTTCAAATAAAATACCAAAATTATAAGGAAGAGTAAAGTTGCAAAGTAGAAGGAAACTTCACACGATAAAAACAAAAAACTTTGAAGTGCGACACTAAGGAAGCCGCAATATCGAATAACTTGTTTTTAATACAAGTAATAGTATATATCCAAATCTCAGAAGTAAATGCAAATCTCAGAGGTAAATGCAGCCTCGGAGGAAGAATCAGTTCTACATCGTTGTGCATGCGTTCAGCGAAAATTGTGATGGCCAATGTTGTAAGCACATTACAAAGTAAAACAAACATTGCATGGTTGCATAAAAAATTGATATATGGCAAAGCGGAAACAAGAAGCTGGCTGGAGCCTGGAGCGAACAACTTCTCATAGTCGAAGTGTTGGCACAACCCATATCGAAGGTTGCTCGGTCAACTTCAGGAGATTCTTAGCTTCTGCTGTGCAAGGCTTTGAAAGTACACTTTGAGTTGCCATGGAAATGCTCCAGAAGTCAGCCCCAGTGCAGGGTCAGACTTCGATGATTACCACGATCGTGCCTTCGAGTAAAGTATATACGATTCGACTCGCATCCTGGAAACTTGAAGCCGACACATATTGTAGAGTTATCACCCCACAAACATAGCGCAATCCCCTATGGTTTCTTTCGATCCACTTACGCTCATCCAACTTCAACTCAAAACTTTGAATTTCTTCGTCGTACTCTTTCCATTTACTGTCTTAATGTATCTTTGAACCATCCAGAATTCTTTCCAGTTATATCCACAAGATAACTCTTGTTAAAGAGTTCGCATTAATCTGCAGCAACCTCTCCGGAGTTGGACATTTATTAATATAAAATATAAAAATTTTAGTGTCCGCATAATTTTATCTTCTATCGGCGTCTTCAATCAAAGAATATTTTCGTCAACATAAGTCCAGCTTCGGTCTGTACTAGGCTGTAAAAGCCAATCGACAGTGTTCCTCATATATTACCCATAACAATGTAGTCATTTTGCATTTAATATTGGGTCCGCTGAAATGACAGCCTTGTAAATGTAATAGTCGCAATCTTCTGCCCATTCTTCAATAATATCCAAAATGGACAAAATAGTGGAGGAAGGCGAATGATTGGATTTGTTTATTTCCCCTTCAACCATGGAGAATGGGTTTCGCAAGGTGCTCTAAAATGTTTATCCATGGATATTAGCCATCCTTTTGAAGAACCACAAAATTTCTTATGTGGAATTTTTAACCGCACGTGAAGAACCTTGTCGTCCAAGACGTTTGTACACCTTCCATGCCGCTTCCTTTTGTTAGTAGAAATCCAAGAGCATTGGAGGAACATATCTCATTATCCTTGGCGACAGAATGCCATGATGTACAAACCATCTTGAATGCGCATATAATTACATGGGTGATGATATAGTCTTCTTATAACCAAATCAAGAGGTGTTTAGGTATTAGCCATTACGAAAGAAAGAAAAGCAAAAACAAAACAAATTATGGTCACTATATATAAATTCACCCAATTCAGTACTACATAGTGTTTAACTCTCACAGGCATTCGACGGCTTGACTTATTACGTTCTTATATAGGACATGTCCAATTAAAACGCAATAGTCGAGATAATGAAGTTGTAGAAAATTTTGAGTACAAACGTGTGTATAAAGAAAGTTAACATGCATGCATGCATAGCTTAACGTAATGACGTGGGTAGGAAATATGGAAAAGGAAGTTTATTACGACGGTAGTACAAGTAATTCGTGGTAGATGCGAATAAAAATATAAAAACAAAGATGTAAAATTCAAGCAGAAAATTGATGGTTTCTATGAAACTTGCCGAATTCATGATTGGCTCGATTGGTTGGAAGCGATTGCACTTTATACTCGATAGTCTGAGGATTTGATTTTTCAAATTAGAAAGAAGATTGAAGGTTGTTAATCAGTTAATCCTTGTATGAGCTTGAACTCTTCCTATGGTTGAGTTTGTGTAGAATTATACTTGTTACGTTTTCTTTGGTAGAAGGAATAGAATTAAACTTTCTGATCTGTTTATATACATAATTTTTGTACTCACGGGAATAGGACTACTTATAAGAAGAGATTACTTTTCAAATTAAAAAAAAAAGGATTACTACTAGGAATAGGATTACTTATTGAATTATCAATTAATAGATAGGATTACTTATCCAATTAAAGCCCGATGACACATAGTTTGGGTAGGGAAAGAGTAAAAAGGAAAAAGGGATTGAGTGTGGTAGTAATATTTACATGGGCTTCGCAAATAATTTTCCTAGCGTGGAGCTGTTTAAGTGATGAGACATGGAGGTACACAAGTTTTGGGGCGGCAGTCAGGTCAAACCTCCATTTGATAAAAGTACGTCTCGGCTCACACCCGTGTGCTGTCTTCCTTCTCAGTTGATCTCCGCATTTGGGCATGCATGGAAGGAAGCGACGAGGAACCTTGAATTTGAAATGTAAGTTTTGTGGCCTTGAAATGTTTGAGAGTGATGAGGAGTACGCAAAACCATTTTTGCTACACGTCTGAAAAGCCCTTTGCCTTGAAAAGCAACCAACCAAAACCCAAAAGCCCCCGAGAAGGAGAAAGGGACTCGGAGGCGTCGCGTCCGAAGAATCCCGGCTGCGGCGAGTGCGGTGCAGGCACGAGTCGAGCGAAGGTGGGAGATGCTCGGCATCCACGAATCACGATGCTCTTTTGGTGGTTCCCCGAAAAATCCTGGCTGGTAATTTGCCATATTGCGGGTAAAAATATCAAAGCTTTCATCTTTTCTCGAGCTTTCATTTTTATGCAAAAATTTGTCCTTTGTCAACTTTGCGTAAGATGCCATCTTGACAAGGAATTTTCAACCTAAATGAGAAGTAAAAATGAAAAACAAAAAGATGCCATCTTTTTCTCCTACATTTTTAGGCAAAGATGCCATCTTTTGTTTTCATTTTTACTTCTCATTTAGGCAAATCCTGCAATGGGGAATAATTCTTATTATTATTCTCATACAAAAGCTGGGATATATACAACCTAGTTACACAACCCCAATTACATAAGGAAGCAAACTTTACATTCCTAAAGGAAACTGTCTGAGTGTGACTCACGCTAGCACTCCCACACCGAGTTGGTGCATAGATATCACACATGCCCGACTTGACGAGTGAAGTCATTAAACTTTCGACTACATACGCATGATGAGCATACGCAAGTTGCTCCTCGGGCAGCCCCACACATGGGAGAGAAACAATTTTTCTTCCGAGTTTCTCGTTGATAAAATGTCTGTCAACCTCACGATGCTTAGTCTATCATGTTATAGCTGGGTTCAACACATATATATCTCTTATGGAACTTGTTATCACAATATAATCTCATAACTTTTCATTTTCTTGAATCGAAGCTCCCGAAAAGCTTAGCAACCAAAGTATCTCGCCTGACCCATGTGCCCATTACCTCTGTGCTGACTTGGTGATGATCGTGAGTTACTTTCTGCTTTTTTGCACTACGCCACGTAACTAAATTCCCTCTGACAAAAGTAAAATATCCGTGTTGTGCTTCCATCGGTTACATCACCGGCCCGATCTGCATCGGTAAGGCCTTGATTCTCGGATGTCCATGTCTCCCATATAATACTTCTTTTCCTAGGTGCGGACTTGAAATATGTTAAAATATGCATATTTTGCGGTCATGATGCAGCCCACTTGGTGAGTGCAGCAGAGGCGGCTCACACAACACTTACGACATAAGCAATATACGGACGCAGTATGAGCCCAGATAAATTGGTCTCGCACAAGTTTTCGATGTTTGCCTTATCAGCGAGGTATGTCTGGATATATGCCAGGATGATGTTTCTCGACAATAGGGGTGTCTAGGTTTACACCCCAACATACAGTTTCCTTGTAGATCAATACATATTTACCGGCGAAGAGACGAAGATACCTCTGGATGAGCGGGGCAACTTGACTCCCAGAAAATATTTTAAGTCTCCCAGAGTTCTTCATTTTAGAATTGTTATGAGTTTACACAAACCTTGATATTTCATCGAGTCATCCCTGTAATAATCATGTCATACACACTTAGATAATCAAAAGCGATTACTTTATTCAATGCACGCCCCGCTGAGCAACGTATGATCGGAATGACCTTGCGACGATATCCATTCTTTCATGGCTTGCGTGAATTTTGTCGAGCCACGCACGGGGAGGCTAGCAGGATCCGTAGTGAGCCTCGCAGTCGACGAGCCAGGTGTTCCCACTGCGTCATATCCCGGGCGGAAAAACCCTTATATACTTCTTCTCTAATTCCACGTGAAGGAAAGCATTCTTCACGTCGAGCGTTTTAAGGGCCAATCAGTTTGCGGCTAAAGAGATAAGTACACGTCTGCATTATTCATCTTGGGCTACGAGGAGAACGTCTCGCATAATTACACACCATATGTCTGCAGTATACCACTTTTCTTAGCCTTGCTTTGTGTCTGTCTATGGACAGTCATTACTTGTATTTGATTGTAAACACCAGGCGGCATCCAGCAAACCTTCTTCCCATTAGGAAGCTTCACTACTTCGAGGTTTTATTTACTACGTAGGCAGATTCATTTCTTCATCCATTTGCTCACTTCACCTTGGATCTCTCAAGCTTCCTCCTTGAGTTGGAACTTTAATGGACTCAAGTGTTATTCACCGAGCCTTGCGTTCGGTGCGAATTCTTACGAATCGTAGTTGGCTATTGGATACCTCAACCATGACGGAGAAGGCGTCGGGTGGCACACCTCGATTTTTGTCTTGGTGGCAATTTATACGTACTTACAATATTATTTGAATTAGTTGTATAATCATCTATTGTACTTACCTCGGGCATATTCGGAGAAGATACATTGGACGGCATTGTGGGGCCAGAGAGAGAGGGTACACGCCACTAACCATACTTGGGATCGGTAACCTGAGTTGTTCGTGTTCGAGTCCTGGTCTCGGCACGGTCTGGTTACGATTGTCCGCCCGATGCTTTTTGGTTGTTCTCTTCGGCAACAACTGTGCGGTGTAGCAGCGATTTCATTCCTTTCGGCACTCACGGCAACATCCTTCTCCTGAGAATGAGGCCGGGGTGACCTCGCTCCCTGCGTCACGCTCCAACCCGGCCAGGTAACACTGATGCCGCTCTGCACGGTGATGCAGTGGACGGTGAAGAGGAATAAAAATACTCGGATTCCAAAAAAGGTAGCATCCGTAGTCACATACATATGGCGGGTTCCGGGATGATAACATTGATAGCCACTGGTGAGGGGAGAAAAACCAACAAAGACACAGAGAGCACGTAAGGATCAAGGCACTACGATGTATTTTGTGGACATGAACATACACCACACAGCCAAACACACGAGGAGTGAGTGTTGGTGGACACCACGGGAACATGTTTGCGAGCACACGAAGTGGGGTTTGAAATCCCACAAACACGGGATGGCATACGGTTTATGAGGTATATAGCACATGGGGTGGCTGCCCGGGCAGCGGCGGGGGTACGGATGCACCAAGGATCAATGCCGGCGGTTTCCAAGATGGTTTTCCTCTCGCCGACTCCATTTTGTTGAGGTGTGGACACGTCGTTTCGTGGAGAATTCCATTAGTACACGAGCGAGACAACTCGAGGTAATATATTCTCAGTTATCGGAGCGGAGAACTTTGTACTAGAGGAATATTGTGTCTTGATCATCGATAGAAAAGTAAACACCGTAGCAACATCACTTTTATGTTTAATCACATATAACCGGAGTCATACGGGTGCGATCATCAACAAATGTGACGAACCATTTAATTCCGAGAAGCCACGGCTACGGGAGGGATGCCGAGCATCAAAATGCACAAGATCAACGGGAACACACTTTTATTCATACTTGAAGGAAACGAAACACGATGGCTTTAGCAAGAATACATACTTCACAATGTAAGTCGATTCATTTATTCCATGAAATAAACCTTGTAGGCGACAAACGCGGTAAATAACCCGAAAAGAGCGTGGCTTTGCTTGGCGATGCATCATCCATGCGTCTTTTAATGTACTAGCGGTGGACGTTCGAGCCGCGACGGCTTTCTTCACAGAACGACATCATCCCGTAATACAACCCCTCTCTCTTAGTGCCACGCCCAAATGATCCTCCTTGGTCGAATATCTGAAAGCGAGACAAAAAATGGATATATTAATACAACCGCAATCCAGTGACCCAGTGACTTGCGGTATAGAGAGTAGGTGATGAGATAAAGATGGAACAAATAAACAATGATGCAAAGAGAGGGATGGTGTAAGACACACGGTGCACAGCTCCGTGCTTAGAGCGGTAGTACCATTGGCGAGTCTCACACATGTGTTATAGGGGCTCGTCGTATACTGAAACAAATTCTTATCATAGGTCGTATGATCAGTTGCAAAGTGCAGAATCGAGCACGTGATGAGGCGGTGTGGTTCCAGAACACGTCTACGGTACGTATTTGAAGATGGTTCACCCGACGATTCGTACGCGTCGATAATGTAGTAGGCTTGGCTGCGGATTGCACCTCGGCTCACGTGATATTGCTCGGTGTTGTAGCGGCAAAGGGCTGCCGTCCGCGATGAAACTATTATTCCCACAGATGCTTTTGCCATGTTAGTTTCTTGACTCAGGAAGCCACTCGGGTGCTCCATTGCTTTTTGCAAAGCATGTATGTCTTGCCGGTATGGCGGGTTGGCAGCAGAGGTACATTTTAAATTATCTTTGTTTTCCTAGAAGTAAATGGGCGGGACTTGGTGAGTTGATACAACTCACAGGAAGGGGTGGCGAGAAGCGAAGTGACACCATAGCGGTGGATCACCGCCATTGTTGCCAACATTACTTCCACCCGTCACAGTTGCGTGACGTTGAGCTTAGCCTTACACATCAGAGAACACACTCGCCAGCCAGGACGGAAGAGGCGAGTTCGTAGATGTCACTTCACGAACTTTATCAAAACATCATCGAGCACACTTGAGACTTATACAGCAGTCGGTGGACTTCATCTCGCGGCGTCTTCAAATCACCCAGGCACACTCCAATGTAGTGGCCTTCGTTGATCCCGACTCGCCTTGCCTTGATTTAAGATCGGCACGGTACACTATTGGACGTCGCTCGACGGAGTCGAACGACTTAACCTTGACTACATAGATTTGAGGGAATGTCGAACCATCGTAGTATGTTCGAGCAACCTCTTCCAGTACTTCTTTGGCGGTACGAAGGTGAATAAAAAAACTCATGATAGGCGGCTCACATGGAGTTAATCAACCATCCTCCATGATAGCATTCCCGGTCTCCCATGCCAGGCTCGTCACATGCTACTTGGTTCATGATGCTCCCAGGCCTGAGCCATGCACACGTCTTTTGCAATATGCATCTCAAATACTTTTAGAACCAAAGTGGGTAGTTTGATCCGTTAAAACTGTTTGCCTTCATTTTGCTTGAAAGCGTCATTACAGGTATCACCCCGAGTTGGAGGAGCGGGGTATTGATGGGAGCCCACAGAGTCCCGGTTTACGCACAGAGCCACCATGTTCTCGTTCACCATCCTTCTTTCTTTGCAACACACAACGGCACGGATACAACGGGGACGAAGAGGTGCACGATCGCTGCCGAATCCGACGTAACTGACACGATGAGATTTTTCCTACACAGGGATTACGGTATAAGCTCTACGATACCAAGTAGAAAATATACGGCGGAATAATTCTTGTGTATTCTCATACAAAACTAGGATATATATATGACACAGTTACCTGACCTTTAATTACATAAGGAAACGAAACTTTACATTCTAAGGAAACCTAATACCATGTGACTCTTATTATGAAGCATGCAGGAATATTTGGCGAGGAAAATGCAACTACTTGATTCGATTTGAGCAATTCCATCATTTATACATAACAAACCTTTCATAGGGTGCTACTTGCCTGTGTCACTCCATACCTTGCTTCTTTGCTACGAGCGAGTAAACTCACGACCCGCAGGCCTGGGAAGAAGCGAGGTGGGGTTGAGGCGCATGTCTAAGTGCTCAGGAGAACCTAACCTTGCCATTTCGCCCCAGAATCAGGTTTGCTTCGTAGTTCCATGCTTGTTTTATGAATGTTACCCGCGATGAGTTGAGAAGCACAGGTTGCATTATTGAGTGCCCGAGCGAAGAATTTGATAGTATTCAAAATTTTCCTTTTCGGCAATGGCTGGGATCGGAAGCTGGAATGGGAACCCGTACAATTTGCATAGCTATCCTACACATGTTTGTTGTGAGAATGAGTATGTGTTTCTTCCCGAATCGGGAATAGCGATTCCTCTATCGAAAGAGGCCATGGCTTCGAGATCGATTGATAGTATGACTACCTTTCTTGGTGGTCCAGTTCAATAGTATGCCTTTGCTTGTGGAAGCATTGCACAGTGTGATCATCTCTCAAGGCAAAACACCTCCAATTTGATTTTTTTATATTTGTATTGTTTGGTAGTTAATTGGTTGCCATCTTATTTGCAGGGATTTTGCTCATTGAAATTCAAGGATGATGCGTTTCCTTACCCGCGAGAAAAATTTCATCCCAGCCCCAGACAATACAAGGGCGCGAGGTGAGGTACTTATAATATGTAGATTTGCGGACACTTTTGAAAGTAGAGGCCTTTATACGGACGGAGTTTGGTCGAGTAGTTAGAGTTTCTTTGTGATAGAGGTTGCATCATCAGAAAGTTATCAACTTGTCTTTGTCTTCACTAGGACAACCAATAGTTTTATATGTTTTAAAACATCATAAATCATCATTGCAAAGAAATTAAATAAATCTACACGTCGATTGTAATGACAAGTGGGCGAATTGAAGTTATTCAGAAAACTTCAAAATAACCATCATTTAATTCAATGGTCGACATATAATTTTTTTATTTTGGTGATTTTAAATCAAGATGATTTTGAGACCTAAAACTACAGAGTTTGCTTGCATTGTTCAAATACAAATGTAAAGTGATCACAAGAATTTATGAAATGAATTGAGGCAAAGAAGTCAATCGAGATCGGATTGATAACTTGTCATCAGATGAAACGCGAGGGCAAAAACCATACCCGCACAGATTTCTCTCACTCTCATTTGCGTTGAGAAGGAAAAATGGGCCACAACCAAAGAGAGGCTTTTTTAGTTGTAGCGTTCCGGTCGACAATGAGCTCTCGGCTCACTCCTTTTTTATTAATTTCACCAAGTTTTCCTTTTCATTTCACGACATCGTTAAAATTTGGTGTTCGTGGAAAGTGGTTTGGGCTTTGAAAAAAAATTGGTTGTGAAAACGGGCCGGTTGGGTCCAACCTAATATTTGGGTCTTTCTTGGCCCGATAAAAAAGTTTTTTCAATACCCTTTACTGGAAAAAATGCTTCGGTGGTACGATACTTGAATTCGGTGGTAGGTATAAACATTAATTAATATGGTTCCACGAGATTCTATTAAAGAAGAACAAGAAATCACTGACCATGGTCTCTCTTTGTTTATAAATTAGAGGATTGCCATAGTCGGTCGTTAGGGCTTTCATTGCATAATTCTAATAAAGATTATTTTCTTGCTCTTGAATTTGTACTGTTCAAAAACAATTGGTGAATATTTTTCAAAAGCGTTGGATATTGTTCAATTTGAAACGTTAGTAATCCAGAGGTGTGGGTCGAAATGATTGAATGTTCCAACCTTATGCCAACTTTGCATTTCATGTGTGTGATTTCATGTAGATTAGCGCTTTTTAATTTCTTTTAGTTTTCATTGCATTGAAATTATTTTATGTAGTTGTAGGACATATGGCTATTTCAATTCTACGAGTTGATTTTGTGAAATTTTCTTGGGCGGGATAAACTTCAAGTTGTAAATAAATGTCAACATGAAATCTTATTTTCTTAGTTCTTTTTATCCTCAAATCTCACATTTTTTGTGCACCGAACTCGGTTAATATTGTGAGACCCATTCACTTTTGATAATTTACATTATAATATAACTTGAAAAGTGTGAAGAGTGGAACCAAATGGAAAAAACTACGTGTAGTTTCAAAAAGAAGATGCATGTGTAAAACTTGACCAGTGTTAATTATATGGAAAGGCTACCCTCACACTAGAGTGAAAATTGCCATTTTAAAAGGATTTGAAACACTGTGTGGGTTGGTCTCTCACTTTTGAGAGTTAATGAATGCTTGCATCTTGTAGGCGGCTTCAATGATGTGGCTCATAGACCCTTTAAAATTGATTGTCAAAATTCTTCAAATAATTTATGTGCTAATAATACATACTATATAGCTTGATGTGGAGTCTCATATATCTTGAGTGCCACCATTACAAATAAAAATCCCAAAAAGCACAAGTCATGTTCACTTTTATTTTTAACAATCCTAGCTAAGCTGCAGCAGGACTCACGAATTTTGATCATGGGTTTGGGCAACTTCTTGCATATCCTTACTTGAAGTTTTGCATTCTTCATATTTTTCTTGCATTTGGTTGGGGATGATATCTATAGTGACCACAACATTTGGTTTACTAATTTCTTTTTGTGCGCGACATGCTTTTATTGCTTGTTTGCCACTCGTTCTTAAATATGATTCATTGGATTCTAGTTATGTTTCTTGATTCCAAATTAGTTAGTTTGAATTGATTTGTTGTTGTACCTTATAGAAGACACATTTTGATATATGTGTTGAAGTTCTTTTGATACATTTTGTTCATGTGCGGGGAAGATTTTGTGACTCTCTTTGTTTTTAAATTGGCGGAGTCTATGTTGCGAAATTGGAAACTATGTTTCGATCTGTTGTCTATGTCGCATATTTTCTCTCTATTGTTTTTATTGTAGACTCACTCGTTTTCTCATTATGTTACTCTTTGATGATTCTATTGATGAACTCATTACTTCTCGGAAGAACTTTAGATAAGATGGAGATGATAAGATCTTAATGAAGAGGATTATGATGATATTACACATAATGATCATGTTATTTATTCATTGCATCACCCGTTTCTCCGTTGTGTCTCTCTCATTCTCGATCCGATACATCACCACCACCATCCGTTGCTGCTACATCTTTGTTGCTACAATCACGTTACGGCGTTTGTGGTGGGCATAAAAAGCATAAAAAATTCTATAATCGAGAGATGTACCATTTGGTGCGATTTGGAATTGATGTTTGAGAGAGGGGGTGTGTGTGTGGCTGTAGGGTTTAGAAGCCGAGTAATGAACTGGGGAAATCCACTCCTTCCAAGTGATAGCTTGAATTTTAAGTACATGTACATTGTGGTTAATCCTTCTTACTCTCTTGCATCTAACAATATTCTATTAATTTTGATTTCTCTTAATTTCTTTTACGGGCAGCAGTATACGTATGGGTTAAATCTATTTAGTGCGCGGTCACAGTAAAATTAAATGTGACTTTGTAAGTGTGAGTGCTTTAGTTTAGTCTTTTAGTGTAAATATATGTTGATTATTATCAAAATTCTCACTTATTTCGTAAGCCTATGTATAAGAGTTGTTCCATATGAATACTTGGTGTAAATTAGTTCCCCTCCCTACTCAATTATAAACTCTCTACTTATTTCGTATAAGTCATGACTCGTATTTCAATTCGTATCTTTCCTTTGCAGACTAATGATGGCTTAGTACAATTGGTAAAATACGAGTTCGATTCCTTCCCTTTGTAACAAAATTCCAGAGCAGAAAATACACATCTCCAAGCATACAAGAATACAGTAACAATAAACAGTAGAGATCTAGACCTTTCGTCATTACACAAAAATTCCAGGCAAACTTGAATCCTAGTCTAGCCGGCGGAGGAGGTACTCGACTTGAACGAGCTTCGTGAGGGCATTATCCATTCTCAGAGTAGAGGCGAGGAAACAACCGACGGATCAACCTTATACTTTGCACTCACACGCACGTTGTGTTGGTCGCCAGTTTTAGTAGTGTTAGCATTGTCATGTGGGTTACTTGTTGCCCCAAACACCATTGCCTTTTTCTCAACTCTCTTCTTCACCATCTCTTCCCACATCCACAAATGTCAACAACTTCATCAATCCCTCTCTGTCCACAAAATTCAAACCGAATTTCATTTACTTTCTGCTCACCCAAATGCAAATTACAAACTTTTCGGCTCAATTTCACTTGTTCAATTGTAATCAACAAACCAACTCAACCCTATTACTGTGAGCTCTAATTAAGTAATGCGCGAACCTGAGGCGCGAATTGCAGGCTCGTAATCTTGAGGGGAATCCCAAACGAACTTGTTAAACTCTAAATGTTAACCTTAGTAGAACAAGATATACATATCAGATATGAACTCTTATTCAGCTACCCATTTTTGTTGTCTAAAAGCCTCGAATTCAATTATGCAGTTACCGATTATCAATTTTATTAAAAATAACAACAATAGAAATATGTACAGCAATACTTCTACGCAAATCTTCATACTTCTTAATGGCACTTCCAACTTTGAGTTGGAAAACACCACCACAACGTGAAATTGCGTATTCTTATACACCTTAATTAAATGCTTCAGTATTCAAACTTCAAAATCAACCTCATTTATTCTGGAATATCGCATATTTCTATAAAACCCAACAAACCCATAAGCAGAAAATCATCCATGCACCACAAGTATCAGCCTCTTAGAAGATTATTAGGGTTTCAGTTTGGTTTGAACTTCTCTTCCGTTTTCCACTACACAGTAAAAGGAAACCAATATTTTACATAAACACAATTTTTCAAGAACCTTTTCACAGAAAAATCAGCAAAATAAAAAATATTTCCAACCCAAAAGCAAAACCCTACCTAACCAAACACTTAAAAAACGAGGAATTCCTCAGAAATTTCAAAAATAAAAAAATAAAAAAACAAAAAGTTTACAAATTTATCATCGAACAGCTTTGCTCCTAAAAAGAAACTCATATTTAAAAAAAATATAAAGAAAATAGAGGAATATAAATAAATTAATAATTATAAACAGAAAGATGAAAACGGACTTACAGTGAGCTCGATCAGAGTGAAAAATGAACCCTAAAACCCCTGACTATGAAATGTTGGCTTCGAACTCTCCAAAATTGGGTTTACAAGCAATGCATGTCAGATTTTGGGGTTTTTTTTCTCACTCTCTCACTCTCTCACTGCGTTGAGAAGAGAAATATGGGTCGCAGCTTTTTTTATTTTTTAATAATGATGGGTCACAGCTTTGAGAGAGAGAGAGAGAGGACTTTGGATTGTACCCGGTCAGCAGCACAGCACTGTGCTCTCTCAACTCGTTCTTTTTCGTAATTTTAATTTTCTTTTCTTTTGAACTTTGACGTCGTATTTGTTTGGGAAATGGTTTGGGCTTTGTAATAACGGGCCGTGGAAAGTGGGCAAGGTTTGGAAGCAGTAGCAACCCTGTCAATTAGGCATGCACCGGTTGTTAGGCTGGTATTGTTGTTTGTGAGAAGAGAGTGGGCGAGTTTATCGTTATGTGGCGTTTTATTTAATAATGTATTGTTATGTACGAGTTTTTTAACTGCAATGTGATATATTGTGGATCGAATTGTCAATTGGCTTCATTTCAAGTATAAATTCCTTCTCATTGTTTATTGATGAAATTTAATGGTTTGGTGTGGGCACGATGTTACAGGAGTTGGTTGTATTGTATTATTTAGATATTTTATTAACGTCTCGATCGACTAATTTCCATATCATTCAATTGATACTACGTAAAGTATCGAAATTTCTTCAATAAGAGCAACGACCCTATATTTTCTACACCTTACACTCTCTCTTTGCAGTCTATCCCCTAGCCATCTCTGTATACATCTCTAATCACCCAAAATCCAGCATACTTGTTCATCACCAACCTTCATCTTCTTTGTATCATCATTATCTCCTTACAACTTCTCTCTCCCGTCAATTTATCTTCATTCTTGTGTCGCACAACCCAAAAACATACCATTAATTGCTTGTTTTCAAATCACTACATAAAACATATTAGATGAAAGGGGTATTATTAATTTTAGAACAATTTCACACACTTTTCTCTTACTTTTTGTCATCATATTAAATAAATCAAATGAAAAAAATGATCGTAGTTAAATATAGATGTATAATCATTTTCAAGATGAAAATCTATGCAGATCGTTCGATATTACACCCTCCCCCCGTCACTTGAGCTTGGCCCAAAGACACAAGTAAGTTATATGTAATTTGACTGACTAAATCCAGAAGTGAAATACTTGTGTCTTACAGTAATGAACACATTTATTTGTTCCAAAGAATATGGGTTGCGTCTATCACCATCTCCTACCTAGCAATACCAATAAAAGAGGATACCAAAACAAATTAAACAATCAAAATCGTCAAAGTCAAAATTTTAGATTTTATAAAGCCTTAAACCCTCAAAAGTAAAAAACCCAATGAAGAACAATAAGTGGTAACAATGGTGATGAAGCTCGTTCTCATCATCTCGTCGTCTGATCGTCTCCTCCTCCCACCAATCAAACAAACTCAACCCCCAAGCAATTCTCACTCCCTCCTCCGTAGGGCACCATCCAACCAGAAAATCTAAAAGGATATGAGCTCAGTTAAGTACCACCACACACCTACACATACGCTCACACAGGACTAGAAGCACAAAAATTTTGGAAAAAATAAAATAAACAAATAGATAAATCTCCGTCAGGATCAATTTCTGCTCCTTGTTTCAAACAAATTTGTGAATTAACGGAAGAATGATTGTAGTCGAGAGGAAAAATAATAAAATACTTAATACGACGCGGTTCTGAAATTAATAAATGTAAATACTTTGAATAAGTGTGGATTTTTCCCTAAAAAATTGTAACCAACAACATATTATGTTTAAAAACACTAAGGTGGAATAAACATAAGCATTGATTTTCAAATAAAATACCAAAATTATAAGGAAAGAGTAAAGTTGCAAAGTAGAAGGAAACTTCACACATTAAAAACAAAAAAACTTTGAAGTGCGACACTAGGAAAAACCGCAATATCGAATGACTTATTTTTTAATACAAGTAATAGTATATATCAAATCTCAGAAGTAAATGCAAATCTCAGAGGTAAATGCCGCCTCGGAGGAAGAATCAGTTCTATACATCGTTATTGCATGCGTTCAACGAAAATTGTGATGGCCAATGGTAATAAGCACACTACAAAGTAAACAAACATTGCATGGTTGCATAAAAAATTGATATGGCAAAGCGGGAAACGAAGCTGGCTGGAGCCTGGGAGCGAACAACTTCTCATGGTCGAAGAGTTGGCACAACCCATATCGAAAGGTTGCTCGGTCAACTTCAGGAGATTCTTAGCTTCTGCTGTGCAAGGCTTTGAAAGTCTGGCTTTTGAATTCTTAGTAATGAATACTCACAGTCGCCCAAGTGCCTTGAGATTGAAACGGTGATTCTGTGATCATTGCGCGAGTAAAGTATATACAATTCGACTCGCATCCTGGACAACTTGAAGCCGACACATATTGTAGGTTATCACCCACAAACGTAGCGCAATCCCTAGTTCTTTTTCCCGATCACTTACGCTCATCCAACTTCAACTCAAAAACTTTGAATTTCCTCGTCGTACTCTTTCCATTTCTGTCTTAATGTATCTTTGAACCATCCAGAATTCTTTCCGATTTATATCCACAAGATAACTCTTGCTAAAGAGTTCGCGGCGAATCACTGCGTACAACCTCCGAGTTGGATAAGCTATTAATATCAAAACATAAAAGTTTTTATGCTGACCAATCGCATAAATTTTATCTTCACAATAAACGGCGTCTTCAATCCAAAGAATATTTTTCGTCAACATAAGTCAGCTTCGATCTTTACTAGGCCAATCGACATTTGTTACTCATATATTACCATAACAATGTAGTCATTTTGCATTTAATATTGGGTCCGCTGAAATGACAGCCTTGTAAATGTAAAAGTCGCAATCTTCTGCCCATTCTTCAATGATATCCGGCGGACAAATAGTGGAGGAAGGCGAATGATTGGATTTGTTTTATTTCCCCCTTCAACCAAATGGAAAATGGTTTAAGATTTTCTAATCTTTGTCCATGGATATTAGCCATCCTTTTGAAGAACCACAAAATCTCTTATGTGGAATTTTTTTAACCGCACGTGAAGTACCTTGTCGTCAGACGTTGTGCACCTTCCATATACCCTTCCTTTTGTTAGTAGAAATCAAAGCATTGGAGAACATCTCATTATCCTTGGCGGCAGAATGCCATGGTATATAAACATACTGAATCGCATATAGTCTATGGGTGACAATACTAGTCTTCTTATAACCAAATCCAAGAGGTGTTTAAATAATCCCCGACCCAATCTAAAAAAAGAAAGAAGCAAAAACAAACAAAACAAAACAAATTATAGTCCACTATATATGGGTGTCTGCACTTGGAGTGCTACGTAGTGTTTAGCACTCTTAGCGTTCGACGGCTTGACTTATTCCTTTCTTATATAGGACATATCCAATTAAACGCATAGCCCAGTCGGATAATGAAGTTGAAAATCAAAAAATTTTGAGTATAAACAATGTGGATAAAGAAAGTTAACTTTGCATGCATGCATAGATTATGTGTGACGTCGGTAGGAAATATGGAAAAGGAAGTTTCGTATCTTCCCGAGACGTAGTACAAGTAATTCGTGGAAGATGCGAATAATAATATAAACGAGACATATAAATTCAAAATGAAAATTGATACTTTCTATGAGAAAAACTTACAGATTATAGTAGCTCGATTGGTTAAGACGATTGCGGCCTATAATCGATGGTCTCGAATTTGATTTTCAAATTAAGAAAGAAAGATTGAAGGTTGTGGCTTCCTTAATCCTTTGTATAGGTTTCGAACTCTTTATATGGTTGAGCGTGTGGGAATTACACTTGTTACTTGTTTTTCTTTGGTGAAGGAATAGAATTAAACTTTTGCGGCCTTGTTTATATACATAATTTTTGTGCTCTTGGGAATAAGACTACTTATAAGAAGTTACTTTTCAAATAAAAAAAAAAGGATTGCTACTAGGAATAGGATTACTTGTTCATTATCCAATTGTAGATACGATTACTTATCCATGACATGTTTTATTACTTATTTGACACTCGTTCTTCGATATGATTTACTACTTGTTTGACTTTTTCGTTCTTCGATATAGATTTATTGGATTCTAGTTATGTTTCTTGATTCCCAGTTAGTTATTTGAATTGATTCGATTGTTGTGCTCCTACACAGGTTTTGTGGTGTTGAAAATTTTGGGAGTGATAAGATCTTTGCAAAGCCATATTGCTACACTTCACAGAAAACGCCCTTTGCCTTGGCTTGATAGCAAAGCCAAGCCCCGAAAAGAAGGAGAAAGGGACTCGGAGGCGTCGTTGTTAGAATCCGGCTACGGCGAGTCGTGCCAAACACAGTCAAGGCAGAAAGCACGCGAGATACGCACCAAGCACCACAAGCATCATGATGCTCACGGTTTAGCTACCAAAAATCCCACACGGTAATTTTCCATATTCAATTAAAAAATATCAAAGCTTTCATCTTTTCGCCAAGCCTTCATTTTTATGCAAAATTTGATACCTTTGTCAACTTTACGGTAAAGATGCCATCTTGAGCAAATTTTCAACCTAAATGAAGTAAAAATAGAAAAGAAACAAACTTTTGATAGAATTGCTTGCCCAGAATTCGTGGAAGATGTTTTTGAATAAAAATATAAAACGAGCTATAAAATTCAAAATAGAAAATTGATACTTTACGAAGAAAACTTTAGAATTCGTAATTGGCTCGATTGGTTAAGAAGCGATTGCGGCTATAATGATGGTCTCGAATTTGATTTTTCAAATTACGAAAAAGAAGATTGAAGGTTGTGGCGTTAATCCTTCGTATAGGTTTTGAACTCTTGCCATGGTTGTGTAGAATTACACTTGATACGTTTTTCTTTGGTGAAGGAATGAGTCAATTTTGCATTGCTTGTTTATATTTTTGTACTCTGGGAATAGAATTACTTATAAGAAGAGGATTGCCTTTTCAAATAAAAAAAAAAGGATTGCTACTAGGAATAGGATTACTTATTCAATTATCCAATTAATATATAGGATTACTTACTTATCCATGACATGTTTTTATTACTTCTTTGACCGTTCTTCTATGATTTATTACTTGTTTTTATTTTTACGTTCTTCAATATGATTTATTGGATTCTAGTTATGTTTCTTGTTTCCCAATTAGTTATTTCGAATTGATTGGTTGTTGTGCTCCCCCAAGTTTTGTGGTGTTGAAAATTTTGGGAGTGATAAGATCTTTGCAAAACCATATTTGCTACACTTCGGCATGCTTGCCTTGAAAAGCAACCAGCGAAACCCCAAAGCCCCGAAAGAAGGAGAAAGGGACTCGGAGGCGTAGAAGAATCCGGCTACGGGCGAAAGTGCGTACCAAACACAGAGTCGAAAACGAAAGCACGCGGAATCACGCTAAGCACCACGAAGCACCACAGGCATCACGTGCTCACGGTCTTTCACCAAAAAATCCCACACTTGGTAATTTTCCATAGTGGAGTAAAAATATCAACTTTCATCTTTTTCACCAAGCCTTCATTTTTATGCAAAATTTGATACCCAGCACAATAAACTACTTGTAAAAGATGCCATCTTGACAATTTTCAACCTAAATGAAGTAAAAATGAAAAAAACAAACTTTTTGATAGGGTGCTTGCCGAATTCGTGGAAGATACTAAATAAAAATATAAAAACGAGCTATAAAATTCCAAAATAGAAAATTGATACTTTCTGAGAAAACTTACTAGAATTCGTGATTGGCTCGATTGGTTAAGAAACGGTGCGGCTATAATCGATGGTCTCGGGTGATTTTCAAATTTTTGAAAAGAAGATTGAAGGTTGTGGCTTCGTTAATCCTTGTGTAGGTTTCGGAACTCTTCACATGGTTGGCTGTGTAGAATTACCTTTGAGTACATTTTTCTTTGGTGAAGATATAATTAAACTTTGCGGCCTTGTTTATATTTTTTGTCCCCTGCAGGAATAGGACTACTTATAAGAGAAGTTACTTTTCAAATAAAAAAAGGATTGCTATTAGGAATAGGATTACTTATTCAATTATCCAATTAATAGATAGGATTACTTATCCATGACATGTTTTATTACTTGTTTGACACTCGTTCTTCGATATGATTTATTGGATTCTAGTTATGTTTCTTGATTCCCGATTAGTTATTTCGAATTGATTCGTTGTTGTGTTCCTAAGGTTTGTGGTGTTGAAAATTTTGGGAGTGATGAGATCTTTGCCAAAACCATATTGCTACGCACTTCTGAAAAAAGCCACTTGCGAAAGCAATAACCAAAACCCAAAGAAGCCCCGAAGGAGAAAGGGACTCGGAGGCTGATCATTGTTGAAGAATCCGGTTACGAAGCAAAGTGCGGTACGAACACAAGTCAAAGATGAAAGCTTGAGGCGGAATGCACTTCAACACCACAAGCATCCACGTGCTCACGATTAACTCATCAAAAATCACAACGGTAATTTGCCATATTGCGGTAAAAATATCAAAGCTTTCATCTTTTTCTCAAGCTTTCATTTTTATACAAAATCTTGATACCTTTGTCAACTACGTAAAAAAAGATGCCATCTTGAACGAGAATTTTCGGAGCTAAATGAGAAGGAAAAATGAAAAAAACAAACTTTTGATAGAATTGCTTGTCCAGAATTCGTTGAAATCTTGAATAAAAATATAAAACGGAGATACAAAATTCAAAATAGAAAATTGATAGTTTCTATGAGAAAACTTACCAGAATTCATGATTGGCTCGATTCGTTAAGTACGGTGCGGCTTTATAATCGATGAATTCTCGAGTTTGATTTTTCAAATTCGAAAAAGAAGATTAAAGGTTGTTGTTGCTCTAGTTAATCCTTTGTATAGGTTTCGAACTTCTTCCTAATGGTTGATTGTGTAGAATTACACATGTTTTTTTTTTCTTTGGTGAAGGAATAAAGAATTAAACTTTGCGACCTTGTTTCTATACATAATTTTGTACTTTCTGAGAATAGGACTACTTATAAAAGATGAGGATTACTTTTCAAGTAAAAAAAAAAGGATTGCTAGGAATAGGATTACTTATTCAATTATCCAATTAATAGATAGGATTACTTATCCATGACATGCTTTTATTACTTGTTTGACACTCGTTATTCGATATGATTTATTACTTGTTTCACATTGGTTCATCGATATGATTTATTTATATTCCTAGTTATGTTTCACGATTCCCAATTAGTTATTTTCGGGTGATTCGTTGTTGTGCTCCCTAAGTTTTGTGGTGTTGAAAATTTTGGGAGTGATGAGGAAGAGCTATGAAAACCATATTGCTACACTTCGAGAAAAAAGTCAACGCCTTGAAAAGCAACCAGCAAAACCCAAAGCCCCGAAGGAGAGAGGGACTCGGAGGCTGATCATTGTTGTTGAGAATCCGGCTGCGAGCGAAAGTGCGTGCAGGCACGAGTCAAGATGAAAGCCTGCGAATCTGCACCAGCGCCACAAGCGTCACGTGCTGCGGTGCTTCACCAAAAAATCCCACACTAGTAATTTTCCATATTGCGAGGTAAAAATATCAAAGCTTTCATCTTTTGTCCAAGCTTTCATTTTATGCAAAATTTATTCACACTTTGTCAACTTTCACGTAAAGATGCCATCTTGAACAAAATTTTCAACCTAAATGAAAGTAAAAATGAAAAAAACAAACTTTTTGATAGGGTGCTTGCTCAATTCATGGAAGATATTGAATAAAAATATAAAACGAGAGATATAAAATTCAAAAACGAGAAAATTGGTAGTTTACACGAGAAAAACTTACTCGGGTCGTGATTGGCTCGATTGGTTAAGAACGGTGCGGCTATGTCCAGTGGTACCGAGTTTTATTTTCAAATTTTGGAAGAAGATTGAGAAGGTTGTTGCTCAGTTAATCAACTTTGGCCTTAGGTTTAGAACTCTTCATGGTTGTGTGTAGAATTACACTTGTTTTGTTTTTCTTTGGTGAGGAATAGAATTAAACTTTGCGGCCTTGTTTTATATACATAATTTTGTACTGCAGGAATAGGGTATAAGAAGAGGATTACTTTTCCAAATTAAAAAAAAAGGATTCTGCTACTTAGGAATAGGATTACTTATTCAGTATCCAATTAATAGATAGGATTACTTATCCATGACATGCTTTTATTACTTGTTTGACACTCGTTTCTTGATATGATTTATTGGATTCTAGTTATGTTTCTTGATTCCCAATTAGTTATTCAGATGATTCGTTGTTGTGCTCCATAGAATTTTGTGGTGTTAAAAATTTTGCAGTGATGAGAGCGCAAAACCATATTGCTACACTTCACAAGAAAAAAGCCATTGCCTTGGCTGACCAACCAAAACCCAAGCCCCGAAAAGGAGAAAGGGACTCGGAGGCGATCATTTGTTGAAGAATCCGGCTGCGAAACGGCGTAGTGCGAACACAGAGTCGAAGACGAAGCACGCGGAATGCTCAAAGCACCACGAGCATCCACGTGCTGCGGGTGCTTCACCAAAAAATCCCTGCTTTGGTAATTTGCCATATTGCGGGTAAAAATATCAAAGCTTTTCATCTTTTTCTCCAAGCTTTCATTTTTATGCAAAAATTTGGTACCAACTGTCCAACCTTCTTTGTAAAGATGCCATCTTGAGCCAGATTTTCAACTTAAATGAGGAGTAAAAATGAAAAACAAACTTTTTGATGGGGTGCTTGCCACTTTGCCACAAGTGCCAACTCCTGCCTCGCCTTTGCTACGGCGAGTAAACTCACACGACCACAAGGCCTAGGAACCGGATGGGGTTCCAGGGCGTAATACAGGGTGCTCAGGAGAACCCTAACTCATTCCACATTTTCGTCCCCAATCCAGGGGTTTGCTCAGTAGTTCCATGCTTCTTTTATGAATGCTACCAGCGATGAGTTGAGAAGCACAGGTTTGCCTTAGTGAGTTCCCGAGGCAAGGGTCATTAAGTATTCAAAATTTTTCCTTTTCGGCAATGGTCCAAGGATCGGAAGCTGGAATGGGAACCCATACAATTTGCATAGCTATCCCTCACACATGTTTGTTGTGAGAATGAGTATGTGTTCTTTGAATCATGAATGGCGATTCCTACATCGAAAAAGAGCTCGGCCGAGATCAATTGATAGTATGGCTACGCTATAACAGTTTGAGATCAATTCAATAGGTAATGCCTTTGCTTGTGGGAAGCATTGCACAGTGGCAAGTCATGTCTCAAGGCAAAAACACCTCCAAAGATTTGAATTTTTTTATTTTTTATTGTTTGGTAGTTAATTGGTTGCGCGTCGTATTTCACGGGAGCTGCTCATTGAAATTCGAGGATGATCTTGATTTCCTTACCCACAAGGAAAAATTTCATCCCAAGCCCCAGGCTCAATACAAGGGCAAGGTGAGGTACTTATAATATGTAGTGCGGACACTTTTGAAAGTAGAGGCCTTTATGCAAGGGACGGAGTTTGGTCGAGTAGTTAAGAGTTTCTTTGTAATAGAGTTGCATCATCAGAAAGTTATCAACTTGTCTTTGTCTTCACTTTCTCGGACAACCAACCGTTTATATATTTAAAACATCATAAATCATCCTTGCAAGAAATTAAATAAATCTACATCCAATTGTAATGACAAAATTAGACGAATTAAAGTGATTCAAGAAAACTTAGAAAATAACCATCATTTAATTCAGCAATTCGACATATAATTTTTTATTTTGGTAATTTTCGTAAAGATGATTTTTGAGACTTCAAAAAACTACACGGTTTGCTTGCATTGTTCAAATACAAATGTAAAGTGATCCCAAAAATTTATGAGCGGCGTCATGAATTGAGGCGAAAGTCAATCGAGATCGGATTGATAACTTGTCCGTCCAGATGAAACGCCAAGGGCAAAAAAAACCATACCCCTACGATTTCTCTCACTCTCCTTTGCGTTGAGAAGGGAAAAATAGGCCTATGAGGCTTTGGATTTATGCGTTCCGGTCGACAATGAGCTCTCTCGGCTCACTCCTTTTATTAATTTCACAGTTTTCCTTTTCATTACGACATCGTTAAAATTTAGTGTTCGTGGAAAGTGGTTTGGGCTTTGAAAAAAAATTGGTTGTGAAAGCCTGGGCCGGTTGGGTCAACCTAATATTTGGGTCTTTCTTGGCCCGATAAAGTTTTCAATACACTTTATTTGGAAAAATCTTCGATGGTACGTAATTTCAATGGTACGGCCAGGTAATCCCGAATTAATTTGCAAACAAATTTTTTTTTTAAAAAGTGGTAGGCATAAACTTATTAATTAATATGGTTCACGAGAGATTCTATTAAAGAAGAACAAGAAATCACAACCGTAGTGCTACTCTTTGTTTATAAATTGGGGATTGCCATAGTCGGTCGTTAGGGCTTTCATTGCGTAATTCGAATAAAGATTATTTTTCTTGCTCTTGAATTTGTACATGTTCAAAAACAATTGGTGAATATTTTTCAAAAGCTTTGGATATTATTTCAGTGAAACGTTAGTAAATCCAGAAAGGTGTGGGTCCAAATGATTGAATGTTCCAACCTTATGCCCGAGCTTTGCATTTCATGTGTGATTTCATGTAGATTAAGCGTGTGCTTTTTAATTTCTTTTTTAGTTTTTCATTGCATTGAAATTATTTTATGTAGTGGACGCATGGCTATTTGATTCTACGGTTGATTTTGTGAAATTTTCTTGAAGCTGGGATAAGCTTCAAGTTGTAAATAAATGTCCAACGTAAATCTTATTTCTCTTAGTTCTTTTTATCTCAAATCTCACATTTTTTTGCACTTGAACTCAATTAATATTGCGAGACCCGTTCACTTTTTGATAATTTACATTATAATATAACTTGAAAAGTGTGAAGAATTTGGACCAAATGGAAAAAACTACGTGTGAAAGTTTCAAGAAGATGCATGTGTAAAACTTGGCGGTGGACTAAATTATATGGGAAAGGTTCTTGCCCGCGCTGAGAGTGAAAACTAGTTTAAAGAGTTGAAACCTTTGTGTGGGTTGGTCCTCTCCCTTTGAAGTTAATGGATGCTTGCATCTTGTAGACCTTCAATGATGTGGCTCCTCGCGCCCCTTTAAAATTGATTGTCAAAATTCTTCAAATAATTTATGTGCTAATAATACATACTTTATATATGGCTTGATGTGAAGTCTACATTATATTTTGAGAGTGCGTGGTCTGTGATAAAAATCCCAAGAGCTACATGGGAGTCATGTTCACTTTTATTTTTAACAATCTAGCTAGAAAAGCTGCATGGGACTCACAAATTTTGATCATGGGTTTGAACCTTCTTGCATATCATACTTGAAGTTTGCATTCTTCATATTTTTTTCTTGCATTTGGTTGGGGATGAAATCTATAGTGACCACAACATTTGGTTTACTAAATTCTTTTTGTGCCATGACATGCTTTTATTGCTTGTTTGCCACTCGTTCTTCAACTGATTCATTGGATTCTAGTTATGTTTCTTGATTCCAGATTAGTTATTTGAATTGATTGATTGTTTGTGCACCCTAAGAGAACACATTTTGATTTATGTGTTGAAGTTTCTTGATACATTTTGTTCATGTGCAAGGAAGATTTTGTGACTCTCTTTTGTTTTTAAGTGCAGCGAGAATGCATGTGCGAGGATTGAAACTATGTTTCGATCCTGTTGTCTATATTAACTATATTTTCTCTCTGTGTTTTCGTAGACTCACACTCGTTTTCTCCATTATGTACTGCGTGATTCTATTGATGAACTCATTACTTCTCAGGAGAACTTTCCGATAAAGATGGAGATATTAAGATCTTAATAGAAGAGGATTATGATGATATTACACATGATGATCTGTTATTTGATATTCATTGCATCACTTCGTTTTCTCAGGTTGTCTCTCTCATTCTTAGTCCGATACATCACCGCCACCATCCGTTGCTGCTACATCTTTGTTGTTGCTACAGCCACGTTTTTGACGTTTGTGGTGGGCATAAAAGCATAAAAATTCTATAAATCAGAGATGTACCATTTCAGGGTGCGATTTGGAATTGATGTTTGAGAGGGGGTGTGTGTGTGTGGCTGTAGGGTTTTAGAAACCGAGTAATGAACTGAAATCCACTCTTCAAGTGAGAGCTTGAATTTTAAGTACATGTACACATTTGTGGTTAATTTCTACCTTTTTCTATCAGAATATCTATGGCACTACTCTTGCATCTAATAATATTCTATTAATTTTGATTTCTCTTAATTTCTTTTACGGGCAGCGGTATATGTATGGAGTTTAAATGTATTTAGTCTTCTGGTCAGTAAAATTAAATCTTCGCTTGTAAGTGTGAGTCTTTGGTTCGAATGTTTTAGTGTAAATATATCGTTGTATCGAAATTAACACTTATTTGGTGAGCCTATGTATAAGGATTGTTCCATATGAATACTTGGTGTAAATTGATTCCCCTCCCTACTCAATCATAAACTTTCCTACTTATTTCGTATAAGTCATGACTCGTATTTCAATCGTATCTCCTTACCCGAATAGTGGCTTAGTACAATTGGTAAAATACGAGTTCGATTCCTTCCCTTTGTAACAAAATTCCGACGAAAATACATCTCCAAGCATACAAGAATACATTAACAATAAACAGTAGAGATCTGAACCTTTCGTCGTACACAAAAATTCAGGCAAATGAATCTAGATCGTGGAGGAGGTACTCGACTTGAACGAGCTTCGTGAGGGCATTATCCATTCTCGTAGGGCGAGAAACAACCGACGGATCAACCTTATACTTTGCACTCACGCACGTTGTGTTGGTCGCCAGTTTTAGTAGTGTTAGCATTGTCATGTAGGTTTACTTGTTGCCCAAACACCATTTGCCTTTTTCTCAACTCTCTTCTTCTGCATCTCTTCCACATCCACAAATGTCAACAACTTCATCAATCCCTCTCTGTCTGAAAAATTCAAACCTGAATTTCATTTACTTTTCTGCTCACCCAAACACGAAATTACAAACTTTTTCGGCTCAATTTCACTTGTTCAATTGTAATCAACAAAAACCAACTCAACCCTATTACTGTGAGCTCTAATTAAGCTAATGCACGAACCTGAGCGCGAATTGCAGGCTCGTAATCTTGAGGGGAATCCTTGAATTTTACCTCCGCTACATAGTAACCGTAATGAATCCGTCTAGAGATGGCCTGTAGATGAAACCAACATTCAGTTCAATGGGAATACATGTGCCATCAGTAGTTCGGGAATCTGAATTGAGAATTTGAGGCAGTAAGTGCTTCTTTCTAGATGCATTCTTAAACAAATCTTACAGTAAGTAAGTAACATATGAGTTTGAAAAGTGCTTTTGGGTTACAATGGAGAAGCACTTAAAGTATACTTCTGATAAAATACTTCCAACAAAAGCGTTTATAAACACAAGTGCTTCCGAATGTGAGAATTACTTTACAGCTTAAAGATACACTGAAAATAATTAAAAAACAACTTTACCTGTAAGCAATCAAGATCGCTAGAAGCAGTCGATGCATAGCTTCCATCGTCACCGCGCGCAGCAAACAGAGGAAGCAATTGGCCGAAATAGAAATCCCAAATCTTTTCGTTTATGTTAATGGAAGCTGCAGCAGGATGCAATACCTACACACAATTTAACCAATTATTTTCCCAAAAATTAAAAAAAAAAATCAATTTTTTCTAGTGACAAATTCAAAAGGAAAGAATTAAACTTTCTGGGTAAATCCAATCAATTACCGGTGGATTTTCCTGAGGCGGCAGCAATGAAGGCGGTAAATTTTCCGGGAAAAATGGATGTTCTTCTGGATTTTCATACCTACCAACCTGTTGTTAATCAAGAGACAATCTTAGTGACAGACATAAATAATCATTTCATCTCGGATTTTCCCAAATGAACAAAACAAGAAACGGACAAAAAACTCAACGTGAAAAACGAAGATTCCGAGATAGAAACTTACCTGCTGGAATGTCACGTCACAATAACGATATTTACAATTGGATTGGAATACCGTCACGTGACATTCCAATTGCTTGAAAGTTCATCTCGAGAAAAAGATTATTGAAATGCAATTGCTAATTAGTGATTATTAATAAGTATGATCACCTTCGATTGGAGGGCTTCTGTTTCCTTAACAACGAATTGGAGCAGAGAACCAGGAAAAGAAGGAAACTTTTTATCGTCGTACGCCGGGGAATTCAAAGGGAGGTTTGCTCTCTCAATCAGCCGGAAAACTATGGTGTCTTCTTGTTTAATCAATGCCTCTCTCACTTTCTCGAGCGTCAAAATTTCACTATTGGAGTTCGGTTCAGCTGCCATTTGAATGTATGTATATAAAATGCAAGGAAATTGAGGACTGCTCACTTTTTTTTTCTCGGGTGATTTTCTCGGGAAACAAACAGGAAGTTAGAAAGTGTGGAAAGGAAGGAAGAATTGGAATCTTTGCTTGGTAGGAAAGAAGAATTGGAATCTTTGCTTGGTGGGAATAGGAGGGAGATTGGTGGTGGGGTTTTTTTTAAGCGGACGGATAGACAGACGGGAGGGGGTGGCATGTGCCACACGGCAACGTGGGTAGAACGTGTCGCGACGTGATTGCATGGCGGCTTTCTCGGTGAGTGGGGGCCAGCATACAAAAAGGTCACACGCGAGGGTTCACCTAATTTTAACCGTCGATGTCAAGACACGGTCCGTCTCTCTGAGCCATTGAAAATGCAGAGTCAACAAGAAGTCTGAGAAACTTAACCGCGGATGGCAACAATGATTGTTTGGGTTTAGTGGCATTCATTTTAAAAGGAGACCAATATATATCATATGCATAAATTCTTAGGTGCTCCGGACTACAAGGTGCTTTGGATTTTTTAACCGTTGAATCTTGATTTTTATATTTTAAAACAAAAATCTAACGGTTAAAAAATCCGGAGTATCTCATACCCTGGAGTATGCAAGAAAAACTCATATCATATGTACATGGCGTTTCTTGTCAGTACTGTGTTTCGTGTCATCAATACAACATCACATTACGAGAAACTTGTATCTATAGTTGTATAGTTAGTATAGAAGATGTGTGTCATAAAAGTAATTCTTCCGAGTTTAATCTTATATTAAATCTTATATAATTATCGATAAAAACAAATAAATAAGTATTGGGTGCCTCTAAAGTAAATCCTCAATTATTGTACCACCATAAACAAAATATTTGAAAAAAATGTCAAATGGTAGGGAGTGTTGTGAACATGTGTTGTTTGTTTGTGTGCTAGTCACATTTTAAATCCATTTGCTTCCAACTGCTATAGATTCTGTAATGTGAAACTCAGATCTCAGATTTGAAACTACGACTATGACATAGCATATATGATATCAACTGATCTCTAAATTTTTATTTTTTTCAAAGTGCGTCTAATATACAAATTCTTCAATGGTTGCGTGATGTGAGTGGTCTGTTAACCGATTGTATGATCCATCGACTACTCATACCAAACAAAATTGATTTCTCATTGGAGAAACCCCGACTCTAATGTTGTGTTGTGTTTGTAAGAGATTATAGCTCAAATAATTAAGAGCGTATATACATTATATACTGTATTGTGTCCGAAGCCCAAACAATATTATGCAGGCTCATGTGCTTTGACTTTCAATTGCATGACTTGCAGCCCAAGCCACTACTGCAAAGGAGGACTGATGCTGCTGATGCAGCAGCAGCAAGTAGAGGAGGTACGAACTGAAATTTTAGTTCTTTGGCCCATTGTCCTTTGACAGCCCAATGTCCTCTGCAAACCCATCTTTTAACAGAATCACACAAAAAGCACAAAATCGATTTGCTTGTGTTCGAAGAAAATGTATCCAGAAAAAACAGTTTTCGGGTTCAGAAACTAATCTAAACAGCCTCTTGGTCTTACCTGTAAGTCTCAAATCGTCGTTCGGCGTTACCGCTGTCGGAAAGAAGACTCACCTGTAACAGTTATCACAAATTAGTTGATTCAACCCTCACCATTTGCTACTGATGGTCCTGATATCCTTACTCTTTCTGGATGCTATTGATTGGGTTTACGGTTTCGCTTTAACAATACGATTTGGATATGTAAATCACAGATACGATCAACTTAGTTGTTCTTGTGATAAATTAAATCAAATTACAGTTATTACTACAAAAAGACATCACATTCACGAAGCGTTTCTGACTGAATCACAACTTTTTTCAGTTACATAAGAGGAAAACCACCGAGAGCTACCCATTCTATCGTCATGAATAATCGAACGCAAAAATAATAACTTTACCAATGATTTCTTATCATACAATTTTGCAAGCTCATGATGAGTTTTCGATTCAGAGAAGAAAGATGCACGGAACATGATGAGTTTTTAACAATGCAAGTATACCCCAATTGGTAACAGAATTCAACAGCCACTGTACACTTTGGTTTTCTCACCTAAACAAGTGAAATGTACTCTCCGAACTGTGCTGGGAAGCACCTGACGATGAAGGATCTCGATGGTGGCGTGATGTGAGTGCTGCAGACGCATTTTGTCTCCACCACGAAACCTCCATTTCCTTCTCGTGAAGCTTGTGCTTCGTGTACTCTAAAGCAACTTCGAGTTCTTTTATCCGCTCTTCCTGTCTCGCTTCCAGCAGTTCGTGCAGCCTTCTCTCAAGTTCGAGTGCAGGAACTCTGTAGTCATAGGGCATTTCGTTATAATCTGCTGGTTCTGCTTCATGAGTGTCGATTTCTTCTCCAAAATCTGAGATATCATCGCCTGTTCCATGAGCTGTGTCATGAACAGCCTGCCATTTTTCACATTCAAGAATTCATTTCACAAGATCAATCAATCAAAACATCAGTAAAATTCAATGATAAATCACTCTATACCTTTAATCTTTGCTGCTGTGTGTAGTTAGAATTGGATGAATGATTTTCCGAATCCAATTCCAAATGGAGTTGCAATCGTTCCAACTCCGCTTCAAGCTCCGCCTCGAGTTGATCCATTCCCTCCACGCATTCATCCCTTTCTCTTTCTCCTTCTCCTTCTCCATTTCTAACATATTCCGAGCACACTTCCCGGACCATGCCAGATTGAAGCGAAAACCGGCTCTCAGAGCTCGAACTCGAAGCCTGTTGGAGATCGGTGGTTGATGAAGCAAAATTCATCTCATTCGACTCCACCGGCCTGGAATCGAAACGCGAATTCTTGCTCTGCAATTCCTCTTTTGCATTTTGAAGCAGCTGCTCCATCTCCGCCCTCAACTCCGCCATCTTTGTAAGCTCATTTTTACTGGCGACGACCAGATACACCAAACCGCACGTAACTCCTAAATTGAATGAGCTCGTATCTTTCACAATCTGTCCTGGATTTTACAAAATTCAATAATTAGTACTAAAATCTTCAAAAATTCGATAATTAATTCAAGAAATTCGATTTTTGATTTGCTTACTTGATTCTGTTTCCTCGCCACGGCCGTTCAATCCATTCGTCGAACAGGTGGCGTGCGTTGACTCGTCCCCAGTCTCCCTCTCCGTCGTCGCGACCTCTTTCGGTCTCTTCTGGCTCCGTACGACGTCGCATCGCCTCCGTTTACCTCGCTTCAGAGTCGACAACCATCGGGAAATGATACGGCGCGGGGACGAGCACTGTAAGGCCATGAATCCGTCGTCGTCGTCGTCCTCGGGGAGGTGGTGTGGGTGTCCAACCATATTGAAGTCTCCGGAGCAATCGTAGCCGTCGGTTTCGGATCCCAATTCTTCATCAACGAGAATGTCGGCGATGCGGATGTGACGGGTCTTGGAGTAACGGAAAGGGGAGAGAATGTTTAGGGTTTTAAAGAAGGGATAGTGATCGTCTTTCTTCTTCTTCCTCATCGGAATTAAATGCGATGAGCCAGTGACAGTGTGTAGAGAGAGAAAGTGAGGAGGGAGAGAGAGATACAGATTCAAATTGTGGAGGAAAATGGAGGGAAGCTCATCAATGGCGCCTGGTGGCGGCACACATCCCTAGGGTATATGAAGTTTCCAATTCTGATAATAAAATTGGCAATTTTGGAAATTATGATTATCACGGACGGATTTCATACCCAAAAATATAAATAAAAATATAAAATTTGAAATTTGAAATGAGTTTTTTTCAGTTAATTGGAAATTATGATTAAACAATATGCAATGATGCTTCCCACGTTTGAAAACAATTCCAAAAGTACAAAATTCACGTCATGTATTTTTTTTTAGCTAATTAACTATATGATACAACCCTCCACAACCATTCCATCCTCATATCAATCACGATACATGCTTGATTTAGAAGCAATCCTAATCAATAAGTGCTTTTTTTATATAAATAAATATCATAAGCACGTCAAAATTTTTATTAAAAATTCAAGTGCTTTATGACTAAAAAGACTTTATGAACAAGAAAGTATTAGGTGATTCTATATAAAACGTTTTTATAACTCATAAACAATTTTAATATTTTCCTACAAAATATAGCGATAAACACTTTTAATTGTTAAGAAGCATTTTTTAACACTTACAAATACTGGGAAAAATCTTGAGTGGTACGTACCATTGAATGGTACGACTATTAAATGGTTCAGATTAATTTGCAGTGGGCCCCAAATGAATCTTAACCATTTAACAGTACGTACCATTCAATGGTACGTACCACTGAAGTTGGACCCCAAATACAGTCTCAAACAATCATCCTCAATTTGATAAGTGAATACTGTAAAATCTAGATTTTTTTATCAATTTTTTTCAAAGTTGGTATTAAATATTAGGAAATAAGTATTACCAAAATAAAAGTTAATTCGTGCAAAATCTACCACATTAGATTACATGTGTAGAAGAATAATTTATCTACATCTTGAGGCGCTAGTACGACATATTGGACCAATAACACGACAATGCATATTTTAACTTTTTTCACAAGGCATCACACAAATAATTTTATACACCATTTGACTTATAGTTGTAAGATATCTAATAAAACCGTTGCTGAAATTGAGATCTCATTTAAAAAAAAAGATATCAAATATCTGGAATTTACGTTCTCATTTTACACAAGTATTTCTCCGTGTATATACTACACCTACCACCGCATAAACCACTTAGAACAAAACAAATGAATGAAAATGGCTACAATTTGGAAAATACAAATAATTGGTTCACTTGTTAGCTTTTGAGCCATTGCGCCATTTGTCGCCCCAAGTTTTGTGTTTAAAGGTTCGTCGTGATACCGACATACGACCAACCAAATAATGGAAATAAATAGAGTGCCCCTCAATTATTTGATTAGTTGTCTTAATTTTAATTTTTTATATTCTATTTTAGTTTTCATAGGTAAGGACAAAATTTAAATTCCCATTGCGAATCAGCCACCATAAAGTTATATAAATCTATATACAAATTTACGGATTCTGGTCGGAATTGTGGATATCCAAATTATTGAAAATCCGTTATTATTTTTCCGTTTAAAAAATGAAGTGTATATAACCCAAAAATTGAAACAAACATAAACCCATAAAATCATGGTAATTAAATAACCAAAAGTTCCAAATGTGTATATAATAAGGGGCATAATGGGTAATTAAAAATCATCCACCTTAAGAAATAGGTTGACTCAATATCTTGAACAGGAAAATAACTAACTTGAAAATACAGTCAATGAACCTCATTCGATAAGTAAAAAAGTTAGAATAATTTCTAATAATTGATCACGTATTTGGACTTAAACCTAATTATCCTAAAAAAAATCCATGTTTTTTTTTGTTTGTTGGTCAATGAAAATTAGTTGGGAAAATGTTTATGTTTGACCTATCTGGTATGCTTTCTCTCATTCAGGTTAATTTTTGGTGGTATTACAGTTCCTCATAACTGAATTAATTTCCATGGCATTATTCAATTTTGTTTTACGGTAGTTGAATTTAACAATAAAAGTTACTGACGTTGAAAAACGCTACAAATTCGAACTTCTCAAACTGTTAAAAAAAAAAAAAAAGAGTTTGAAAAAAAAAACGGTGAAAAAAATAAAAAAGCAACATAACAAGTTGTATCATCATTTGTCCGGGGCAGTGTGTAACAACTTGGACCTAATTAATCTCATTAACTAGCTATGAAACTAATCACTATGAAAATAAGCTAGTGTAAATACTTTGTTTTCAAATTATATGAATATCTATACATATATTTTGTTAATTGCAGATTTAGAATGTATGATTTACATGGTTAAACATTCATTTTGGGGATATTAGCAATCTTCTCACTTATATCTTATTATTTTACTGTCTCGACTCTTACTCATCTTGTAATGATTCTTGATGATCAGAACCGTCTACTTTCTAGATAACTTTTTTAAATATAAGCTATGCAAAAAACAACCAAATCATAATCGTTTAACCATTCGATTAGCGTTGTCAAAACTTTGATGTCTAAGTGAGAAACATGGTTTGTCTAGTTATTAGATAACAATTAGATGACTAAACAATTTAGGATTTAGTTAATTTTTTGCATAAATGATTTTTAAAGCGTGATCTAGAAAGTAGGTAGTTCTGAACATCAAACAATATTACATGATGAGAATAAGAGTCGAGAAGGTAAAAGGAAAATGTATAAATGAGAAGGTTGCTACCATTCCTCCTCATCCTGTGTCAACTAAGAAAATAAACCAACCCAAGTTGATAGTACTCATCTATAGTGCCATGTAATGTATATCTACATTGTAAGTACTTTGCATAACTACATAATCAAGGAATATAAGATATTCAACCATTAGCAAAATCAAATATAGGTATAAGATATTTGTTAGTAAAGCTCAATTACTTGGTATCATGCGAAATCTTGAGCCATACCACAGTAGCATATTGAAAATTTGATTGAAATGAACAATATACGTATTCAAATTATTAAACTGATCATAATCAAATAGTGACGTCATATCAATTAAATATTGAAAACGTTCAATAATTGAATTTGTAATTTCACCATTTCAACAAATTTTCTTAGTATCTTTACCTTGTAATATAGATGGTTAGGAACGAGTTTACCAGCACGTGACGTTCTTTGTTCAATAATATATTGTCATGTGCACGTTTTTTTTTACATGAAAAAATGTATGATTAATTCAATAAACCTGTTTTATGTAAATTGCTGTCGTTAGGTGGGTGGCTGTAGTTAACATATGAATTTAAAAGCATGCGAGGAGCGTTTTCTCAAAGAAGGCGTCAATAGGATCGCCCCTAAAATGACCAAACTACCCTCTACATATGACCGTTGTTTGTTACAAACATGCGACTAGCAAGATGACTTGTGTCGTCATTTCATATTTTTATTACTTGATGACAACACACGTGCGATGGTGTGCCACCAAAGCATTCAAAATAATTATTTAAAAAGCAAAACAAAAGTCAGAAAAAAAAACAGAAAAGAAATAAAAATCAAAGACAGACACATCATAATCATCTTTCTTTTCTAATTCCATCCTTTCTCTCTCCTAAACCCGTTAGACGCAGACGCACACAGAGACAGAGACAGAGACAAACCCCAGATCCCCCTCTTTCCTCAACCAAAAAAAAAAAAAAACAAGGCCATATCCGACTTCTTTCTCTCTCCTCTCACGCTTTCTCTCTCTACATTTTTCTGAAACAACGTAGGAAGAAGAAGATACCCCATTGTTGATTGAAAGCTAAGTCTCTCTCTCTCTCGCTCTCTGATACACACAACAAATAAGTGTGAATGTGAAAGCTAAGTCTCTCAGAAGCACTTTCCGTAAAAACCCAGCAAAATCCATCCCTTCTGGTTCCTCAACATTCACTCTCTCTGTCATGGGGCTTGGTTATTTAATTCCTCAGGGGATTCTGTGATTTGGGTATTCGAGCTGAGATGGGTTTTGCGTTTCGGACCAATGTGGGTTGAATTGGAGGGGTTTTCGGTGTTGTTTTTCGGGGGGCGTCTTCGGATCTTGAGAAGCAATGGCGTTGTTTAGGAAGTTCTTCTACCGGAAGCCGCCGGACGGGCTTTTGGAGATATCTGAGAGGGTTTATGGTATGCTTTTCTGGGCTTTAATTTCTTTCAAATTTGGCTTATTGAAGATGATGTTTGTTAAATTTGTGTAATGGCTTGAATGTGGTTGGTGTTACTGGGATTTTTCGTTCTTTTTGTTCGTGTTTTGTTGTTAGAATCTCAACTAAGAGCTGCTTGTTTGCAATTTGAGAAGATGTCTATATTTGGAGATGCATATTTACTGTGTCTTTTGGGATTCCTAAGAATGAAGTGAACTGCATTAGTTGGACAGAATCTGCATGGACGGAACTGCATTTGTTTGATCAATACAGACTTTGGGGAGGCTCTGTTAATATGTCCTGGGAATAGGGTTTAGGGTTGATTTGTGGACAAGTTTAAAGTTCCCGTGTATTGCTGGAATTTAAGTTGGTACTTCATTTGCACACAGACACAAATTATGAAATTTTATTTTGGTGTGGTGATATACAAATTTCGCTCAGATACAATGTATGCATTAATGTGGAATTTATCCATTTATTTATGTTCTTTATATACTTCCTAATATGTTTATCCTTCAACAGTTGAACGCTGATGAATGTTTCAGAAGGAAACAATTTGTTTTGTATTTGCTGGCTTGTTCACGTTTTCTGTGTATAGTTATGCACGTACGCTGCAGAAGAATTTAAACTATGTCTATTTACATGTTGGTAACTGTTTTCTCTGCACATGTAGTTTTTGATTGCTGTTTTACCACGGATGTTTTGGAAGAAGATGAATATAAAGTCTACATAGGAGGCATAGCAGGACAACTGCATGACCAGTTTCCTGATGCTTCATTCATGGTCTTTAACTTTCGAGATGGGGAAAACCAAAGCCTGCTTTCCAACATGTTGTCTGAGTATGACATGACAGTAATGGACTATCCTCGCCACTATGAAGGTTGCCCACTTCTTACAATGGAAGCGATCCACCACTTCCTGAGGTCAAGTGAAAGCTGGCTTTCACTCGGGCAACAGAATGTGCTCTTGATGCATTGTGAACACGGTGGGTGGTTGGTATTGGCGTTCATGCTGGCTGCACTCTTGATTTACAGGAAGCAGTACACTGGGGAGCACAAGACGTTGGACATGATTTACAAGCAAGCACCTAGGGAACTTTTGCAGTTAATGTCACCGTTGAATCCAATGCCTTCGCAACTGAGGTATTTGCAGTATATAACAAGAAGAAATGTGGGATCAGAATGGCCTCCACTGGATAGGGCGCTTACGTTGGACTGCATCATCATTAGATTTATTCCTAATATGGACGGAGAGGGAGGTTGCTGTCCAATATTTAGAATATATGGACAGGATCCTTTTATGGCTGCTGATCGAACTCCTAAAGTTTTGTTCTCAACTCCAAAAAGGAGCAAACTAGTACGACATTACAAGCAGGTGGTTGATATCATTTTACTCTCATTTATATGTTTTTTCTTTTGGTAATTGTAGATTGTAGTTTTCTCTTCCTGAACAAGAAAGAGTGTTTTGTTGGTAATTTGTTCTCATGTACTTGGATCGTTTACTCTTCCTACAATTGTACTCTTAAGTTCTTAACTGCCCTATTGGAAGTTGCCGGAAATTTGTTCTCATGTGCTATTATCTTAAGTAGGATAGTTGTATGTCATGGTTTCATTTATCTATATGTTGATGCTTTGCTTTCAACTTTGTTTTAATTCTTAACTTCTTGGTGCAGGCAGATTGTGAACTAGTTAAAATTGATATACATTGCCATATCCAAGGTGATGTGGTTCTAGAGTGTATTAGTCTGGATAGTGATCTGGAACGCGAAGAGATGATGTTTCGGATCATGTTCAATACGGCCTTTATAAGGTCCAATATTTTGATGCTTAATCGTGAGGACATAGACATGTTATGGAATGTTAAGGATCAATTTCCCAAGGATTTCAGAGCAGAGGTATTCATCTACCCTTTGCGTTCTCCTTTATGTTTAGTGAAATTTCAACTTCATGTTTAGGAGCAAATTATAATCATTATCACTGCTGTTAATAAATTTATCTGGATGAAGGTTCTTTTCTCAGAGATGGATGCTGCTTCTTCTCTTGTATCTATTGATTTGCCTGGTATGGAGGAGAAAGATGGCCTTCCTATAGAAGCTTTTGCAAAAGTTCAGGAGATGTTTAGCAACGTGGATTGGCTAGATCCAAAGGCAGATGTAACACATGTGCTCCAAAAGATTGCCTCGTCAGGCGCTCTTCATAAAATGGATAATGCTTCTTTGGATAATGTAGAAACAGGCAGCTTGTTGCTGGAATCAACTCCTGAAAAACTTAAATCAGAAGTGAAGTCATCAGAAAATGATATCAAGAGTCCCACATTCGTGGCTCAGGGGAAACATGATAGTGCTTCTGGTTATACTACAGAGACGGGGAGCTTTTTTCTGGAATCAATTCCTGAAAAAATTCGTTCAGAAGTTAAATCAATAGAAAATGATGTCAGGAGCCTCACATCTGTGACTCAGGGGAAGCATGATGGTGCTTCTGCTCATACCACAGAGACAGGCAACTTATTGGTAGAATCACTTCCTGGAAAAGTTGAATCAGAACCAAAGGCAGCAGAAAATATTATTAAATCAGAAGTGAACTCATCAGCAACTGATATCAAGAGTAGCACATCTGTGGCTCAGGGGAAACATGATAGTTCTTCTGCTCATGCTACAGAGACAGCCAACTTGTTGGTAGAATCACTTCCCGAATGCCGTAAAACAGAACCAAAGGCTTCAGAAAATAGTATTAAGAGTCCTCCATATATGGGTCTTGGGAAACTATCTGTCTCCAACATTCAACCATCTCTAGACAGCGGTTTAATTAGAAAAAAGATTGAACCCCAAGACCTACAAGCTGCTCTCCTACGCCCTACCCATTCTAAAATCATATCTCAGCGAGCACGTCAAGGTTCCCTATCTGCACCAGTTTCATATTGTAATTCCTTGCAAGGATCGCCTGTGCCGATATCAAGATATCAAAGTGCACCCTCGGCCCTTGGCATTACAGCTCTGTTGCAGGATCACGCTGCATATAATAGGGAAGAAGAAATCCGACAGCCTGAAACTGTATCTCCCCCATTGCATGCCACATCAGCTCCTGATTTAACTCTACGGTCTCTACCTAAATCTGTGCAGCCTGGTAAGTTGTCTTTTCCTGCACCACCACCTTCCTCGTTGCAATTTTCTGGGCATGGAACTGTAGAAAAGATTTCTGTTGCTACTCCACCTTCTCCTCTGCCACCAGAACTTCCACAACAAACTTCAAATTCCCCAGAGTCTTTGCTTACCGAACACACTAAAACTACATTACAGGGTAGAGGTCAGTCAGCATCTGTTCCTCGTCCCCCTCCACCTCCACCTTGTAATCAGTCAGTGACATCTTCATCCTCTGATAGCAAGGGCTCAATTTCATTTCCCCCTCACCCTGCACCTCCTCATTTTTCAAGAGCATCTCCATCTTCCCCGGTCAAGAACTCAATTTCAGCTCCCCCTCCCCCTCCTCCACCCCCATCTTTTTCAGGGTCATCTCCATCTCTCTCCGTCAAGAATCTAATTTCATCTCCCACTCCTCCTCCTCTGCTCTCTTCTTTCTTGGAGGAATCTCCATCATCCTCTATCAAGAACTCAAGTTCAGCTCCCCTTGCTCCTCCCCCTCCTTCATCCTTTCCAGGAACACCATCCTCTGTCAAGAACTCAGTCTCACCCCCCACTCCCCCTCCACCTCCCCCTTCCTTCCACGGAACGTCATCCTCTGTCAAGAGCTCAGTTTCAACCCCACCTCCCCCTGCTCCACCTTCTTTTTCAGGAATATCACCATCATCCACAGTCAAGACCCCCTCCATTGCAGCTCCCCCTCCCCCTCCACCTCCACCCCCTGGTTCTGCTTCTTCAGCGGGCACGTCTGGACCCCCTCCACCTCCTCCACCTCCTCTATGTTCAGGCCCTGGCTCAACTTCGACTGTAACACCTTCTGCACCACCACCGCCCCCTTCTCCAGCTTTGGCACCAAAGGAATCCTTATCCCAGAATGCTGCACCTGTGCCACCTGTACCACCTCCTCCTCTTCCCAACGGGGTATCAAAATCTGGTGGTTCCCCCACATCCAACTCCAGGGATAGTAATGGTAATATTCCTTCAATTCCTGGACCACCTTCTGGTGTTCCGTTTAGTCTGAAGGGACGGGGCTTAACGCGTCCAAATTCCAGAAATCAGCCTCAACCTAAAAAGGCCAATCTGAAGCCATATCATTGGCTAAAATTAACAAGAGCGATGCACGGAAGCTTATGGGCTGAAGCACAAAAAGCTGATGAAGCAACCAAGTATGCCACTTCTGTACATAATTTATTAGTTTTTATAAATTCATACAATTGGCACCCTATTATTCTGAATCTGTTTGCTCTGCTCCAGGCCTCCAGAGTTTGACATGAAAGAACTCGAGAGTCTTTTTTCTGCAGCGACTCCAAATTCAGACCATGGGAATACAGGAGGAAAATCTGGTGGTCGTGCCAAAGGACCTAAATCTGAAAAAGTTCAGCTGGTAATTTGCATTGTATACTGGTTTTACTTCATTTGTGGGTAACTAGAGTTGTGTCAATCTGTTAATACAGGGTGGGCTTACCTGACCTAGTTTACATCAGTAATGTTCCTCACCGGGTCCCTCAAGGAGAGTTTTGATGTAACGTGTATATTATGGATCAAATTATTAATTCAGCAGTATGTGCAAGTGGAACTTCATAGTATGTTTGCACAGAACCAATAGCAATTGTGCTTGGTCATAAAGTCTATTATTGCTTGCAAGAGCTCTCCTTTTGTCATGTTTTTGCATATTGGAAAAAATCTGGTAAATATGTTATTGCTAGTTAACTGGCTTGAAGTGAGTATCCGTCTAGCGCGTTGCCAGTTGTACCTTTTTTTGTTGTATTGAATTGATTGAATATAGTCTTCCTTTGCCACCTCAAGTCTAATGAGAAATTTACTGGTCCTTGCAGATTGAGCTAAGGCGGGCATATAATTGCGAAATAATGCTTACCAAAGTTAAAATCCCTCTGCCTGATTTGATGGTAAGCTAAACCTAAATGCACATGTTTGCTTGTATATTCTCAACAGTTTGAGTTGAGTCTGTGGTTCTGTAAACAAATAGATGAGAGTTAAATACTGATTAAGTTACAATTTCAAAACTTCAAATACTAGCAACTAAGTGGTGCTGTTTCTTTGCTGAAAAGATGCATGATATGAACTTTCTTCTGATTTTTGGATGCTGGGTGCAATGATCTTAGTACAAAAGTTCCTACTTTAATGATAGCTTTTCTAATTTGTTCCTTTTCTTTCCTAACCGACATCTTTCAGAGTTCAGTGCTTGCCTTGGATGATTCTGCATTAGATATTGATCAGGTTGAGAACCTCATAAAATTTTGTCCAACAAAAGAAGAGATGGAATTACTCAAGGTACTTATATCTAGTTGTAATCTTCTGCTCCATGCCACTGTGAGAGTTTCTATAAATATGCCCTTGTTATTTTTTACTTGAAATTGCTTACAATAGTATATAAGGCTTCTGTTTTCTGAGTAACAAATCATGTTTTGGTGCTCAGGGTTACAATGGAGACAAGGAAAACTTGGGAAAATGTGAACTGGTGAGTGGATTTTACGTTTTCCCTCTTTCTCTTACATTTCCTTTCTTTTCAATTGAGAATTCATTTTGTTGACAGCAAGGCAAGTGCTGACTTTATAATTCTGTGCATTTTAATTATATGCATAGCTTGCTGTTGCTTATCGTTCGGCTGAAATAAAATATATTTTGGTGTCAACTGCATAACTCTTAAGCTGCTCTTTGAATTTAGAGTCTTAGTTTTGTATTATTATTGAACTGTTTGGGAGAAATCACTTTGATAAGCATCTTAACTCTTCTTCACCCATCCTCCAGTGTCTCTCTCTACATTTTATGCTTTAATTAATTGCTTTGTGCCCTTTATGACAGTTTTTCCTTGAATTAATGAAAGTGCCACGGGTAGATCCCAAGCTCAGAGTTTTCTCATTTAAAATACAATTCCATACCCAGGTGAGGGGACTGTATTTCTAATCATTTTATTCCCAATGCTCTCTGTTTCTGTTGTGCTTCGTGTTATTCACTTGTCCATGTGTTGCAATTTGTCAGGTTTCCGACCTCAGAAAGAATTTGAACACCGTCAATTCAGTGGCTGATGAGGTAAACATTTTTTCATTTTTTAGTACTTATGTTTTCATTTGTGGTTGCAAAATTCACCTCTTATATAATCTATTTCTACTAATGTGCTTATCAGATCAGAAGTTCGGAAAAGCTGAAAAGGATCATGCAAACCATTCTTTCTTTGGGTAATGCCTTGAATCATGGGACTGCAAGAGGTGAGTGGGTTTTGTTGGTTACCATTTTGTGTTAATACATCATCATGATGTATACAGTTTGAACATGTGGTGAATCACTGCATACATTGACTATGGTGTGATAAAAATGCAACAAAGTTGCAAGTTAGGGTTGGGCAGATGTGTAATTGTGCAAAAATGTAGTAAAATAGGCTCCGTTGTCCTTGTTTTGTGGTGATTAATTTTGGTCTTAGTCTTTTTACTAGAAGCTCCAGTACCTTGTATTCTTTCTTAGTGCTTGCAGTTAGTTTTTTTTTAATTATACCTGTAGGTTCTGCTATTGGATTTCGATTGGATAGTCTCCTTAAGCTCACTGATACACGAGCCCGGAATAACAAGATGACTCTCATGCATTACCTCTGTAAGGTGATTTCTTTAAGCCCTTTAGTCCATTGTTTTAATCTTTTGCGGAACTTCTTCTCCTTCACTTTGTGCATATTGATCTGGAGAAGTTTAAGCATATAGAAAGCATTTATTTGGTTAAGTCCCAAACTGCTCTTATAGAGTTGTTCGGTAAGTGTAGAATTTTAAACGTTGACAATTCTAGTCATAAAATTCATCTCCAACAAACCACAGGTGCTTGTGGAGAAGCTGCCAGAACTTCTTGATTTTCCGAAAGACCTAGTAAGTTTGGAGGCTTCAACAAAGGTATTATGTTCTCTCATCTTTTTCTTCCCTAATTCTTGTAGGTACATTGAACTTTTATACATTTGGTGCGACTGAGCTAAATTTTAATTATGATGTAGGTGCAATTGAAATATTTGGCAGAGGAAATGCAAGCCATTAGTAAAGGGCTAGAGAAGGTTGTGCAAGAGTTGACTGCCTCAGAAAATGATGGTCCTGTGTCAGAAACGTTTTGCAAGGTGACATGCATAAACTATTTGGCATATTTGGCTTGCAGAAACTAAGTTAGATGACGTAATTGGCTCACATTAAAACTTATAGACCGTCATAATAAACTCTTGATCACCAATAGCAAAGTTCAACAACCGCCTCTCATTCAAGTTGTTTTACAAAGATCATAATGTGCTTGTAATTTCATCCTGTTTTTGGTAAATCTATTTTGATGCTAATTTAATTTATATACTGAGAAATGTTCAGACGCTAAAGGAGTTCCTTGGTCATGCTGAAGCTGAAGTGAGGTCGTTGGCGTCACTTTATTCTAGTGTGGTATGTATCAATTTTTTTTAAGCTGTTCGGTTTTCTTGTGACCTCTAAGAGAAACATTGTTAAACTTACCTTCAATGTGGTTGTCTTCAGGGGAGAAATGCAGATGCATTGGCGCTTTATTTTGGGGAAGATCCTGCTCGTTGCCCATTTGAGCAAGGTACATTTTTTCTAACTTTGTTGTACTTCTCGTTCTCTATGAATCATAAGTAATTCTTTTCATCCATAAATATTCTGTGATGATTCAGAAGTAGTCTTGGTTTTTACCCTCTGCGTTGAGTGTCGGGCATTCTTAGGAACGTGCAAACTGTTTATTGATACTCTGACTAGATGCTAAGAATGAAGTAATGCGATTTCTCTGACAATATTTACTCTTTAACTGCATTATCGTATTTTCTAATTGAGTTTTGAAATTTGTCATGCAGTTGTATCTACTCTGCTCAACTTTGTGAAGTTGTTTGTCCGAGCGCACGAGGAAAACTGTAAGCAGCTTGAATTTGAAAAGAAGAAAGCACTCAAGGAGGCAGAAAATGAGAAGATGAAAGCGGGAAATCTTTCCAAAAAGGAGTCCGAGCTCTTGATACGGACTCAGTTTAAGAGTGCCAACATTAAGTCATAATGATATATATCACCATATTCCCCTTAGCAACCGAAGCTGTTCTCCAGTGGATATATTTTTTCACTCCATGGATGAAATCCGTTTAAAGGATCGAGAACACTAATACGACTGAGACATCCGATTCTGGTGACGCGCAGAAGAATGTTTTCCTCATCATTTTAAAGTAAAGCCAGCGGTATACAGAAGGCAGAGATCCACTTTAAGTAGTAAGCTCATTTCATCCTCTAGTTTTGTTTTCGGAACTTCTGATCGGTCTCTTGTGATTTCATAGTTGTTTTCGTTAATACGGTTTAATGTTTTCTGGAGCAGAGATGCTGGAGTGTATACGGAGTCCGGTTCGACAAGTTACTTGTACGATACGACTGAAGAGTTTTGTTGTATAAATATACGCAGTAGCTAGCTTTCTAGGTTTCCTTTTCGGCTTTCCCATCACTAATTTTAGTTATATTATTTCATATGTATATTTGTTTTAGTTGTAGGGATGTAAATCTTTGATACAAGAGAATAGAAAAGGCAATATAATCTAAAATTTTTGAGAAAGGGCCATATGAATGACAAAAATTGTAGTATGCTCTAACGTATCTAATGTGCTGACATCTTTTACCGTTCTAAAACGCCAATAAATAAGATACACCGGAGCATACTAGAAAATCCCATACGAATAAAGACAATCGAAAGTGATGCAGAAAAACTACCAGTTGCTCTCCCTCCCAACGGCTCTTAGTATAGAGGAAAGGACAAAGACCAGAGCTATGCTCTTTTGGTAGGTTTTGGTCTTTGTCTTGATGCTCTAGTCAATTGCTCTTGTTGGCTACAACTTTAGGTTGGTATCGTTATTCAACTAAATGGATAGTGACATGGTGAAAATGGTTAATCATGTGGTATAGTCAAATGCCTAGTCCAAGTTTCCATGACGTATAGCACAAATCACTCTCATGTCACTGTATGCACACTTGTTCAAGTTTGAAATTCTCGTGCGGAATTGAAGATAGGACTTCTGGTGAATGAGTGAATGTTCAACCATTTGAGTTGTAAGTCGTTCAATATTAATATTGCTCGTTTTCGATTATGATTGAATTGGACTGAATAACTTATAAAATACGGTATATGTTGAAAGGTAGAGGTGATTGATCGGAAGGGATTGGATAATCCTGCCATTTTTTTGTGGGAATTTGAACAGATAAGTTTCCTTGACGAATTATCCATCTTCTACTTTCAAGTTTGATAAAATTTCTTCATTTCTTTTTTTCTACATATATCTTGAATATATGGAGTTATCCGCTCACGTGAAGATGATTGTGAAAAGTTGAACATTTAGGCCCTTCTTCATCAAAAACTTTGATCATCCTCACCATGTATTTGACACTTGACAGTATTAGGTTTTTATTAATGGACATGACGGTGTTAAGTCTCATACGCACTGTCTAACAAAAATAATTACATAAAAATAATCACCATTAATCGATTTTTTAAGCTAATCATCGGTTAATTTGGCCTGTCGATCTGCAGGTCTTGTAATCGTACGTGCAACTGCCGCAGCTAAAGCTTGTGTGAAATTAGGATCCTTGGCTAACGAAGCAACGTAATCTTCAACTCTTACGTCGCAATTCATGCTTTGAGGGCTTCCCAATACTCCATTTTCTTGATTAGTGGAGCCCGAGAGAGTAAGATCAAGGGTTACAGGCTCCGGCGGAGAAGGACTTATACTAATCACGTCGTTATTATTCGCGGAACCACCTGAAGGAAAAATAATGGGCATAATAATGTTCTTATGATCAGCAGCTGCAGCTACTGAACATGAAAATTGTCGAAATAGTACGGAATCATCGTTGATGGCGTCGTGGTTGTGCTCTCCTTCGTACGTCGCCATGAGGACGGACTTATCCTCTATGCATCTCTGTACCTGAAATTGAGGCAGAGGAAAACACAGGATTAACAAGTATAGTTTAGCTAGAAGAACAAAATATTAGTGAATTCATTTGTAATTGCATTGTTTTTTACAGAAGTATATATATTTATGATTAGTAATCAATAAAAATCTTAATTTCTTTTGGAAAAATGATTCATTTATAGGTACCTTCTTTTTGACAGGGCATAGAGGAGCGAAGGAACACCTGAAATAAGCTCGAGGGGATGCAGGGTTGTCTTTGGTGACCTTCTGTCCGTATTTCCTCCATTGATATCCATCTTTTACAATCTATATTAATTTAGTTCAATTAAATTCACAATTAATATTAATAAATAAACCCCAATAGTTTTAGGTTTATATCTAATTTTCTACATTATAAGGGAGGACTTGACTTACAAGGCTTTTGTCTTTGGAGTCGGTTTTCACAAGGAACCGTGATGTTTTATTGTGGGATGCCGGAAACTGATCACGATGCAAATCATCGGTTCTCGGTCTCTTGTTAACAATCGGACCATTGACATTCGTGGTCATGGTATGTCGATGATCACACGGTTGTTGTTGGATATGCATTTGGTGGTGGTGGTGGTGCTGCTCAAGTGTAGAGCATTTGGTGGTCATAGCTTGAAGCAGGAATCTTAGGGTTTCATTTTCTTTCCTCAAACGTTGCAAGTCTTCTTGGATATTATTGTCTGCCTGATCGATCATCATCAACAATAAAACAAAAGCAAAATCAATCAAACGATTTACATTATTCAACCCTAGCTAGGCATGAAAAGTTCGTGGGGTTAACCCAAGAGGTGAAGGTGCGTGCGGAAATGAGTTAGGATTATGTTGGGTCCAGGGTTTGATTCCCTCCGTTATAACCCAAAGGGAAAAACACGTATACATAATCAAATTCAATACCTTTTGATTGTTACGAGCATCCATGTTTATAGAAACAAATAAGTTGATGTAAAGATTCAAGAGCCTGCAAATTGCTGATTTAAGTAGACTGTTAACTAGCTAGGGAGAAGAACGATATGCTATATCTGCAGATGGGTATACCAAAGGTCCTTTATGCAAGGATTAATATATAATCCGATGAAGTAGCTATATATATATATAGGTTCAGGGTAGTTGTTGTGGGTCTTGAATCTTGGCTGTTAAATTCAAGGAACTTTCACAATTGATTCAACGCGCAGGTGGTAGTGGCTTTAATTGCTGGCGTGGCTGAATATATAAGGGAGAATTTGTATTGAATAATAAACTGAATGTGTTGGAAAAATATAATGATATGATCATGAGTGACGCTCTGATAACTCGTAACATGCAACGACGTCATCATATGCGACGTCATTCATGGGAAACTACGTAAGCAGTAGTTGTCCTAAATATATATTTGTGCCGTGTATATTTCTTTCTGCCATGGCTATGCATGGGTCCAATATGCTTGTTCGAGGAGCCTTTTGAATCTTGACGATTGGTTATATTATGGTCTTCGGTGGCTCACTTTATTTCACTCTTTTGCCTTTTGATATTCTAGGAATAAAGGTCAATACAACTCGTAAAAACAAAGAAAAGGAAACGTGGCTTGTTGGGATTTTCTTTAGGGTATCTTTGCAACGTTATTGTTGTTGTAAGTACCTAATTACATTAAAAAAAATGTGATTCCATTACTTAATTGTGCATTTTGTGTATATATATTCATCATCTAACAACTTTTTTCGAAAACTTTCAAAAACACATCTTTTTTATCAATAGGAATGAAGATTCAAACTTAGCATTTTTATCACCGTTAAAAAGAAAAATACTAGTACCAAACTAAAAGCTAGTTGGCAGTGGAGAACGAGAAATTTCGGGTATCAATTGCCGTACATGAACCCTATAGAAAAAGGTTACTGACCCAAAAATTTGGTGAATGTTATATTTGAAATTTATTTTCCTTAACAGTATTGGTTGTATTTATACCAATTTAAAAAAAGAAAAAAAAGCAGGCATCAAAGTTTTCTTCCTCACGAGATAGGCTTGAAACAGGAAGCTATCAGCTATGGCTTCTCTTTTCGACGTTAGTGGAGAAGGCAAAGAGCTTTTCCATCTCAGGGAGATCTCATATCTTCTAGCTAAACAATCAGTACAAAATTCAAGTTTTGCGAAAAATTTGCAGGGGCTGTGGCCATCTTTGGTCTCTCTTATGTTCTGTTTCTGCTAGTTGGTACATAAACGTCTTGGAAAATAGTTTTCACAATGTTAACAACTTATAATTTTTTACTAGTCTTCTCTCTAAGCCCTTTATTATTTACCCTGATTAATTAAAATTTACTTTCATATGACTAGCTACTCATTATGGTAATTAAAGATGGAATTCAAGAAGAGTAGTAATATTTGCTAAGTGGCAATGACCAATGGGAACATAATAACAGCCCACAAAATAATAAACAAATGAACGTAAGCGTACGGGAAGCCACCTCACAGAAACCCAAAAGTCTTTGTTTTTTAACATATTCAGAGGTCAATGGTTGTTGAAGTCAATCGCGTAAAACGTCCACAGACAAAAGTGACAAATTAACCAACAAGGAGAAGCTGATCAGTCCTTGCACGAAGCCTTCCCCACCACCCCCACTTCATCACATGACTCTCTTCACTCTTTCTTCATAATATATGTGGAGAGATTTTTTTCCAATTATAAGGTATTTGAGGAGCACTCCACATGTTAAAAATATGAGTAGAAAAAATAATATATTTTTTTAATTTATTTTATGACACCTGGAGTACTTATTTGAATATCGGGTACTTTGAAAAATTTCTCATATATGTTTGTCTATAATTATTTTTTGTATTATATTCATTGGTCACTAGCTCTATTACTAATTTAGGGCTCGTTTGGAAGTGTTTTTAAAATGACTAAAAGCGCTTTTAGTAAAATTGTTTTTAGGTTTCAAAAGCACTAGTTATGTACTTATTGCAGGAAGTACTTTAAGTGCTTTTCCAGTATTCACTTGCATTTTTACTAAGAATTAGTTTTAAAAATAATTTCATCAAAAATACTTTCAGTCATTTTAGAAGCACTTCCAAACGATCCCTTAGTAATACATTTAAAAAAGTAATTTTCACATGCTATTTTTTTTTTTACAAATGTATCTGTTTATTTTTATTTTTCGAATTGAAGAAATAAACAAATCAAGACATATATTAGAGTAAATCTACACGTTACTCGTAATTGAGCAAAGAGTGTGCAGTAACAAAATCATTTTCTTTACATTAAGTTCGAATACTCATTATGCTAATGTTTGTTCACATGAATAAGAGTAATGCAATGGAGATCACATCTTTATGGTAATGTGGTCTAAAAATATAGTTACTTTATTCTTTAGGAATGCGTTACTTCTCAGTCAAAGTTCAAGTAAAAAAGTAATTAACAAGTTATGTTAATTAGTGAAAATCGTATATACATATATGTATCTGCATTGCTGTATATACTATATGTTTAAGCTATATTCCAGAGTTGATTTTAAAAAAATAAAATGCCTTTAAATTCAAAATATCACATCATATTCCAGAATTTCACCAAGCATATTGATCATTAGACCCATCAGAGCCGGCCCAGACCCAAGGCGAGCAAGGCCCAAGCTTTGGGCCACATCTTTGAGTAAGGCCTCAAATTTTTATAAGTGTTTATATAGAACATAAAATAATTAAAAAAAATTGAATTGAGAATTTTCATGTGAGGCCTATACTTCCTTGACTCTTCGGCGTCTTCACTTTGTCAAACATAATTATGTCTACTAGGAAATTCGAATATGGGTATGAAAAGCTTAGAAAAAAAATTTTGAAAAACTAATTCAGTCTCAAACAGAAGCTCTTGATAAATTTGTTATTAAGAATACAGAAAATAGGGTAGAAGAAGTTTTTCAAAATTGAAACTAATAGAATCTTATTTTCGAATGGATTAGCCATGCTATCTATTGAAAAACGTATGTTAGAAACGCTTAAATACGAAGACATAATCGATAAATTTGCATCTCAAAAAGCAAGAAGATTGATTTTCCAGTGAGAACTAAAAAGAACTTAGTAATTAATATCCACATTTTAAATTAAGAGTTGGATGCATGTGAACAACCAACTTCTTACTTAAAAGGGCTACGTTGAGGGCTTCATGGTAGCTCTATTGCTCTAGTTATTGCAGCAAGAGTGATCTTTTTGCCATACACATCAATTTTTTTTTTATTTGATAAAAGAAATTATAATAAGGCCTCATTTTTTATTTTTGGCTTTAGGCCTCAATCTCTATTGGGTCGGCTCTGGACCCATAAGTCTTGCAAATAGAAAAATATCACATACTGGTGAGGATAGTAGTTAGTACGTACTAGCTAGTGCCAAACGACCACTTGGAGTTTGGGGTATACTGATCTTACAAGTACTCGTCCTCAGTTACTGCTGAAAAGCTCCATTACAAACTACAAGTCGTTTTCACGTGTGAAGATATTTTCTCTGGTCATAGAGAAAGAAAACCTAGAAGAGCCAATACGAGACACATATCATTAGTTACATTCCAAGACTTTCCTACTTTCCTAATTGATTGATTGTCCTTTATAATCTGAATTGCGTGAGTATAACTCATCAGCGATAGGTTCAAAAGGTCTAGTAGCATAGTTGATTAAGTGCATTCACATTTATGTTAGAAATTTTGAGTTCGAAACTCTCTTTCTCATTATCTCGCTGTTTACACTGAAAAATACCCGTTGGATTTATCGGGCTTAATTGGGATTACAAATTGATGGGCTGAGCCTAAAGTGAAAGGCCCAGCCCAAGTCCAAAGAAACTGAAAGAGAAAAGGAAATATCTACTCCTGCTAGAGTACTCAAGTGCCTACCCCGTTAAGAACATTCAATGCAAATATATTGGCGGCATGGGAAAAGGCATTCAGAGGATGACTAAGTCTAGATGACGATTGCCAGGTGAAACGACAACAGCCACGTAGGGCACCCAGCTGTCCACATGAGCTTTGGGCCATGACTTATAACTGAATATTGGGTTGGGCCTAACCTAAAGGCCCAACCCAGGCTAGTAAAACAAAACAGAAAGAAGTCTGAACAACATTTAATGCAAAACGCTGGGCAAATTGGAGAGAACCAGACTACGAATAAAGAACTCTTTCTCAGTGGGAGTAGGCTGCCCAGAGGTACTACATGTGCTTTCCAGAGGAAACCCTTCTTCACTTTAAAGGCAGAGAGCAGGGACGGCAATGACGTGGGCTCCCTGCTGGCCTATATAAACAGAGGGAAGATCCAGAAACAAAGACACTCAACCAAATCAAAAACAGAACTCATACGTTCAAACCTACAGGAAGAAACCTCTGAGGAAATCCCTCAAGCTCTTTCACAGATATTAGATCTTTATCTTTATCTGTTGCTCTCGTTCGCACTACTTGTGTAGCTAGCGATTCTGAGAAGTTCAAAGACCAGTTACCCAGGATCATATATCCAAAACTCCCACGCGGAGTAGTGTTTAGCTCTGCTATCTAACCAACTTGGTGATAGTATCGATTAGAATCTTGGACCAGAGGGTCTTTGATTTGTTTTTCCCTAGGAACCAGTACTTAAAACCATTCCCGATACACATTGTAAACCATCCCGATGGAACTAAACCCATCCCGACAGGCTATTACCCAGGCTTTGATGAACTCGAAATGTAATAAAATTGATCTTATCTTTATTTGATGTTTTTTACGTTCAGTTCTGACTAACTGCCTTTAATTAAATTGTCCTTACATTCAGTTTTTACATTCAGCGTTTACTTTACAGTCTTTATTTTTATGTACGTTTGAGCGTGGGAGGTTCTCGGCTATAACCAGTTATACCGAAATCCCATCTCAAACTATCTCTGGTATAACATCAAGAGAGAATAAAAGTCCTTAATGAGCAAGGCAAACAACGAACCTAACAGTTCATATATATATATATATATATATAAGACGCCAATCCGATGAACGAAAGTCATATTACTTGTGGCGCAAGTATCTAATAAACATTATATCTTTCTATTGGCAGAAGCCAATAGTGGCACGCCTAACAAACATTAAATACAACACAAGGCCTCGCGAACATCCTTCTGAAGGGATAGGAGCTGAGCCTGTTGAATCAGTCGCCAAATAGAAAGGTTCGAGACCAGCGATCGGGCCGACTCGATATATTCCGAGCCTGCATCCTGCAAAAGGCTTCGCGAACATATTTTTGGCACGCCCAGTGGGACACCTTTCTTGACGTTTTATGCCCAAGCATAAAAGAAAGGACAGAAGAAGCTCATTTTCTCAAACACAGCTTCAAATGACGGGAAAAGACGTTATGTCCATCCCGACAGACTTGGGTCAAACTTCACTAGAGACCCAAGCCTCCAGCCAGACGCCCAGAAGTAGCATGGAGGAACTCCAGTCCTCCATGATCCAGATGATGAAAACCATGGAAAGGATTGCTTTGGACAACATAACAGATATTAGAAATCTGTGCACATCATCCAATAATGTCCAGAGCAAGATCGACCAGGGTTTCTCATTCCTTTCTAATCAACTGACTGGGTTGAAAGGATCATCTGAGAAGCCGATACTGAATATGGGCGGAATGGAGTCATTCAAGCCATTTGTACTTCCAGCAGAGAATCTACCTCTCAAGGGCAGGTTGGAAGATGGGGGCAAGGGATTCGTCACCCCCAACCCGATGGCACAAGACCTTTCATCTGAGGAAAGGTTAGAGATGCCCAACACTTCGCTAGTGGCGGGGGAAAGTCTGTTCCTCAATCCTGCTGACGGTGCAACTAGCGGAGCCCCGAAGGGGAAGCCAGGAAAATATATTCCTAAGAAGACGGAACCCGAAAAGTTCCCTGGCGGTTTCCCTCAGAAGGGAAGACCTGCTTTCACTCCGAGAGCAGGATGGGGAAGAGCACAACCACAAAGGCCATATGTGCCCGGAAGGGGAGGCTTTAACCCTAATGCGTGGAGAAGTCCTGACGTAGAACAGAGTTCAGATGGAAGTCAGGGAGGCCTTCACTGTGGACCAGAAGATCTCGACCTGGTATTATTGCCTGAAGAAGGCGATAATGCGTGAGAAATGAAATAGCCGAGTTGAGACGGCTAATTCTCAGGGGTGTTAGGCCAGAAGTGGCCACCAATCAAAGGCCGGTGTATCAGAAGCCATATCCGGCCTACATCGACGAGCAAAACCCCTTCCCGATGAACTTCAAAGTTCCTAACTTCCCTACTTATAATGGAGAAGATTCATCGGCCTCGTCACTGGAGAACATTAGGAAGTACTCCAACCAGTGCATGGCGTTCGAGGACAACCCCAACTTCAAACTCCGATTATTCGGTAATTCGTTAGTGGGGATGGCATCGCACTGGTATTCCCATTTGACTCCCAACTCTATCCGAAGTTGGGACCAGATGGAAGCAGCCTTTCATGACCAGTTCTACAGGATGGAACCAGAAGTCACTATTAATGACCTAGTGGAGGTCAAGCAGTCTGATCACGAGACCACGGAGGACTTTATCATGAGGTTCAAACAAACCAAAATGAAGTGTAAGTTCCCCATAAGCAATGACCAAGTTGTGGTCATAGCTCAGAGGGCGTTGAAAATCTCCTTGCGTAAAAAGTTTGGAGACGCCAAGTTCAATGACCTTCAGGAAATCGTGGTGGCCGCCACCAAATATGAAAGGCTGTTGGCAGAAGAATCCCAGCATAAGCACTCCTCTAAGGTGCCTTTCTTCAGGAAACCCTCCGTAAACCATCTGGATTTTGAATTCGTTGAGCAATCCGATGGTTGCGGTGATGTTTTTGAAGAGCTGAAGATATCCGTGGTCGAGATGGTTCCACCAACCACCCCAATGATCATAAAAGGGTTGGTGAAACCGGTAAAAGACCAGAGGGCTGCCTTAGAAGCGGGAGGCTATATCCCCAATACATTCGACCTCACTAAAACGTCAGAGATCTTCGACGAGTTAGTGAAGAACAGATGCATCAGGTTGAATCCATAAAAAAGGATGCCCAAGCCTGAGGAACTGAAAGGGAAGAAATACTGTAAGCCCCATGGCTCCTGGAATCACAGTACCGTGAACTGCGTGTCGTTCCGGGATTGGATCCAGGAGATGATCAATAAGGGGAAGTTGGTCTTGGAAAAGCCCCAAGCTACTATGATGGTAGATACTGAGCCCTTCCCAGAGGTTTCAGTGAATATGGTGAACCTAAATTGGCCAAGAAGTGGCCAAAGAAAGGAAACCTTAGACCTCAGTAGGGGGAAGAGTTCAGCAAGCGCCGGTCGGGATGGGAGAGACGAATCTCAACCCGACAGACCTAAGGCGTATATCAAGGGAGGAGTTGTACTGTGCAGCAAGTGCAAGTGCGAGTGCGAACTCCAAATTCTTGCTCCTGGGGCAGTTATGGACCAGGACTTGGTCAGAAAACAAGAAGGGCTGAGACTCAAGGAGATGAGGAGTCCGGCTAGGAATTACGGTCCACATAGCCCTCGGGGGCCACCTCCTCGGAGTAGCATTTTTGAGCGGATTGGGGGCATCAAGAGAAGAGCACAGCAGGAAACTCCCCAATCATCGAGTAGACCACCACCGGCTTCGGAAACCAGACGATGGGTTCCAAGGCCAGTAAAGGAACGACTCACGCGCCCTAAAGAAGTCCTAAGGGTGAAAATCCCCAAGGAGGCGGTAAAGACCCCCATCCCGACGAAGGTAGAAAAACTAGTCGAGGTGGATGGAAAGTGGTATAGGGCCGGAAAGAACGGCCGGGCTGAAGAAGAGCTGTCCAGAACAGCTAAGAGGAAAATACAGAGAAGGTACGGGGCGCACATGCGGTCCCAGACTGACACCTCAGAGGCCTCCACCAGCCAGGCCAATACCAAACCGATGACGACGGTTCAGACAGCCAAGGCCAAACCGACAGTGGATCAGAAGGCTAAGGCTAAACCAGTGGCTACCCAGAAGGCAAGGGTAGTACAGACTTATGTCCCTGTTAAGGGGCAGAAGTCCAACCCGATTGAACATGAGAAACCAGTAAATGGTATCCATGTCGACGCGATCGGGACAGAACTGATGGAGGTAGAGACTGGAGAGTCTTTACGATCAGAAGCCATGGATTTGGGTATCCATTTTGGGTCAGTAGACATGATTGACGAAGTCACTGCTGAACCCGAACAATTGATAGACTATGGCTCTGATCCTGACGAAATGCTTCCAATTCAAGACAATGAGGAAGCTTTCCAAAGGGCCATCGAGGAGGAAGAATCAGAACAGTGGTTGAGGAGCTTAACTGCTGACAACGAGGCTAGGCAAGCGGATCAGGAAGCTGAGAAGGAACGTGAAACCAATGATGAAACCCCCAGCTTGGTCATCAACATGGTTTTTGTGCTTTCTTCAGTCTTCCATGCTGAACCCGATCAGAAGGGAACACTCGAGGGAGATTATATCTCGAGTGATCCTTCCATATCGTTGATCACTGTGTCTGAAGGACAGGAAGAAGATTTGAGAGTCGAGCCTCAATCTTCGGATGGAACCTTAAACAGGTCATGGCGGATATATGACGAAAAGATGATCTTCGCAAGGCCAAACCAACATATGGCTGCGCATATGAGGCCCATCTACATAACAGCTCATATGGAAGGAGTCCCCTTCTCAAGGGTGATGATAGATGGAGGGGCTTCAGTCAATATCTTGCTGGTGAAAATGCTAAAAAGGCTGAATCTGACCCAAGCAGATTTAATGCCTACGGAAAGCTCGGTATCCAACTTCTCTGGGGGCATCACCAAGACCTATGGTGTTGCACCCTTGGAGGTTGACTTGGGGTCAAAGAAGATTATGGTGGTTTTCTTTGTCGTGGAAAGCACCTCAGTTTATAGTGCTTAACTGGGGAGGGACTGGATACATCAGTCCTTATGCATACCTTCCACTCTACACCAACAGATCGCCATTTACCATGAAGAACCTTCAGAAGGTTCGGAAGGATTCTGGGAGCTGGTACAGGCCGACCCACGACTCGTCTTCCCGACAGCCAGCATTTCAGAGGCAAACTTTTACAATCCGTACATGGGAGCATTCCGATGCACGGGGGCTGATAAAGACGGCCGCCCTACACAGGTGACGGCCCGAAAGCTCCTAGAAAAGGGTGTATCAATGACCCAAGAAGAATGGGACCGACCATTCTTAATCCCTAGCCTCCGATCTTTATGATAAGCACAGCCAACAAGAATAGAGATCGAGTGATGGCAATCCGATCACTGATCCAGAGGCTGGGGGAGTACGGAAAAGAAAGGCGGGCGCTTAAAAGGATTTCATCCAGGGAAGAGGATGGAGATCATGCTAGTGCCTCAACAACCAAGGAAGATTTCATTAAAGCCTTAGACATATCAGCCATCGAGATTGAAGCACAGACAGCCGAATACACTTATGATTTGGATTGGCCTGATGACCTTGAACCGAGCTTTGAGATATCAGAGTTCGTTTCGAGTGAGCCATACCAACCACTGCCAGAGGTCCAAGATCCCTTGGAGACCATTGAGTTAGGGACCGAAGACGATTCAAGGCCAATACGAATCAGTACCCTGCTGTTCTGTGACTATCGGGTAGAGTTGATCAAGCTGTTAACAGAGTTCAAGGACTGTTTTGCATGGCATTATGATGAGATGCCAGGGTTAGATCCAGCTTTGGTAGAGCACAGAATGCCGATCAAAGAAGGATATAAGCCAGTCCAGCAAGCAGCAAGAAGGATGTATAAGGAAATAGAGGAAAAAGTCCAGGAAGAAATAAAGAAATTGTTAAAGGCAAAATTTATTAGACCGGCCAAATATGTGGAATGGCTGGCTAATATTGTACCTGTAATAAAGGTTTTGACTAAGGCAATAAGAATTTGTGTTGATTATAGAAATATTAACGATGCTACCCCCAAAGATTTCTATCCAATGCCTATGTCAGATATGTCTATCGACGCGGCAGCCAATCATATGATTCTATCCTTCATGGATGGAAATGCTGGTTATAATCAAATTAGAATGGCTGAAGCAGATATTCATAAGACAGCCTTTAGATGTCCTGGCCATGTTGGAGCTTTTGAGTATGTAGTCATGCCCTTCGGATTGAAAAATGCCGGGGCTACATATCAAAGAGCCATGAATGCTATCTTCCACGACCTCATCGGCCATAACTTAGAGGTCTATATCGATGATGTAGTAGTTAAATCTAAATCTGATATAGAACACCTAGCAGACTTAAGACAAATGCTAGAAAGAATGAGGTCGCACAAGCTAAGGATGAACCCGAAGAAATGTGCCTTTGGAGTAAGGGCAGGCAATTTCTTAGGATTTTTGGTTCATCAAAGAGGAATAGAGGTGGACAAGAATAAAGCCAAGGCAATCATAGACGCACCCTCGCCAAGAAATAAAAAGGAACTCCAAATGTTGCTTGGAAAGATTAATTTCTTGAGAAGGTTCATTGCAAACTTGGCCGGAAAGCTTAAACCTCTATCTCTGCTGCTAAAGCTCAAAGAAACGGAAAAGTTTGGATGGGAAATCGGTCACCAGAAGGCTTTTGATGAGATCAAGCAGTACATGGCTAAACCACCTGTGTTAATGCCACCAAAGAAAGGGAAACCCTTTAAGCTGTACATATCAGCCTCGGAGGAGTCAATTGGTAGTCTCTTAGCCCAAGACAATGAGGAGGGCAAGGGGCATGCGGTTTACTACTTAAGTAGGAGTTTGACTGATGTGGAAACCAGATACACCCCAATTGAGAGGCTATGCTTAGCTTTGTATTTTACATCGGTCAAACTCAGGCATTACATGTTGCCATACACAGTCCACATAATTGCCAATACGGATGTGGTCAAATACATGTTATCCAAGCCAATGATGGCTGGTCGGATTGGAAAATGGATGTTGGCTCTGTCAGAATTCTGCTTCCAATATGTGCCTCAGAAGGCTATTAAAGGACAAGCTATTGCAGACTTTCTGGCATCCCATCCAAGCAATCCGACAGTATTGAAAGAGCAACCTCCTAAGATATCGGAAGCAGCAGTATCCAGTCTGCTAATCCGAAAGGAAAAGGATGCTTCTTTCGAGATTTCCAAGAATATTGCTAGTTTATGGCTTACACCTTGGAAATTGTTCTTTGATGGATCCTGCACGAGTAGAGCCTCGGGTGCAGGAATAGTATTGGTTAGTCCTAAAGGCGATCACTATCGTTATTCATTTCACCTAGACTTGTTGGAAATATGCCCTGAAAGTCAATCTTTGGAAGAAACTTTTCAGGACATTGACTGTATATATGGATAACCCTAAATACAGCAAAAGGGCAAAGTCACTTATTAGGACAATCTCAATAGTTGATATATGTCCAAATAGTGAATCCATGGACAATGGATTGATGGAAGAAGTAATCTAATGAAGTTAGACTGTAGAGACCTTCTTCTCATAACCATGATGTTCAAAATGTTCCTGGTCATGGGATTGTCGGAGGGATACTGACAATCCATAGACCAGTACGTACTATGTCAGCTTCAAATGGGAAGGATGGAGAGTCTCAGCCATTCGTGTAATGACACTATGACAAGTATGTAGGTGCTCATTGAGGGAATGAGTTCACTGAATACAATCGAAAGGGAGTACTTGCATGAAGGTCTACTCACATGTCAAGCAAGTAACTCCATTGATTGGAATATGTAAGTAATCCTTTGACCTGAGACATCATAGTTGTCTTGTGGTTAAGTCCTTAATCTTTGATTATGTCAAAGGCACCCCAATCAGGAGGGTGTCCACGGCATAGTTGGGGTTAAGCTACTTAGCCATGGAGGCAAGTGAATGGTCAACAAGGGATCTCTAATCCTCGTTATGAGAGGAAGAATGCTCTAAGATATGATTTGGGAATCTTCGGCCGAAGTAATGAGCGTAGTGATGGAAAGTGTTCCTTTACGGCTCAATAGAATCATATAACATGGAATAATCACATTAGGGGTTTGACATTATGTATCCATACCCTATTAGTGTGATTGAGAGTATTGTGTTAGAGAAGGATCAAATTACATTGTAATTCCAATTGAATAGGTTATCCGAACAAACTTCTTAATTAGCTTGGGTAGCCATGATATATGTGTAGTGTGTCACTCATGGTTTGTGGGATCTTGTAGATGATTAATTAGTAATCATCAAAGAAGATAGAGAATTAAAATAAGTTTTAATTCACTAGATGATTGGATAAAATAAATCAATTGGATTGATACCAATCACCTCACTGCCTTGCTAATTAGAACCTAAACCGATTGTACACCAACACTTCAGTGGTGGATCAACACGTGGATGATGGAAAAATAATCCTTTGGATTAATTGAGTGTTATGATTAATTAGAATGTCTAAGAAAATCATAGAAGCGATAAAAGATTGCTTTGGGCTTATTGAAATAAGTTCGGGTTAATCCGGGCCCAATGGACCTTAACCTCTTTGGCATTTTATTCAAGCATAAGATGACTTGAAATTGTAAAAACCCAAAAGCCCAAACAACACCCTTTGGCCGGCCATGAATGAGAAAGAGTGAGTGGAGTCAATTGTTGACTCACTTCTTTTATATATATGTTAAGTTTAAAGAAACTTACACAAGTCACTCCACACCATACTTCACACCATAACTTGTATGGCTTTGTGATTGAGTGAGTCAACAAAAGAAAAAAAAATCTCTCCCTTTCTCCAACCTACACAGCAGGCCAAACCAAGGGAAATTGAGAGCTACACTTCTCTCTTTCTCTTGTGATCCATCATCCATTCCATCACTTGGTGGGTGTGGATCCTTAGAGGTCCTCAACTTTGGGGACTAGGAGAATCTAGAGGAGTTCCATTTGGTCAAGGTGGAGCAAGCAAGGAGGGAGGCTAGGCTCAAGGAGTTCCAAGAAGAGAAAGCTTGGAGGTGGTCCATCCTTGGTCTAAAAGCTAGATCAAGAGGTATATGACTACACCTTCACTTTGTTCTTAATTTTCTTTGATGCATCAAATACAAACCTATGCTTCTTGAAGGGGATTTGCATGACTAATGCTTTGATATAATTGCTTTCGTTGCTTATGCATATGAATTTTGAATTGCTTATGCATGCTAGTCATTAGAAATCCCACATAAATCTCATATTTTCCTTCAAGACTTTGATGGCCTGACTAACAACCGAGCCGAATATGAAGCACTCATAATCGGATTGGAAATACTAATGGAGCTGGGGGCACCAAGCGTGGATATATTCGGTGATTCCGAGCTGGTCATCAACCAACTTACTGGAGAATACAAGTGCAAAAATTTGGTGATGGCTAGTTATATGCCGTCGGATTCTTGGTGAAAACCTGGGAGGACTGCATTACGGCAGAACACATTCCCAGGGAAGAGAATTTGGCTGCCAATGACATGGCCCAAATTGCCTCTGGAGTGCAAATTCAGTTTGGCCAATCCAATGAATGGGTTGAGGTTCAGACAAGATCACTTCCTTCTGTATTCGATAGAGAGTTCGAGATGGATGTTATGCTTATTGAACCCGAAGTTGAAGATTGGAGGGTTCCACTGATGAGGTATCTTAACAATCCATCTATACAGACGGAAAGGAAGCTAAGGATTCAAGCTTCAAACTATTCGATATGGGACCAAGCTCTAGTAAGGAAAACACCAGATGGGTTTCTACTACGATGCTTGGGAAATATTGAGTCCATGAAAATAATAGCTGAAGTCCATGAGGGAGTATGTGGCGCTCATCAGGCTAGAGTCAAGATGCGTTGGCTAATACGAAGGTATGGCTATTTTTGGCCAAGAATGGAAAAAGATTGCCAGGATTATGCCAAAGGGTGTGAAGAGTGCCGGAAGCATGGACCTCTTCAGCATGTCCCAGCCATCTCGATGAACCCAGTAGTAAGGCCATGGCCCTTCAGGGGCTGGGCCATGGACTTCATCGGACATATATATCCTCCTTCGTCCAAGGGACATACTTTCATTATAGTAGCTACGGACTATTTCACCAAGTGGGTAGAGGCCGTGGCTGTCAAGAAGATCACTTCTGTAGAAGTCATCAAGTTCATAAAAAGCAAAATCTTGCACAGATATGGGATACCGAAAACTATCGTAACTGATAGGGGCCCGTCCTTTATATCTAAGGAAACGATGGAATTTGCAGAGGAGTTTAAAATTAAGCTCATACAGTCCAGCCCTTACTACCCACAATCTAATGGCCAGGCCGAAGCAAGCAACAAAGTCTTGGTAAACATCATTAAGAGAATGACTGATGATAATCCAAGGAAATGGCATGAGAAGTTGGGAGATACTTTGTGGGCCTATCGGACCTCTAAAAGGTTTGGTACAGGGACTACACCGTTTGCTCTAACTTATGGCCAAGATGCAGTGCTCCCGATGGAAATTAATGTAATGTCTCTGAGAGTTCAAAACCAATATGGTTTACACTCGGATGAATATTTACAGGCCATGTGCCAGGAGGTAGAAAATCTAGATGAGAATCGGCTGGAGGCTTTGAACAGAATCCTAGCAGGCAAGCAGTCCGTAGCTAGGGCATACAATAAAAAGGTCAAGGGAAAAACTTTCCAACCCGACGAGTTGGTATGGAAAGCCATCCTACCATTTGGAACCCAAGTTAAAGGGTTTGGAAAGTGGAGCCCGACCTGGGAAGGACCCTTCTTGATTGACCAAGTAATCGGGAAGGGGTCGATGGTGTAAGCTTCGTGAAGGGGGACGAGGGTCGATCGTGTATAAGTGTTTGGGGGGCAGGCCTGAAGGGCCGCCACCCATTTCTGTTTAAGGTCGGCTAGGCGTTCGCCAGTGACGTATTGGGGTTCCTTGGAATGGGCCATGGTTGAGCTTTGAATAAGTACAGATTTGAGAAGAGAAATGGGTTTGAAGGGAAGAATTTGGTTTAAGCGCTGGAGTTTGATATCTTCTGAGCTAAAAAGGAAATGAATGTCCAGAAATGGAAAAGGGCGTGCAATTCGTACTGTGCACAGTGAGGGCAGTTGTGGGGTCCCCGTTATGGTTCTCGAAAATCGTGGGTAGTAGAAACGTTTTCGCATTTAATCACTGTTAGTGCGCCAAAAAATGGCGCTTGATATAATTGCACGAAGTCCGAGAAAAGTGCAAACAATTTTAATCTAGGCTAGCCGACCTTGAAACGGCTAGTGTAAGTTAAAAAAGGGTAGGTTTGGTATTTTCCAACCCGATGGCTTGAGTTAGGAATGTAAGTCTGAAATCAACGAATTAGTAAGTTGAACAGTTTTTGCTTTTGGAGTTCTTGTTCTAACAAATAGGTTAGAAATAAAACTTGTTTTATTATAGGATAGAAATTGTTTGTACAAACCAAAAACAAAAGTTACAAAAAGAAAATTCAGATAATAGACATTCAACCCTAATTCTAACTCCGAGTAGAAAATACCAAGGAGATCCTTAGCAATTATGGTCTGCCATAGATGGCTCCTTTTCTGACTTCATCGTCTTCATCTGCTGGATGCTACCTCGCTCTCACAACTCTGGGGAGTGTAGGAGAGGGTAAAGTTAGGCAGCAGACTGGGGATGTTCTGTTTCCAGTACTGCTGCACTACCCTCCTTCCCGACAGAGGAATTGAAAACGGAAGGGGCTGGAGTACTGGAGAAACCTACTCATCTCATTCCTGAGATCAAGGAAACGAGGTGAGGCTGGAGGTGAGGCCAGGGGAGAGATCGCTGAGGGGATCCGAGAGGAGTTTACACCAGATCCCCAAGAGATTACGCACAAACTCCAGACTTATGGCAAGGACGGGGTAGGGTAGTATCCCCATTAGTAATCCAGTCATTGGTAACAAGGGTGTGTTAGGATATGAAAACCATTTGAAGATTGGAACAAGCCTTGAGGGCATGTTCCCATTTTTGTAGGGATTGTGCAAAAATAATGACACACTGGATGGTTCTCTTTCATCACCAAGGATGAAGGATGGGAAGGAGAAAAGATTTCTGGATACTAGAGGATGCCAAGAATGGTGTTGCCAATGTTGGTTCTATAACTCAGAAGGTGCAAGTATAAATAGAGGGTCTTCTGAAGAGTCTCGAAGATATGGGGGATTACCAAGGGATTTTGGATTTGACCACAGCCGGTCATAGCGCCTTTAATTGATGGTCATTCCCAAGATTTGGATAAAAATCACATATTCGAAATCTGAAAACAGAGTTCTCGAGGAGTTAAACTTGACTAAAGCCGAGAATACAAACGGCTTCAGTAAGTTTAAGGGGGCAACTGTTTACACTGAAAAATACCCGTTGGATTTATCGGGCTTAATTGGGATTACAAATTGATGGGCTGAGCCTAAAGTGAAAGGCCCAGCCCAAGTCCAAAGAAACTGAAGGAGAAAAGGAAATATCTACTCCTGCTAGAGTACTCAAGTGCCTACCCCGTTAAGAACATTCAATGCAAAGATATTGGCGGCATGGGAAAAGGCATTCAGAGGATGACTAAGTCTAGATGACGATTGCCAGGTGAAACGACAGCAGCCACGTAGGGCACCCAGCTGTCCACATGAGCTTTGGGCCATGACTTATAACTGAATATTGGGTTGGGCCTAACCCAAAGGCCCAACCCAGGCTAGTAAAACAAAACAGAAAGAAGTCTGAACAACATTTAATGCAAAACGCTGGGCAAATTGGAGAGAACCAGACTACGAATGAAGAACTCTTTCTCAGTGGGAGTAGGCTGCCCAGAGGTACTACATGTGCTTTCCAGAGGAAACCCTTCTTCACTTTAAAGGCAGAGAGCAGGGACGGCAATGAAGTGGGCTCCCTGCTGGCCTATATAAACAGAGGGAAGATCCAGAAACAAAGACACTCAACCAAATCAAAAACAGAACTCATACGTTCAAACCTACAGGAAGAAACCTCTGAGGAAATCCCTCAAGCTCTTTCACAGATATTAGATCTTTATCTTTATCTGTTGCTCTCGTTCGCACTACTTGTGTAACTAGAGATTCTGAGAAGTTCAAAGACCAGTTACCCAGGATCATATATCCAAAACTAATACAATTGATTTTGTTCATGTAGGTACATTATTATTTTTAAATATATATATATATATGTTACAAAAATAATTTTTCCTAAACATTGCATAATAATAAATAATTCCATGTTTTATATATTGAATCAAATACAACTTTTATTGACAAAAACAAAAATAAAATCAAATGCGATTCCCTTGTAGGTGTATTATTACATATGTTATGTACATTTTGTTTTTATTTATTTTACCAATGTTAGGTTAATTATTGTTCATGTAGGTAAATTATTATTTTTTGTAATATATATATATATATATATATATGTATGTATGTATTGTCATTCAAAATGTATTAATATTACATATGCTTATTTCAGCCATTTATAGTAATATTTGTTCATGTAGGTAAAAATAATTTACCCCAAACATTGCATAGACAAATACCTATATTTTATATATACAACCTTTCTTGACAAAAAAATCAAATGCATTTCCTTTCCATTTGTGGTGAATTATTTTTCATGTCTTATTACATATGTTATGCACGTTTTATTTTTTATTTATTTTACCATATGTTAGGTAAATTATTGTTCATGTAGGTAAATTATTTTATTGCATGAAACAAAATAATTACTCCTAAACATTGTATACACAACACCCATGTTTTATATATTGAATCAAATACAAACTTTTATTGACAAAAAAAATATCAAATGCAAATTTTTCCTTTGTAGGTGAATTATTTTTCATGTATAACATAGATATTATGCACATTTTGTTTTTTTTTTATTTATTTTACCATATGTTAGGTAAAATACGAATTACTTTTCCAAATTTTATATAGAACTAGAAATACACTAATTTTGGGAGAATGGACACATCCCGATCCCGAACGGTGCCTGTGTCTGAGTGTCGGGCCACACGTTAGCGTGACGAAAGCCAAAAGAAAATTGAATGATGAAATATTGAATTTAACAATGGTCGAGTGCAACGAGTAAAAGTGGCTAAGAAATAATAGAATAATGGATACAAATTTATACTAACGTATAAGAATCCCTACATCGTCATACCACCGAAACACTACTTCGTAAGCTCCTACCAACTAACCCGAGCTGAAACATAAAACTATGAGTGGGTCAAAAAGTAAAGTTTGATAAAACCGTTTGTTTTCTAAAAGTTTAGTAACCCTCGTTTGAAAACAAGTATAGTTTGAGAAAATACGCCATACCCGTAGGCATGAATCCCTCAAAATACTGTCAGTAAACATGCGGGTACTCCCCGCTAATACTTTACCGACATTTGCTCACCCATATGTAAACACACATGCCCAAGTGGCTAAACCACAAGGAACAAGCTAGGTATAAAGTAATACGAGTACTACAATGACGCGTGAGTCTAGCGCCAACAGTGCACAAGTGCAACACATGTCCCGAGTTGCCTAGTGCAACCTAAGACAAAGCTAGTACCTACAATGGATCCAAAGTCACAACGGTAATCGGGTAGTGACTACTCCAAACGCGAAGGCTAGTCCCGCCACAAAGACCGAGTACTAATTACTCCTGGTGTATACATCTACCGATGAGCACAAAAGATAAAACATGCATGGCAAGAATAATACGAATGTTCCCATCTCCAACAAACGTATGATATGAACTACGCTACCGCTAAAGAAAGCGTTGAAAAACCATACGTATATATATACATTTATCAAACAAAGACCCACCTCACTCACTGGGTAGTAGCTTCTGTCATACTCCCGCCCCGTAGCTCCTGCAGTCCTTTGGATAGGCTCCACCTATAATGAGAATTCTACAATGATTAACTCAAAAAGGTTACTAATTAACGGTAACATTCACACCTATCCCTTGCTCTGTAATTCTGAGGTCCAAACACCTCAAAAAATTAACATGCATACTACTCCTCGTGGTAAGACACGCTTCGTCACGAGCCTCCACACGTGAAAACAGATCAAAAATCCGGACCTCCCACGCGCCCTCACGCGCGCACATGCCTGAGCTCAAGCCCACTCGCGGCTCCACGCGCAGCCACGCTGGGCTGAAAGGCTTGGCCAACTTCGAGCCAAGTGAGCCTGCAATAACGGCCCTGGCCCAAGCCGGCCAACACGGCCTACTGAGCTTGGTTAACGCGCGGCTGGAGTTTCTGGGCCAACGCGGCCTTGGCCAAGCCGGCCTAAGCGATGACGCCATGCCGGGACGCCGCAAATCCGGCTCACCGGCTCGACGCGCATGCCTGGCCCAACCCATCCGATGACGCTGGGCCGCGCCGGGCTTCATCCCTGCCAGGATTCCGGCCCCGGCGCCGCCGGCCGCTGCGGCCGCCGCCGCCGCCGTCACGGGACCGTGGAAAATGGCCTAAACCTGGGAATTTTTCAAAGCTTCATAACTTCTTCGCTTTAAGTCCAAAATGGACGCATTCAAGTACCAAAATGAAGCTAGAGATGAGGAGAACAAGATTGTACCATTTTGGGGACTCAAAAACTGGCCAAAAAGGGCCTGAAATTGAGGAGGAAGATTCGGTCAAAATGGTGCTTCTCCAACCACCGTGCCAAAACGAGTTCCAAGTGCTTGGGTTGGGTTCCCAAGGCCTCCAGAGTGATTTGGTGACTGTGGAGCATCATGCAGGTCGCAGGCAGAACACCGAGCATGGCTAAGAAGAGTTCACTGGGTGGCTTGATCAAATCACTCCGGGCTTTGGGTTTGCCTGTGCTCAGACACCCACGAGGCAACAGAGTTCCGTGAGGATCATAGGTTTTGGGTTTGATTTGGTGCAAAGCTTATGATGACAAAAATGGCCAAGAAGGCCACTGGTTTGCTCAAGTTTTGGCAAAAATAAGTAGTTAAGAAGAAAGCAAAGGGTCGCAAGATAAGGAGAGCCAAACCTGTCCGAGACAAATCCCGTGAAATCCTGGATAGGCCCACGTGGCTCGGCACATTTGGGCCTCAAACAAAGTTCAAAATGTTCCCAAATTTGAATTACTGGGAAACGTCGAAAATCAACGTCCGTAAAAATATCTGCTCTGAGTCCGGGACGCACGTACGGCCCGCGCCTTCATTTAATTAAAGACGACGTGCTACACGTCAAGAAAATACAAGTGAATGCGTCGCACGAGCTACGACAAAGTCAACCGAAAAGTCAACCCGTGGGCAAAAACGCTACTCTTACCTCCCGGAATAAAAATAAAATTAAATTTTTAACTAGATGTTACATCTACCTCTTTATAAAATTTCGTCCCCGAAATTTCCAGTATAAGAAGCAAAAACGAGGTAGATTGGAGTACAATACTATTCATAATACATTCTCCCGAGGCCGCTCCCTCCGAAAAGGATGCAAGAGAGTTGGGCTGCAATTGTCGAACCGAAAGCCGATAAACAAGGCCCGACGTCACACAACTCAAGGTGACACCAAGCAGCCCGAAGATTAGCCAAAAGAGGGAAACGACAGTCGAAGAGTAACCGCCGTCCGAATGACTTCCGAGCAGTGGCACCAAATACCACGCTTTCTGTACTCCACTGGGCAGGGTGGAAATCGATAAGGCACCGTAGTCACCCATCACTACATCCCACTCCTTTGACAGAGATCGAGGTCTCCAAGAAATGAGACGCCCAAACTTTGGTGGCCGCGAACCCACAACACGTCCACCACAAAGAGAAAATGTCGCCTTAATCTCGGAGCAAAGATACTGGCAACAAGTCAATCATGGGCATGATAATTCATCTCATGCGTTTCGCGCTCCAAGGCATGAGCGACATTCATCCATGCCGTATTAGCACACAAACCAACCCGCCTGACGCATCACCCATGGCACACAAAGGTACCGCCGCCGTTGAAAGTGCAAGCACTACCAGAACAAGTGCAAGACCAAACTTGAGCAATGAGATTTGCTCATGGTCGCTGCTCCACAAGAAAGTTAACGTTTCCGCAAGTTTCGTGAAAGGCAAAGAGCAACAAAGAGAAAATCCTTCAAACGCCTAAGAAAGACGAGCAAGCCAAGAAAGTTCGAGTCTTGTAACACTTCCGCGGCCGCTCCTGCATCTCCGCCACAAGAGCTATCCGGGGATCGACAAGAGAACAACTCGCAAGAATCACATGTCCCAAGAAAGACACATGATTAGGTCGAACCTGGCAAACCGAAAACTCCTTAAACTTCAACGTAAATCATGCGCAAGTGCTTTTGGCATGATCAAATTTTGCACTGGAATAAGCCAAAAGTCAACTACACTATCACGAACTTGTCGAGATACTGCGAAGTAATTCTGAAATAATGTTCATGAAAGCTGTGTCAGCGATTGTCATCCTAAAGGTATGACAAGAAAGCTCGTAAGGTTCGTAACGAGTCCGTAAAGTGGTCAAGTAACGACGAAGTTCTTGGATCCATACCGACAAGAATCACCCACAGATCGATCTTAAAAGAAACAAGTGCAATTTGGAGTCAAAAAAGATCATCGATTCTAAAGTGTGGGATAACGGCCTTGCACTGTTGCCCGATTCAATTGCCTATAATCGATGCTAAGCCTTAAAAGTAGCTAAACCTTCAAACAATCAAACAAGACCAGTAGGCTCCACAAGGCGGCGGCTGCTATGGAAGAATTCTTGAATGACAAGTGTCTCAAATGAAAAACTTCAACTCCTAACACTCACGTGGAAAGTCAAAAGATAAAAGGTAAGAAAGAGTTCAATACCTGAGAGATTGATGGTGAAACTACTTCTCGATCAAAGCAGAATCCGTAGATCGTTAGGAAAGATCCTAAGAAATTTGCTGATAAACGGTACTTCACAACACAAAGAGAAATTTGATTTCCAACACCACATGTGGTAAAACTGTAACAACTAGAATCAAAAGGTCTGCTCACTGTGAGCGTGTCACTTACAAGCTTCCATTTTTCTGGCACACCGGCACGCCACAGCTGCTATGCCAGTGGCAAAAAGGTGGTCAACTCCGCCGACAATCCACACTCGCACAAAATCCAGGTAACAATCCATTCCTAGGACTACGAACACCACGACATCCAAAGGGAATGATACTGCCAAGCAACTTGATTAGCTATGATAACGGAGTATCACCCACAATCCATGTAACAAGACAAAGTTTGCCCATCAAGATGTGGATTCCAAATCGCACTTAGAGTACAATATGGTCGAGTAGTTTGAAATAAACAAAGTGAAATAGCTGAGTAGGTATTACTGATCCATTTGGATCTGCTAAAAACAAAGAAAGTTTAACGCTTCTAAACAAGATCTGACCGGGCAGTATCCCCGCCTGGCCCAAAGCAACTCACAATGAGCCATGCCGCCCACACCGAACAGCCTGAAAAATCACTGTGATACGTATTAATGCAGAACTAAGATATGGGAGAGGCTGTTCCAGTATGGAATGACATTGCTTACAATGTCCGCCCCACCAGCAGGTGCCACCGTATAGGAAACTGTTGTCGAATCCTCTATCGATCAAAAACAGACAAAGGTAGGTTTCTCACTTGTGACGCGACATCAAGCACCAGGTCCCACCGTCCACACCATGGCACACTTCGGGAGTTTCTCGCGTACACCACCAATGATGGTCGTAACGATACTTCAGAACCACAAAGACTGGGTGAGTTACCCTAAGAACGGAAATGAAATCCACTAGTGAATCACTCACCACGCTTAAGATGAAGTCACATCCACTCATCAATATCTGTAGTATTCACCTGGAGACAAAAGATGATCTCTTCTGAGACCGAAAGAATAACTGCCTGATACCCAACTACCGGGTGAAAACCGCCGATCTGCTTTGTGTTTCGGCCAAACGCCACCAAGAAATGGCCGAGTACAGCTTCCCGGGGCTTCCAGGAGTTCAAAGGTGATTAATTTAAGGCATGCAAGAGTTGGTTTCATCAAGAAACAAGTCAGGTTCGAAATCGAACTCCGCTGTGAAAATTCTCGAAACTGGGTTTCAAAGGTTACTCCGGGAAACGAGTAGTCCAGTGGTCAACAATTTGAGATCGGCAAGGGACGGTGGTAAGACCAATGATCTCCCATAGCCAAGGAATGGCTCAGAGAGCAGAAAGAGAGCTCAGCGCTGTAGCAACATTTTGGTTAAAGCAGAACCAGAGACAAAGATGGCAACTTGATTAGCCAAGTGAACCAAATACTATGAAAGTCCTCGGCTCTGCTGCTCTCGAGTACGAAGATTCGACATAAAAAGTCAAACCGTACCCCAGACAGCTGATACGCCGCAACAAGAATCAAAACCTGGTTATTTTCAATCACCGTCACTGTGGATGCACCATACCTTCGCCGCGAATAGCCGCATAGCCGCACCCGCACAAGTGAAGATGATCGATTTGAATGAAAAAAAAGTCATGAGTGGAAAGAAAAATGTCGACTCCGTGAGTACGTAAAAAAGTTCACCACGTTCAAGGAAATGAGTCACGACAAACAAAATAAATTTCAGAAAGATTCCACACGCTTGAACAACACCACGAAGATGGACGCTGTCCAAAACTACCGAAAAGTAGTAAAGCTACGAATCGTTCGAGAAAAGCTCCACCCATTGTGCCCACCACGCACTCTAAAAGGCGTTGCGCCGCCACGTTGCGGAAAGTAAGGCACAAGAATTTCACTGGTGATACTTTTCCAATTCAAGGAAAATGAAAGGGTTGAAAAGCACTGTAGAGGAAAATCCGTCTCCAAGCTCATCATAACAAATCACTTTCTGAAACATCCGCCACGCACTGATGGTCAAAACAACTACAAGAAGTAAGAAAATGCGCCCAAACAGCAACGCCAAAGAAAACGCATCTGGCTGCAAGTCGTGATTTAAGTGTAAAACACCAAAGTGCCATGGGCATGCACTGTGAAACTAGGTCTCATTTAACTGTAAATTCCTAATCGGAAACTTGTCGAACACTGGCAGCCTGGCTGTGTTCCGCCAACATCAACGCCTAGCGTTGTCCTGCGGAGAGTACTTTGTGATGAAAAATCATCCGTTGTGTCAAATCGACACCACATTCCTCGAAAATACGGACAACCCAAATTGGGCTTCCATTCGGGAAGCATTCCACCTGAGACCAATAAATAAACGTCGAACGTCACATCGTAACATCGCAGTTCCTCGTCAACCGCTCAAGGTCGCACGCAGTAAGCACGAAAAATTCTACAAGACGAAAAGTGCTGACAAAACCTGGTCGAAATCGCAGAAAACCGCCCTAAACTCGCGTAAAACATGACGTCGAGGTGGTATGACACTAAGAAGAACTTAGAATTAACCCAAGGGAAACAATACACCAAAGTGTAGTTCTAAAATTCCCGATTCCAAACAAAGAATCAAGCAAATTAGGTTCACTAAATTCTGGGAAACCTGAACTAACAAGCACAAGCACGGAAGACGGAAGCAAAGAGCCTAGGTTACAAAACCATGCTCGATACCAACCGACACACCCGATCCCGAACGAGCCAGTGGCTCTGATGTTTGAGGCTGCACCGTGACACGCTAAGCAATGTTGACGTAAAGCTGGGAAAAGAAAATTGAATGATGAAATATTGACTTCAATAATGGTCGAAAATTAAAAAGCGCAAGGAAGAAATAATAGAATAATGGATACAAATTTATACCAACGATAAGAATCCCTACACGCCATACCACTTGTTATCGACGCCGAAGCTCCCACCAACTAACTCCGGAGGGCGCAAAACATAAACGGAGCGGGTCAAAAGCAAAAGTTGATAAAACTGTTTTCAAAAGTTTAGTAACCCTCGTTTGAAAACAAGTATAGTTTTGAGAAAATACTGCATTACAAAAATTCCAGAGGGCATGAACCTCAAAATACTGCCGGGTGAAACACGCGGTACTCCCCGCTAATACTTTATCGACATTTGCCTACCCATATGTAAACACATGCCCAAGTGGCTAAAACCACAAAGAACAAGCTAGGTATAAAAGTAATACGCCGAAAGTACTACAATGACGCACAGTCTAGCGTTGCCGGTGCACAAAGTGTACACAAGTCCTAGTTGCCTAGCGGTAACTTAAGACAGTTGGCACTGCCAACGGATCCAAAGTCGCTGTGAATCTGCATCGGGTAGCGGACTACCCAAACGCCATGCCAGTCCTCGCCACAAGACTGAGTACTAATCCAAAATATCTTGGTGTAAGTTTGGCCTAATTTCACAATAACCCCCATATAATGCCATAATTTGGTTTTAGACCAAAATAAGAGTAAACATGACAATTTTGAGTGTAAACATGTGGTTTCCATAAAGGTTGAGGTTTCAATCCCAAAACAAATTGAAGCCATAAGTCCATTCGTTAACTTCTTGATATGCGATAACTGTTAATATTCTCACACTAATCACATATATGTGAATGAATAATTGGTAACAAATAACAACATGATTTTGTTTCATGGATTTCAAAATTCTATTTACATCCTTACACCTTAATTACAACTCTCAAATAATGTGATGTAAATAAAAAAGAAAATGGGGGAAACCACAGGACTCTCTCTCTCTCTGACCCCGTTTGGTATTGCTTTTTTTCACTAAAAACTGCTTCACTTTAAAGTTAAGCAGATAAAAAGTGTTTGGTAAAAATGAAATATACTGCTTATTTTAAAAGTTATTGCATTAAAACATCAACTTTTAAAAGCAGCATGGAGATTGCTTTTAAAAGTTGCTTTTTTTAAAGCACAGCAACCCCAAACTGGCCCTCTCTCTCTCTAAGTGATAACAAGGTAACTCTAATAAGGGTTTTCCCTTTTCACCATTTTGGGATCATAGTGTGGTCTGAAATTCTTCCTGAAATGGCAGCAGCAAGAGCAGATGTGAAATTGGGGTCTTTGGTCAAGGAAGAAGCCATTTGTTTTACCAAAAACTGTTGGAACGCCGGAGCTTCAGTTTCTTGGGGGCATATAGTACTATTGGGACTTATCCGATTATCGTCACATGAAAAAGTTGGGGCTGCAGATCTCTTTGCCATTGATGGTAAAACGGAAATTGGACTAGTAATAAGCTGCCGGTTCTGGTTTGGAGATACTGGGGCTATTAGTGTAACTTCAGCTCGGCTTTCAGGGTGCATGTGGTTGTGCTCTCCTTCATATGTAGCCACCAGTAAGCATGGATTTTCAGCACTTTTTTGCACCTGAGAATTTTAGTAAGAATATCAGTATACAATCTCAAGTTTTGAACTAATACTACGATCTAGTAGTATTTTTATTTTATTTTTATAAGTGAAAAGTCTGAAGTTCGACTCTCATGATTTCAATAACTAATCATAGATACCTTATCGTGTCACCAAATCCCACACCCCCAATACAATATAGTTTATAAAAATAAAAAAAATCTCGACTTTCTTTTTTCTATTTTTCTGGAATTTCATGTTGGTAAGAAGGAAATTGGGGTTCACGCAATTAATACCTTCTTTTTAACAGGGCAACTTGGGGCAAAGGAGCACTTGTAGTAAGCCCTAGGAGATGGGTTATCTCGTGTGACCTTCTGACCATATTTCCTCCATTGGTATCCATCCTTCACAATCTGCATTAAATTAAAATCAAAGAAATTACTAATGGAGGTTCAATATGAAGAAAAAAAACCCTAGAAATCTCAAGTGATGCAGTGGGCTAGGGTTAATTTGATGAATAGGACTTACGAGGCGTGTATCGGAGGCATCGGTGCGAACATAAACCCTAGAAATCTTTAAGTTGGTGTTCTCCTTTGACTGCTTGCATGAGTAGTCTTGATCACCACTGATGGAACTGGTGTCAGTATTTGTCCCGGAACTAAGTAATCCAATCACGTTGTTGTAGTCTTCACTGTCTGCCTTTCGCTTCCTATAAATATCAGATGAGTTGTTTTGCTGCTGCTTGGTGATCATCAATTCTCTCACATGGGATTGCAAAGTGTTGTAATTCTCGCAGAGGGCAGTTAGCATCTCGGTCAGCTTCTTGTTCTCCACACTTACCCTATTCAACTCTTCAGCCAACACATCATGATGAGTAGCTGCCTGCTAACATCAAATTAAGAAGACCAATTTAATCAGTTTCATCATTAATTAACGGTGACAAATAGTTTCAGAAAAATGATTTTTGCACACGCTTTTTCACCTCTTGCACTCCCTCTTTTTCTAGTAATTGGATTAAACAGATCAAAGCGAAACTAATGGCCAACATTAAGTGGAATGTGTAGAAGGTGAAAAACGACGTATACAAAATTATGTCCCCATGGTTTCATTATATATAACATGTTGAACAAATTAACTCACCTCTTCTTTCACCAATGCATTTTCTTGGAACTGAGCATAATCCCGTTCAAACTCTTGTTGCATCTGATTTCAAAAGTAGATTAATTTGGAGATTAAGTAGATGTTCCAATATGTATAACTTAATTACCAAGAAAATTAGGTCAAACCCAGAAACAAGGCATCAAAGAATGATATTAACAACAACAACAACAAAATGCTTGAATTATAAAACTACTCACAGTGGCAGGAGCTTGATGATCATCGGCACGGCCGAACGGAACAAGATTAAGGCCTAGAGAAGTGTTCACCCACGTTGAGTCCATTGTTGATAAAGATCAAAAGACTTGGAATTAGTAGAAGCTAATAATCTTTATGAATTTTCAGTATTGAAAGTAAAACCTCTCAGAACTCAGGAGCCGTGCAATGCATATATAGCTATAAGGAGAGAGAAGACAAATAATAAAGAATATGCTGGGAAGGAAAGTGGGAGGAAAAGGAAATAGCAGGATGAGAGACATTCAAGGTATTTTCTTAAGATTGCCACTTCTCATGATTTATCTTCATCTCTCTAGAAATTGATATTTTATACAGAGAGAGATGGGGATGGAGGAGTCAGCAGGAAAAAGCCAAAAGCCTTGTCGGTCTTGAAATTCTTTATGGTCAAGGTCAAGGCTCCGACTTTGCTAGATAAGATATTATTATATATAAGTTGGCATGTTTGCCACTCCTTCCTTGTAGCTAGTTGTAGATTTGGTGAAATTTTTCTGGCTACGTAAAACACAAGTTATAATATTTATCATTTTACGTGTTTTAATAAAAGCAGATGATATAACTGATGTTTTATCATTAAAGTGTATTAATAAAAAAAATTATAAAAAATTATAAAATAATAAGTTACATAACCGTGTTATGAGTTAAAAAAAAAATACTCTAAAGTAGCTAGCTTTTGTTGGCTTTGGTTTGGTCTTGTTTGTCAATGTTGACTAATCAAGATTTCAAGAAAGCCACAGCTTACACACGCACGTTATATCAGGACGGCGCAACACGGTTTTGAAATTACGTTGTGCACTTGTGTGCTAGCTTACCTCCTTCCAACTTTCAACCAACCTTGGACTTTTTATCTGTTCATATCTCCACACGTTTCCTAAAGCTTTCTAATTAATTTCTACGTGCCCCTTTTTAGTTGTCGGTATACAAAGTGTATTGCAGTTATGGACCAATGGGCTTATTTTCATCTGGCATCATTCATGAACGCTGCTTCTTATGCGTAAAAGAGTTCACTTATACTTACCTTCAACTTATATACATACATATACAAATTAAATAAAAACATTAAGTATGTGGTCCAATATTTTAGTGGATAGTGTAACATTTCGTCAAATTTTATTGTAATTTAATCTTTGAGGGATATTTTGGACACGTGTGTGTTATTTTGTACATGAGACCGTATAATTTTTACTGTTTTGGTGGGTGCACAGTGACCCCCAAAACAAAATATATATATATATCTCAAACCGTATGTGCATAGTGCACGTTGTAAAAAATCCGACGAATCGAGGCGATTCAAAGTCACCACCTTATTTGTTTCGACGCCCTGAACTCGACGGTGCTAACCGTTTGTCCAAACTCCCAGCTGTTTGACAAAAATTGCACACGAAATAATTGAACCTTCCTGGCAATATTCTTGCTAATCCAGACCGAGGTGAGGTTCCTAACTACTACCATTGGATTCCTCTCGTTGAGTAGATGAATTTTCATATGTCATTTGCTTGATTTGGTTGAGTTTTGACATAAATCGATGAGCTACAGTAGCCGTGGTCTTTCGGGGCAAATACAGGTCATTTCCCGAGATTTTTGGCCAAACCAAAGGTATATTGTCATTCTACTCATCTCTAGCTTCATTTTGACATAAAAAACGTGAAATTTGGCTGAGAAATGAAGAAGATATGAACATTTGAAAATTTTCCAAAAACCGGCCACTTTTCCGGCGAGTGCAGACAACGGCGAAGCTCTGGGGAACCTAAGATAAGGGACTAAGAAATATTCCTTTAACGTTGTGACATCCCACATCGACCAACGGAGAGGAGGTGATGTGCCTTATATGTACATGCCCACTTCTAATTAGCACGAGGCTTTTTGAGAGTTCACTGGCTTCAGATTCCATCGGAACTCCGAAGTTAAGCGAGTTTGGGCTGGAGCAATCCCATGATGGGTGACCAACTGGAAAGTTGCTCGTGAGCTCCCAAAAACAAAACCGTGAGGGCGTGGCCTAAAGCGGACAATATTGTGCTACGGCGGAGCCGGTCCGGGATGTGACAGAATGGTATCAGAGCCACTTTGCCGTTCGATATGGATGTGCCGGTGAGGACGCAGGGTTTCCCTTAAGTGGGGTGGATTGTGACATCCCATATTGACCAACGGAGAGGAGGTGATGTGTCTTATATGTACATCCGCACCTCCATTTAGCACGAGGCCTTTTGGGAGCTCACTGGCTTCGGATTCCATTGGAACTCCGAAGTTAAGCGAGTTTGGGCTAGAGCAATCCCATGATGGGTGACCCACTGGGAAGTTGTTTGTGAGTTCCCAGAAACAAAACCGTGAGGGCGTGGCCCAAAGCGGACAATATCGTGCTACGGCGAAGTCGGTCCGGGATGTGACAGAATGGTATCAGAGCCAACGGATGTGCCCGCGAGGACGCCGGGTTCCCTTTAAGTGGGGTGGATTGTGATATCCCACATCGACCAACGGAGAGTGGGTGATGTGTCTTATATGTACATGCCCACCTCCAATTAGCACGAGGCCTTTTGGGAGCTCACTGGCTTCGGATTCCATCAGAACTCCGAAGTTAAGCGAGTTTGGGCTAGAGCAATCCCATGATGAGTGACCCACTGGGAAGTTGCTCGTGAGCTCTCAGAAACAAAACCGTAAGGGCGTGGCCCAAAGCGGACAATATCATGTTACGGCGGAGCTGGTCCAGGATGTGACAAATGTTGTTAGGAATATTCTGTTAAAGTTAACAGAAATTTGGGCATCTTCCATTAAATATAACAGCGTCAACTGACGCCGTTAGTTTGACCGGCTTGGGTTGACCGCGCGGGAAGTTGCTCGTGAGCTCTCAGAAACAAAACCGTAAGGCCGTGGCCCAAAGCGGACAATATCGTGCTACGGCGGAGCTGGTCCAGGATGTGACAAATGTTGTTAGGAATATTCTGTTAAAGTTAACGAAAATTTGAGCATCTTCCGTTAAATATAACGGCGTCAACTGACGCCGTTAGTTTGACCGGCTTGGGTTGACCGTGCGAGAAGTTGCTCGTGAGCTCTAGAAACAAAACCGTAAGGGCGTGGCCCAAAGCGGATAATATCGTGCTACGGCGGAGCTGGTCCAGGATGTGACAAATGTTGTTAGGAATATTCTGTTAAAGTTAACGGAAATTTGGGCATCTTCCATTAAATATAACGGCGTCAAGACCGGCTTGGGTTGACCGCGCGTGCAGTTTGCTTGAGCCCCGCGTGTGGGCGAGTGGGACCACTTTTTTTACTTCCGTCGACACGAGGCGACTCGTGACGATGCATACTACCTAGGGGCAGTATGTATGGTATTTTTCGGAGTGTTTCGAACCTCCGTATTGAGCAAACAAGGGATAAGTGTCGTTAATTAGTTTAATTAGTAACCTTTATGAGTTTAATCATTATTATAATGATATCTCATATAAGTGAGATTTATCCAGATAACTACTGGAGCTACCCAGGACAGAGGGGCTATGATCCGGCTGCTTACAAGTGAGTGAGTGGGTCTTTGTTTTGATAAATATATTATTACGTATAGTTTTCACTGCTTTCTTTAAATTGTTAGCATGACTTATATAATATGTGATTGTTGGAGGTAGAACATCCGTATTATATTTGCCATACATTTTTCTTATACTATTGCTCATTAGTAGATGTAGAACACCCAGGTATTAGTAATCAGTCCTAGGGCCAGGACTAGTCTTGACGTTTAGAGGTTCACACCCAGTATCGCTACGCAATTTTGGATCCATTGTAGGTACTAGATTGTTCTAGGTTGCACTAGGCAACTCAAACTTGTGTGTGAGGTGCTTTGCGCACAACGATTAGCGTTAGATTCACGTCATTGTAGTACTCATTGTATTCTTATATACCTAGCATGTCTGAGTAGTTTATCTACTTGGGCTTGTGTGTTTACATATGGGTGAGAATTCAATTTTGTTTTTGAGCATTTAGTCCAATATGGTTTTACCTTTGGTTTTCGGAGAGTACACTGAAGGGAAATTTTCGGAAAACCAAGTTTATTTGAGCAACATCTATAGCATGCAATTAACAATTAAAGGCGGAATCATGCTTGTATGCACTCAAAAACAAAACTTTACCCAAGAAATTCAAAGCCTAGTAGATATGGTGAACCAAGACTCAAAACAAAAACCATTTGAGTTGAGAAATCATATACCTTTGTTGATTCCTCTTTGCATAAGCAAAGGCTAATCACCCAAGGAGAGGGCCTTCATTCCTTGCTTGGATGAGGATGGTTGAAGAGGTTTGTCCAAGTTCCCAAAATTGAGAACCTCTAAGTCTCCACACCAAGGAAAGCCTTGATGAGGAGATGAGTGCCCTAGAGGAAGAAGATTGCTAGCTATTTTCCTCTAGGGTAGCCGGCCTCTTTGAGAGAAGAGAGAACTTTCATTCTCATCAATTCTCCAAAAGAAAACCACTATGTTTGAAATGTTATAAAGTTTCCTTTATAGCATCTCACAATGTAGTGGCAAACTTGCAATTAAAGCAAGTTTGCTACACATTCTCTAAATGGCCGGCCATGTGGGTTCAATGGGTTGTTTGGGCTCTAATGTTTCATTAGTCATTAAGTTGTCATACAACTTAAGTCAATGGGCTTGACGTTCGAAGCCCATTGGGCCTTGAGGCTCAAAACCAACCCGAGGTCTATAACGAACTTATTCGTTCGATTAATTAACATATTAATTAATCATTGCCATAAATAATTAAACCATTTAATTATTCTTACTCATCTCCATTATTTCATCAAACTCTACCTTACACGGTGTACGATCCATTAGGTTCTTTTTAGCGAGGCAGTGGGCGATTAGAACTCTTTCATATCGATTGTGAATTGAAACATATTTTCAATTCTCCCTTTAGTGATTATACACCTTTAGGGCTTCCACAAACCATGAGTGACACCTAGCAGTATGTCATGGCTACCCAAGCTAATCAGAAGAGGTGGAGAACCTATTCAGTTTAGGATTGCAATGCAATACGGTCTTTCTCTAATACAATACTCTCGACCACATTGTTTGGTTTGATAGTTTATTCATGTCTACTATCCAATGTGATTCCATTACTTATATGATTACATTGAATATGATTTGGAACGACTTCCTAAATCTTATTCATACTCTGGCCAGAGATTCTTAATCATATCATAGAGTATTCTCCCTCAAACGGTTTGAAGGTTAGAGATCCCTTGTTGTGCATTCACTTGCCTCCATGGCTAAGTGGCTTAACCCCAACTATGCCGTGGACACCCTCTGATGGGGTGACTTTGACACAGTCAAAGATCAAGGACCTAACCACAAGACAACTATGATGCCTCAGGTCAAAGGACTACTTTGCATTATCCCAACCATGAGTTCTCATGTGACATGAGTATGAGAACTCCTCGTCGATCGTGTTCAGTGGACTCATTCTATATTGAGCACCTACATGCTTATCTTGGTGTCAGTTACACCAATGACTCGAGACTAGTCACTCTCCCTGAGAGAAGATATAACACATACTGATCTTAACGGACTGTCAATGCCCAATTGGCAATCCTATGATCAGGAACGTTTATGATATGTCTCATGTGTGAGAATGGTCTCATGAACCTAACTTGTTTAGATTACATTCTACTAAGCACATATTCCTTGGACTTATTGTTTAAGCATATAACATTTATATGAGACTACTTTAAACAATAATCTTTGCCCTTTATATTAAACTAAATTAGTTTAACAGTTGAAATGTCCGTAAAGTATCATCATATGATTGGTTTTAGGGCACATTTCCAACATACCCGTATTACTATTATAGTATTTTGAGGATCATACCAAGGAGTTTGACGTATTTTCAAAAACTATACATATTTTCTAGCGAGGGGATAATATGCTCTTGAAAACAAAGGTTTTATCAAACTTTACTTTTTGACCCACTCACCTTTTATGTTTTGTGATCCTCCATGACTTAGCAGTGGGCTTGAGTACCAGTGAGACGAGGGTTTTCTTCAGCTATGGTTGGTGGTTCCGACAACTTCTACAGACTAAGTAGGATCCAATCCTACCATTTCTGTTTATCCATCCTCACGAGGATGTGAATATTTTATATTCTCTGCACTATTTATTATGCTTTGACTGTTATGCACCTATAATAATGGGTTTTACCTATCACCGCACTATTACTTCCGCTTCCAACTCTAAATTTACTCATTTTTCTCAATCACATGCATAATTGGCTTTCGTCACTTAACACATGTCAACTAGCACTTCCCGACACCTGGCGTGTTAGGATCGGAATGTGTCAGATAGAGTGTAGGATTTTTACCCGTTCATGTGTTCTGGGTTCGAAACTCTTCATTCCCTAAATTATTGTAATAATTTCAAACTTTTTCTTCTCCCTTTAATAATAATAAATTTTAAAAAGTAAATAAATAATTAAAAACACTAAACAAAAATTTCGGCACACATAAAATTGTAGGAACTCAGAATATTTGTAAGGAATGACTCTTTATTTGTAGAAGTCATAATATATATTGGTTTAGTTTTAGCTGTTCTTGTACTCTACACATAATCTCAGTTTACTCTCTTTATATTTTATTTTGTCTCATTTAACTTTATGTACTTATTTTTTGTGTCCTATATTAGTCCATTTAGTTTTCGTTGATGTGGAATTGGCGAGGTTTTTGGTTTTTCGCGCCAATGTAATTTTTGCTGTTTTAGATCTTTCAAATGTGAAAACGAGCCAAAAAATCAAACAGTTCCTACCATGTATGTTACATCAGCAAAACTAATGTCTTCTTCAACTAAATTGATGGAATAAGGTAATATAGAACACAAAGGATGAGTACATAAGGTGAACTGAGACTAAATAAAGTATAAGGGATCAAGTGAAATTTTATGTGAGTAATTGAAATTAGAGACTGGCTACAGTGCTCGCAAGCATTGAATGCTTATACTGATCTCACCCTCTTTTCCCTCCTCTCTCCTCCTTCCTCCTTCCTTTTAATGGTGAGATCAGTGTATGCATTCAATGCTTGCGAGCACTGTAGCCTACTCCCTGAAATTAACCCCCTTTTATTTATTATTTCTCGATGTTAACCCTCTTTTGATCTTTCTATAATGCGTGGACTGCTAGGCGCTAATTAACATTTGATGGGGGCAGGTAGTGTACGTATATATACCACTCAATATTATCATAGAGAGTCAGAGACTCATGGACGTTGACCGATTAAAGATTTCTTGTGATAATTACTTGTTAACTTACAATTATTTGAATACATAATGAAGATGATTATCTCCTTTTCTGGATTAATTACTACAGCTTAAGTCAATTTCATATGTTTATGGTCTCTTAAAACAACTTTTTTGAATATAAACGATATTATCTACACTAAGAGGTGAGGAGTGGGTTAAGTCTCACAATGGACTAACAATAATAATTTGATTCAAATTCCTTTTTGGCGAGAGTTGAACCTAAGACCTCTCACTTACAACTTGAAAAACAACTTAACCATAAAACCCTGAGATCAAGTGTGAAAAGCAGGAAAATCCATTTCATACTTGCAAGTGTGAAAAGTTAATAAAATTTCCTTATTCAACTGTATGATAAACTGTAATTAATTAATTAATAACTTGGAAAATGGTCAATTTTATCAAATTAATTATGGCTTTTGATCATCCGTAAAGTCAATAACTAATAAAGGTTGCCTTGAAATTTTTGGATGTGGTCAAACAACTACACATATGTACGTTTCTGAAAAAGATCGATCAATATTTGACCCAACTCTACCTTGACTTGAAATCGGGGTATATGTGAAGTGTGAACTGGTTAGCAAAATTAGGTTGCCGGAAACTGAAAATGATGACAGCTCCTGCCCTCGTTTATGACCCAAATTGAAAACAGAAAGTGATATGTTTGTTACTATTACTGCCTCAAAGTGGTTCAAAAATAAGGTGACCTCTCGAGATTCAGGTAAGGCATTTCCTCCAAGTCAGTTGGGCGTGATCGGGCACGTTATTCTCTAGAGCTCTGTAAAAAAGGAGGAGCTATCGGGAGAACACCAGTGTAGTGTCAGTCAAAGACCTTCTGATGTCTAAGTCAATCAAGTATTTGATACCAAAGTGTATAGAAGAGCTCGAATGCATAGAATTGCATACCTTGAAGGAGGGGTAATGAGGTTCTAGTATAATGGTCTTAGAGGCCCCTTTTTTTAAGCCAAAATTTGAAAATTATCTCATGAGAAAATCAACTATATTTGAAAGTTTTTAGCCATCTAATTGTGGGTGAAAAAATGAGGCTCCCGAGCTACTTCTCATGTATCCTAGCTAAAATTAGGGGAGTGAACCTATAATTACACAACCTACACTCCTATCATGTAACATGAGATAAAGTTGAGGACACGGTGTGAGAATGTGAAGGTAAGGGAGTCTCACATTGGTGAAAGGAGAAACCTTGTAAGAGCTTATAAGAGGTTGGGCTCCTCTCCATATTGTCAATTTTCTTCATGGTATCAGTGCAGGTTGGCCTGCGTGTGAAGCTCAACGGCCACATGTGCTCCACATCACCCAATTCGTGTTGTCCACGTGGCTTGAAAATTGAACGTGTGAGGATGTGAAGGTAAGAGAGTCCCACATCAGTGAAAGGAAAAACTTTGCAAGGGCTTATAAGAGGTTGTCCTACTCTTCATATTGTCAATTGGTTTTATAGTGGAACCTCAATTTTCTTCACATAGGACTTGGAGCTCAAGGAATTCGATGCTTATAAAAGGCCAATAACTACACCAACATAAGGTGTGAGAGGAATGACATGATATTATAATATACTGCAATCAACTTGAACAGACACTGACTAGAGTGTCGAAGTGTTTTAACATATGAGCTGAATCCGAAGATGATCTTATCTAATCCCTATCTGATATGTGGAATTCGGTGATGATCTCATTTGATCCTTAGCTGCTACGAAATATCCTAACTCATGTAGGACTAGGATTCTCTTTAGGGCTTGTTTACTTACGTGGTATGGAGATAAAAAGGAATAGGTATGAGATAGACAACACCTCTACGTTAATGAGATACCTTCATTCCTTAGGTATGTTATGCCCAAAACCTATGAGACCCACAAATTTTTTTTTTTTTGGTAAGCAAATGAATAGGAATGATACATGTGGATGCAAATTTTGTACAGGGTTAAATTGAAGAAACTCTACCTACAAAATATGAAACACGGTCAACCTAATTGACGAACACCCAGAAAAGAGGGAGGGCCTCTGATGCCTAAGTCAGAAATAGTTTGAGTGAAACTATAAACTTAAGAGAGTTCTGAGTAGTAAGTGACGATTATCGTTTTCCTTGTTTGACTTGACTATTTATAGACTTGAACCCTAGCAAGCTGCTGGGAGGGGATGTTGTAAGCCATACTAGGCAGACCTTAACGTTTTGCTAGTGATGATGCAGACCAGACTCCGCAGTCTTGCCAACTATTAGTTCTAAAGGTCTCTGTTGGTAAGAGTGCAGGAGTGCCAGACACCCAAGGGGAGACTCCAAAGAGTCAGCTTCCTGCCACCATTGGGTCGGGTATGGCCCGGTAGCAGGACATATCATAGGCCCAAAGCACCTTTGATACATTGGTGGCCCAAAGGCCTAAGACAGATGTCACGTTCCTTGGAGTGGTTTGTGGTCTGCTCACGACGTTAAGGATAAAACCGTCATAACAAGCATAAAATTCACGCGTCCTTATCCTATTAGATGTGGTTAATTTATGTTTTCACATACCCATTCTTTCACACTCCATTCCTTGTAAGTTAACATACCTATGGTGATCTCTATGTGACTTGGAGTTTACTCCCCAGCTCTTACCTTTTAGGTAGTATTGAATATGGATCAATATGAGGTGTGAGTGACGTATCCACACCGAGGTCCAAATTCATGATCTAACAACTTCATGAGTCCACTTTGTAAAGATAGGTAATATTCAAGTGGCTCACCTGTCAGGTTCTATATTTTGGTGACCTTACTAAGAGTATATACCCCAGCAACAGTTACAAATAACCACATGATTGTTCTCAAAGTATACGAATATATAAAAGCTATTTGTGCTTTCTTACATTAGCTACAAACTACTTAATTACTCGTGCTCTTTGATCAATGAACACGCCCGTATAAGAGACCGACCGCTTAAAAAGTAATTTCACCGCGCATAAGCGCTTAACAGAAATATTTATATCCTCTAAACCAAAGAACACAAACAAGTGTACATGAACCCAAGTAGTTTAGCAGTGTGTTTGTCGACCACCTAATGTTATTGCCTTTCTATTTTTTTTTTCTGCTAGTGTGTGTTAGTCTTTCTAGTTATATAGTTCAAGTTGATATATAATTTCATACGGTATAAGAATATCCTTGTGGCGATCCTCATCGTGATCTTATAGCATTTGGTAGAGGGAGCCTTTAGACATCACGAGAGAAGAAAAATCCAATAGTGTTGATGCAATCATCTTATATGTTACTGTTTTTGTATGACATCACAACGTGGAAGAAAACCATAATAGTGTTGATGCAATCATCTTATATATTACTGTTTTTGTATGACATCACAACGTGGAAGAAAACCATTACCTCTTAACCAAATACAAGTCTTTCTTTTGCTTTAAGTATGTTGGTGTCTTTAGACCATAATTATTGTATGATCCAATGATTCATTAGAATTCATAAGCACATAATTAGTACTCCATGAGTGAAAGCACTATGGTGTAGGTTATATAAGACAACTTTGAATCATACATACGACAAATTTTTGAAATTTGGGTACCATCCTAATTTTAAATTTTAAATTAGTTATAGAAGGTTGGTAGACATCATTTTTTTAAGACCAAGATACATATATTCTATACTTACAAAATTTTGGTGAAACCTTCAAAATTTTCAGAAGCGGAAATCGATATAATAAAAGGTAAATTTAAAAAAATTCATAATCAAATAAAAAATCAATATAATAAAGAATAAACTACTAAAATTTGAATAATTGAACAAAAACTATCACAATTTACATAGGAGACTACATGATAAAGCCAATACATATGTAAGAACGCATGCAAAGGGGCTAGTACTTAAATAAAACGTTGTAAGGCTTGGAGTCAATATAATATTCAAGATAGCAAGTTAATTGTAGTTTCTTGCTATTTTCGAAGCTGAAAAGGCTCCAAGCAAGCAACCGTGTATCGATCGTACGTGTTCATAAACTTTTCAGCCGGTAGTTGTCCTGATATACATCTGTTTATCCAAAGTCATTGCATCAAGGTACACACTAATAAGATTTTATTGGCAACTAGCTATTTAGTCGTGTGGAATCTGTATGTAGGAGTAGGACTATAATATACTAGTGACCTGCATGTTAACGTAAGCTTGCATACGTCATCATTTTTTTGGGTTTCTTTGGTGCTATATTTTCTGTGTCACCTCGTCAACTTTCACTGAAATTTCCAGGAAATTAACTGAACGAACACCTTTTTCCAGGGAGAAATATTGATGAATAGAAACTAAGTTGATCAATTGTTTGATTAATTAAGATTGTCTTAAGACAAAGAGAGAGAGAGACAGAGAAAATGGTTTTCCATCTATGCATGGCAAGGTGTCTACTGTTTGGCCATTTTCCACATGTATAAATCATATACTAGAACGTGTATAATTCATATACTAGTGGAAAACGTTGAAGAATACTAGAGTTGTCAACTGTATATGTGTGCATATAAATTAATAGCTAGTAGCTTTCTTACTGATTTAACTCTGTTTTACAAATCATTCACACATGTTCTGAAATTGTATTTGTCAAAATTTCTGTTTATATTAGGCAGAAGTCTTAAATTGTCCACTATTTGTCTTTGTTAACAAGCTAGTCATGTTGTCGAGAGGGATCACACCCACACACATATATTTCTACACCAAAAAATTACAACACATCATGTCATTATCCATGTATAGTGACCATGCACCATGCATGCGCACTTTGGCAAAACCTTTGGTTTATAAATGTTATTCGGAATTTAAAAATACCAAATTGTACACAACTTTGTCCATTGTTTATGCAAGCACTTCATGTTAGTCATTTCGTCTAAGATATATATAAATCAAGTATAATAAGCATAATCTTGCCTCACGATCCACATTCCACACCTTTGCATATTTTACATGAGTCTTTCTTGCATACCTGGGGTACGGGGTACTCCGAATTTTTTAATCATTAGATTTTTATTTTAAAATATAAAAATCAAGATCCAACGGTTAAAAAATTCAGAGTACCCCGTACTCCGGAGCACCCAAAATTTTTTGATTTTACATATGGAAAAAAGCCAAGTCATCGGACCTAGCTACCACCTAAATATATAGTCTTGTTTTTTTATGTGAGGCACTGCATTACATCAGCATATTTACGTCAGCTGATGACATATGCTTACCTATTTCATTTGTACATGCTCTTTGTAGTCATAGGTTGCTTTTTCACTTGTTTTGTTAAGGATAACGTGTTTTGCGTTTTTCTTGTACTTTTCAGAGCCAAAATTACAACACATGCTCCTTCTGGAGTTCCTCCATCGATCGAGAGGGCCATTAGGTTTTTTGTTTGGAAGCTAATAAAATGCTAGGACCAAGAGAAACTTCATAGTTTTATAGGTGCGATTCGTTTCCCATTTGAGAAATTGTTTAGTATGACCGTCACTCGCCACGGGAGATTACAGTTTATTAATGTTATTGTTGAGAGTATTAATCTCATATTGGGAAAAGAAAAAAAAACATTATATGTGTTTATAAGTAATTGAACTACTTCCCACACTGCAAATTGGTTTTATGATGGAACCTCAACTTTCTTCATGGTATCATAGCAGATTGTCCCATGTGTGAAGCTCAACGGCCACACGTGCTCCACGTCTTTCAATTTGTGTTGTCCACGTGCTAGGCTTGAAAATTCGGTACACGTGAGGGGGAGTGTTGAGAGTATTAATTTCACATCAGGGAAAGAAGAGACCTTGCATGTGTTCATAAGTAATTGGGATACTCCTCACATTGCCAATTAGTTTTATGGTAGAACCTACATGTAATTACTAAATTGCCCATGATTTTTATTTTTGTTTAGTTTTGGTGAAAGAGTTAGAATGGTAATTTTTTCTGGAGTTTTGGTTGACAAAGAGTAATCTATTAATAGATAGTATAGATTATGAACAAGAATATAAACTCATGATCTGCTCTTATTATAACATCTAAGTTTTTTTTTTGGACAAATGATAAAATAATTTACACTAAATTCATCTAAATTAGAGGGAGGGGAATTCGAACATGGGACCTCGAGTGTATGAATGAATGCTCTTAATCAACTGAGCGACAAACCTCTTATTATTATAGCATGTACGTTGAGTAATAACAAGAAATTTTCCATTCTCATTTAATTGAAATATTAAACAAAGTAGTACATATGTACAAGAATTATATGAAATTATAAGGAAATGATAAAAACATATACATATTACAAATAAAATGTGTTGAATTCTTCTTTTAATGAATAAAGATTTATTATACACATTACATAAATGGGGATTTGGCCGAATTTTTTTAACTTAAATCTCGCCCACTCTGTCCTCGTTTCAACTGAAAACTTCTTTTATGTCTTAAAAACCAATTTTCAAGAAAAGAGTAGGAAAAATTAATAATTTCTATGCGAGATTATGCTTATTGTGTATTGGGGCAAAGAAAAACGACACTTTTTGGTTTTAACACGCTGGTTATGAAAATCCGAGATCTAGCCTGAACCCTAATTTTCTGTCCCCAAAAATATACAATCTAATTTCAGTAGTCGTGGGATGACTCGGGCTTATGTGCTTCAGTCCAACCTAGCCCAATGGATCCGGTTCAGCTGATATGGATTGAAATTGTGGACCACAGTCATTGCGGACTCTGATTCCATTGTAATAATACCCAAATGGACACCTTCCCGCCATGAAAAGGGCCTCTTATTTGATTGTTTGGGGCCTTTCTGGCCCACTTGTATCCCATCCAGTGTTTGTTTCCTAACCACCAGCCAAACCTCTATTTCTCTATCTGAAAGAGAAGTGCTAAGATCGCCCTCGCGTGAGATCATTCTGATGGCATTTTGTGAAGAATGTTTAAGATAAGTTGCATATGCTCGTGACGGTGTGCGTGACTGATCCTAATATTTTTGTAATAATATAATATGATTTCAAATTTATAAACATATATTAAATATAGATCATTGCTATACATATTACATTTTTAAACCATCACTATAGAAATCATATTTTTAAACCATGGCCGCATCAATATTCACTTATCTTATTAATGTGTGCTAATTGACAAGCAACGTGTATTAATGTGTGCGCTAACAATACGGTCATTGAGAAAATTGGAAGCATACGATACTTTACTTTTTGCGGTTTAATTTTGTGTGGTTTGACAATCCACCCCCTAAAGTGAAAACCTTATCTTATCCAGTGTTTGTCTGAAACACGTGGTTTCTCCTCCTTGGATCTACCTGCATGCATCTCCAATGAACTAGCTAGAACACAGAGTAGGGAACACAATTGACCCCTAAACCCTAGTTACCACTGATTCACCGAAAGTGATACGAAAGATGGGATTTTGTTTTGTAATAGAGCTGGCCACGTCATCTTTATTTTCTTCGTCCCTAAACATGATTAAGCATCCACTAAACCTAATTTTGTTAAACTCCATATGTTTAAGGATCTAATTATCTGTTGCCCTATGCGGGACAAAAACGATCGTAGAAACTTTCTCGTTGTCAATGCTTATTGCTTATGTCATGCATGCATGCACGCACCCTCAGAAAAAAATTTCTGCAATTGATCTCTCTCTTTGATTAATTAAATAAGTCGATGTAAATCCATATGCAAATGTGAAATTGCCAGGTGCTTTGCAGACAAAACTCCCTCAGTCCCTCTCGATCGACATCAACTTTTGTTTTTGTGTTTGATTCAATGAAGGGATAAGGGCATGACAAGAGTTGGACTCTAGCCTTATTGTGGACTATATATTATCAGTCTTCCACAGTTTTGGAAATCTCGAGGTGTACATAAATAATGTGTTATAAGTTTTACGTCATGCATACGGAGTAGGCTACGGTGCTCGCAAACATTGAGAGTCATGAGTCATGTTACCAACAGTTATTTACTTGTATCTGAGTGACTTTCGATTATTAACACAGATACTATATCTCACTATTAACAACAATTAACAACCATTGATGTGCGTGAATGTGACTGAGAGCCACAACCAGAGCAATTATTTAATTAGCAATACCATAAATTCATATTATTGGGTGATGCACTTACTTGCAAGGCAATACCTCTTTAGATGTGGACCATATATGCATTATGGTGGAGATGAAATATACATATATACCAGGCATTCTTCACCACCCAATTAAGAAAGTAGGCCTTTATGCAATATCAATTAATCACAAAAAACTTTTAGTAAAGATATCTGATTGAGGCAATTTTCACATCGGCGTGAGATTAACATATATATAATAAATTTCTTACTTTTGTGAGAGTGACCTACGTGTATAACGTGGCCGGACAGTCCTACTGATGTTTTTTTCTCTCAATATAAAGTTGTTACTTGCGGGGCAATCTCTCTTAAATATGGACCAATTTAATGGTTATGGCAGAGATGAAAAGTATACATGCCAAAGCACTCAATTTTCATACTCTCACAATAAAAAATAAAAATAAAAAGTGTGCAATTAGGGCAGGGGCAGATCATTTACCAAAAGTGAGTATAGTGAGTGATATCTATCAATAAACAAACTTACCAAAGTGTTTTTTCTGGAGTAGGCTACAGTGCTCGCAAACATTGAATGCTCACACCGATCTCACCATTAAAATGAAGGAGGAGGGAGGAGAGAGAGGGAGAAGGAGGGTGAGATCGGTGTGAGCATCCAATGCTTGCGAGCACTGTAGCCAGTCCCGTTTTTTCTTGCAAGAAGCAGCTTTTGTAAATCCTCTCAGCTTGTTGGACGCGCGTCAGAAACTGCACCACAACAGATGGCGGATGAAAAACACAACTAAAAAAGAAAGCGCAACCGCCTCTACCTTAATATTATTTTCTTTTTCCAACTACCAGTCCCAAAAGATAATAGGCTATTAGCTATTTTAATTAGGTGCAACTATACTGTCGACGTGTATAAATTAACCATTTTTGTATTCTAAAATAAAGATGACAAATTAATGTGCTTAATTTTCTTTCATATGGTGCCAAATTTTTTACCTTATTAGGAAATTTTTATTCTGAAAACTACCAGTCTTCGAGCATTATTGAAATGGTCTTCCCTATGTATTATTTTATTACAAATTAACAAACTAAACAATAAAATAGAGTCACTTAGACAGTGAAGCATCCTAAGTGATTTCGGCTTATGCGATTGGGTTAGAAAGTGGATAATGGATATGGATGTTTTTTTAATTTAGGGGTGTGATTTTATTTGCCTAGAGGAAGGAAAATGAAAGGGTTTAAGTCCACATTTTAATTTGTTAGAATATGAGCGACCAAACTAATTAATAATACATTATAAGATTTACTCAAAACACTCTACTTCATCACTGAAATAGTTTTCATGTGTGACTCATCTTTTCTTTTTCGTATGTTAAAATGTGAGGATACAATAAAAAAATCAATTGATTTTACTCTGATACAGAAAAGAAAAGATAAGTCATACATGAAGAATATTTTGTAATTTCTGTTATGGGAAGGTTTTCATCTGTTTGGTGGTTGGAAGTTGAAAAAGGTTTTGAGGAACTCGAAGTTTTATCTTTAAATCAATTGACAATAAGGAGCGTGACCAAACTCGTTTTTATCAGAGGTGCAATTCGAACGAGTTGGGGGAGTTGGATGGTCAACCCAACTTTAATCCAATATTCACAATTCGAGTTTGGGTTCATGCGGGTTTAGTCGGGTTGGGCTTTTAATTAGGTTCGGGTTCGCCCAACTTTATCGAGTTCAATCTTATAACATCTTGTTTTACATGATTTTTTTAAATTTTGAACCAAACAACGTCAATCTTAGTTAAAATTTCATTTACACATCACCATCCACACAAAAGCTAAAGCAAACAACTTGGAGACCATTTCTAACGTTTCAACCATGCAAAGTTGAAATAAAATTACAAGATGTATAACAAAGCTTCAACCAAAAGAAATATAAAAGTTACATTATATTTCATTATTCATATGAAAATTAACAATAAATTTCAAGTATATTGATTCAAAACTTATATATAACTTATATAATATGAAGTGGAATGAGTAATGTGCATGGGCGAATTCGTGCTCAAAATCGGGTTGGATTTGGGTTTACATGGGCATGCAAGGCATCAATCCAACTCAACCTAATAAACGATCGGGTTGAGGTCAGGTTAGGTTTGGACAGGTTTTTTTTTCATTCTAACTCGCACGATCAAGTTTGAAATCAGATTGAGCATAAACGAATTCTAGTTGAGCAGATTCTCGTTGAATCAACCCAAGTTAAACCCTTATTCTTTACAAGGTTTTTCAACTTTCCGACGTGACGCCCACAAAAGTCGCATCTCTACCATAGTTTTCAGTTTGGCGTGTCTTTCTTTGTCAATCAAAACAACAAAATTCGACAGAAATCTGGAAACAATTAGAAGGCGGCAAGCACCTAACAGAAACAAATGCGTCAAAGAAAAGCAGCCAACAAAACCAGCTGGATCATTGCTTGCTTGTATAAACTTTCTCATCCTATTTCAAAGTCTCAAACACATAATACTAATTAGCATTCTAATCACAAAATATGTACAAATTAATCCTCCTATGCTTTACTAAAAACCAAAAACAATCAAAAAAAACAAAAAACCAACTACAAACGTGAAAACCAAAAACCCCAAAATTAGGGTCAGAATTTCCAAGATTGTTACTATTAATGTACTTTTAACATCATCAGTCTTCGTTTAATTTGTCTTCAACTTGATCACAGTCGACTTTCCCGTTATCGTTACGGTCACCGTCACCTTGCCATGTCCATACAATGTCTTTCAATGCTGGCCTAACATCTTCCTCACAAAACTTGGCATACTCCAAAGTATCCCCGGACGACTTTATAAACTCCACCACCGCCACCTCCGGCGCCACCTCGAACACCTCCGCGGTCACCGAAAGCGGGCCTTTCCTCCCCTCATTCGGTCCTTGCATTCTTATTTTAAAGTCCTTCACTTTCCCCACCTTAAAGCTCAGCCCCTTCGCCGCCACCTCAATCTTCGCCATGATCGCCGCGGCTGAACACTTGGACGTAAACATGGACCCGGCCCTCCGCTTTGTCTCGAACAAATTCGACAAATCGAACCCCGACGACATCGACGAAATAAACTCAAACGCATTGAAGAATTTCGGCGATGATAACTTATTGCTTCCCTTTTGCACATCGCTTTGAACATCGCTCTCTTCGGACTTTTCACAAACACCTTCCGGGTGTCCCGTAAACTCCTCCGGTTTCTTCATCCCCTTGCGAAACCACGTCACGCGCATGATCGCCGGGATGGTGATTCGCTTCTCCGGGTCGGAAACCAACAGCTTCGAGATCAACCGCTTAGCCTCCGTCGAAAACCACGGGGGACATTCGAACTCCGCCTTGAAAACCTTCCTGTACATCTTCATCAGATTCTCGTCCTGAAACGGGAGAAATCCAGCAAGCAAAACGAACAGCACAACCCCGCACGACCAGATATCCGCCTTCGATCCGTCGTACCCCTTCTTCCTCAGCACCTCCGGAGCCACGTAAGCAGGGGTCCCACACTGGGTGTGCAGTAACCCGTCGTTCCGGAGCTGCTCCGGCAGAGAGGAGAGTCCGAAGTCTGAAATCTTCAGATCCTCGTTTTCGTCGAGCAACAGATTCTCCGGCTTCAAGTCGCGGTGGGAGACGCCCCTGCTGTGGCAGAAATCGACGGCGGAGATCAGCTGCTGGAAGTACTTCCGGGCCTGATCCTCCTTCAGCTTCCCCTTCGCCACCTTGGCGAAGAGCTCGCCGCCCCTGACGTACTCCATGACGAAGAAGATCTTGGTCTTGGTCGCCATGACTTCCTTGAGCTCCACCACGTTCGGGTGGCGGACTAAACGCATCACTTCGATTTCCCGCTTGATCTGCTCCATCATCCCTTCCTTCTTCACCTGGTCCTTGCTAATCACCTTAACCGCCACGCTCTCGTTCGTGGTGATCTGTCTGCCATGGTAGACCTTCGCGAAGGTCCCCTTCCCCAGCAGCCTCCCCACCTCGTACTTCCCGAAAAGCACCGTCCTTTCCTCCATTGATGCAGGAAAATTAAGTATTGGGATTACGATGCACTGTCGATTGAGAGTTGTATTATCGGAATTCTCGAGGCACTTGCCGCGATTAAACAAAGGATTTGAGTTGGGAAGTTGGGATTTGGAAAATTAAACACCAAATCTATGAGAAATTATAGAAATTAAAGAGGGGATTTGAGATGGGTTTTGGTGAATTTGGGGAGTTGGGTTCATGGTGTGGTGGAATCCAAGAAAGAATGGCTGAGAAACTGATTCGAATGGATTCCATTCAAGGGGTTTAAGACTAAAGGGAGGTTTGGATTTGGAGAGAGAAAGAGGATGAGGGAGAGAGGGATGGTTGGATTGACGCCATTGGCGCACCTGGTATGTTCTCTGTCAGACTGGGGACTACGCCGTACGCACACAGAATGAAGTAATATCGTCGCTCTTTATACGGGGAGGGTTGTGCCGAGCAAGATTACAAGTAACAAGTGGACGAGTTTTATTGGTCCAGAAAATAACAAAACCCTAATATTTCTAATTCGATTTTAATAATTGGCATTTTATATTTGGTTTTTATTTTCTTAATTTATTTTCTTTGTTTGCCTCAGTTTGAATTTTTATGTATTTATTTGTTGCTCTGTTTGTGGCTAGGGTTTTATGCTTTGAACGAGGATTGGCCTGTTGGGTCTGGCCGTTTAATTTTCTTTTTCCTCAAAGTTTCCACCGATTTCTACAAGGAACAAAAAAAGAAAATTTGATGAAATAATGAAATGTCGTGAATATTTGATCAATACGTCGTTCTTATTAATTTTGATCAGTTCATCAATCGTAAAAATTCTTATTTTAACCAATTTTTCATATAAACTGAAAGAAGAACAAATGCTTCAAAAGTTACATAATCAAATTATTGGTTTGTTGTAGAGAGATTTGGAGAAAAATTTATGCAATATCAACTCTCCACTCTTTTTGCATGATTCTTACATTGTTTCCTAAACTTAAAAACGTTGCTTGGCATTTTATAAACGTGAATTTCGTCCTTAATTTCTTTATTTATCATACATGGTCACTTTTTTTATTTTTGATAAACAATTGAATATATTCACAAAAAGTCATTAATTTATCAACAATAAGCTACAATACGTCACAACTTAGTACCAAACTCACTATAATGTATATTGTATGTCGATTCATTCATGTAAGACGAACAAAAAACCTACTCCAACTATGTCAAATAACAAATATCGTTAGACCACCTTGATCATATGCCACCTTGAAATCGATATAAATATATATGACTCAACATTAGTATACATTCTAGTTCTATTAACAAAATAGCTCCCTTTTAAATTTCCCCATTTATTTCTATATTTATAGCAACCGAAGTCTTTTCGCATTTGACTACCTTGCATTTATTTTCCCACCACCGCTTAATTCTTGTGCATCACTTTGTATATGGGAAATATTTTTGCCAAGATTTTTCTCTCCAATAATTATAAAATTATAAAATAATTATAAAAATCAAACATGTTGCTGCCGACCTAGAAAAACACTCTTGCAAGTTATGAAGTTTCGAACTCAACGAAACCAACAATGAGTTGCTCCCTAATATTTTGCCAAATGAACACTACTCTAACTCTAAATCTAACAGTGTTAAGCTTAAAAATTAATAAAAAAATTTAAAAAAACCAACAGCCAGTTGCAGAGGGCGTTCGAACATCAAGGACGTTATCGACACCAGAAACCCAAAAAACCCGAAACCGTTTCGAGCCAGAGTCACCCTTCCTCCCTTCCTCCACACCCAACTCCAACAGCCACCCGCTCAACCACTAACTAGTAAATACCCCCGATGGCAACCCCATCCACCACTCCTCCAGCCAACCCTTTCTTCATCTCTCTCACTTTCTCTCTCTTTGAGTTAGATCTCCTGCACAACGAGTCCAAAGTCCTCCGCGTCTCCGCCGGTGCAGGCCACGAGTTCACGGCTCGGACCCAATTCGGTGTTTTGTACCCGTCTTTTACTTCTCTGCTTTTAAAAATAGGAGGTTTGGAATTGGGTTCAATTGCCAAAATAATTCTAGCGGTGAAAGGATTTTGAACTAGTAAGAGTACTCGTATCATTGATCCGAAAAGATTTAAGTTAAAAATTTTGGTCAAGGCTTTGTTTCTAGCTTGTATGGCTATGGAGTTGGTCACCGTCGGTCTTGGCTGGGTTGGAGGAGGATTGCGACTGTTGGTTTTTTTAATTATTCTCTTAATTTTCTGTTTGTCATTTTTTTTTTTTTATAAACTTAACACTGTTAAATTTAGAGTTAGAGTGAGTGTCCACTTGGCAAAATATTAGAGGCTGGTATTTTCTGTGATTTAATTAGTATTAATACGATGTAGATTCATCAATTAGGTCAAAGTGTTATAATAATACGACGCGGTAACAAGTGAAATAGTTGACTTTTGGATAAGAAATTCAAAGTTGGATTAGGGTTTTCCAAATTCGAATTGTCGTATTTGGTTTTTTCTTCAAATGAAAAGTCTCGCATGGACAAGTTGCACGGACTTCATGCCTAATCATAGATTAAAAACATGTTGTAATATCTAAAAACTGTAATCTCTTGCCTTGGGATTAAAGTAAGTGAAAAGTAAGGTTTGAGTCTCTCTAATGCAAATATTAAACAGTCCCTAATTTAAGTAACAAAGCACACTTTAGGAATGAAATCTCGTTTTGCAAATGTGAGAGAGTTGACGAGGTTAGGTATTTTGTGTGAATGGTTGAGGTATCAAATACCTTCATGTGTTTACTAATTGTTTATTTGGATAGATTTTTCTAAGTAATTAATTTTTAAAAGATACTTCACACGTCATAATACAATTGGATGAAGACTCTTTCTATTTAAACTCCAATACTCATCTAAGTTCACCTTACTAACTAATTTTTTTATTTTTTGTTTTTAATTAGGTGAAAAGACAAGATAAGATATATTACTTAAAACTTTAAAAAATATTTTTATCTACACCAACACAAATTCTAATTTTTTTTATTATAACAAAAAATTCATATTGTTTCATCTTCTCCCTCCCAAGTTTATACTTTTTTCTACACACTTCAACTAAGTACAAGTATAGAGAGCCAAATAGTTGTTCCGAAATCGTCAAACAAGGTACAAAACTTTACTTTTTTTTTTAAAGATTTTATATTTATAGTCTGTTTTTTGGTAGCAAGTTTGGCGTTTGGTTAGAGAGCAATTTATTTTTTTGTTGGTTGGGGTGTGGTGTGTTAATGTTTAAGGGTAATTTGGGAACAAAAGGGGTATACTTAGATAAGATTTAAATTCTAATTTTTTAGTGAGGTGTAGATAGAAAATGGAGTGAACTTAGATAGATAGTAGGGTTTAAATAGAAAAACTCTTGGATGAAATAATATATTTTTTCATGTCTCTCCACTTGTATTATGATATGTAGAGTACCCGGTTGAGAACCGATCACTTTGTAAAAAATTTCGTCCATTTGCCCAGGGCCGAGTTCTTCTCTTCGAACCTTGATTTCATTGTCTTCCCGAAAATCATATTCAGTGGTTCCTCAAACGAAGTGCTATTTAGTAATTCGTGTTTGATTGTCAAGAAAAATAGATTTAGCTAGTGGACCTCTTAGTAGGAGTCGAACCTAGATGAAGTTATGACCATCTATCAGAGAAAAAATAACTGAATATCTTGTAAGATTCTCAACAAATTCTTCGATTTCTTCCGGGAATAGATATTTATTCATCTACTTCTCACATATGGTGAATATTCAAGACACATATAGAAAATGTCCATAAAAGTATTTAGGAAATCGGTCTTATTCTATCTCTGTTCATTTCCATTTGAAGAAAAGAAATGATTCCAAAGAAGAAACTTACATCTTTCTTCTTTTTTCTTAATAAAAAAAGAAACAGAGACGAGCATATCGGAGAAAAAAGATTCTAAGACAAGTTTGAGCGGAAATATAAGATATTCTGTATAATTTGCTTTAAAACGTAAAACTGAACCATCAGTTCATCATTCTGGGACCGCCAATGGGTTTGGTCTTTCTTGGCCATGTTTGTCTAGCTGCATCATCTTCCATTTTAATCATATTTAAATTACAAGTATTATGCATCTTAATTTATCCAACGGCTAGAAAACTCTAGCAAGAAAGTTAGAGCTTCTGGAGACCACACGATCACCTTGAATTATTCACTTATGGACCCATTACGCAATACAATGACTTTCCGGTCCCATAAACCAGACAAGTTCCATGCTTAATCACATGTCCTTTGAGAGAGAATATTGCACCAAACTGCAGCTTCCTTAGTGATGCATGAACTTAATTAATTAAAGCAGATGCTTTGGCAAACAAAATAATTATTCTCTCCTTTTTTATATAAAAAAGAAACGTTTAATTGTCTATTTTGCAAGTAATCCCAACCCTCTCAGTACGTATGTGTGCTTATATTAAAATTCCATGATTAAAAAGTATATCTATGTACTGTTTTTTTTTATTTATATATTTTGTAAGAGAATTATATCATGCATTAGAGGACCAACCAATAATACAACCTGGCCCAAGAGCCAAAATATCGTTCGGGTTGGTCAGTGGATACGTAATTATTCTTGCAAAATTTAACTTATTTTAGAAATTTTATTCAAGTGATTAAAATTGTTTATTTATGCACGCAAAGATCTGTGTTTGAATTTATATTCAACTATTGTTTGTATAAAGGAAAAAAAAATTATGTATTTCATATATCTAACATAAAACTATTTAGGGACGTTTGTTATGGTACTACTTTTTATATTTTTTTTTAGGGACCACCTGGTTTTTCTTTGGGACGTTTGATTGTTCTGATTATTATAGTTGTATAGGTTTTTAACACAAATGGTATTTTATGTTTTGGCAACTCATTAGTTTAGTCCTTTATGTTTCAAACTCATCAATTTGGTCATTCATCTATTGACTTGCTCATTAATTTCGTCATTTTGTCCAATTTCGTTAAAATTTTCTGTTGGTTGGATGACATTGAATATTCATGGGAACCACAAGTCTATTAACATGTGCCACATGGATTAATTAAACAAATTAGAATGTTAAAATATATTTCGTCATCTTCGACTTCTGAGTCTGGCCACATCAAACAGTACTCAAATGGTGGAGTAGTCCCCATTGATTGAAATACAAATAGAGAGGGAGGAAAACATGGTGTTGCTGCTGCATTCTCAAATTAAATTGAGGACCTATAAGTTTATGAGAACTTGCCAGTCCATTATGATTCCGATGGAAGTTCAAATTCTACATCAACAAATTTTCAGAGGTTGTGCGACTTGAAAATCGTCTTCATCATGAAACACCATAAGTCGTAGTTCACTCAAGTGAATACCGCAACTTGAAGCTCAGCTCCATATTCGGTCATCTCAACCTTTGATTCGCCTGAGTTCTTCGTTGAAAACCCATAAAACAATATCACATAATACGTCCCCTTGATTCAAATCGAACCAAGCTCTGAGGCCATTCTAGTATTTTTATAGTTGGATTGAGATGTATTTTGTAAGAATTTGGAGTAAATTTCAACAATGATGAAAGCTTAGGAGTGCATAGCTCCTCTTGGATTCTATCAGATCCGGAAAGAATGAGTCGTTACAAGTAGCCATCACTACCTCACAACACACGCATGACTCTCTCACGTGCACTACACATGATCACTTAAGACAATATAGTTGCTATGACAACTATCAAGACCCTAACATATAAGCTAATCTAATCATCACTCTTCAACATAAATATGACAAATACATAGGGTCAAACTTCAATGGTACGTACTGTTGAATGATTTAATATTCATTTGTGGCCCACCGCAAATTAATCTAGACCATTCAATGGCCGTATCATTGAATGATACGTACCACTCAAGATTTTTCTAAATACATTGAACCAAAAATTCAAACAAGTGCAGAAACTTCAATTCTTGAGCTAGAAGATATATGCAACAATGCTTATATCTCAACACATTCACTCTCCTCTCTCTCTCATTTGAATTTCTATTTGGGATTGACCGATTGGTTTCTGTTTCAGATTGCGGGACTGAGTTTAGGATTTGGGAGTTGTATTTTCCATTTGGGATTGAGGGACAAGGTTTGAAAATGAGGATTCAAGGAATATATAGGGAGTGGGGAAAGAGGCTGCCAGTGTTGTGATGTAGGGGAGGAAAGCGATGGAGTGCGCAAGGGAGAGGAGGTAGGGGACACACAAGTGGGAATAGATGTGGTGGCTATGGGGTGCTAGGAGGTGGCGGCTTGTTGGGTGGGGGTGATGTAACATTAAGTGTGTGGGAGGGTGTTGGTAAAATATTAATTTAAACTATTTTTAAAGTTTTTATTTTTTTTATTTAATTCACGTAGCATCACACACGATTAGTTTTGTAAGCGCTACATAAATGTCACATTAGCACACTAACATATGAATGATCAAACTGATGAGTTTGAATCACAAAGGACCAAACTGATAAGTTGCGAAATCATGAAAGATCATTTGTGATAAAAATTCAAAAAAATCTTGGGTGGTACGGACCATTCAATGATACGGTCATTGAATGATCTCATATTAATTAGCGGTAGACTCTAAATGAATCTTAAACTATTCAATGGTCGGATCATTGAATGGTATGTATTACGCAAGTTTGACCCATAAAAACTCTAGTTCTAACTATTCAAGTATTCATTGTGAATCAATTTTTTTTTTGAGGAATATTGTAGAAACCGTACTAAGTATTATAAATTGGTAACATGAATTTGTTTATATAAATGCTAATTATAAATGATTATTCTTTTTGCAGTGTACTTTTATGTATATGATTTATTAATTAAAGAAGAAACCAATAATTGTTATCAAAACTTTTCCACGCATGCTCAACAATTGTTCACCGTGAAAGGAATGTCCAATTATTACGACAGCAATACAAATATGATGTATAAACAGTGTGTTGGCTTTTTCCAGCTTGAGAAAATTCAACTACATATTGTCCAATTATTGATTTGGGTTCCCGCTCATTCACTTATCAACCTTATAATTGTTCATCGCATCGAATCACTAAACATTGATTGGATCGATGGGGCTGCGCAATTAGGAAATTAAAAAGACTGAAATAGTTAGAAAATAATTTTCGCACTGTTGTAGATAATTTATAACATGTGTTAAATGTGATTGTGTAAATCCTAGGTAGATATGGATTAGGCTATTCCGTTCTGTAAGGGATTAGTATCCTATTGTACTTGTACTTCTATTACTATAAATAAAGGCACCTGGTATGTGGAATATATGAACTACATATTCCACATACACTACAGTTTCACCAAATTCTCTCTATTCTTCTCTTGCCGCACCCTTCACTAAAAACTGTCCACAACACGTTATCAGCACGCTCTTTCCGCTGTGCTCAAGAGAATTATACCGGAGTGTTGATCATCTTCAATCATGGGGAGTATTAATTTCAATAGTTTTTACTTTGATTTATTTATTTTTATTGAATTAATATATTGCTATTGATTCAATTTTTCCCCTGTTATTTTGAACAAGATTCAACGCATTGACGATGGAAATCCGGAGTTGAAGGCAATTCTGCAAACAAATTGTTCAACCATCATCATCAGCAATCCAGGTTCTTCTAAAACACGGTCTCGATTGTCGATATTTTGTCAGACCTGATTGCATGAACCTTCACCATGATGCATAACCCAATTTTCTGCGTTTAACGAATTATTGATCTTCTGCAAATATTGTGTTAACATCGACATTTAATATATCTGTCATATATTAAGTGAATTGATGATCGTGTGAACGAAGGAAAAATCAAGGGTTTTTTCTTATTTTTTTTCGCTTTTCTACAAAAAACATCAAATTTCGTTTTTCTGAAAAAAAAACTAGAAATTCTTTACTGAAAATTTTTTTTCGCTTTTTTGAAAAATAAAGAAAAAAAAAGAGAAAAAACCCGAAGCCTAAGCCGAGCCGAGCCGGCCTGTAGCCGAGCTAAGCCGGCGCTTCCCTGAGCCAAGCCGCCTGCCTGAAGCAGGCCGCTTAGCCAAGCCGAGCCAACCCTCGAGCCACGGCTCCAGCCGAGCCCAACCGAGGTCGAAACGATGCCGTTTCAGACATCGTCTTCAACCTCCTGCCCAGAAACCCGTGGGTTGCCTGCAGCCACCCACAGCCCAAAACCGAACCATCTTCATGTGCCTACAGCCACCTCAGATGACTTGCAGTCATCTCCGATGGTCCCCCCGACAAAAACCCGACGTTTTTGGTCGGAATTTGTGCGATTTCCAACCGAAATTGCTTCAGTTTTCTTCGAACCCTAATCGGGTTTTCACTGGGCAATCGACGTTGAGATAGTTCTATCCCCGTCGCCTTAAGCTCCTGGGATGGAATCGAGGCTTTCCAGCCTCTGGTGCCACCTGATTTCCCCGGCGACATCGCCTGGAATCACCGGCAACCACCACGGGACACCCATGGTTGGTTCCCTGGGCATTCTTCCAGAACCCAGTCCTCTTGGGCTTGGGCTCTCTCGGCCCGCGCCTTCTTCCTTGGCCCCTGATGGGCCAGCTGAACCCCAGGGCCTGTAGCCCAGTGCACCAGCAGCTCTGCTGCTTTCTCTTTCCTTCACCCAGCCCGTGTGGGCTTTGGACTCCCAGCCCGTGTGGGCTTTGTCCAAATATTCTTTATTTTTGCTGGCCAGCAAGCCTAGCAAACAAAGGTTGGGCCTGCAGCTCCAACCACGACCCACCAAAAACTATTTGGGTCATATTTGCAAACCCCGAAGGTCCCGTAGACCTATATTTCACTACCCATTCACAATATATGTTAAATTTTATTTTTTGTTCTATATATATTGCGTTTGATTGCAGGTATATATGAACTTGAAGTTCATGAATTCGAACCCGAAGATTCGAATAAGTGCCAAGAAACCTGAAGTTTCCTTAAAAATTAAATACCCATGAAACCAGTAGTTTTCATGAAAATTTAAACCAAACCATGTCTTAGAACCCGAATGTTCTAACTTTTATGATTATGGAGAATTTATTTCCCATAACCATAAGCACTAACCACAATTTTTGTTCCCTCCATCTAGTGGACTTTCGAACAGTAACAAATTCGACTTCACTAACATGGGAGTTTCTGGAAGAAACTAATTTATGTGGGCACAAAATTGTGAAGCTCCACTTGACTACTGAGAAGTTGAGAAACATTGAAGCCAACGATGACGTGGATAGAGCTAAATAAGCCTCCGTCATGATCTTCATCCGAAGACTTATGCCTGAAGCATTATAAATGGAAGTACCTCAATGACGAGGATTCCATAGCTCTTTGACTCACTCTATGGATCGTTCTAATCATGCAAAGATGATCTTGCCCGAAGCAAGACACACCTTGCCCGAAGCAAAACACACTTTGTCAAAAGCAAGACACACCTTGCCCGAAGCAAGACATATCTTGCCCTGACACAAGGCATGATTGAACTTCATCCGTGAATAGGTACAAATTCTGAAGTTTATAGAATCCGATTGAATTTTGACTGGAGAAGATTTTCTCGTCCTTCCATACCTCTAAAATGCTCCTGAAGAAGCACCCTAGAGAGTGGAGGTTCACTAAATTCTCGGATCTGATACTACCACTTTGCTCACTGAAAAGCACAACAGTGAAAGCGGCACCCCAGTGATTCGGCTGGAAGGTACCGAACGGTGTGATCCAGCTTCGGCTGGAGCCTACCGAATGGTATAGACTCAGCTTCGGCAGAGTCTACCGAACGGTATAGACAGTTTCGGCTGAAGTCTACTGAACGGCATGCCCTACTTCGGTAGGGATGTACCGAAGGTCTTGCTCTGTTTCGACAGAGGTGTACCGAACTTAAGGCTCTGCTTCAGCAGAGGCTTACCGAATCTACTCTTCCTTATTTGGCTGGAGAGTACTGAATAGTGGTAGAATCAGGGTCAACCAATCATGTGATCCCTTGGCAACTAAGACCCAAAACTTCAAGAATAAGGGACAGTATTCCCGAACCTCAACCGTGCAAAATCTACCTCCATTTTCATGGAATAGATCATTGGTTATGCACTTATTTGTGCCCCTACCAATGTTGTTGAGGAGTACCATTCCTGTAATCAATTTGTGAGACTAATTTTGCTTCACCTAACACATATGGAAAAGCAAAATTTTGACATGGAAGGCCCTGTTGGCCGAAACCCCCTATCTTTTGGTTTAAGTTTTTGAACAATTTTTCCTTTTTGTTTGGATGATTGTTTTGGTATTTGCTTTAAATTTGTTGGATATTATTATGGATATTGTCCTCGAATATGAGTTAATTGAATCATGTTTCTTATACATGTGACCGAATTCAATTAACATGTGATAAGGTATAAATGTGGGGAAGTTAGTTGTCTGGATGAACGTGCGACTATGCACACTAACTTCATACCTAAATCACCCCTCTAGCAACGAATTCAGGTCTACCTAACCTGATTAAGGGCAATGGCACTGCACCTCGTTGTATTAATGGTACTGAATTACTATTAAGGGGCCTTATATTCTCCGTTCCAGAAGAACGTCATTGAGTTATAAGGATATTCGAGCGAACAATGATCATAAAAACCACTGTAGAAAATAGAGTGACGTATCTTTGCTTCACCTTCCAAAATATGAAGCCTGAAGCTATGTTTTGGGGCCAATGGGCTACCTCTCAACTGAGACACACCACATATAGGCTGGCTTGAAGCCGGGTGATTCGAGCAGTTTACTTGCTTTGGCACGACCGTTTGGAACATTCAGGTCAAAACACGATGCAATATGTTACACAATGCATCACCTTACCTGAAGTAAGGATTTTATGCCTACAAGCACACTTTGCCAAGCCTGCTTGTTGGGGAAATTGGATTTTTACATCATCCCTAGCAAAGTTACTACATAACCCTCTTTTCACAGTGGATTAAAGGGAATAATGTGGACTCTTCCAACCAAAAAATGCGGACCATGTAAATATGGTTTTTGGTTGATATATCGACACAATGGTCACATGTCTGTCCACATACACATTGCTGCTAAACTCCTGGCCAATTCTTACTTAAGGGCTCACCACCCTAATTATCCCATAAAGTCTAGAAGACTGGATAATGCCGGAGAGTTTATATCGAACAGTATTCGATAAGTATTGCATGTTTTTTTGGGCTTGAAATTGAACATTGAATTCCCCATGTTCAACCCCCAAAACAGCCTCGCAGAAGCGATCATAAAGCGCATTATCAATTGATCGCCCGGACCTTGGTGAACGCACCAAGCTTTCGGTTTCTGCCTAGGGCTATGCAATCTTGTATGCAGCCATGTTGGTCCGCCTGAGGCCCATTGCTACCCGATACTTTATAGGGTTACAATTGGTCACTGGGTACGAACCTGATGTTTCGTATTTAAGCATTTTTAGGTACGCACCTTCTGCCCTATTGCGCCGTCGCAATGTACCAATATGGGTCCTCAAAGAAGGATGTGAATCTTTGTCGATTGTGATTGTCCTTCGAATTAGCTCTTTAGAGCCCTTGCACGCGATCTCTTTACCGCCATTTTGCGGATTGTCACTTCGATGAGACAGTCTTCCCGCCGTTAGGGGGAGATAAGAACGTCAACGTTCCTGAAGAACGGCGCGAATTATCGTGGACGTCCCCACTATGTCTCATCTCGATCCCCATATTCTAGATTTCAGAGTATTGCTCCAGACGCTTTCTCTTATCTAGATAAAGTGACGAGATCACATATACCAGCTGCAAACATGCCTGCAAGGATAGACGTACCTAACGGACGTCGAGTCAACATTCTCGAAGGGTGTGCCGCCCCTGAAGGACGGCTTGGCCGCCCCTGTTGGACGGCCTGGTACGCCGACGGCTAGCCAATCAATCTGTTCTCGGCCTGAAGCGCGACAGATCACTCGGTTCGAAGGATTCACCTCCCTAAAAGTGGAGAAGTATGGCACAAAATGAATCCCTTCCTCGTTCGCTATCTCAACCATTCCACCTTATGAAATTAATCCGGATTATCCCGAGACCTGTAGTCTTGGTCCATTATGCATGCATGGATGAGTTATGGAATTGGAATGAGATTATCATCGATGATATTCACATATATGGTAGCTACCCAAAATAAGTGAAAAGCGACGATATCGAACTGCGTTCCGTTGATGAATGTCGACGTAGAACTGATTGGTCAAACTGGAAACAAACAATCTAGGTCGAACTTGATTCACTTGCGAAACGTGTTTTGGGCCTGTAGTCCCTACACTTCCACATGTGAAGCCCGTTTGCTACAAATGGGTTTTCGTAAGGAATCGAAATGAGAAGAATGAAATAGTGCAATACGAAGCACGCCTTGTGGCGCAAGGTTTCTCTCAAACGCCTTGAGATTGATTACGAGGAGACTTATTCTCTCGTAATGGATGTTATAACGTTCCGCTACCTTATCAGTTTGGTAGTTTCTGAAAAACTGAATATGCAGCTTATGTACGTGGTTGTAACGTATCTATAGGGATCTTGATACGGAAATATATGTGAAAGTTCCCGAAGAGCTTATTGACTGATTCAAATAGTTCTAGACCACAGAACACCCTCTCTATTGAATTGAGGCTTTCACTTTACGGATTGGAACAATCCGAGCGGATGTGGTATACCCGTTTAAGTGAATATTTGATCAGTTAGGGATATGTGAATAAACTATGCCCCTGCGTGTACAAAACCGAATTTGCAAGAGTTGCAGTCTATGTCGATGACATAAATCTCACTTAGACTCTGGAAGAGCTTGAGAAAACTGCCTCGCACCTGAAGTCGGAATTTAAGATGAAAGATCTTGGGAAAACTGGTTTATGTCTCGACTCGAAGTTTCGAGCAAAGTTCAGATGGTATTCTGGTCCACCAATCGAACTACACCCAGAAGGTGTTGCTTTTGAGTACACCCATGACCATTCATACGCTAGATGCAAATGAGATCCTTGAAAAGGTTGTGGAACTTGAAGTTCTATATCTAAGTTCAATTAGCGCTTTATTGTACTTAGCTCATTGCATTATGCATGACATCTCATTCGTTGTTGATCTTTTGGTAAGATACAACACTGCGCCTACACGCTACCACCAAATAGGTGTTAAAGACGTTTTTCCGTTACTACGGATTTGGGCTTATTCTATCCCTGCGCATCTCAGAATTAACCACAACCCCTTGGTTATCAGAATGATGCTTACCTTGTGGGATACGCTGACACAGACTATCCGTCTGTTCCGCACAAGGCACGTTTCCAAACGGATTATGTCTTTACCGTTAGGAACACCGCAATATCTTGGAGGTCAACCAAATAGACCTTAGTTGCGACGTCTTCGAGCTCATCGCCATACACGAAGCCACCCGTGTACATGGGAGCATATTCGAAGCACTTGTAATTCTTCATCCTTTGTTGAGTTCCAACAACAATCTATGAAGACAACGCCGCATGTATCGACCAGACCATAACCTGATACATCCAAGAAGTCAACACCAAGCATATTACGTCTACATCATATCAGCATGAGCATCAGAAGATTGAAGTCAAGCATATCTGATCTGAAGACAACCTTGCCGACCTCTTCACGAAGTCATTGCCGAAGAAGCTTGTTCGAGGATTTGGTATGTGCAAATTTTCTCATTTGCTACGCTTGTAGTTCTCAGGGGGAGTTTCGTCGAACTCAGGGGGAGTATCCTGAAGTATACTCGCTTGACCTTAATGTACTCTTTTTCCCTACGATCAGGATCATTTTTCCCATTGGGTTTTTGTTGCCTGACTAGGTTTTAACGAGGCACCCATTCTGGGCTGGTCATACTCTTGTGTGTTTTCTTACTACTTACGTCTTGAAGATGTTAAGTATCGACATTGCATTAACTCACTTTTCTCCTAGACTATGGGTTTTGTCCCGTCTTGGGTTTTACCATAGCCAGGTTTTGTGAGAGTTTTTATTCTTTTTATATGCAAGTTCCCTATATGAGACTCGAGTATTCTCTACTGTGCCTACGAGACGACTTCATCAACTATCATCATCTTGAAGATCTGATGCGATATCTACTTGAGTATTTGCACACTCAAGGGGGAGTGTTGTAGATAATTTATAACATGTGTTAAATGTGATTGTGTAAATCCTAGGTAGATATGGATTAGGCTATTCCGTTCTGTAAGGGATTAGTATCCTATTGTACTTGTACTTCTATTACTATAAATAAAGGCACCTGGTATGTGGAATATATGAACTACATATTTCACATACACTACAGTTTCACCAAATTCTCTCTATTCTTCTCTTGCCGCACCCTTCACTAAAAACTGTCCACAACACACACATTATTTTTTTCATATTTTGTTGATAGAAAAATGATAAGAAAAAACGTATGTGTGAAAAATATTTTTCAAATGATAACAAGGTTATTGAGAAATAAAAACCTTTTATTATTTTCTCAATATTGAAAATAAGCAATAGCGTACTTGTTATTTATTTGGGAGATGATTATCCGCAACACCAACTGTAGGTAGAAACTGAATTGTCTCACAACGTTCAATAGTTAACTGAAAAGGACCCAAATGTTCAGGCATAAATGATACTATCTTGTACCTGCTGAACGGGCTCGTTCTCATTGCTCATTGGGCCACAGCCCTCATTCACAAACACAAGGCCCAGCCCAATTTAAAATGAAATCAATTCCGGATTGGAGCCCAAAATCCACAAAGATTTCGTTGAGTCCAAAGTTTGTAACCTTGGAGGCCCAAAGATTACAGAGACCGGGAATTTGAAGGGCAGGACGAGACGAGAGGGACTGAATCGCTGAGGGGTTGTTTTCCGTTCACAGTTTCGAACAGAGAGAAACTGCGACTGCAAAAGGCGGTGGTGGAGATGGCCGAGGCGGTGGACGAGGAAAGCGTACGGAAGTTCGTGGCGGCTTACTTGAAGAAGAAAGGGTTCAAGCAGACGGAGAACGCTTTTCAAGAAGAACTAAACAAGAACACCAACAGCTCTTCGTCCCCGATCTCTTTCAATTCCCAATTGGACCCCGACGTCGCCAAGCACATCCTCTCGTTTTCCCAGTACTCTCTCTCTCTCTTTCTTGTTATTTCTCGCACTTCCATTTCATATTTTGTTGTTGATTTTTGGGTTCTAATGGTTATTTGTGACACTTGCGGGGTTTAGCTGCAATTAGAACTTTATGGTTCTGATGTATGGAAATTTGCATTTAGGAGCTGAGGTTTTAGTATTTCTCAGTGGAATTTCGATTGGTGTTTTAGTGGGGCGAGTTTCGGACTTTGGCATTACTAGAATTGATAATTTCAGAGAGCTAAGAACTAGTTTCCAGTAGGTTTAAAGCATTGCTAATATCAGTTAAGTACGAAGGTCTCCGGATGCTATGAAAATTTGGATGTCTTGAGTGCATTATTTTCTGTATGGAAACCGTAGTGTGGAATTTCGATTGGTGTTTTAGTGGGGGAAGCTTGGAACTTTAGCATTACTAGAATTGAGAATGTTGGAGAGCTGAGAACTAGTTCCCAGTAGGATAAAAGCATTGGTGATATCGGTTCAGTACTAAGGTTATGGGCTATTATAATGAATTGGGTGTCTTGAGGTCAATGTTGTACAGTCCCTGTATGGAAACTGTGCGAAAAAGAAGATTATAGTTTGGAAGTCAAATCATTATTCGATTGATTATGCACTTCAATTTCAGTGTTTCTAAGACGATGGGAAAATCTGAAATAGGAGCATTCGTTTTATGTGGACGCGTAAATGCTTGTGTTTCTGTTTGTTCATTCTAGGGTTTTTGATTCAAGGTTGCTTTTAATTTTTGTGTTGGCATTCTTTGTTTTACAGATATGAGGAAGGTCCAGCACAGTATCAAGATGGATATGCCAAGCTGAGGTCATGGACTTACAGTTCACTAGATTTGTACAGGGTAACATACTTTTTTGAGTTAATTTTTCTTTGGATTTCACTATATTTTAAGGTTTTATATTTTCTGCATATTAAAAAACGGTCTTATTTATATGTGCAGCATGAGTTGCTTCGTGTTCTCTATCCTGTATTTATTCATTGTTTCATGGATCTGGTTGCTAAAGGTCATATTCAAGAAGGTTTATCTCTTACTTCTTGCCATGTCTTGTTAGATTTATGTGATTGTTGTTGATTTCTTACTCTCTTGAGGCTTAAACTTCTGATGTAACTACTGGTCAATGACTGAACACCTGTTCTTTGTTCATGTTACCAGCTCGGACATTTTTCAATAGCTTCCGTGAAGACCACGAAATGATGCACCAACGAGATCTACAGAAGTTGGAAGGCGTTCTTTCTCCCTCTCATTTGGAGGTGTTAACTTCTGGAACATTCTCATTATTTCATTTTAGATTTATGATTACATCAGCACCTTAAAAATGTTTCTCATGTTTCTGTTGTTACTCAGGAGATGGAATTTGCTCATTCTCTTAGGCAAAGCAAAGTCAACATAAAGATATGCCAGGTAATATTCTGGTTCTTCTTTTAGTTGTTTTTGTAGGCTGTGTATATATATGTATATAGCTGAACAACATATTTTTGGGTCAATTATCTTTCCAGTACTCGTATGAGCTTCTGCTGCAGTTTCTACACAAGTCGCAATCGACCACAGTGCTTGGGATTATCAATGAGCATATTAACTTCCAAGGTATATCGGTTTGACGTCTGGTTGAAAGGGTGATATGCTACATAACAATATATCTATATCTAATGTTTTAATTGGTTTTGTAGTTTCTCCTGGACAACCCAGCTCAATTTCTGATGATGCTGAGGCTGTAACACTTACCGGAAGTAGCCTGGATTCAGCTAATCAGATAAACCAGAAGGAAATACATTGGGGGGTGAGTCAAGAATGCTGATGAGTTACTATATAGTGTGTATGTCAAACTGGTTCTTGTGCTTATTTGAATTTCTCTGTTGAAAATGAATAAACTTCTTTTTAGAAGCTGCATGAAGATTTTTCAAGAATTTTTAATAGTAATTCATTTTGTTGCATATTAGAAGTATCTGCTTGCTTTTAGAAAGATAAAGTTTCTTTTTCTTTTGCATTTTCGATTAACATGTTACCCAAAGCTGCTGGTTTATATTTTCATAATCACTTAAAATATGTTTATTGAAATAACAGGTAAGTTTTTTGAGCAAACATGCGTAAAACATGCAGACTCATGTGTAGTTTCCTGACTTTCTATGTCAATCATATATTTTGTTGCAGTTGCTCGAAGATTCCTTTGAAGAACGCTTGGACAAGACTGGGGCCTTAGACTCTGAAAAAGCAGAAGGAGAAAGCAAAGAAGGGGATGGGGATGAGAATAAGGTGCAAATATGCTTTGAAATCCCGTAACAACTTCATAGCTTCAAAGTACAATTTCTGAAGTAATGTGCTTGTAACTATTGACTGGTATATCATTAACTTTTGTCATCTGTTTTTGGTTCAGAAAAAATCAAGTGAAGGAGCTAAACAGGGGGCTTCAAACAAAAAGTTGAAAAAGGACAAGGCTGCTGGTGCAACGGCGAAAAGTGCACGCCCTGAGGCAACCCCTGTAACTGCAGTACCAAGAGTCAAACCAGAGCTTACTTTGCCAGTAATGTAGTTTCTGGGATCCCTTCCCCCTCCCACCTTATTTTGACTTTGGATGTAGCTAATAGTAGAAACTGTACGTTGGGATAAAAAATAGTATTGGTTCCAAATTGTTTAAATGAGTCTTATTAAACTAGAAGTCAGTAAAGTTGGGATCAACTGGAGTAGGTAACTTGAGTTCTTGAGTTTTATGAAGTATTTTCAGTTCCATGCAAAGCTACTACACAGATCAAAAGGAAGTTGATTTTGTCAGCTACCAGTACGTGAAGTGTTGATTGATTTTATTATCTGACAGATAGTAATTTTCAGCATGGTTTCATTAGATACTTTTGTTAAGTGAAGCCTTTCGCTGCATGTCTGTTCAGGGTCTGGGTATAGGAAATTGTTAGTCCATGTTTGAGATCCAATGCAGGTTACTTACTAATATTTTGTTGATTGCTTCAGTCCCACAGAGGTTGAACAGTCTATTCTTGAAGACTTGAGAAACCGTGTGCAATTGAGTAGTGCTGCACTGCCATCTGTCAGCTTTTATACATTCATCAACACACACAATGGGTAATTCCCTTAACTCTCTCTGACCAACACTGGGTTCCATTTTCTACTCCATTACTTATCTTTTTGTTCAACAATTTGCCAGTTTAAACTGTTCGTCTATATCCCATGATGGATCCATGGTTGCTGGTGGATTTTCTGACTCGTCGCTGAAGGTTTCATCTTATCTTATTACTTCCTTGCTGTGCATATTGTTCTTCAAGTGTGTGCTAATGTTGAAGCATTCTTCGGCAGGTATGGGATATGGCAAAGATTGGGCAACAAGGCCTTGATTGTAAGTTTGAAAGTTCAGTTTTTGTATGACGATTTTTTTTTACTTGTTCTTGAAATATGCAAATATGCAATTATATTAAACTATGTTTGTGCAGCAGCTTTGCAGGGTGAGAATGGTACCACCACTTCAAGTGAACAAGTTCTGTCAAATGGTGGAAAAAAACCATATACTTTGTTTCAGGGTCATTCAGGGCCAGTTTTTTCAGCTACTTTCAATCCCCTTGGGGATTTTATACTTTCCTCTTCGGCAGACTCAACTGGTATGTTGTCTTAGCTGTTCTATATCTCTCTCCCCCCTCTCCCTCTCCCTTCCCCTCTCTCGTGTATCAATAAAGTAGTTGATAACTGTAAGAAACTCCATTGCTATGCTGCAGTTCGGTTGTGGAGCACAAAGCTAAATGCAAATCTTGTTTGCTACAAGGGTCATAATTACCCAGTATGGGATGTTCAGGTATATCTGGTTGAACTTGACATAACCACAGTCAACTTACGTTTTCTAGCAACAGATTTTAAATCTTGATTTCTGGTCGCATGGGATGCATTTTCTTACTTCTGTCTTCACTTCAATCTACTTCTTTTAATTCTACTCTAATGGTATAGGTTGTCGTCTTATGCAGTTTAGCCCTGTCGGTCATTATTTTGCCAGTGCTTCACATGATCGAACAGCAAGGATTTGGTCTATGGACAGAATACAGCCTTTGAGAATAATGGCCGGGCACTTATCTGATGTTGATGTCAGTAACTCTCTCTTTATGTCCGCATCTGTATTGTTGTATATTTGAAGATGTTCAGTTTTTGATTGAATTACTGCCTTGTGCTGTAATCCATCCAACCAAAATTCTAATGTGTTCAATTTTTTTGTTTTAGTGTGTGCAATGGCATGCCAACTGCAACTACATTGCCACTGGTTCAAGTGACAAGACAGTTCGATTGTGGGACGTACAAACTGGAGAGTGTGTCCGAATATTTATTGGTCACAGGAGTATGGTTTTGTCTCTGGCAATGTCACCTGACGGTCGTTACATGGCGTCTGGTGATGAAGACGGAGCAATTATGATGTGGGACCTTTCAAGTGGCCGTTGCGTTACACCTTTGACGGGTCACACCTCATGCGTATGGACACTTGATTTCAGGTGGATCATCTTTTCTTTCTCATACTATAATTTTCCGTGTGTAGAAAACTGTCTAAAGTATGATTTTTGGTATGTCAGTGGTGAGGGTTCGCTTCTTGCTTCTGGATCTGCTGATTGCACTGTCAAACTATGGGACGTAACCGCAAGTACAAAGTTGCCAAGAACTGAAGAAAAGTGAGTTCCTCAACTCTTCTTTCTTTCTTATGAGTTTCTGTAAACAAAGTGATTTCACTAACATTATGGTTTCGATCAGCAAAAGCGGAAATACCAGCAGACTGAGATCATTGAGGACTTTTCCGACCAAGTCTACCCCTGTCTACTCGTTACGGGTAAATGCACAAATTGTCAATCACAGTAACTTATCTTTGCTCAATAATTATAAAGAGGTGATAATTCATTTATGTTTGTGATTTTGTTCTGGGTGCAGTTTTCTCGAAGAAACCTTCTATTCGCTTCCGGGGTTCTCTCAAAAACTGTATAAACTTCGCTCCCCTTAGGCTTGATCTAACTCAAGGAAAGGTCTCGTAACGTGCTGTACAAGACCTCGGCCTTTCTCCCGTCTCTTTGGTATGCAATCCTGTATCACCTCAAGTCTCGTGACCTGCCCTTGTAACGCTGCACTGTGCCAACAGTCGGTCAGGCACCTCGTGAGTCACGACACATTGAGAGATTTTGTAACAGTTAAATGGTGTACGTTTTTATTGTCCCCGGATACATTTTGCGTAAAATGTAGTTTCGTATTCGATCCCTTCGCAACATGGCTGTGAGTAAATGATGACAGAAACCCCTCGATTTCGCGCTCTTTTAATGCAACATTGATCTTTTTCACTTGTATGCATTGCCCCTAAAGTCGGGTTTTCATGGCTCCTACGGTTCTTCGTAAAGAATGATTGTACGGGAAACAATTTCTATTTGGGTTTTTAACCGAACAGTGGAATATTCACGGTCAATTGGTAATTCATAGTCTCCTAATCTCAGACTAAACAAGCAATTTTTAAAATTTGAATGGGATTGCGAGATTGTTAACAAATCTTGCGTTTAGTAACACACAAGGAACGAAAAAGTGAGTCCAATATTTGGTATCATTTTCCATTCATGATTTCTCCCATTGTTATATTGTCCAAAAAGAAAGAACATACGGAAGGAGTGCTTTTGCACGAGAAATTCTTCCATCCAAAACCCAGAAGTAGTGGGTCATAGGGGTGGTGTGAGAGGGAGGTGAGGTCTAGATGTGGAGTAGTGGTGGGCTATGAGTTTTTTGTTAGAACCAAAAAAAAATGACAGATAAGTTTTGTAAATGCAAAGCTTGACAACGCTTAGAAGTCTGGGAGAATGCTTATTCAATTAAAGAACAATCATCATGGCTATTAAATAGCCTTACATCAAAACAGAAAAGTAAACAGCAACCCACGATGTTACCAGCCCTAGAATCGTGGTCATGACTAAGTCTTTAAACAGAAAATGCAAACTTATCCCTCAAGTCTAGGAGGGTTATTAACACGACTCAAAACAAACCCTAGAAACAAGGATCCTAACCCTAGTGGTTAGGAACAAACCAACAACTTCATCATCCTCCCTTAAACTGAATGCCATTGACATTTAGTTTATTCCAGAATATTCGCAGACGCCCATCAAACCTCGCAACTTCTGAAATGCTTCAAGCTTCAATGGTTTTGTCATGATATCCGCAACCTGCTCCTGGGTAGAGCACTGTAATAGCTCCACTACTTCATCTTTAATAAGATCTCGAAGAAAATGAAAGCGCACATCTATGTGCTTACTCCGTCCGTGCATAACTGGATTTTTCGAGAGCTTAATTGCTGAGACATTGTCGCAGTATACCACCGTAGGACTGGTTTGCACCTGATTCAAACTTTCCAGAACTCTTCTTAACCAAACAGCTTGGCATGCACTTGAGGCTGCAGCAATGAACTCTGCTTCAGTGGTGGAGAGAGTAACCACAGGCTGCTTCTTTGACGACCATGACACTGCACTTGAATTCATAAAAACATAGCCTGAAGTACTCTTCATGTAGTCCTGATCACCAGCATAATCGATGTCTGTATAACCAATAAACTTGTCATCTCGTCCCTTCTTGTAGAACACTCCAAATCCAAATGTGCCCTTCACATACCTTAGTATTCTTTTTGCTGCCAGCAAATGAGACTCAGTGGGATGCTCCATGTATCTACTAATCAAACTCACACTAAACATTAGGTCAGGACGCGTAGCTGTTAAATACATGAGACTGCCCACCATTTGCTTGTAAAGAGTGCCGTCAACTTCCATTCCTTCCTCGTCCCGTGTAAGTTTAAAACCAGGAACCATTGGATTATGCACTGGGTTGCATTGGTGCAAATTAAATCGCTCTAACACTTCTTGCGCATACTTCCTTTGACTTATGAAAATGCCATCTGTTTTTTGCACAACCTCAATACCAAGGAAGTACCTCATTTTTCCGAGATCCGTCATATCGAATTCTTTCATCATGGACTTCTTGAATTGCTCAAACATAAACTCATCATTTCCAGTAAAGATTAGGTCATCAACGTAAAGGCAAACAATCAGAATTTTACCTCCTTCCGCTGTTTTTGTGAACAAAGTATGCTCGTAGGGACATTTTTTAAATCCCTCCTGGATGAAGTATGACTCTATGCGACTGTACCAGGCTCGGGGAGCCTGTTTGAGTCCGTATAATGCCTTTTTGAGACGATACACCTTTGCTTCCTTCCCCTTCTATTCGTAACCAGGTGGCTGTTCAACGAAGACTTCTTCATGAATTTCTCCATGCAAAAATGCCGATTTCACGTCGAGTTGATAAATCATCCAATCCTCTTGTGCAGCAATAGAAATAACCATTCAAATTGTATCTAGACGAGCTACTGGTGCGAACACTTCAGCGTAATCCACCCCATATTGTTGGATGTATCCCTTAGCAACTAGACGAGCCTTGTACTTGTTCACTTCCCCATTCTCATTAAGCTTTGTCTTGAAAATCCACTTCACTCCAATGGTTTTTCCCCCTGACGGTAGATCTGTTAATTCCCACGTATCATTCCTCTCTATTGCTTCAATTTCCTGGTTCATGGCTTGCCTCCATTTTTCACTTCTCACGGCATCATCATATGTTGTGGGATCACTATCAGTTAGCAAAGCTAACTGAGCCAAATTTGCACTTTCCTCATCTGAGAGTCCTGCACCAGTTTCGTAATCTTGCATCCAAGTTAGTGGCCTCCGTGTTCGTCCTTCACGAGGTGGGTTGTCTTCATTTGTGGTTTCTCCATTTGCAAATGAGTCACTGTCGTTTGACTCACTGTTTGCAGTGTCTTCACCAGCTTCAGGTGCTTCTCCATTTCCTTCATCTTCCGTGTCTGTTTCTTCATCCGAGTCCCACTCAAGATCTGCCAAGATGGCTGGCTCATGATTGTTATCCCACTTCCATTGTTGATCTTCTTCAAAGATCACATCTCGGCTTATGATAATTCTCTGTGAAATAGGATCAAACAGCCTATAGGCCTTCGATTCCTCACTTACCCCCAACAATATGCACTTAAAACTTTTGGCATCCAGTTTCACTCTTTTGTGGTCAGGCACGTGCACATGGGATATACATCCAAATATTCTGAAGTGGTCGACAGACGGTTTGCGCCCACTCCAAGCTTCTTCAGGTGTTTTATTCTTCACAGCAAGAGTTGGACTTCGGTTCAGCACATGTACTGTCCAGTTGACTGCTTCAGGCCAAAAGGTTTTAGGGATTTGTTTCTCTGATAACATACTTCGTACCATATTCATAATAGTTCAATTTTTCCTCTCGGCGACACCATTTTGCTGAGGAGTATAGGCAGCCGTCAATTGCCTTTGGATCCCATTCTCATTACAGAAACTTGTGAACTCGGATGATGTGAATTCACCCCCACGATCTGTTCTCAGGCTCGTTATGAATGCTCCGGTTTCCTTCTCAACCTTAGCCTTGTAAGTTTTGAATGTGGCAAAAGCTTCTGATTTTTCAACTAGGAAATAAACCCAAGTTTTACGACTGAAATCATCAATAAAGGTGATTAAGTACCTTTTCTTGCTATTTGAAATTGGGTTTATCGGGCCACATATGTCAGCATGTATTAATTGAAGGATCTTGGAGGCTCTCCACAAACTTTCCTTTGGAAAAGGATCACGGTGCTGTTTTCCCACAAGGCAGTTCTCGCACACTTTCTGAGAAGCTTTGAACTTTGGTAATCCTTCAACCATATTCTTCTGTTGGATCACTTTGAGTCCATTCCAGCTGAGGTGCCCATAACGACAGTGCCAAAGATCTGCTTGACTTGTGTTCATCACGGAGAGACACTTTTGTTCCTTTGGTGGGCAGCGAGCTAGCACAGCAAACATTCTATTGTACGTCATCTCAGTTTCAATGATAAGACCTTTCTCAGGATGAAAGACCTTACATTTTCCATATTGTATAAGCACAGCAAGTCCTTTTTCTTGAAGTTGGCCTATGCTGAGCAAGTTAGTCTTCAAATCTGGTACAAAGTAAACTCCTGTAATCACATGTACGATCCCGTTCACCTCCATTCGAACCTTGCCCTTGCCTTGGACCGTGATACTAGAATCATTGCCCAGCCTCACTGACTCTTTGAAGTTGCTATCCAGTTCGATAAATATTTCCCTTTGGCCACACATATGGTTGCTACACCCAGAATCGAGGAACCAAATGTATTCCGTCCCAGCTTCTTGAAAGTCTACCTGCGCCATCAACAACATCTCTTCCTTGGTTTCTGCGTAGTTCACCTTTGGATCTCTTGCTCTCTTAGGGCATTCCCATTGAAAATGCCCTAATTCATGACAGTTATAGCATTCCAAGGTAGATTTGTCGAACCCAAATCTACCTCTTCCCCTTCCTCTTCCACGATAATTACTTCGACCACCACTTCGTCCTCCCTGCTGAGCACCTGCCATCACTTGGAGTGCTTGTTCATCGACAACATGCCGGCTGATTCGCTGTTCATGTACCAAGAGACTGCTCTAAAGCTCATCTATGGACAAAATGTCCAAGTCATTCGACTCCTCAATTGAGCAAACGACATAATCGTATTTTGAAGCCATAGACCTCAATATTTTTTCAATAATCACCACATCCTCCATTTTCTCTCCGTGAATCCTCATCTTGTTTGCTATGATGAGCGTCCTTCCAAAATAATCGTTGACAGATTCTCCAGTCTTCATGTGCAGCATTTCAAACTCTTTACGAAGAGCTTGCAGTTGAGCACGTTTAACCCGTGCCGTCCCTTGATATTTCTACTTCAAGGAATCCCATATATCCTTAGCAGTATCCTTCTTCAAGATTGTCTCTAGGATCGAACGATCAATGGCCTGGAATAGGTAGTTCTTGGCCTTCAAATCTTTCAGCTTCTGATCTTCCAATACCTTCCTCTGCGACTCACTGATATCACTTCCTTCTGCTGCTGTAGTGATCCCCGTTTCCACCAGGTTCCAGTATTCCTTGGAACGTAAGAAGTTCTCCATTAGCATGCTCCAGTGATCATAGTGTCCATCAAGCCTTGGAATGGCAGGTTGCACGAAACTGTTCTCAGATGCCATGTCTTTTGTTCCTTCACGCTAATGATTGCATGTTTTGGTCAGGCCCCGTGATGGGGCTCTGATACCAGATGTTAGAACAAAAAAAAAATGACAGATAAGTTTTGTAAATGCAAAGCTTGACAACGCTAGAAGTCTGGGAGAATGCTTATTCAATTGAAGAACAATCATCATGGCTATTAAATAGCCTTACATCAAAACAGAAAAGTAAACAGCAACCCACGATGTTACCAGCCCTAGAATCGTGGTCATGACTAAGTCTTTAAACAGAAAATGCAAACTTATCCCTCAAGTCTAGGAGGGTTATTAACACGACTCAAAACAAACCCTAGAAACAAGGATCCTAACCCTAGTGGTTAGGAACAAACCAACAACTTCATCATTTTTTCTTTGTATCTAGGCCAGACGGATGAGGTGGTCCGGATGCCAGATATTGGACCCCAACAAAAAAAAGGAAGAAATGTGAAAATAAATGTCAGAAGTGGGATTTGAACCCACGCCCTTAAAAAAAAGGAAGAAATATGAAAAGAAATGTCAGAAGTGGGATTTGAACCCACGCCCTCGTCAGAGGACCAGAACTTGAGTCTGGCGCCTTAGACCACTCGGCCATCCTGACTAGATCATGTTTGATGTTAAGGTACATCATTTTTATATATATATCGGTTCAGTTAAAATTCCAAGATATACGATACAAAAGCAGAAGGAAAAAACCAGTGCAAGAATTCATGCACTTCAGTTAAGTGCGTCACAACCTTTAAAGCTCTAGCTGCTGATATTAATTTGAACTATATGTTCCTTTTTATTGCAATTAAATATTAGTTTGTCAGACTTTTTTTACATACATTGCACTTTACAGAAAAAAAAAAAAAAAAAAAAAAAACTCGATAGTTTAGCAAAGAAAATCTAATTGAGTTGATAATAGGTGAAGCCGTGAAGGATTTTTTTTTTTTTTTCTCTAATTGAATTCCTAAAGCGCTTTTATAAAAAGTTAATAGTTGTGGAGTGGTTTTGGTAAATTCGTCGTGAGAAGAGGATCGAAATACCTTCCTACCTAGGGTAAAACTTGAACTCGAATCTCAAAATCTGAATAACAGTAAAAGGACAGTACTTGACCAAAAAGAAACCACTTGCCGCCACCGGCAGCGATAAATGCAGTAGCTGTGCATAAACTCGACTGATTGACCAGTACATGCAATCGGCCATAATACATAACTAAGCTCATAATTTTGGAGAAAGCACAGGTATTTTCTCACTCCAATCCAATGTAATCAATAACGTCCATTGAACGGCATATGTAAACCGGCCGGTCGGAGAGAAACAAGCTTAATCGGAGTTTCTGAATTAATCTAAAACCCGAAACCCTACACCGGCAGGCAGTTTGAATATCTAACGAAAGAAATTAGGTGATATTCGGATGAATAAAAAAACGAAGAGACGACCATTTTCAAAGGGGAGAAAAGAAGAAGTCGCCATATATATAGTCAACAAGGGCAAATTTCTGCATACCACATTTCCATACTTGTAATAATGAAAAAACCATTCCCAGAATACATTTTCTTCAAAAATAAAAAAGAACATATATACAATGCTTTTTCCATTAAAGCCTTGTACAAAAAGGCATTTACCACTAAATAATAATGAATATTGTAAGAGGATGAACTACATATGAAGAGAGCAGTTCGTGTTGGTCCTTACGAATTAAGGATCTAGGAAAGCACTTTCTGGTTGAACTCCACGTTCTCCTAACCTACGCGAAGTGTAGCAAATCCAGATCCTTCGCTGGAATAAACAAAAGGGGGGCTCCATTATCGCAGAAATATCCCCCCATCCGCAGCGACAGATAATAGCTTAGCTCCAACACTAAAACGCCATGTGGGGATGATGAACTCAAAAGGCAATGTCCAACAGCCAGATGTGATATATGATTTACTATGATGATGAATCAATAGTATCCTGCAATATTTTCACAACAATTTGAATTTATTTATTACATGTACGTATGTATATCAGCTCCTGATCAAAACCTTAGTAAAAACCAAAATACACAATAACAACCAATCATCAAAGAAAAAGTCTCATCTACAACGGGGAATTATACATGAATATAGAGCAGAAGCAGGCCTTAAACTTTATATGTTTGAAGGAAATTCCACTTAATTAAACTCCTGCAGACAAACCTCATAAGTGATTCCAAAGTTTCGTTTCCATATATACCTATATATAAGTATATATTTCACGCCATCTCCCCCACATATATAGTTGACCTAAAAAAAACCAAACTTGCTGATTGACGTTTATGATCTTTCAATGAATTCATGATCTGGACTGAGATTCACCAACTGATTCAGAAATAAGCATAGCAGTTCTAGGGCTTATAACAAAGCTTTTTCTCATTAAAACTAAATCAGTATTTACATCTGAAGGAAGGCAGACTTTATATAGTATGTTCTTTCCTAAATGACATAATTAAGAATTACACTTAACATTCTAAACTAACACAGCTATAGTTGAACAGCCACCACATCAGTATGTATTATGCTGATGTGGCATAAGGCTATCTACCCTCAATCTCATACTACAGGACTCTCTGATAAACCACTATTGTTGTCTTCCACCATTGGTGTTGCCAGGGATCAATCCAAGTCTAATGCGGACATGTCTATGGCTGCTGAGCAAATATAGTCCTATCAGGAGTTCAATTCCTAATCTACTTTGAATTGTAATTATGTTATCACTTGTACATTAGTTTTGTCTTAGACAGATTACTATTAGCTTTGTACTATTATAACACTTGTATGTTATCACTCATTCATTGAGTTGAGATCACAAACTTTGTTCTATTATCTTTCACTCTCTCTATCATGAGATTGTTTCTAAGATATATAAGAACTGTGGAGAATGTGGTACTTTTGTCATGATGTATTCAAGTTGTTTAGAGGAAGAAACGTGATGAACTTTCAGATCTTGACGCTGAAATCTTTCGCTAACAAAATGCACATCAATCTTCACGTGTGTATGACTATAGAACACTGGACTATGAGCCAGCAAGATGGAAGCTAGATAGCTAGGTTTCAAATTTGGACTATTGTCAGTTAAAAAAAATCTGGACAATATTTAACATTAATTGTATCCATTATACCAATCAATCAATAATAATTCATCAACTCATGAGTAAAGAATTCGATGAAGATTTTACTTTAGCATACTATAAGGACTACATTTGAAATTTTACCAAGCTATTAAACTCCTAACTACAATTGTTTAGCAACTCTAACACGATATGCGCTCCAAGACTTTAGTATAAAATGTATATGATAACGACGACCAACTTAGACTTATTTCGAAGACTGAGGTACATATATTCTTTCATTCTTCACCAAAATGAAACAATGACCACAGCACAAGAAAAATCAATCAAAATATCATCAAATGAGTAGCAATTAGAAATATCCTTACTATATTTTCAATAGTGTGCGAATTAATTATTTAACAGATATATTATTGATTCCAAATCCACCAATTTGCACTGGTTGAATTGCAATATTGGATTTTAAAAAGATATAGATAATCATCAACATCACATTACCACACAACAAACAAGCAAATAGACAAAAGATCAGAAATGGAAATATATATTCTCTTAATCTTTTCTAGGTATGTGGAGCTTTCCTTTTTGTTTACTTGGTGGGGTTGCTGAAAAACGATCCCCAAGCTTTCACTGCTGCTTCTCACATCAGTAAGTACTGATGGAACACTGCAGCAACAGAATGGTCCAATCCCAGACAATGAAGTGGTCACCACGGACAATATGAGGCCGGCTGAAGCCATCCGTTTGATTGAATAAATCACAAGAGAAAACGAGAGCACAGAAATCATTTTCCTAAAAAGATTATCTGATCTCCTCCACTTACTAAAATTGGTAATATCAAAACTCAGTAAGTTTCTGAATTTTACTGATCATTAACTTCTAATTGACAATATAAGTATACATTCACAATTAAAACATGTGCTAGAAAGTAGAAACCCTCTTATCTTCAAAATATATAAAAGGGTATCAATTGTTCCTGCTAGACTCGTCAAAAAAATGCTCATGTTGCTCAGTTTAGTGAATCTGGACCACAAAATTTAACCAAAAAAAAAAAACAGTACGAGCATGATCTATATGTACATTAATTGTGTCCTAACATAAGAATCTTACGAACTCTATCAAAAGCCTAACAGTACCTCACATGCACATGCAAGTTAGTTATATCCCGTACCAATTTGACATATAATTTCCATGCGTATTTGCTGGAATCAATTTGTTGACTTACGCCTTCATATATAACATCGAACAAGTGTACTGAGAATGGGATGTGGCTGGTGTTTGGTAATAACTGTAGAACCTCTATCAAATATTTTGTTCATATGGCCACACAAAGTCTACATGCTAGATACATGAAATATTTTGCTCCTATGGCCACACAAAGTCTACATACTAGATACATGAAAAACCAAATACAATAAATTAGAATTTAAAAATCAATTGCAATATTGCATATATATATATCAACTTATACAGGAGTATCGATGGAAAGAGGAAGAATAACCACAAAAAGTCTACATTCTATAGACACATGAAAAAGTAATAGCGAAAAAATTTGCTAAACAAATGTCATGACAAATTACAAACAGTAACATAAATTAACTAACTAAATGGTTACTATTTTATAATCGTATACCAGTAACTATACAAGAAATAATACAATTTTGGACATGATTCAATGTTACGCCACTAAAAATGGCTTCAATTGTATAGCAACTTCAAACTCAAAGTGAACTTCATGCAATAAGGAATACATAACATGTAATTCTAAAATTAATATAAGATCAATTCATCCATGCTCGAAATAACTTACCAGTCTATCCCAGTCATTATTGTTTGCTAACAGCCTCTTCGATTTTGAAAGAAACCAGTTTGTGGACATATATATGGAATAAATTTCACTGCAAGATAAAAACACAGATTGCAATTATTCATGTTACTGCAGTATGTATAAAGATTAATAAGTCCATCCAGATTTGGGTTAGAAATACTTACCAGCAGCGTCTAATTAGAGACACAAGTCTAAAAATAAAATCCAAATAAATATAAGTATGCCATAGATCATATATATAGAGATACATACATAAATTCGGTGCAAGAAATGAACCACCAGATCGATTTTGATCATTCTGAAAGTAAATTCAACCCTGTTTGATAAGTTTTCATCTGATGAAACTTGAAAGATAGCTCTATACACATGCCCAAAAAGAGAAGAAATACTTACAACTTGACAATGGGTGGACTGTTATATCAATCCATAAGCCTTACCTGCAAAATCAACCAGATAAACAAGAGACAGACAGATAAAAAAACCATATTCATTTTATCTTAGATCATCATATTAAATCACAATAGAATTATAAGAAATATATGCATTCATTGACGATAATTTCAAAGATAATGGGTGTGAAATTAACAAACTAGCTGGTTTAAAATAAAATTTTGTAATCAAAAGTATGAACAAGCAAGCAAAGCAACCCTACCAGGCTGCTAAATAGGGTTCTACAGAAACCCATTAACTAAACAAAATAACAAGAAAGGTCCAAAAAAAACCAGTTTTCAAGTTGGCATCGCATGCGTATGGATTAAAAAAGGGATCAAAATTACCAATTCTTAGACTAGATCAGGGTTTCAAGATGACGAGTGAGGAAGGGAGGGAAAGAAAGGGAGGACCATACTAATACTAGAGAGCGTGAATAATGGTCCCATGCTAATGCTATGCTTGATAACCTGGTTTTTGCCGCTAATTTCGCACAGTAAACAGATATATGTACCTTCTTATATATAAAACAATATCAAAAGTCACGCTCTCAAGGTAAAAGTTTCTGCTAAGATAACATAAAACAATTGATATAATATACATATAATCACTTACCGATTTCAAAGGAGTAACAGGAGCATGCTCTCTTAATTAGCTAGGCTAGGCTTAGGGGTTCAGCTTACTTTGAAGTTTGAATCCCCTTTTGAGCAGTTAATTAAGCACCATAAAATAAAAGATTTTGAGAGAGAGCGAGACCAGAAGAAGGGAGGGGATGAGAAGGAAGAAATGAAGAAATTAATATTAATCCGGCAGTGGAACCAGGGGAAGCTGACAGAAAGAGACATGAGCACGCAAAAGCAATGGCATACGCTTTATGGCAAGTGCCTCTGTGTGCTCACTCTCTTCTGTCAATTTCTACCTAAGTCCCAACCAAATTAAATTTCTAACCACAATAATATATAACTACCCAATTTTGAATTTTTGATTAATAAGAAAAAAAAATTGGGAAGAAAGCAGAACTTGAAAGAGAGACATAAATAAAAAGATTGATAGAAAAATGAGTCAGATCTGAGAACCCAGAAAGAAAGAAGAAAAGCCCATACAAGGAAGGATACCAAAATGTCGGAATAATCTACGAATAATGCTCTTTTGGTGTAAAAGAAATTTAGGGTTTTGTTCAATGACAAAAAGTAAATAAAAGAGAAGAAAAAATGGAAACACCTCCACAAACCCCAATACCAAAAGAAGCTGTACTGCTACTATACTACTGCTGCTATGCTATCTGCTATCTGCTCTCGCGCGCTCTCTCTCTCTCCCTCTCTCTCTCTCTCTCTTCATTGAATGTCTATTTATGATCTTATCTCCTCCTTGCCTTTCTCTTTTTCTCTCTCTATCATGCAGAACGGGACGTACAGGTGTCGGTAACACGTAGCCAGAAAAGGAACCTGAGTGAATCCAGAGTGCGGGAACGGCGAACCCCAGAACGGCCAAATAAGGAAAGTCCTCATGACTTGATGTTTGAGAGAGAGTATCCTTTTGAAGCTTCGAGGTGGAAGGAGAGGAAGAGAGAGATATGAGTTGATTGGTTTTTTGGGAAGACAATTTTATTTAGACAAATAAAGCTCTTTCGAGAAAAAGAAAAAGAAAGTTTGAGACTAAACCTAAAGATTAACCAAGAGACAGAGACGACTCTTGATTAGTATTGTGTGTGTGTGTTGAGATGTATAATTGGTTGGCTGAGGTTGTTTGAGGGTACGTGTTCTTTACAACACATGGGTGAGGTGAGAATTTTCTGAGTGCGTTGGTCGCACCGTTACGTAGTATCATTATTTATCATTATTACGTAGTATAGTATGATTGATATAGTTGATACTTTTATTTTATAAACTTTATTAGAATCTAATGAGTGTTACAAAGATTTGTAACTCAAATTGTTAAAGCTTAATTCTCATTCTCCTACTTGTATAAAAAGGAGAAAAAAAATCTATATGCATAATTGGTAACACCTGTGACAATTATCAGCTGAATCCCACAAAGAAAAACCTGACCCCATATATAGCACCATGGTTTGACAATGCATCCGCTGCAATTTAGTGTAATGTGTTTAAACTTTAGCACTTATCACTATTTGGTATTGGTTTAAAAACCCGCCATGGTGTTCCACTTATAAATACAAGTTCCACTTCTTAATTAAAAATTTACTGGTTAGGCCACGCTGTCAAAAACATAGGATTCCTGTAAATTGGTGCTAATTAATTTCACCCTGGTTTCACCTCAGAGCTATCCCAGCTAGTGAAGCAGTTTTACTGAAGTTGGTTTCCACTCATTGGATATCACTTAATTTGTGATGGGTTTATAGCCATTGATTGATATGACTAGGGGTTTGAGTATGAAACCTTCCGTATTCCTTGCCGTCAGATTGCAATGATAGTAGGGTCAGGTACTCTGGACGGATGTCTTCTTGGAAATTGGGGTGAGTGGCTGATAGGGACTGCGCCATCGAGGGAGACAAGCTCCCGTAGCCCTTCCCGAGGGCAATATTGTCAAACACTTGCATAAAACCCTACCCTTCCTCCTCTTTCCTTTATGTAGAGATAATCTTTACATAGTGTTTCATACTACGAATGATTTAAATTATAAATATGAAATTATGTGAATTGGTCACGAACTATTTTCAGGAGAAGTTCCTACATAATTTGTGGAGCCAAGTATCTATGTTCTATACTTGAGGTTTTTTACTTTTAAATTCATAGTTAATTAAAGATACATTAACGAATAACAGTTAAAATTTCAAAAATACATAATATTTTGAAGCACTTTAAAATATTCGTGTTTAAAACATCATGCCCAACGAGCTTATTTTCACTAATGCAAAACTCATATTCTTATATTTGGATTACAAATAAGGGTTTTTATCACGGTTGGTCTCTGAAATTGGACCTTCCAATCAAAATGGTCCCTGAAATTGAAAATCCATCAATTTGATCATTCCGTTACATTTGTGTCAATTTTTCTGTTATGTGCTAACATGGCACACAAGTAGGTCTCACCTATCCAATTATATGGTGCCACGTGAATTAACCATAAAAAAATATTGTTTTTAAAAGATTTGGCACCATATAAAACAATTTTTTATGGTTAATCCACGTGGCACCATATAATTGGATATGTGGGACCCTCTTGTGTGTCACATCAACACATAACAGAAAAAATTGGCGGAATTGTAACAGAATGACCAAATTGATTTGCGAAACCCAATTTCAAAGACCAAATTGATGAATTTTCACTTTTAGGGACCATTTTGATTGGAATGTCCAATTTCATGGACCAACGGTGATAAAAGCCCTTACAAATAATGGTATGTATAAATTTTTTTTTTCCTTACATAATATTCCTGAATCTTAAACCTCAAATTCTGGCTCTCGATCATTTTTCACTTTGTTAAAAAAGCTCAATTTCATAACCAACAATTGTTGAATTTTTTTTTCCGGTAAAACCACAAAATCAATATCACTCCAACATTGCTATTATGGAAAGTGACAACAAGGTAGATTTATTATAAATAAATAAATACAATCTATCAAGGGGGACATAAAGCATGCATAACCCTGATAGAATCCATATATAACAAACAAAACCTCCAACAACCAATACAAGATATAACAAGGCCAACAAAAAAATAATCTATCGAAAGTGGTAGTGTGGAAGCCCTACATAATCACAATGATAATACGTCAAAATAAAATCAGGAGGAGAATCCCACCAAACAAAACCAGTAAAAGAGGAACCATGATTTGCGAGGACATCAGCGACTTGAGATTACCTTCCCTATAAATGTGAGAATACCGAAAATGCATTTGGGAAATTCTATGCAAGCAATTCCTCCACTCCACTCTCAATTGCCAAGGCACCAATTGAGAAGAGTGCAAGAAGTTAAGAACCAAAGCAGAATCAACTTCCAACCAAAAAAATTCCAATCCCGAATTGAAGCTAATTCATAATAACCAACAATTGTTGAAAAAGTAAACTTGTTTAAAGTATATAAAATCAAAATTCATCATCTCCTAAACATGTTACCAGTAACAATCACCTACCTAGAGAATTAGTGATAGTAGAAATAAGTTGCGTATCCATATGCAAAGGACTTGTATTTCAGTAGTAAGAAATAATTATACTCTTATGTTTAATTCTTTTTTCGACTAATATCGATCACTTGTACAAATAAAAAATAAATCGGCTTTTCCACAAAAAAATTAAAATTAACAAATCGGTCCTAGAATAGTTGCAGCCTGCATCCTGCAGGAAGCAATGCAAATAATACTGCAGAAGATATCACTTGACCAAAAACTCACACGTTAAATTGTTTTTAGGTTTATGTGGTTAGTGCCAACGGCGTGTGGTTGACGGGGACTGATTAGTATCATTCCCATCAGGGGCGAATTTGATCCCCCTCTCAATTTTTTGGGTGTAAAAAAATATACTTAGTCTTAAGTAATTTGTCAAAATTATTTTTAAAATATTTTTTTTCAATTTTTTTTTGTGAAACAGATGAGTACAACAAAAGCTAAATAACATTGACATCTCTCTAATGCAACTCTATCACTCCTCATTCAAGATCACCAACAGAAAAACGTATATATTTTAGCAAAACAACACCGTTTTTTAGTAAAGTTTAAAGTTAGTCATTTTTTTTATAAAATAATATAATGCCCATTAACCCTCTTTCCTCCCAATAACAATATTGACCTAAAGACACAATTAAAAGAGCACTAAAGAGTGAGAATGTATGCTAAGCACACAATGGTATGGGTCGGCCTAGTGCTCGACAAAATGCCCCATCAAAAACATTAGAAAAAAAACGCTGCATGCACTACTGTTAGAATGTAACAAGGATAGTCCTGCATCCGCCACTACTTAGTTGTGCTCCCAGTGAACTAACTTTCTAGCTTTTTCCCTGATTTCCATTCAAGGAATAGATTTTGCCAAATATAATCCGTTCCAATCCTAAATCTAATGATTATATATTCTTGTTTAGGTAGAATATTTATTCACTTCACTCACATTTTTTGGCAAAATATTCATTCATTTGCTTGTGGCTTAATTAAATAAAAAATTCTACAAGTGAAAATGCGGAAAAAGTTATTCCAATTTCAAATACTCACAAACAAAGTGAAAATATATACTCTTGATTACTGTTCTTTTTGTCTTTCTGCAGCATCTGCCCCTAAATATTAAGTTATAATTTTCAGAATTATTTGGGTTAACATCATCAGAAAAGAAAAGATGTAAGACCAAAAACAAGAACAAAACGGAAACATTGTTAAATGTATTACTTTTTTTGTTTTGGCAAACGATAGACAATTAAATTCATCTAAAGTAAGATGAGCGGGATTCAAAGTTAGATGCAAAGATCGGAGCACATTGTTTTAGCCAACTCAACTAAAAATGAAAAATGTATTTAGTAATGAGCTAGCTAGCTAGTTCTGCAATTACTATGAATGTTGATAAACTAAGGTAGTCAATTACTGCACGGCATGCAGGAAAGAATCGGTGTATATATTTATGGGAAGGAGAGACCACGCCCTTAAAGCCCCTCTATTAATGGTTAATGTCCTCCTTGTATTAATTTAACAACGTTTAGGGGGTCATCACTCATCATTCATGGACCACTCATAATTTCAAGGTGTCCCCATCCAAAACTTCAAAGAGCATTTTCATTCGATCTTTTTTATATGGGAATGCTAACAACCTTCTTGTTTTATTTTCTTGGCTTTCCTTATCATTCGACAATGTTACTTCATGATCGGAACAGTCTAATTTCTAGATCATCCTTTAAAGATCAACTTTGCAAAAAATTATTCAAATCAGAAATCGTTTAATTAAACGTTCGATTAACGTTGACAAAATTGTAGTACTTAAGTGAGAAATATGATTCATCTATTTATTGTAGGATTTTTATCACAACTGGTCTCTGAAATTGAAAATCGATTAATTTCGTTCCTGAAATTGACATGACACATCAATTTGGTCTCTACCATCTAATTCTGTTAGTTGGTTGATATAGCATGACATAGGGGTCACATAACCAATGATATGAGCCATGTGGAGGATATATCATTTTTTTTAAATCATTAGAAATATAAAATAAAAAATCAACATTTAAACTCATCCACACCCCATCAAGTTGCCATTTCATCCACCCTATTTGCCATCTATCACACTCTGCACTTGAAATTTTGTTGTGACTGGTTTTTTTTTTCTTTTTTTTGGTTCTCACTTTTCTCTGGTTTTTTTTTCTTTTTTTTGGTTCTCACTTTTCTTCACTTTCATTTAGAAATTATGGTATTTAAATTATAAAATTGTTTAAAAACTGATTTTTATTTTTTTTTACTCCACGTGGCAATACATGAGTGATATTGTGGCCTCCACATCATGCCACATCAATCAACTAACGGAATATTTAACGGAATTGGACGGCAGGGACTAAATTGATGTGTTAGGTCAATTTCAGGGACGAAATTGATCGATTTTCAATTTCAAGGACCAAAATGATGAGTGAGGTCAATTTCAGGGACCAATTGTGATAAAAACCCTTTATTGTATAATTGTTAGATGACTAAACGATTTTGGATTTAGCTAATTTTTTGTCGAGTTAATCTTTAAAGGGTGATTTAAAAATTAGATAGCTTCGATCATGAAGCAACATTATAGAATGATAAGGAAAGCCGAGAAGATAAAATGAGAAAATTCACGTGAGAAGGTTGCTAGCATTCTCCTATATATGTATATTTAAGCTCATAGCAATTGAGTTAAGTTAATACGGTCTAGATCTCTTTAAAGAAGATCAATTATTGCATTGCAAAGGTAGGTTAGTAAGGGCAGTGTTTTCACTCTTGGCAACAGTGGCGGATCCACCTTGTGGCAAAGGTGGGCAGCTGCCTACCCAGAGCAAAAAATTGTAGCCCACTGAATTCATTTTTGCCCACCCAGAACGCAGAAAATCTTGAAGATTTGGGGGCAATCTGGGCAGTGGCCATGGCAGGGCAGCTCAAGGACGAGGAGTCCTCTGTGTTTGCTGGGCAGCGGCGACAATCTGGGCAGTGGCCATGGCAAGGCAGCTCGAGGATGAGGAGTCCTCTGTGTTTGCTGGGCAGCGGCAGCAATCTGGGCAGTGGCCATGGCAGGGCAGCTCGAGGACAAGGAGTCCTCTGTGTTTGCTGGACAGCAGGCAATCTGGGCTTCGCGAAGAAGAAGAAGTGAAAGCCCTTTTTTTTTTTTAAAAAAAAAAAATCCTGGACCAAAACGGCGTCGTTTTGGTCCCTTGTTTAAAAAAAAAAACAAACGACATGCAGCTTATGCTACTTCTTTCAAGAAAACGACATGTCGTTTTTTTAATAATCAGATCCCTAATTGGAATTTGGAACCATCCCGTGTGCAGTAGTGCAGCAACTCAGGGGAGATACAGTCTTTGTTATATGATACAAAAACTCGTCGTGGACGTTTAGTTTGAATGATAATTATATTGTTTAACTTTTAAAAAGTCTTTGTTATCTATTTGACGCTTTTATATTTCGCCCACCCAAAGAAAAATTCTTGGATCCGCCACTGCTTGGCAATCGAGTTCGAATTTTATTCCTAAAGTAGTGTAAAATGTCGGATTTCTAAAAAAAATATCAATTATCAATATGAAATCTATTATTTTTAAGAAATATATTCGAACCTTTCGTATTTTTTTACTAATTACTAAATAAAGAAAGACTCTTATGAAATTAAACAAAGAAACTTGATAAGGAATTAGTAAGGTTATTGTAAACGCAAAATCAAAGAAGAATAAAAAGATTGGACATTTTTAAACAAAAATTTTTAAAAGAAAAAAAAATGTGCGAAGATTATTTTTCTGAAAATGTGAGATTTCGATCAGATGCATTTCTACTTCAGTCCTAGAGATAACCATTATCGAATATGGAAAAACAATAACCATTATTGATGTGCTGTGACTAGTAACATGTGGGAGGACCTCTTTTTGTTCCAAGGAAAGCATAGCATAATCTATCACTACCCATCCCCACCCTCAAATATTATTCAAGTCAACTGCGAATACTTAAACTTATATATATATGTATGAGTTAAGATTTGGAGACACACTTTATATATGGATTAGAATTCGGAGACACTTTTTTGACACATATTTTGACATATGTTTTTGTGGAGTCTGCTACGTAATGTATTTCAACGATCCAACTGTCTATCTCTTATGTCTTCCCTCAAATATCATCTCTAATAAAATCACTCAAATCCAAAGTCATATGACCGTTGGATTAAATTTAGTGTTTCTATAATTTGTAGAACCGTATTCATCAATTTTCTTCACTACAAACATATGTCTTAATGATTTTTTTATTTGTCTAATTTTTCGCAAAAATAATAATGATGAATTGTATATATGTAAAATTAAGAAATCTTTTGTTTCCCAATTTCCATCCCCACAGTTGATGGCTAACAGGGATATTATTTTGTCTAGGAATCTTTACAAAGTGCGAATTGCAACACAACCCCATGTGTCAACTGTCATGCAATGTGCATAGTGGAACCCTAGATCTTCATTTTCAGTTACAAATGGAATCCTTAATCTTTGTTTAGTTCTAATGGTTCCTCTTCGTACGTACGTGAAATTATTAAAATTAGACCATGACCACGACTATTTAGGGTTTAATCTTTGTTTAATTTTACACCTCCGTTTCTTTCTCTACACACCTCTCCTTATTTTTGAATTTTGAATTAAAAATATTTAAAAAGGAGTTGAGAGAGAAAAGCAAAAGTGTGCAAAAGAAAAAAAATACTGTGTTAGTTTCATTTCCCTAAGAATATCCATCATCTTCCAATGTTTCTTGTGTGTATATATATAAATTAGCTCCGTATGCACTCACGCGTGTGCCAATTGACTTTTTTACATTATCCGATAATAACCAATATATCAATTAAACATGAAGCAGTTGAGGCACATGCAAGCGGTGTGAGAGGTTTTTTTTACATACAAATTTTGTATATATAAATAAAACAAAAGACTCGTATTATTAATAGCTATGGGTGGAAAATTGTGAAACAAATGAGCAGAAAAAATATGGGGATAAAAACAAACTCTTTAGTTATAGCTTAAAATTGTTTTTGTTTGTGACATGCTTTTAATGATCTCTATTGATCACCCATAATACAATTCTAAGCTTAATAATAATAACAGTTAAGCACACCCAACAAAGTTGTTGATTGATCTCTTTCTATACACGCCATATACTGTTATATATTCTCTCAAACAATTATGTATCACAAAGTTGAAAAAGGGATTCAGATTTAAATAAAAGTAAAATACATTTTTTTTTTGTACTGATAAAAATTTGATGTGTATAATACATGCCGATCGATACCTATACCCATGTGTAGAATTTTGACCAAAAAAAATACCCATGTTTAGAAATGGAAAGTATCCCATCTTCATGCTAAGATTGAACATAATTAGGGCTGTATTTCTAAGCAACCCTTTTTATATATCTATCATTATTGCATTTTTTACATTAGTGCAAACTATAGTGCTAGTAATCATATTTTGGAAAGGAAATTAGTTGGGAATACATATAAACCAATAAGGTTTTGGATATATTTCGAGATTCATGCGTGTGAGCTATTTTGGTGGTTCAAACTATAGGGAGCGATGTATGCAATGAGAATCTATCAATTTCATGTTATGAGAAGTTACATTCGTGCTATATATACAATTACTTTTGAATTAAAGAACATAATAAGAGTTTTGGCTAGATGACAAAAGGAAAGTCACTTTTGGTACATGAACCATATCTTCAAGTGTTTTGTGGCCTTTCTTTAAAGATATAAAACATGACATGAAAATGCACCTTTGCAGTAACATTTGACCAAAATCGTAAGGTGCAGGGAAAAGAGCCAGAAATATATAAACAATAAAGGCAGGCAACATTTGGCGAAAGGGAATTGAGAATTTAAGTTTCAACAACCACCAACAATTTGCAAGCCACTAATTTCCCAAAAACTACTACCTAAGTGGGGGACAAATAGATGACTCGTAGAGGTTGTGCGCATGTGGGGATATGGTTACAGTAATCACTAAAGTTATAAGGCCCTTCCCAATCAATAATTTCTCCAAGTAGGAGGAGTAGGGCATTCAAAATGTGACTAGGCTAATATCCCCGTCTTTGTAAACATAGGGCAAATTTCTCTCAACGGGTAGGCTAACACACGAAAATACCAATGACCTAAACACAAGGGGATATACTCTTAATTTAAGAGCAGATTCTTTCCCAATACGTAAGTTAATATATGAAGAAACCAAAGAGTAAATACAAGGTAATATACTCTTGATTCTCTCCCAATACCTAGGTTAACATATGAAGATATCATGTGATGTAAAAAGGGATATACAATTGAAGAGTTGATTCTTTCTCGAAATCATGTTCTGTAAACAAAAAAAGATATATTCTCAATTTTAAAAGCAAATTCGCTCTCAATTAAGTGATATATATATATGAATGTATATTTACGATTAAAAGACAGATTCTCTCTCAATATTTGACCTATATGCATAGAGAGAAAGTAAACATGCGAGTGGCATGAACTTTGATAAAGTGGGCAAATAGTATGGCAACTTGACATGCGGCTTATATAAGAAGATGGAGTCGTGAACTTGCAATGATGGCACGAAAGAGTGGCAACATAACATTTATTTATTTTTTTGGGTTCTGTCGAGTGGAGCATGAAAGGTCAAAATCCTTAATTATTATACTAGCTTCTCTGCACGTGCGTACACTCATGAAAGACCTTTATTAATTACAGCCATCTCGCACTCCTAAATGTATGTCACACACGTGTAATGTTTTCTTTTTAATCACACGTAGTACACACAACTTACAAATTTTTAATCACATGCACTAGGCGTAAAACAAATTTCTATTCATCTGAGACCACCTTATTCCATTGGTATTTAAACGTTGTGCATAGCAAACGTATTATAAACCGCATTAATGGTGGAACTTGTTTTATCTATCAAAGAAAAATGTAAAATATAATCTGGCAAGGTAGGGAAGTCAAGAATTCTCCGGGAGGATTTGTAAAACAGTGTGAAGTCTATGGGAGGGAGGGATATCAAGTGCAAGTAGAAAGTCTATCTAAAAAGCAAAACTTGTTGGACTGTTAAAGTAAACTTGTTTGACATTATGATTAACGGTAAGCGACCGATATTAACGGAGGATGATGAACCATCGATCGTGTTCGCATCTGAAAACATCAATCAATCTTGTGCCGCCATTTCTTTGACCTTGGACGACCTCCTGTTTCAAGGTACGTAGTGCCGCCATTTCTTTGGGAGAGCGAGGTCCACGCCACGACTTCCCCAGGAAGCTTTGCATATTGTCCATATTTTGCTTGTGCGTTTGGCGAAAAGAGAATTGCAGATTATACCCTAATTTGTGTTTGGCGTTGTGCTTCAGTTTCCGTTGAGAACGTGTTTCAGTTTTTCTACAGCGGGAGAGTGACTGTACACTGTACTAACCCACGATTTTCTACTCCCGCTAAACCGCTCACTTTTTCGTTTTGTAATGGTTTTGTTTACCATTTTGTCCTCATTTTTGTTATTTTTGTTTTTTCGTTAAACCTATAAACAAAGGCCATTTTAGGAGTGTTCTTAATGTTTAACCATAAGCCTTTTTGCCCTAAAACATAAATTGGATTATGTTGATTTTATAAACAAAGGCCATTTTATTTCATCTCGACTATTAAAAACTTGTTAACAACTATATGCGAGTTGTACCCTCTTAGAACACCACAACAAAAATATTTTACCTATTCGGTTTAGAAATGACCGGTGGTGTACAAAACCCATTCAGTTTCGACGCCATTGTTTTCGGCAAAATCATTTTGTTGAGGCTGCCAAATTATAGACAGTATTGCATTACTACTTAGAATCTATACTACCATAAAAATGCAGATGCAGCAAGAAAAAGAAAATGAGAAAGAAACAGTATATGTTCGGCAACTACCAAAAAAAAATTGTAAATATAAAATTGAAAAAAAAAAAAAAGTAAAGTTGCGTACTTTATTTGACGATTCTGAAACGACTATTTGACTTTCCATACTTGTACTTAGTTGAAGTGTGTGGAGAAAAATATGAACTTGGGAGGGAGAAGATGAAACGGAAGAAATTTTTTGTTCTAACAAAATATTAAGGTTTGTGTGAGTGTAAATAGAAATATTTTTTTAAGTTTTAAGTAATATGTCTGAATTTGTGTTTTTACTTAATTAAAAATCAAAAGAAAATTAAAGTTAATTAGTAGGGTGAACTTAGATGATTAGTGAGATTTAAATAGAAAGACTTAAAAAAAAAAAAGAGAAAGAGAGAGAGACGACGTGTCGTCCAACCACACACGCAAAGCACCCCATCTCAACCCCTTATACGAGAAAACAACTTACATGACACACGAGTACACTGTCATATAGCGCATCATGTGTCATATCTTTATTTCTTTAACACGAGATGTCACTGCAGCGATGTACTCGTGTCATGTAATTCCATGTACAGCCACCCGAACTTATGAATATCCCTTCGGCAAGAAGATATATACTCTAATACACAAGAGATTCAAACTTGAGTGCAAGAATGCAGAAACACTACCTAGACAAACTGACCTAGGACTATTAACTGAATTGGATTGGCCATCACAATTAACAAATAAAACCACAAAATCTCAGATCAACATTAATTAAACTGTGACCAGCACTGGTGGCTGGAGCTCGCCAACGGCGGCTTGAAAATGCGATTGAAAGACGAGATTGTCAATAGAGGAAGATGGCATGGCAGCAGCATGTTTGGTGAAAAATTATGACACCATCTATAAAAACGTCAACATAAGCTAGCTCGAAAGGTTCTCTACTGTCACCTCCGAAATAACATTAGTTCCATCTAGAACATCGACATAAATAGAAAACTAGGTTACCCCTACAAACCGACATACGCTAGACTATCGAACTTAAATATAACAATTCTAGCCACAAATCTGGGAATCATTCCAGTAATGATGGAAAAACTAATGCCCGGTGACAAGCAAAAGCGAATGTAGCGAGACCAGACGATTAACTTTTGCTTCCTCTTCGCCGCTTCTTACCAGACTTGGTCTCACTTGCCAGTACCTTGGCTAAAGTTGGGGACTTCCCCTTTGGTGTACTTTCTGGTGCTTTCTCAGAATCACTTGAGGCTTCCTTCATATCCGCATCTTCTTTAGCCGGTTTTGAAGCAGCTTTTGCCTTGCCTGTACCATTGGCATTTGCTTTGCCACCACCAGCAGACGATTTACCCTTGGAAACGGGGGCAGTCTTTGATGTGCTCTGATTTGACTTCCCAGCCTTCTGTGCGTCTTGCTTGGACTTGGTGGAAGCTTTTTGTGCGCTGCTGTCATCTTCCTTGGATTTGGTGCTTTTAGGCGTCTGGGTATCATTGTTCTTCGATTTGCTGGATGTCTTCTGAGCAACATCAACTGATTTACCACTACTTTTTGGAGTGTGATCCTTTAATTTTCCAATACGTTCGTCATCCGATTTGCCAGAAGCACCACCTTTCGATTTATTATCAGCTTTACTGCCTTCTTTTGATTTGCGACCAAATTTAGTTCTTGCACCTTTCGATTTGCTGGAGGAAGCTCCTCCACCCCTAGAAAATTGACTTGAATTTAGAAAACTAAAGAAATAATGACATCAACTTTTAAGTAAACATAAATTGCACTCACGATTTGGGCGAAGTATCCATCTTTTCCTTCTTAGTCGAGTCATCAGGATTTTTTTTCACTTTCTTCTTCAAAGGCCTGGTTGCGACAGCAAAACATTAAAGAGAATATGATCACAACTCACAAAAAACAAACATGCAAAATAATTGTAGCAAAACTTTACAAACAACTCAGGAATTGAAAACTCCGGTATTGCGGATTTTATGTTGAATCCTAAACAATGACTAATCATCAACTAGCACAATTTTTAAGACAAGTCAATGGCATGTGAACAAACTAAGTACACAATCATCAGAAATTCGGTAGAATACAAAGATTTGATGACATGATCTGAATATCACATTCAACTTACGGCATGATGCAGACAATAATCCAGAAACTATGAAGTTTAAAGACTAATGTTAAAGTCGTATATGTTAAGTACACATCAAACGTAAATAATACATACACGTCAGAAGAAGCATCATGACTCGATTGATCAGTTCCTTGCTCCTGTCAACAGAAATGTCTCAGCGCAAAAATTGAGCATGGAATGGATTAAAGTAGCAAAAGAATGGCAGCAGCGACTTACCTCATCTGAGTCAGGGCCATCTGCTACAAACTCCCACCTCTCTTTTTTAAGATTTAGTGTTTCAACATCACCATCAGTATATGATACCTATGAAAGAATGGAACAAGTACAAAGAATTTAAGTATATCAAGTTTCATTTTAAACAAAATAAAATGAAGAAGAAAAGTCACCGATGATCCTTTTTAGCAATTAATTCAATTAAAAATGAAAGAATAAAGTGTACAAAATAAGGATGGAGACTTCCATAGTTGGCATCTCACCTTATGCTTCTTTTTAGCAGAATCAAAAGATGCGACAACACCTTCATAATACCTGTAAAATTGTCAATAAAACATTAAATGACAAATTAAAAATTCGAATTTTACAACCATAAACGAATTCCTTAACCTAGTTCTTTAAAAAATAAAAATAAATAGTTCTGGAAAAACTCAGAGGTTCTAGCAGTAGTTTAACAATCCAATTTTAAAATGAAACTTTAGCAGGATATCATTTAACCCCACTCCCCCTAGAAAATGAAAATAGATGAGGAAAAAAGGAAAGGAACAAGGCTGAAGTCATCGCAAGTTGCAAAAGCAGAATATCTCTACTGCACAACTTCGACTCTAATATGTGCAACTTCCAAACGCCCTAAAAGAATTCCACAAAGATGCTGCATTGATGAGTCGTCTCAACCAACACCTAAGTAACACAAGTTTAGGTGCAGAATGATGCATGTATTGCAAAAACATAGTGCAACTTAAGTTGTGTAGAATCACAATGACAACAGGAACAAGAAGGGGAGGTAGTTACTATTTTGTAATATTATAGTGGATATGCAAACTTGAAGCCAAACAAGTTTAGATATATAAAACAAAAAAGAACCAAACATTCATGTGTAAACTCCTGCAGCATTGCAAGAGATATATTGAGGAAATACTGAACGCAAGGTCAGTACTTACGTACGATCTTTTGGCCACCAAACTTTAATCTTTGATCCAACCATATCCTCACCGTGATCTTTGTCATCAGATTCCTAAATAGGAAAAAAAAACAGTAAGAATGTATACAGTAGGAGGTAAAATCAAAGTTGAATACAAGCAGGACTCCTAGAACAGAATGGAAACCTGAAAGAGCCTAAAATATGTAAGGCTGACAGCAGTTGACGGAATAAATAAAAATATGTTTGATAAAGATTGGCCCCGATAGAAGTTCATAACATGATTTGTTAGTGGCATAAATTAATCTTGATCTCTAAAAGAGCATGAATAAATTATTGGTTGGGATCATTGAACATAAAATATATTAGTACTAACAACAACAAAAGTAGTAATAATACGGAGCACTAATATAAGAGACTGCATAATCATAGATATCTGATCACCCTAAGTCCACTACTACACAATGAACAAAACTAACAATAATATTCCAAAATCTTGCAAAAGATGAAGAATGCCATATGATGCACTAGCGTTCATAAACAGTAAGCCCTAATATCAAGGGGAAAGCACACAATTCTTTTAACAAAACATACAAATTGTAGCATAGACCCAAGCATAAATACCTTCTCTTTTCCTGAAGCACGCTTCCTCTTTGAATTTGTCTTAGGGGTCTCCTCCCGGGGAGATTCATCCTTAGTTAATTTTGGGGCTGATTTTGGTGTTGACACCATCTCCTAAATAACAACAGTAATTTTATTTAAAATGTATTTAACAACAGAAACGATTGGCAGTATCAAAGGAACAGCTGAAAGCCCAATAGGGAATTACTTTGTCATCATCCTTAGTTGAAGATTTTGTTGCAGCCTTTGCCGGAGTAACTTTCCCACGACCCCTCTTTTTTTTATCTTCTGCTTGCTTTACAGAAGACCCATCGCTAGTTTTGGTGCTCCCGTCTACCTTCTTAGCTGACTTCTGTTTTGCCTCTGAATCGCTTGTGGTGCCACTTTCCTTCCTAGATGCCTCCACCACAATTGGACTTTTATTCTCATTAGAAACCCCAGCAGACGCCTTTTTCCCAGAGCGTCTACTTGGTTTTAATTCTGATTCACTGGTTCCATCAGTTACCTTTTTGGGTTCATCATCTGCAAATGCTGCAGCCCCCTTATTAGAACTATCTTTCTTCTTATTTCGTCCAGCCTTTTTGGAGCGACTTTCATCAGGAAGGCTCTGACTTGGGGATGGAGAAGCAACACCAGCAGGTTCCTTTTCCAATGGCTTTGAAGAGAGGTTAACATCAGATACTTTCTCATTCTCCGATTGCACAGCTGCCTCCACAGAAGGATCCTCCTGAGGTGAGCTGGGAACATCTTCTGTTTCACTCTTATGTTCTGGCTGTGTCTCAGTATCTTCCTCATTATCAGCTTGACAATCTTCTGAAGGTTGTGTTGATTTTGTTGACAAATCAGAATTCCCTGCTCTTTCTTTGGTAGCTTTTTCTGGAATTTGTTCTGTATCAGCAGCTTTCTCAGTCTCCAAACTATCAGGTTCAGCATTGCTTGATGTGTTTGGATCTTTCTGATCCTCGGTATCGTCGCCCTCCTCTTCCTTCTTCAAGGCATTTGACTCGGCAACAGAGTCATCTTCTCCAGTCTCTGCATTACCATTGTTCACAACTAACTTTGAAGATCTGTCAACAGCTGGATCAACTCGTTCAGGAGAAACTGGTGCTTCTGCCTTTTCTTTATCTACCTGCAAAGACAATAGAACTGTTGAAATAACCCACTTCAATCAAATAAAATTTCTGCCTAATAGAAGCATAAAGTACATAAAACATATAAAAGAAGGAAGAAATTGACAGTAGAAACTCACCTGGGCTGCCTCATCGGAAGATTCCCTAATTGCTGACTTCTCCTCGGCAGCCTGCAGTAGCAATAGTTAATAAAGTTGTACAACAGAGGAGAGGAATCCCAAGTTGCTGACTTGGTTCGCAAAGACAAATCAATGTAATGTTATCGCCAGCCAACTACGGGCTGTTTGACCATGCATGAAAGAACAACCAAAGTAACCATACCAACCCCACTCCCCAGAGAAGAAAATGGGAAAGAGAATCTTTAATAAACACCAATGTTTTTGAACAAGTTAAAGAATGAGAGAGAGGATCAGGGATCAAAAAGATAACCTTGTTGAGGAAACAGAAAACTATGAAATTTTACATAATTATCATTATGAATAAACGAATGCATATAAAATGTCTTAATCTTCCAACTATGAACATCTTACCACATTTTCATCAGCATCACGGATGTCATTCTGCTCAGCATTACGGCCTTCATTCTGCTCAGCATCATTGCCTTCATTCTGCTCAGCATCACCACTTGCCTCTTGGCATATCGAGGCTACAACTTTACTATAATCATCAAAAGAAATGCCCAAGCTTTTCACTTCTTCTATCAGATAATCCTTCAGTTTAGTAGCACAGCTTTCAAGTACTCTCTCCCCCAACTTCCGTCCAATTGGTAGAATATCCTGCAAAGAAAAAAATAGGTTAGTAAATTGAAAAATAAAACAGGATGTAGAGAGTACTAATTGTCAATCAAAAACAATCACCTCATTGTCGTTTTTCACACTAGCTAATAAGGGAGATAGTAGCTCAGCAGAAACTTCTTCACTTTCTTCTAAAACAAGAGTCATAATAGTCTCCATGGATGAGAAAACATTCTCTGGGTGATAGTCCCTGAAATATATAAAATATAAATACATAATATTGTGTTTTCTAGAACATATCAGCTTGCAAGTCTTACTCCACAAGTGGAAACAATAATAAATGTGGTATCTATAGTCTATACATACATAAAGTGGTGACTCCAACTCTACTTATGACTTTGTACCTTATCGCCTTAAGGAAATGCTGGAACATTTCAGCGATCAATGCATCACATTCAAGATCCAACATCACCACACATGATCTGACCTTCGCAACAGTTTCAAGAATCGAAGCCCTCTTTGCGTATGATCGGCTAGACTTGTCATGTAGATTTTCAAAGGAAGATACAATAAGATGAAAGACTTCCTGCATGCATAAAATTTAGAAAGTTTAATGAATTTTTCTAAATGTAACATGAGCAGACTCTACAGATAAATAATCAGTTTAGTTATCTAAATCCCAGATACCTTCATTTGCTCATCATCATAAGGTGCATCAGGTGCAGTTATTCTTGTTATCTCACTGATGCAAGCTGCAACTCCAACTTTGACATCGGGATTTGAATGCCTGAAAAGTTCCTCAGCAACCAATGCATTCTGTGATGGAGAAAGCGCAGTTTGCATTGACTTTGTAGGTGACTGTTCTACCTTCGATAGACAATTCTCAACTCTCTAATATATCACCAGGACAAGAACAATACAATATTAGGGAAAGAACAATACACTGGCACAAGAAGAATTTTATGTTCAATCCATGCCAAAACTGTGCAGACAAATTTGAATTAGCTAGATCAGAAACCGGAGGGAAAAGAAATCAACATGACAGGTGAGTCTATAAAAAAAATTACATTAACCAGAACATGGAAAAGAAACCACGCATCAGTAACAAACTTTAAAATAAATAAATAAATAAATAAATGCCCTTCGTTTTAGGAAAGGTAAAGATAGCAATTTTAATGAGTGTGTGTGCACACGCGCGAGAATTGACAAACTTGATTTCATGAAGACAAGTAGAAACGAACAGCAAGGAAAATTTAATGCCAAGCTTGTGTATACCATTATCCTTTTTAGGAAAATGTAATTCAAAGCAACCACAAATCTTCCCGTTAACTCTTTCCAAATCTCTGCTTGAGCAAGCAGGGAACAAAAATCACATACGAAATGGGTTTCCTCTATCTTAAATGTCCAGCTTCAAGAGCATTAAATGAAACATAATTAAACTTGAAATGATTGGCCTTCAATTTGAATTATTAGTCATGGTGAACATGAATAACTTACCTTCATATATATCAGGAGATCATTTGTACTTCCACTTTGCTGTATATGATAAAGACTAACCTTAAAACACCTAAGACCTTTTATCATTCTTACAAATTATAGCTTAAATGGTATTATGTTAAATGCAGAATACCATTTATAAACCAACGCAGAACCCACGAAGATATGCATCATTGTCTTTCCTTTTAAGCCCAGTCATAATTGATTTAACCCTGCGTGCTATGCGCACAATGAGAGATATAATTAATACCGAATCCCGTAGCTAAGAAGCTTGAAAGGAAAGTGAGCTAGAGACTCAAACCCCTCGTCCTCAACCTCATTAAAACACAAAATTCCAGCATTGAAAGGCTAGTTAGAACTTCATGCATGGCATATGAAAGTACTTGCCCCTACCTAAGCTCGATACAAGCAATACCAAACACATGAACATGCATCCCAGGATCTAAATGGGGGAAAAACTTAGCACAAATCACAACAAACAAACAAAACATGGAAATGTTAAAACCCACTTGAATCCCACATCAGAAGCTTTAACAACGACAACATTCAAACCCCATTTCACTAAATTAACAAATAACCACACACAAATCAGTTTAATTAACAAAACCTACGAAATTAAACATGGAACGAAAGCAACTGAGACTCAAATACTTCACGATACGAAGAGAAGGAGAAATCCCCAACAATTAGAAGAGGAATTAGGGCTTACGTCGAGAACATCAAGGAGGTCGTCGACGGAAGACGGAGGTTCCAAGAGCTGATTCCCAGCTTCCGTAAGCTGTGCCTCGAGCTCTTTCTCAGCCGACGCCATTGTTCCTCCCCTCTCCTGTTTCTTTGCTCTAGATCCTTGACAATCTCGCAACTCTAGCCCTAATCTCAAACCATTGAAGGCCCAGAACCACACGAATCGAAGAGAGAGAGAGCGGAAAAATTGTTTGGAGAGAGAAAGTTAGGGTTTTCTTTTTAGAGAGAGAAAGTGAGTGAGAGAAAGAGTTATTCGATTTTTATTTTTGCAATTAAAAAATAAATATTGTCTAGCGATCGATCGCTCTGGTTTTTATTTTTTCTTTTTTATAGCGTCGCGCTCTCACATCTCGAGTATTTATTTTGTGCGCTTTTAAAAGAGAATCCAACGGAGCTTGGCTCGGAATCCGCGGGATTGTGAATTCGAGTTCAATTTCGGATTTCAAATCCGCCTTTGGATTTTCCTTGTGGGGACCACCTGGTGTCCTTGGACCGTAGATTTAATGCTGCTTTTCCTTTTTCTTAGGAACACTTTTTTTTTTTTTAAGTGAATACATTTTTGAAATCGATGAGTTTTCTTTTTTTAATTGTGTGACATTGAAATTTGAAGTTTATGGTAAAAAACGAATACACATTTTAAACATATTTACTATATTCATCGAACTCTCTACATTGAAGCTTATCGTTTAAGTGGTTAAGAGCGTGTATTGTTATATTTAAGGTTTTTTATTCAAATTATATATCTCACTTAACATAGAAATTTGCATCACACATATAATGTAGCTGCATCAGTTAGAGTAGATATATTTTCGCTACGGACCCAAGTTCAAATTTCTTTTCTCACTATTTAAACTAATTTAAAATAATGTATAATGATTGTGATTTTCTTACTATTATTCAAATGCATTTAGAAATTTTTTTAATCGATAAGTATATGAAATAATGATAAATATTGGAATGATATCCATAGCCCCACGGTATCTTAGCATATTAGCCAAATTCTAAATTTCTAATTTCTACGTAAAGAAAACGGTATCAAATTTTTAGCGGGAAAAAAGGAATGAATAATCAAAATTCATGTCTATATGCATACATATCTATCAATTATGGAAACTTTTATTACCAAAATTATTATTAAGAAATTTTTCTGTATAGAATTGGAAAATTAGTTCGGTTTTTCTTTTTTTCTAATGTTTGTAGGATAACGTAAAATGAGTCGATTTAATTAGAATCTCTTAAATATTATATTACATTGCAACATAGCAATAGTCATGTAACACTTATGATATCGCATGTCATGGCTGGTGGCGAAAAAAAGAAAGTTGAATCGTTTATTTATTTATAGAAAAAACTATGTCGGGAAGAAGGGATATCAACGCAAGATCTGAGTTTACAAATAAATGATACTACTCACGTGAATTCAAAACCATTTGCATGTATAGTTTGGTTTTTGGTTTTACGTATTAGAACACAAATTTTAGAGGGGTGTTATTCACATATCTTTTTTTACTTTCTACACACCTTTTGTTAATTTATGTTCTTTGATCTTTTTTAATTCATTTGATCCGACGGCTGAAATTGAGATAAGTGTGTGAGAGGCAAAAAAAGATTGTGTGAATAACACCACCCAAATTTTATATATATCTTCATTTCTCTCGTATATCCACTAGATTTTCTCATAAAATGATCACTTTTACTCAAAAAATAATATTAGAATCAATGTAATAACATCAAATTAAAAAGAAAACTATCGAAGCTGATCAAATCCTTGTTAAGGAGAAGTTATCAATTTTACTTATGTTTTCTAACTTGTTCAAATTAACGAAATTGGATTAAAGAGTAAAAAGAGAATTTCCTATTAACAATAAGCTTGATAATAAAGTATCAATGTTTGAAAGTCACTCACCGGCGATGAGCGACTGTGTGGACTCTTTAGTATTACTTATGCTCAATATATCGTGACTTCAATAGGAAACCATTTTTGCAAATCATTTTTCATCTCCTACACATCCTTTTTTTTTTCCCAACTATTTAATTGAACAAAAAAATATAATCAAAGCAATTAAGGGTGTGTTTGGAAGTGATTTTAAAATAATCAAAAGTTATATTTGATGAAAGTGTATTTGGAACTAATACTTAGTAAAAATGCAAGTGAAACCTAAAAAAACACTTAAAATGCTTCATGGCATAAGCACATAACTAGTGTTTATTCCAAAATGCATTTCAAGTGCTTTTGGAATCTAAAAATACTTTCACCACAAAGACTCTCAGCCATTTTAAATGCACTTCCAAACATGCCCTAAGAGGAGGAGGTACAAAAAATCAAACAAAGTGTGTAAAAAATGTTTTTTTATTAACACCTCACATATTGCTGATACACCCCACATAACAATTTAATATTAAATGACTTATATATCATAGTATAAATTGACTATTTAGGACCTATAAGGCCTTAAATAAATAAATAAATATATATATATTATGAATACACCACAAATCATTTTTAATGTGTATCATAAAATTGTTTTCTTCAAGCTCAAAGCCACTCTCACCCTCCATCCTAACCACTAAAAGCACAAACACATTAATGGAAAAAATTTATTTTTGATGAATGAAACATGAAATCGATGTCTTAATTCCACTTTCATTCATTGGTTTAGACATTCAAAAAATTATTAAATCACTCTGTACATCACACTGACAAATCCCTTCTCTCACTATTCTACTTCAATTGCAGGTAAACTTTTGTTTATCATATATGAACTATCTAAATATATCCTTTGCCATCTTGCCAGTCCTTGCCATTAATCTTCTAAATATATTTCCTCCTTTTATTTTCAATTGCAGGGAGCCCTATGAGATAGGGACGTGGCCGTGACCGTTAAACATGTCGAATTGGTTACAATTTTTATGGAACCCTGGTTATATATATATATATATATATATATATAAATATCTTTGTAGGAATTTATCATCATGATCTTGGAGACATTAAATGAGTTTCAGTACTATACTTCGTTGTCTGTGTCGAGTGAAATTTTAAGTTATATTATTTTTTTGGCATGTCTCTAAGTTATGTTCATAAGTTAATTAAATATGACTTTGACAATGAATCCAATATAAAAAAAAAAGTTCTCTCATTCATTGAATATAGAATAGGAGAAAATTTTAGTTTTGTACCTGATTCGAGTTTGTGGTGAAGAAGACGAGCTTGTGGAACGAACAAGCGAATAATTTTTTTTGTTTTTGAAACAGATGAAGAGTTTGATGTGGGGTTTAATTGGAGAGTGTGGGGTGTGAAGGTAGTTTTGGAAGGATATGGAGTTTATTAAGATAAATTTTAATTTTAAAAGTAGATGTGGAATGTAGTCAACAAAATGTGGAGCGTTAATAAAACAACCCGGGTAGAAAACACACCCCCGTGAAAAATGGCGGCTACGGGCTAGAAAGTACCGAAGATAATGGGCTTGCATTGAACCCGGTCCATCAAACAAGGCTCAGTCCAATATTTTAGCGCGGGCTTTCTCGAAGAAGTTGAAGCATTTGGGCCGCAACGTGGCTTTACACCACACGTCCACTAACAACCTGCCATGTCATTTAAACGCCTACGTGTCTACCTGCCATTCGCTGAATACATGTCACAGAAAAACAGACACATTCACAAATCACAGGACGAGAGAGAGAGTCTCAGAGTGACAGATCGAAATCCTAAAATCCCTAAAGTCGCATTTCCAAATCCCTAAATCCCAAATCAAGAATTCCAATTCCCTTTTCAGGGAAGTCTCACGGTGGCGTCTTCAGGCTCCCCGAGTTTGACGCGAAGAAAACCCTCCAATTCTTCCACGCCGTCGTCTTCCGCCGCGCCGGGTCGGGTCGTGGGGCGAGTCACAATACCCAGGCGGGCTTCGGAGCCTGAGTTCCCCTTCTGGCAACAGAACTGGTTCATTGGATTACTCTTCTTTATGGCGATCGGATTCTTATGCTTAGCTGTGTTCCTCATCTACGGCCTCGATCTTGATACCGGCTACGCCGCCACCGCTTCCACCGCCGAGGGCGTTGAGGTTCGTCTCCGCCGCCCATTTCCGATTAGATTTTTTATTTGTTTTGTTTGGAGATTTTGATACATTGAATTGGGATTTGGGCAGGTCACATACGGCACCGTATTGAAGCTGATGCACGAGAAGACCAAGTTCCGCTTGCATTCACACGACGTGCCGTATGGCTCTGGTAGTGGGCAGCAGTCAGTCACTGGTTTTCCCAATGTCGACGACGCTAATAGCTACTGGGTATGTCATTGTCTTCTCTTTCTCGCAGACTATGTATCTTTGGTGTTGTTTGGTTGCAGATATTGAACTGGGTATTTTTTGCAGATTGTTAAACCTGAGCTGGAAACAGGTGCCAAGCAAGGTGATGGCATTCCGAGCGGGACAATCGTCAGGTTGCAGCACATGAAGACCAGGAAATGGCTGCACAGCCATTTGCATGCATCCCCCATTACTGGCAACCAAGAGGTTTCAAAAAATTTCTGTATCTAACCAACTTTTTGTAGTGCACAATGATTATTGATATCATGCTATGTTTTTTTTTTTATCTTTTGTTTGTGTTTGTGTTTGTGATTACTTATTATTGACTTGTAATTATGAATTGGTGACACACCGGGACACCGAATGGCATAAAGTTTCTTCAGCCGATTTTGTATTATTTGTAGACAGTTTAATCTCTTTTGTTCTGAGTATAATTGGGATCATTATTAGGTTTAATGACTTGTATAATTTGACGTGGGTGTAGGTCAGCTGCTTCGGGGGAGAAAATGAATCTGATACTGGTGATCACTGGAGGTGAGTAGCAAATTGATATGGTCTTAAAAAGTTTGCCTGTCTTGGTCATCAGTGTTTCTGATGCATTGTGTTGGTATGGTTTTTTTGTAGGCTTACAATTGAAGGGAGTGGGAAGACCTGGAAGCAAGATCAAAGGGTTCGACTTCAGCATGTTGACACAGGTGCTTATCTACATAGTCATGACAAGAAGTACACCCGCATAGCTGGGGGACAGCAGGAGGTGAGAAAACTTAAACTCAACCCCATATCTACGAAAATGAGAATGAATTTACAAATTTGTTGTTAACTTGTTTCATTTGTAAGTGTGTATATTGAGCTTGAATTGTTGATTATGGTGCTGATTGCTGATTGTGTCCTAAACTCGATAGTTAGACTTTTTGCTTTTACAACTCTTTCTTGCTTTTACTTTACATTTTCACATTTTGTTCATTTGGTGAAATAAGCATTCAAATAAATCTGTAGAGTCCGTAGACTCCATACTTGTTTAATTGACTATATTGAATTCAATTGCTTGGAATTAAGAAATCTTATCTAATAACTTGAACAGTAAGCTCTTGCAATGTTAGTGATAAGTAGCATGGGATAATGATTGGATATGCGTAACTACAAAAAATTTCTGCAATAGCCATTGTCCTGATGAGGATTAACTTATTGTTGATAATGAAATCTTCTGGTGGTATTTTGTATTCATCATCGCAGCAACTATACAAGGTTCTGCAGTTTAATGGAATATGAATCTTGGTCTCACCTTAAGCATAAACAAACGTATCACTGATCTTCTTGAAAGTCATTAGTGGCAATCTTTCTGGATGTTAAGCTGTGCAAGAAATAATATTTTAAATACAATTGTCATATCTATGCCAGTTTTAGACGGTTTTATTTGTCTTGTCCGGAAATGTGTCGGGTGAACTTTATGCCCTGATTTTTTTGCTATCGTCATTGATTTATTGTTAAAGTTATGCTAAATACTATCCATTCGCCATGATGCAGGTTTGTGGTGTGAAAGATAAACGCCCTGACAATGTTTGGTTGGCAGCAGAAGGCGTGTACCTTCCAGTCACTGAAACTAAGTAGAAGTTGGTCATTTAGGATGAATCACTCTATGAAAACAGGTATATGGGTTTTGGAATTTTTGGTAGCTCATACCTGGTCCCATACAGTTGTAGTAGGATGTTCTAATGAAGCAAAATATGTTTTAAGATTTACAATCTGTTACCTAATATTGTTAACTGTTGTCCTCGTAAATCTCTGTACTTGTGTTGTATTGCTTTAGTAATCGAAAAATTCGAGTCGTTCTTGAAGATGATCTAACTGCTGCAATTAGCAGAACAATAGTAATTTTTTTGGGGGGTTTTGGACTTGTGATTTTATGAGAGGTTATGCTGTTATGGGTTGAAACTAGACTGCTTTTCCGGCCCATTTGAGGACTCTCGTGGGCCGAAATGGGTAATTTTACTTTCAAAGGCAAAAGCCCGTTTGCAAGGACCAGAATTTATGATTTGGTTTCTTTGCCTTTTTGGGTCATGACTGTGTGGTCGTATTCCACGAGTGCCTTAATTGACCTTTGGCGGGGCACCCTGCGACTTTTAGGGCTCAAAAGTTAGGGCAATTATGCTGCATTTCTGTGGTCCTTTGCATGCAACTCTGTTTCTTTACCATCAAGAAAATGCATTATCGTCCAACTTGCTGAAGGGTGGTGATTTTCATTCTACTTTTTTTTCTCCATTTGCATTTTTCGGTTCTTTTGTCAGTCGATTACCGTTTCATTTGTTCAATCTAAAAATTAGAGCATGAAGCAATGCATGGGGAGAAAAGAAGAGTCCGAAAATCACTACCTTGATTGATCACTCATTGTATTTATTAAAGATTCAAGTGTTTTCTGGTAAAGTACTTGGAAGAACTTCGTTAAAAGCACTTGGTAGGTGTTTTTTCATAAAGCACTAAAAACCGCACACTACTTTTATAATTCATAAGCACCTTATTAGGCCTACGAGCATGCATAAAGTAACCTCAGGAAGTTGCTGGTTCAATGTCGCCTGGTGGACACTATTATATTCACTAGTTGTGTACCTACCAAGTACTAACACAAAGCAAGTTACCTTCTAGTTGTAAAGCCATCCATCGCTCTCCTCACACCGTCCTTTTCCATGTGTGGGGCTAACGTTTTACATGTTCTGGTGGTCCTCACTCAATTCTTTTACATGAACGATAGTAACAGTTGAGAGTGCGGTTGAACCGAACATAAGACTGAATGTTTTTAACTAACCGAGTTACAAAGTTACATGGTAATCGTCAACTATTGATAAAAGATCATTCTTGTTATAGACTGGAAAAGCATGATGTGACATGAGAAAATTTTAGATAGAGGTGTCTGACAACGTCATCTGTATTTTGGTCTTACCAGATTCATCTATGAGAAAAAGCTTGGGTAAAGTTCATAATCACATTATCTGTAGAGCACTTCTCACAAAAATTTGAACCACTTGTGTTTTGTTCTCATTGATCCCACACTAGTCAGTAGTCACATTTGATATAAGAACCCAACTAATCATGCAGCTCTATCGAAGTTTTGCTCGAACATGATAGGCGATGGAATTAAGAATGGTGGATAGAGACTAAAACTAACCCCTCCAACATTAACACTTCCAAAGCGATTTCAACTCCCAACCAATATATTGGGCAAATCAACTGAATTCGAATAGACCAGTAGTACGGCACATCATTGGTGGGAGGCAGATTAAAAAGGTTTAATTTTGATTAGTAATATAAAAATCCCCTTTTTGGTATTGTAAAAAAAAAATTACCCTTTTTGGTACAAGGTTTAGTTGCAAAACGCCAAAAGGGTGTTAGTTTAAGCCCATAAATAAGAGAACCCTCCACGCCACTAATCAGCTTTTCAGAACTTTAGGAAAAGCCCCAAAAGGGTCATCACCTTTACGGTTTGCTCTGAGCCTCTGTGACCTGTCCTTCCTATTCAATAAATTTTGTGAATTACAGCGTCTGCAATATTTTACAAGTCGGTGGAAATCCTTTGTTGCATGCATGTATGTACATAAAGTGCCTGCAGATCCAGATATTTTGTTGTCTTGGAGACAACGGCATTTAATCCGCAGCATACCATACCCTTCAAATTTCAGTTAAAAGCATCATAAAAGGTTGACCTAAATTCTACTTGCCTTGTCCGACACTGTAGATTAACTGTTTAAGTGGTTAACAACGTTTACTCGTGCAGTATTATATTGTGTTTGAAATCCGTTGTCTCTGAATGGCATTAAAATCTGCTCCAGACGGGCAAGATGGTGGCTGAGCTCGATATGGACAACAATGGGGCTAGGACACTCGAGGATAAAGTTTGCAAATCTATGCACTCCTAGAGGGTTGTGAGTTTTAAGGAATTTTGTGTGATTTCTAAGTAATAAGTCGCAGAAACTCAGTTTGAGTTTGTTGTGTGCTCTTGTAGTTTATCTATAGGAGAATTTTTAGTTTGTTTTCAATGTGAATACGTTGTTTTTATGTTATTATGTGATCGATATGTATTGGTAGCCTGTAATTTTGATGGCATAATAAGGGGCCACGTTTTCTATGTGTTGGTTGGCGCCCGATTTTCTACAAATCATTTCAACTTTGTATCCAGCTTAGTTACAGTTTTATCCACAAATCAACTGCATTTATCATGAGGGATTGCAACTTAGGGTTTAGGTAAATAAATGGTTTTTATGAACTTATAGCTCAATCATGCACATTCAAGCATACCTTAATTACCGATTAGCCTTTAGCAATCCATTAATTAATAGCAAAACCCGATTTTTAGATTAGTTTGGAAAAATCTTGGGTGGTACGTATCATTCAATGGTACTACTATTGAATGGTTCAGCTTCATTTATAGTGGACCCCAAATGAATTTTAAATCATTTAACAGTACGTGCGTACTAATGAAGTTGAACCCGATTAGTTCCTATGAACTTCTTTTTGTAAATAAATGGTTTTTATGAACTTATTGCCTAGGAACCTATTGGCATTTAAAATCTTGACCTACTTTCAGAGAAAGCGCCTACACAACACAGCTACGCATGCATTTGCAGTTTATGTGCTCAATTGTAAACAATTAATTGGCCAAAAAAAAAATTATAAACAATTCAAATCAGACCATGCTTTGCTGGACAATCCAGAAGCTGCAGAGAGCCTAGTGCTCAACCTACCCACTTCCACAGCAATATGTAAACACAAAATTGTACATTTGTACTAAATAAATAACAGTGGGGCGCAAGTAGTAAATTGCTTTGCTAGTAGGGTTTTTCTTTTCAACGGTGTTATGTTTTGGATTCAAACCCTCATTCTTTTCGTTAAGATAAATTAACTATAGAATATCGTTTGTATATAAGAAAAAATATATTAGTGGATCGCATCTTATAAGAAAAAATTACATGCGTATTTAGTCTAATAATATAATATTATGTGTCAAAATTTTTCTGCCGTGTATAAGTTCTCTCCATAAGGACTGAAACACTTTTTATTCAAAAACCAATACAAAACTACAAAGAGGAAAATCTGAAATGAAAACGAAAAGAAAAAAGCGTTGAAGAATTAAGCGAGTCAAACTACACACATAAAGGCTTAATTGTCGAACTATTATCGTAAATTAGAAATCAAATATATGCAAAAGCGTGTTGCTTTTTTTTTAAAAAAAAAAAGACTAAATTCTACTGCATTAATATAGTAAATAAACAGTAACTTCTTTTTCTGAGATACCAACAGATTGCCAAATAGTGCTGCTAAACAATGGGGTGGGTCATTTACTGCAGCCTTCAATGAATGGACCAACCAAATTATTGCACACTTACAAATATATACACAAAAACAGACAACTCAAAGTTACTCAAGGACACTAGTTAAAAATGGAAAGTTGCTCAAGGACATAGCAAAAGATATTGAGGTGAATTCTAAAATAAATTTACAAAGATTACAAAATGCTCGGAACCCCACAGCCACAGAGATTACGTGAAGAAAATACTTAGCTCCTTACATAAATATTAGTTGAGCAAGAAAAGTCGATGGTTTTCGTTAATGACGAACAAGAACAGCTATCGACTTGCTCGTTCTTCTCTTTAGATCTGTAAATAAACTCTTAAATAGAAAAACCAGTAAACAAGGTCAAAGGAGCATACATAATTAAGAAGGTATTAATACAGTATTAAACTAATGAGAGAAGTGAAGGAGATGATTAACATTATTAATCCACGTTCTCACTGCAAATTGTGTAATAAATTCATTTTTTCTTTTCAGACCTAAATTACAAAAAACAAGGGAAAGATTCCCAGATGGCGAAGGATCCTGAATAGTCGCTATTTCATATGCATTAGAAAATGACCGACACCCATTCCAAATTTTCAATTGTTGTGGGTGAAATTAGCAAATTTTCAATTTTGGGTAGGGACAACGGGTTGGACAAAACTGTACTGTGAGTTGAAAACTGACCCCATGATTGTGGGGATACTCGGAGTAAAATGTCTTATGACTAAATCACCCCTCCTATTTTCTCCATTTTGCATTCTTTGCCACTTCTTTATGGAAAGTGCTCACATCATCTCTATCTAAACTTTAGCTGACAAGTTATGTAATTGAAGTATCGGGAATATCAATGACATTGGAGAACAAGTTGATGAGATTGACTACAGTGCTCGCAATCATTGAATTCTCACACCGATCTCACCCTTTTTTTCCCCTTCTCTCCTCCTTCCTTTTAATGGTGAGATCGGTGTGAACATTCAATACTTGCGAGCGCTGTAGCCTACTCTCAAGTTGATAGTTAATAACGTGTCGATACAATTTGCTTGCGACTAATATTGAATGATCGGACCAATTAACCGGTCGGACCATCTTACCGAAGTTTCTCTCATCTATATTGAAGCTACCCATACAAAATTTCTTCCACTCGGATTATAATTTACCATCACTATATAGATTTGAACAGGTTCATACACTAACAAAAGCTACAAAAGCCTAGAAGCTGGAATTTAAGTATGAAAAGAAGACTACTAACTTCAGAAATTCTTCACTTTCAATCTCCAAATCTTCTTCATTGGCAAGCTCTAATTTCCTCAAAACGGCAAGCTCTTCGAAGTTGAACTCGAGGTGAGCGACTTGAAATGATCCGATGGCACGAAGTCTTGCGGCAAATTCGCCCGCTTCACGATCCTCCTCATGTTGTTTTGCAAACTCTGTTGGACTAATTGCTTCACGGCTTTCTTCTCCTCACTCATCATGTCCTCCTCCTCCTCCTCCTCCATACACTCCTTGGAACCCACATTCGGGTTTGAAGAGGACGATGAAGACCCACAAATGGGAGCAGAGACCGCTGCCCCCATACTACTCCCGCCAAAGCTCTGCGAAACCTGCTTTCCTTTATCTACTCTCAAACACTCCAAGATCCTCGAGGCTCTCTTCTGCGCCAATGTACTACCCAAAAGCGTCAATTCGAGCAATGCTGAAACCATTCCTGCCTCGATCATGGCTTGCCTATCCCCAAACGCCTTGTGTGCCATTACCATCAAAATGTAGGATGCCTTCTCTTGGCACCCCGGCGAGTCGTTCCAATTCAATGCATCAACCAATATTGGAAATGCATCCTTTACACTGCTAATTGCCTTTCGACCTTCGGGGACAAACACCATGTTGCTTAGAATTGCAAGAATTCTTTCGCTCACTTCCATGTCTCCGAGCGAATTCAAGAAAAATGGGATCAAATCTGTTTCCAATATGAACGAAATATTGGATGGGAAGATCGAAAGATTATAGAGCGCTCTCAAGGCATCTTGCTTAGCTTGGCAGCTACTTGCATTGTCCGAATTCTTGAGGGTTTTAACCAAGAAGGGTATAGCGCCCGAAGCTCCAATGATCGGTTTATTCGAGTCCAACGCGCTTAACCCGAGGAAATTTGCAATTATAGCTTCTGAGACTGATGGGTCTGGAGGGTTTGGGGATTCGATTAGCTTCAGCATTTTGTGCACAGCCCCTGCTTGGAGAATAGCAGCTTTGTTCCTGCAGAAAAAGAGGGGGGTGGTCCAAAAAAGCATTGATTAACTTACAAATTCAGAAAAAACTGAATAAAACAATTCGAACAATGTATCAATAAACGCGATTCAGATGCGATTAAAATGCGAAACTTTTTTTTTACCAGAATGCGAAACTAACCAAAAAAAGTTGAAAATTTAGGAGTGCTTCTTTGGAAGGCTAAAAGTGCTTCATTACAACCAGAAGTACTTCTAATCACGTTTGATAGAAAAGCTTAAAAATGCTTATGAGTCGGAAGCAGCTAAGTGATTCTTCAAAAAGCACTTGGATTTTAGGTCTAAAAATTTAGATGTTTTCCTAGAAAAGCACTCCCAACAGAAGCGCTTATGCAGAAAGCAGTTCATCATTTCACAAACATGCACGACTGTCAACAGCTACAAGATAAGAACAATTGGAATTAATTTCTAAATTAATTTCGTTTAAGAAAGAAACAGGTGAAAACCTACTCGGCATTGAAAATGACGGAGAATAAAACATGATGACATGAAAATGACAGAAAACAAAAACACGAATTAAACAAAAATAAACCAATTTTTCCCCAATTAATCAAAGATAAAATCTGATTAAACCAAAATTTGCATGCACGAAGAACAATCGGAAAGAGAAATTAAGACGATTAATTAACAAAAAAACAAAATTAGATCAAAATCCAATTAATCCTGTTTGTTTTAACTCACACGTCGTTGCCGATCCCGAGATTGAGCAGAGCGTAGAGTGACGCGATCTGAGAGACGACGTCGTCGGAGTCGAGCAAGGCGACGAGCGGAGGAATGACGCCGAGCATCGCGAGCGTGGCTCTGGCTTCCGAGTCTTCCTTGGCGAGCAATCTCACCTTGCTCGCCGCCTCTTTCCTCTTCACCGAGTCGTCTTCCGCCTGCAGGTCCTTCGCCACGCGCTTCAGCTCCTCCAGCGCCTCCACCTTCTTCTTCGTCGCGGCGTCGTTTTCCGCTTCCGAAAACTCCGCGAGGTTCAGAAGATCCGAGAGCTTCTCGGACTTCACTTTCCGCTTCTCAGCCTTCTCCGCCTCTTTAACTTTCGGCTGCGACTGCGTCGTCGTCGTTTTGGTCGTGATTGATCTGATGGTGGTGACTCCAGTGGTCGGAGGACTGATCGGAGCGGCGTCGTTGTCGTCGTCGCGGTGGCGATATCGGGAGCTGCCGCCGCAGCTAACGGCGTCGAATATTTTCCGACGGAATGAGGCGCCGGAGAAAGATGACCAGAGCCGGAAATGGCCTGAGGAGGTGGTGGTGTGGCGGTCTAAGACGACGGATCCGACGTTGTTTCGGTGACACTTGGCCATTACTCTTCGATTCTTCTCTGCTTCTTCTCGAGTGTGGAGGAACTACATTGCACGGAAAAACCAGCGAAATGCGAGAGAGGGAATCAGATGAAGAGGTGTCTGATTTTTTTGGATTTTTGTTTAATTTTTTATGGTTGTTTATTTATATAGTGAGCTCTCAGTCCCAGAGACTCTGCTTCTTTCCTACTGACTCTACTGACACTTGAGAAACAGGGAGGAGTGATATATATTTAAGGCCATGTTTGTATTCGTTATTTTTGTTTTTTGAATTAGAACCATTTTATTTATTTATTTATTTTATTTTTTAATACAAAATTTTCACAATTGTAATTTCTAAATATTTTATAAAAAATCATTTCAAAATGGATTAACTAAAAAGTCTTTTTTTAATTGGATAACCAAAACAATCTTTAGAAAAATCTAATAATTTTTTACTTTTGAATTACAAAATTTCAATTGTCGACTTTTTACGTAACGTCCTAAAACTTTTAAAGTAAAATTTACGCCGAATTGCAAATGACCGACTTTTACGCCACGCGTCAAAATCTTATTCGTGACTTTGACCATAGAATCTATGTTACATTATGAACGCCAGATATTTTATGTCATGTATCAAAAATTAGTTTCACACTTTAACACATATAACGTACTTCAGATTATAAACGACCAACTTTACTTCACGTTTTTCAAACTTTGAATGCATAATCTACTCAATATTATGAATAACCGACTTTTCATACAATGTATGATAACTTTGTAATGGCTTTTTTTTTTAACAAAAAAAAAAGTACTCTAATGAACTATAATTCACGAGCAAGGAAACCCAAATTCGAATACAATAGAGTGAACATACTGTCTCGACTAAATGACCTAACAAACATTTACAAATGTCACCTGAAACCTCGAATCTATTCTAGTAAACCTTATTTCGTTATACTAAAAATTTGTAAAACAAAACTTATGAAAAGTCTATGATAGTGGAGCATGGAACATAAACATCCCCTTTTCTTCCTTTTAAAAACAAGAGAACGTGCAATTTTACCACATTTTCCCTTTTTTCTTCCTAAATCCTTATTTGCTGCAAAAATAAATACATAAATAAAATTAAATACAGAAAGAAAGAGAAAGTCTTATTGAAAAATGGAAAAGTCATAATTCTAATTTGTGTTGGGGAGATATAAAAAAGAGAAAAAGAAAGGGACTTCCAAAGCAAGCCATTAGTTTTTTGCATGGGGAAATGCGTAATTTGGCACTATTCACGGCAGTGTATAGTACTAACACCGTTGCTACCGTCCTCTCATTACTCATGCCTCCCCAGCTAAGAAGCTTCGCGTGGGGCCCTGCCACGTCGTTTCGTTGCGGCCTAGATGGGTGTTTGATTTGGGGGTGCAGGATAAGTAGGGTGGAGGAGAGAGTAGGGTGCAACTGCAGAGGAGTATTTGGTATCAATGTGTGCAAAGCTTCTCTAGTTCTCTCCGACTAAATGTGAAAACTGAGATGGATGGTTGAAGTCTGACTTCGGAGTTGGACTATTCATGGGTTCTAAATTTCTAATTTCGGCTTGGTGTTTGGTCGTTCGTATGGAATAAATAGAAAAGAAAATCGAACACATAACGTTATTGTAATGCTATTAACAAATTGAGTTATAAAATATTTGTAATCTCGATTATAAATTTGGATGTTCTAAATCAACTTAATTGTTTCTTATAATTTTAGTTACAGATGACGTTTTACTACAGTGCGCGAAAAACAATCATATCTATGCATTTTGATATGAGTCTGATTTCCACCGATTTTTCTACTATTAACAATTAGGTATTTAATTCACTAACGCCGCTATCGGACTACCTAAAACGATATAACAATATTATTGCGATTGTTATTTTAAACACAATTCCAAAATATAAAATACACATAGCCTAACTTCATACTTGTCGAGATCCATAAGTAAGACTTCATCAATTATATATTATTTTCACTTTATCGGAAAAATTATGAGTTCAAATCTCATCAACATAAAGGAAAATCAAACTCACATGGTAGTTTTTATTAAGTATAGAGGTCAAACTTCAATAGTGCGTATCATTCTGTTGAATGGTTTAAGATTCATTTGGGGCCCACTCCCAAATGAATCTGGGACCATTCAATGACCGTACCATTAAATCGTACGTACCACCCAAGATTTTTTCCAAGTTTAGACATATAAATTATTGATGCATGGCGTTAGCTAGATTGATTAGGGTAGAAAGGCTATCGAGTACAATGATTGGTTGTTGGGGTTGCATGCATATAGTTCCGCGATGATAATGTTGTCACATAGCGAAATAGCGATCCAGTAAAAAGAATAGTTGATTAAGGTTAATACTTGATTAGCCATTGAACACACCCAAAAAGGACAACAACCTAAAAGCATGCCAAACATTAATCTCGTGACAATTACGATAATACCAGATTTAGGAATGTTGATTTGTCTCTTTAATTTGGTAAGCATATCCTTAGTGGGAAGGATAGGGTGCTGATTGAATTTGCAAATAGCAAAACAAACAAATGCCAATCGGACATGAAAACGACATAATAGAGATTGAGAGTCTCAAATATGTGGAGTTTAGCACTTTTAAGGCTTTTCTAATCACAAACTCAAAATCAAACCTAAATTTTACATTAAAGTCTTATGTAGGGTTGATGCATGAGAAAAATTTTTAGTACGTTTGTCTAATTAGGACAATTCTTATACTGAGTGAGACTAGTGTGGAGTCGGATGAAACTAAAATACATATAGTCTTATGCTTTTGTGAGAGCTTAAGTATTGTTTATTCAACTATTGTAGTACGCCTATTGGTGAGCTTTAATATAATCATATTTATAAGTAAGCATTTGTTTTAAAATATGAACAAAACCAAATCCATTCAAAGTTTAAATTCCTTACCAATGACACAGAGTGCCCTTACACAAGCTCTTGCCCTTAACACATTAGACAACACTTTTATAAAGGATGAGACATTATGTACATAGATCATACAATCTCATACCTTTATGAATCTAATGAGTTATCTATTCCAATTCAGTCCTAACAGCAAATGAAACCTACTAGTCTTATCCATCACCATCTTCGAACCTACAAAAATTTGAATTTGGTTCAAGATTTGGAGCTTGTAACTGGTGATGGCCTAATACGAAGAAGATAAGCATTCATAATTAATAAAAGAGTACCTAACTTTTGTGAATTTTGAGTTTTACGACTTGTGTAAGCCATACATAATTTGTATTTCTTTTTCTTTTTAATATAACGATGTAAAAAATTTGGGCTAAAATATACAATTGGTCAGTTCTATTATAATTTAGTATTGAACTTGCTATTTATGTTAGTAGAACTTAAAATCTCTACTTATAAGTAAAAACAAATACCACTAAACAGTAATGCTACGTGGGCCACAAAATTTGTACAAAATTTGTATTCTAATTTAAAAAGATTCAATTAGAGATACGACAATGACAATGAGATCCATAGTTGGCCATGCAAATATGTCCATCCACTAACCAGTTGGGGGGACATGGAAAGCGTGACACATTTTTTATGTGGGGTCTACAATTACATGACTAAGCTAGATCTTAGATTCGTTTTCATCAATTGTATGTATGCATGCAGCAGATGCAGGCTGCAGTGGAGAAATTGTCATGTGAAGTGCCTCTGTTTACAGTGAGCAACTTATATAAAACAAGTTCACTGTCACATAGTGTCCTGATTCAATAATACATTGTCATATGGAAAAAAGTTTGCACATATCAATATATTATTAGACAAGAGACGTCACCTGACGGCAAACTCATTTCATATAAATTATTCTCCTACATACGACCGTGCATCTGTTTGTTTCATCTTTCGTGTACACAAACAAGTTAGGGTATAAAATAATGTGACAGTTTGATTTTTCAACATGAGGTTCACATCACAAATTCAAGGGTTGCTAGATTTGGTTTCCTTTCGTTAAGATCAATATTGTCGAAAAATTCTATTATCCTTCAGTGAATTCTATACGTTGGGACTTTTGGCAGTTGAATTTAGTTTTGGATTCTTGATCAAGAATTTAATGATCAAATATGGTAAATCCACGTGTTTTCTTAATACATACGATACTATCTACACTAAGGTGGGAGAATGGACCTCTTAGGCTTACCATAATAATTTGGTTCAAATTTGCTTTTGGTCATAATCGAACTCAAGACCTCTCGCTTACAAGTGAAAAGAAATACCACATGACCGTAATACTAAGTGACAACACACATGTTACTCGCATTGTTTCTTGAAGAATTGAATCTTCATAAGGTATAGTCAAACTTAAAATATTTTATCGATTTCCCCCCTAAACTTACACTACACCGCCGATTCTCCTCTATGATAACGTATATTGGAAAAATCTTGGGTGGTACGTATCATTGAATGGTCCAAATTAATTTGCAGTGAAATTCAAATAAATCTTAACCCATTCAACAATACGTACTATGTACCATTGAAATTTGACCCATGTATATTATGAATGGTCATTTTCCCCTACTTCATGTTTAACCACATACTTCGATTCAACTTTCCTCCTAAAAAAGTCGCATGCTGGTCATTAACTGTTATACGTCTTCTTAAAGTTATTTATTATTCCTTCCATTCTTAAAATATGACGTTTTTAACGAAAAGTTAGATGGAACAAACAGGATCGTAGAGGAAAATGAAAAAAATTGAGGTTACACTGTAAAACTAATCGGCAATATGAAAAATAGCCCAACTTACTTATAGCCCAAGCCAAGTCCCACCTTGGGGGAAAATTGGTCAAAACAACAAATTAAGGGGAAAATCAGTCGTTCACAACCATGGCATCTGCCGCAGAACTGCTCTCCAATTTCTTGATCCTCAACCTCTTCTGGGGAGGAAGGTCTTTGGCGGACGGGGGCACCTCGGCATCGATGATGAGCGAGTCTTCCTCGTTGAAATCTCCTCTCAGGACTCCCATAGCAATTTCATTCTCAACCAGCTGTTGTATCACCCGCTTCACCGGCCTTGCGCCAAAGTTCGGATCAAAGCCTAATGTCCCGAGAAGCTCCACGGCTTCCTTCGTGTAATGAAGATCAATTTTCCTCTGCTTCAGCCTGTCTTTCAGCCGGTTCATCTGCAATGAGCAATGAAGAAGTTAAGTATCTCTAATAAGACTCGCCGAAAAAATATATTTAGATCATAACAAAAAACGTTTAAGATAGATCACTCACCTGTATCTCCACAATGTTACCGATCTCTTTCGAATCCAAAGGCTGGAACACAATATACTCATCAATTCGGTTCATAAATTCAGGGCGGAAGGTTTGTCTTGCCAACTCAACGACCTGTCTTTTCATCACTTCATAAACTGCATCCTTGCTATCGTGTGTATTACGAAGAGTTTCGAGTATGTATTGGGAGCCCAGGTTTGAAGTCATAATTACGACACAGTTGGTGAAGCTTACAGTTCGGCCTTGAGAGTCGGTTATCCTCCCATCATCCAACAGTTGTAACAAAATGTTGAACACATCATGATGCGCTTTCTCAATTTCATCGAATAGCACTACACAATAAGGTCTTCGACGGACCACTTCTGTTAGCTGCCCACCTTCTTCGTAACCAACGTAACCAGGTGGTGCCCCTACCAAGCGTGAAACTGCATGTTTTTCCATGTACTCACTCATATCAATTCTGACAAGAGCATTTTCTGTGTTAAAGAGATAGCTAGCCAAGGCCTTTGCAAGCTCGGTTTTTCCCACACCGGTAGGACCCATAAACATAAAACTTGCTATTGGTCGATTTGGGTCCGATAGACCTGCCCTTGAACGTCGAATTGCATCAGCTACTGATTTCACAGCTATATCTTGACCAATCACCCTCTTATGAAGAACCTGTTCCAGCATAACGAGCTTGTCTCTTTCTGATTGTTGAAGGTTTGACAAGGGTATACCAGTCCATTTGCTTACAATTTCAGCAATATCAAGATCTGTGACTTCTTCACGAAGCATAGAGTTTCCAGACTTCCGATACTCGGCAAGGTTGTTCTCAGCCTCTTCTAACTGGCGTTGTAGGGACATTAGAGTTCCATATTTGAGCTCAGCAGCACGACTTAGGTCGTAGTCCCGTTCAGCTGCTTCCATCTCTTGGTTTACTCTATCAATCTACAAAGTTTCAAAACATATCAATCAGCAAATCAAGAGATGAGGGAATTTTCCAAAAATAAATTGCACACTATATGGAGGAATACCTCTTCTTTAATTGATCGTATGCGAGTCATGAGAGCCTTCTCACGATCCCATTGTTCATTTAGTTCTTTCTGTTTCTGTTTCAGCACTGCCAGGTCACTTTCCAACTTGCTTAACCTTTCTTTCGATGATTTATCAGTGTCATTTTGCACAGATAGCTTCTCCATCTCCAACTTCAACACAGCTCGGTCTACCTCATCCAACTCGATTGGCTTAGAAGTGATTTCCATCTTCAGCTTTGCAGCAGCTTCATCAACCAAATCAATGGCTGCAGCAGATTCATTTTCACAGAATCAGATATAGTCCGGTACAGAACATGAAGAAAATTTTACAAGAAAAACCCATTTCTACCAGCCCCCATCACCACCAAGAAAATGCCCATAAGATGAAAAGTATTGTTACCTTTGTCAGGCAAAAAACGTTCTGTAATGTATCTATCTGAGAGAACTGCTGCAGAAACAAGAGCACTATCTGATATTTTCACACCATGATGCAGTTCATAGCGCTCACGCAAGCCACGAAGAATGGATATTGTATCTTCCACAGATGGCTGACCACAAAATACTTGTTGAAATCTACGCTCAAGTGCAGCATCCTTCTCAATGTATTTTCTGTACTCATTTAATGTAGTTGCTCCTATACACCGAAGCTCACCTCGCCCAAGCATTGGTTTCAACAAGTTCCCAGCATCCATCGCACCACTTGTAGCCCCTAACAGAATCATTAACAAAGACATCAGGAGAAAACATGACAGATACACTACAAAAACACTATAGCTTTATCAGAAAAAGAGCGCAAACCTGCTCCTACAACAGTATGAATCTCATCAATAAATAATATAATCTGTCCATTAGAAGCAGTAACTTCCTTCAGAACAGCTTTCAACCTTTCTTCAAAATCCCCACGATACTTGGCACCAGCAACCAATGATCCCATATCTAAGGAAATCAACTGTAGAATACAAGACAAAATGAAAAATTAATGCACAAATTTGAATGTCAAAGAAGAAACTGTTGCATGTGAAACATCATGCACGATTAATGCAGTATACTTTTACAATGAATTGAATTCGGGGTGGATCTAGCCAAATTTGAATTGAGATCCAAGTAAAAGAAATTGAACCTGGGTCAGATTTGAATAACAATGTCAAATCTGGATTCAATCTTCAAACAAGGTTTCTATACCTAAGGGTTTTTGTTTTTCCACATAACAATATGTAGTCTTACTACAAAAAGAAATATATTAATTTTTACAGTTGACAGATAAAACTAAAATGAATAACTACCTTTCTATTTAATAGCGGTTCTGGAACATCCCCACGCACAATTCGTTGAGCTAATCTGCACATAATATAAAAGTAACAGTAATATATATTACATATTTAAGCAGAAAATGCATGTAGGATGAACAATGCCTAATCTAGCAATACATGCCACCAATCAGATTTTTTATTTTTTTGTCAAAGCCACCAGTCAAATAGTTCAACATCAGTCTTTAGATGACAATGGTAAACGAATGCATAAGGTCAAGACAAATTACACCAATAAATCAAATTGTTTTAGGTTACAATTTAGAACATTTTGAAACAAACATGATAAAGTAGAAACCTGCAATGCACCCAAATAAACATACCCTTCAGCGATTGCAGTTTTTCCTACACCAGGCTCACCAATAATAACAGGATTATTCTTTGTTCTCCTAGACAATATCTGGATACACCGCCGTATTTCATCATCTCGGCCTATGACAGGATCAAGTTTGCCACGCCTAGCGAGTTCAGTCAAGTCATTCCCGTACTTATCCAAGGCCTCGTACTTTCCTTCAGGATCTATATACAAAAACGATATCAATTTTATTATTTAAGGTATATATGAAAACCCAATACATATATGCATTGTAAAATGTCAATTCAAGGTAAAGCACAGCATACTTTGATCAGTGACTCTTTGATTTCCACGAACATCTTTAACAGCCTCCTTCAAATCCTTATCACTAAGCTGGAGGTTTCTGAACAATTGCTGCCCAAACCGCGTATCGACCTGAAACGCCAACACAAGGTGCTCCACCGAAACAAAATCATCTTTCATCTCTTTCTTCTGCCGCCGGGCATTGTCCAACAAGTCAATCAGATGTGAACCCATAATAGGGCCACTGGTACCACCCGTCACCTGCCACAACACAATGTTCAATTATTTATTCACAATGCCATCTCAAGGAGAGTTTGGGATTGGGACTGCTTCTGGAGAAGTTAACAGCGCTTTCTGACAAACATAAGCCCCTGTGACTGCGTTTGGCAGAAAAACTTTAAAATTTATTCTGTCCCTAAACCCTTCCAAGTGCTTTTTCAGGAAACACTTCCAAGTGCTTTTCCAGGAAGCAATTGGGTTTTCAATAAAAATTTCGAAACATGGTTATGCCATTACATCTATGATGAAAAATGGAACACGGGTTTTGATTAAAAGTACCTTGGGCTGCTTATCAATGAATTCGTCAGTTGCTTGAAGAACCGTAGTGTTGTCGAGGCCGGCCTTGGTGAAAATTCTCCGGGCCAGACCATCCTTTTGCTCCAAAAGCGCTTTCATCAAGTGCTCAGATTCCACCACCTGCTGCTTGCTATTTCGGGCCGCGTCAACGGCACCCACAATGCCCTCCCACGCCATCTCAGTGAACTCATTCTGATTGGCCTGATATTTCCAATCCAGAACAAAAATTCAAAAATTAGCCCCCGGTTTTTGCATTCATATAATTTAAACTCCAATTAAATCAACGAGAAAAGTTTCAGAGATTTTGTGACCTGAGAGGAGCTCGCGGCCGAGTAGAAATTGGGAGTCGTAGAGTGGAAGCTGCGAGTGAAGGCGCTTGCCAAATAATTGGCCGAAGCTACATTTCTGCTATCCGAAACGACGCTGGGCCGAGAGAAGGGAGCGGCGGAGCTGCCGAAGGTGCGGGCGGAGGCGGCGACGGCGATTGCACGACACCGAGAGAGAGAGCTTCTCGAGGATTTAGTAGCGTTCAGGGGCGCCAGAGTCAGGGCCGACTTGGTGAGTGTCGTGGTGGCTCTCCTGCTCGCCATTTGACCATGAAATGGAGGCAAACAATTTCAACAGAGAATGAGATTGTTTAGGGTTTTGCTGCAATGTATTCGGATTCAGTGAGAGAGAAAGAGGAGAGAGAGAGTGAAGAAAGCTTGGGGAAGAGGCAATAGAAGGTTGTAGAAGAAGCATTTGGGGGTGTCTAGAAGAGGCAAATAATATTTTATTCCTTTCATTTTTTTTATTTGCCGCGTTTGTTTGTACCGGAATCCAACCGACCCAATTCTTTTGGGCCTATCCGATATTGGACTAATCGTGTAGTGCCCTACGAATATGAAGACCCACTTGGAAATGCTTCTGCAAAATACGAGATAAACTTATATGCAAAGAAATATCGTCATGTTACAATAACATTTATAAGAGTCATTCTCCTAGAAAGCGCTTTTGGTATAAGCAATTTTATTAATAGCACAAATGATTTGTGAGGAGCATCAATTATAAAATTAAACGTTTTAGAGTTTAGGGTTTAAGTGATTTATGAAGAAAAATATGAGAGACGCTTCTTTAGGAGAGTTATTCTAGCCACCAAGACGGGCCCAAAATTGCGTATTTTAAAACTTTTTGTGTCAAACATCACTATAAACATTTTTTATTCTTCTAAAAGCAATTTGGGATTGGTGTGCTTTAAAAAAAACTGCTATTAAAAGTTTATGTTTAAATGTCATAACTTATATTTCATTTTTACTAAACACTTTTTATCTGCTCAACTTTAAAGTGAAGCATACGGGACTAAAAGGAGTGCCAAAAAGCTCCTATTATTCCGCTACTTTCCTTAGCATATGAATCAAAATGCGAAATAAGAATTTAGTTTTACCATACTTGTATAATCCACCGTAAAAAAGAACACTGGTAATTTCAGAGCTCACAATTTCATGATATCTAACAAAGGCACTTCCATAAATAGGGTTGGAAGTTGGAACCCAACTGAACTGTCTTTCAAATTCATTACCAAGAGTTTATACTAAAATCACAACACCTTAAAAAGTTCATTCTGTATAAAAACTGAACCAGATGGGGTTCCCTGAAAAGCCCGAATTCACTTGCTCTTCTTCGGTTCTTTTGCGTACCCGTTTATCAGTCCGTCTACTTCCTTCCAGAACAGGCCTTCCACCAACACTCCATCCTTGGTAAACCTGTAACAGTAACAGAGATGGCCAAAGTAGAGCGGGAAATATTAGTGCAATTTCAAACTTCAAGAAGCAATACGAACACACTTGTGAGCGCTTATGCGCATACATGAAAGGGAGAGGGAGAGGGAGAGAGAGACCACTGAGTAACGCTCTTTGTGAACTCCACCGGTTTGTTTGCAGATATTGATTCTGGATCTGCACTTGCTACTGTAAGCGTGTACAAGTCGGAAAATCTTGGTAACTTGGAAGACACCACCAACCCAGTGCTAAAGGCTCCCTGCAGAAATGAATTACTAATGAGAAATGGGACAACACCACCAATTTTCTATGTTAGGCAACAACACCGTATGCCGACTTCTATTCATGAATCAACTTAATGCGCATCCATTTCAAATGATATCATGAACTGCCAGCCCAAATTCCAAGTGATTATACAGAGGCCCTGAAAACTGAAAATCTTAAGTTTCTTTGGAGTTTCGCACTTGTTTACGTTGAAACTAAACCAACTTGATAATCCAAATTTTCCGGATTGACCCCATCGTACTGAAAATTTTATGACAGACATATTTTGCAGAATTCAAATTTCCAGAAACTAAAGTACCTAGTTACTAGCAAAGAAAACGAATGCCACCTTAGTTCAAAGCATCTGGATCCACAAACTAAACATGCAAAAGGAAAAAACTCTCACATACTTCCGATCAAAGTTTATCCTCTTTACTGAAGAAAAATCAACCATGGGTGAACAGTTTTTATCATTTATAGCAAAACGTGAACAAGCCTTGTGAGTTTGATTAATGTCATTCACACAACCAGCCAAGTCAACTAATCCAAGCTAAGACAGTACGTGCCAAGGCAATATTTGAAAATTCAAGCATCAAAGATATAAGACAGCATTGCTAATGACTTCAACTCTTCTTCCTCACACCCTGTGTAGTATTAAAATTTTAAACAAAACGTCTGCGGAACCCATCTCAACCAATCCCAAAACTATCTTTCACCGAGGCACCAATTGACTATGTGGTAGTAATACTTCAAAAATATACAAACATTAAACAACAAAATGTGAAAAAGTTTACTAGGAAAACAGAAATGAGCTTACCGCAGGAGGATGAGTGAACAAGATTGCATTTTTCTCCTTCGTGTATGAGACCAGCTGTAGTATCCCATTAACGATTACATACTTGCCAAAGTCAAAGATGAAACAAACTTGCGGGAATTATCATTCGAACAAAGATATACTATTCAACCAGATTCACACAGTCCTTTCCGAAAATTCAATCACCAATTCTTCAAAACCAAGTAGTTAAAATAACATTTGTTTGCTGATATAACACATAAATATGGTATCAAAGGTGTCTCCACTCAAATTTTCAGAAAAAAATACTTATAAAGAGTTAAAAACACACAAACTAACCGAATATGGTAATTACGAAACAAAATCACGATAAAACAATGTCAAGAACAAACAGCAGAACCCAGTTAGCACCTAACTTTAACAAATTATCTGAGATTAATACCAAAAACAAAAAAGGATATAATGCAATGCATCCAAGCAGGAAATCTCGGTTTTCCGGAAATTTCTTGTTGTAGAACTGAGCAAACAGAGCAATGATTATCACAACGGTTCCAATCAACAACTTCAAGTTGCTTAGCCTCGTATTCTCCACATACCCGCGACTCTTAACAATCTACAAAACCATTATAATTAAATTAATCCAATTACTAATCACTCCAAACAACCCAATAATCCACAAATCACACTATAAATCAAACAACACAAAAATTGATAATCGTAAAATCGAATTCTTTTGGGAATTGAAGAAAATGTGAGATTTTAAACGCAATCAGTAAATTGGTGAAATTAAATGTATGAAAAAATTGGGGAAAGATCGACCGACCTCGGAGACGGACTCGTCGAGGAGGTGCTTGATGGAGCTGTGATCTGAGAGATTGACCTTCTTAGGGTTTTTGTTCTTGCTCTCGGCCTTCGTCTCCGACATTTTGGAATTTCTTTCAATTTTTTCAGTTTTGCAGCTGAAAATTTTACGTATCGCGGGGTTTTGGCTTTTAGGCGATTGAACTGTTACTGTGACTTCTCAGTGTCTTGACATCATTGTTCCTATCAAAGTGTGTCACGTGGACAAAGAGAGATACACGTAGGATCTTTTTTCCATGTCAACAGTTAGAGGTGTCAAATGGGTGGGCGGGTACAAGCATGGCACGGGTATGGCCCACTTAAATAAGGCACGGCACGATTAGTAAGAAGTGGACATGCTGGGCCTATAATTTAGGCTTAATGAGTCGAGCACGGCCCATTAGGCTATCTCCAACGGGAGGCGGGGGGGGGGGGGGAGAAATTCCAAATTTTGGGTCCAAATCTTCTCCAAAAGAAGTATTTTGGGGGTGGGAAAAATAGGAATTTGGGTTTGAGGGTGGGTATTTGGGAGTAGGCTACAATGCTCGCAAGCATTGAATGCTTACACCAATCTCACCATTAAAATGAGGGAGGAGAGAGGAGAGAGGGGGGAAAGGAGGGTGAGATTGGTGTGAGCATTCAATGCTTGCGAGCACTGTAGCCAGTCCCGGGTATTTGAGATTGAAATGAAACTGGAGAGAGAAAAAAGGGGGGAAAACAAATTCAACAAGCTGCATGGGGGGGGAGACTTGCGGGCCCCAGCCAGCAGAAAAGGCAGGGCAAGAATTCAGTGCGGGCAAGTCCACAGTAAGCCCATATTCATCGGCAGAGATGAGTTGTCCGTTGAGATCCAATGGCTCATGCGCGCTTGTGGGTTATAATCCAGTGTGGCGCGCCCACAGTTTTACTTTTCTCAACAATTTTTTTTTTCGGATTTTGAATTTTTTTACATCGAAACGTTCGTAAAGATAAACAACATAGATTATACAAAAACTAATTCCAAAATTGTTTCCAAAAAAAAATTCTCAAAGAAATACAAAAGTTTAACAAATTGTAAAGTTGGGGGTGGGAATTATAGGTCCCTTTAGGTCGGAGGAAAAAACTAATAAACCTCATAGATAAATAGTTCAAAATACGGGGCTAAATTTTAGGATTTGGAACCTTTGGGTTGGAGATAGCCTTATGAAAAATCTCATTTATTCATTATTTTTCAATTACAAAAATATACATTTTAAGATTAGTAAGATTTAATATTAATGATATTTAGTTTAATAATATGTTCAAATAAGTTTTTCAAAATTTTTAAATAACTAAAGTTTGTTTTGCCGAAGTCGGGCTGTTTTTCGCGACCCGACCCATGTTTTAATGGGCTAGAGGCACGAGGTAGGTTGTGCTTAATATTTTATTAACAATTGATTGAAATTCAAACAAACTTTTTATTAGTTTAGATGGTGTGACACCCTATCAAATTGGAATTAGAAGTGCAAAAAAGAAAGTCAGTCTAACATATAATTAAAAGTGCTTGAGAATATCAAAATGACATCAATTTCTAAAAAAAATATTGAACAAAATAATCATCCAAAATGTTACATCCCGTCCCGGGAATAATATTATTTTATTCCCGGAGGTGCAAAATGACGACTTTGCCCTTGGTTGACCTTTCGGTTGACTTTTTGCGTCGTAACTTGTACGACGCATTCACTGGTATTTTCTTGACGTGCTCGTCGATACGAACGCGTAGACGCGAGCCGTACGTCGTTCGGACTCCGAACGAATATTTTACGGGCGTTAGTTTTCGACGTTTCCCGTATTTTCAAATTTGGACAGTTTGGTGATTGGGCTGGGGCCCAAATCCCTGTTGGGCCATGTGGCCTTGTCCCCTGTCTTTTGACTCTCTGTCCCTCACTCTCTCCCGTGCTCTCTGTCTGCAACAAAGAACCAAAAACAACAAAAATTTCCTCAAGGCACCCCGTGCCTCTCCTCCCTCTCACTGAGCCAATCTTTGGCCAAGTGAGTTCACTGAGCTCACCATCGTCTTCGTTGACCTCAAATTACCTAGCTTGGACCCTGCAATCTCAGAAAACCCAGAAACTCAAAACCCAGAAAATTTCCCGACGAACCCGAGAACTTTCCTCGGTGATTTCTCGGTGAAACTGAGCTCGAATCACCTCGATCTTGTCACCATTGGACTCCTGGAAGTCCCAGGAACCATGCTCGAGCTTTGGATGGCGGCGTTTGGCCGTGAATCGATGAGATCGATTTTGGCCGGTTTTGCACCGTGGCTTCCCCTCGAAATTCAAGCCACTTCTGGCCAGTTTTTGGCCCCCAAATTGGTAAATTCTGAATCTCCTCACTCCTAGCTTCATTTTGGTACTTGAATCGTCCAATTTGGACTTAAAACGAGGAAGTTATGAAGCTTTGAAAAATCCCCAGAAATCCGGCCAAATTTCCCAGATTCCGGCGACGGCGGCCGGCACGGCGCCGACGACTGGAATTCTGGCAGGGATGACCGGCGCTGACGTCATCGGACCGGGTTGGACCGGCCTTGCTGACGTCAGCAGACCGGTTCAGACCGGACTTGCTGACGTCAGCATTGACCGAACCGGCTTGAGCCGAGCCGCGTTGACGGCTTGAGCCGAGCCGTGTTGACCGGCTTGAGCCGAGCCGAGTTGACCGACTGACCGGCTCAGCTGACCACCTCGCGCGTGAGCCGCGCGTGGAGCCATCGGCTCCGATCTTCAAGCCGCGCGTGAGGGCGCGTGGATGGTCCAAATCGAGTTCTGTTTTCACGGGTCGACTCGTGACGACGTGTACTACCTCGGGGTAGTATGCATGTTAATTTTTGAGGTGTTTTGGACCTCCAAATTGAGAAAGAAAAGGATAGGTTTAGTTAATTCGTTAATTCGTTACCTTTATGAGTTTAACCATTGTACCGGTGATATCTCATATAGGTGAGACCAAATGGCAGCGTGTGGCGGCGCGTGCAACGGTGCACGGCGGCCCACGGCGGCGGTTTTGGGGTTTCCGACCCCGAAACTCCGTTTTCGGGTTTCCGAACGCCATTTTCTTCGTATTTTCAATTACTTTATTAATCTTGGGTGTTCCAAAATAGGTTTGGTGACCCTTGGCGCTCGGAGGACGTACGTTTGGACTTCCCGGCTTCGGTATTTGTGAGTGGGCCCTTTCCCTACTATTAAATGTGTTTTATTTTGGGAAATTATATTTTGGTTTATTGGCTACATTATATTTTGGTTTTAAATGGATATTTATATCGTGCTATTGGTAGACCTTGTTATATTACTTTATTACTCGGTTTACTAGTTTCGACTCGGTATGTCGATAGGCCATGGAAATTAGTGGGCTTGGGCCCACATTTTCATTTGGGAATTATACCATTAATTTGGTGATTTCCGTATTATTTTGTACGCGTATTGCTAGTATCGAACCGGCCCTATTTTAGGGAATTTAGGGAATTAAGTATTTTAATTCCCTACTTGTACCTATTTGCGATTATGGGTTTTATACCTATCTGACGGCCTTGAGCTGTATTTGGGTGAACCTTGGATATGGTAATTTTCTATCGTATTTTAGGTTCACCTAGTTTGCCATTAAGTTGGTATTTCTATACCTTGGTACCCATGTGGCGTATTCTTGGTATTTCACGTATTTTAGTTATGCTTGGTATTTCGGGTACGGCCCCGAGAATACCATATATATTGATTGGTTTGAGGGCATCCCTTATAGGGAAATTACCCCACCTTGTTCTATGTAGAATTCAGTAGTATGTTTTCATATGCTCAACTAGGTTGCTTACACGGTGTTTGGTGTACCGTCCGGGGCCAGGACCAGCTTCACGTGATTGTTCACACGCACCTATACGCTCGCTATGGACCCATAGCAGGTGCCAGCCTGTTCTAGGTCGCCTGGGCGACTCGAACTCGTTGTGATGCGCATATGCGCCAGCTTCACGTGATTGTGTACGCGAGCGTACTGTTACTTATACACCCAGCCTGTTCATGACAGAATTTATCTGTATGAACTTGTGTGTTTGCAATACCTAAACGAGCGTCTATCTTGTAGTCTTGGATTGTGGGGCCAGGACCACTTTCACGTGATTGTTCACACGCACCGACACGCTCACTATGAATCCATAGTAGGTGCCAGCCTGTTCTAGGTCGTATGGGCGACTCGAACTCGTTGTGATGCGCTTATGCGCCAGCTTCACGTGATTGTGTATATGAGCGTGTATCTTATAGTTTTATATTGTGATGTTATCACCGAATTTCACTGATGCCATGGGGGCATTTATTTGATTTACGGGTTTTCCGTAGATCCTTATTTTATGAACCTTCGGGTAAAGTATTTTCTGCCGAACGGTGGCTTTCTGCCCGTTTCGGACGGTAAGTATATTTCCGTACTTACCTCATTTTTCTACCTACTATTATAGTACGTTTTCTGAAACGGTTTTTCCAACCAACTACTTGATTTTGACGGCGAGGGGTTACTATTTTCAGAAAACAAAGGTTTTTACAAAATGACTATTATTGGCCCACTCACCCTTTTGTTTTGCGCCCCTCCAGGTTTAGTGGCTGGAGCTGTCTACGTTCGAGGCGATGGTATGACGAAGGTTTAAATTCCTTGGTATTGTATATACTCTGTATCCCGTACTTGTACGATTGCTGTTGTATAAATTCTTCTGCTCGTACATTTGTGTACACATTGGTCTTAATTTATTCAAATATTCTTATTTCTTTCAAATTGGCTTTCGTCACCCTACGTGGTGTCGGCCAGCACACTCGACATTTTGGGTGTCCACGTGTACATTCGAGTCGGGATGTGTCACAAAAAGCATAACATCCAAATATATAAAATTCAATTATTTAATTTACTGGATAAAGACAATTTTTCATTCCTGAATTTCCTGCCGCTACCATATAGTATTCATCTTTACTTGGTGATAAATAAAGCATCCTTTTTGATCTCTCAGAAATTTCATAAAACGGATTGCTTTTTGTAGTACGGGTGTAAAAGCTTAAAGTTGCAACTCTCTTTTCTTTGAATGCTAATCCGTAAAACTTGTTCCCGATGTAATCAATCTCTTGAAACATTGGAGCATGTATTCAAGCAGTGTCCTCGAGCTCAGGTTGGATTTGTATTCCAAGGAAAGTGAGGCGGGCCATGCTGCTAGCTCGTTCATGGCGTTTGGGGTGATTCTAATTGATTTTAAAAAATCTAATTGATTAGATTCTGAACATAATAAAAAACATAATAAAAATGAGAATTTGAAATTATAAACAAAAAATTAGAATTATATTTTCGATTTGTAATTCGTTTTCTTCCGGGGGCAGGCGCCTTTGGTGCTATGCCGGTCGAAAACACACCATTGATGAACCACAAGTCTATATATTCTTTGATTTCATTCCCCCCGTAAGATCAATATCACAACGAATGAGGTCTGCAAGTTTCACATCTAAGTAATACCCGATCCGATAGTTTACGATATAGATAGATATATATTTAACAACTCTTCTTTATAATATAAAATAAAAATATAACTATAAAATAATTATTTTTTAGTTATTTTATTTATTTTTAGGACACCACGTTGTAAGATAAAAGAAACAAATATTTAGTATTTAATATTTAGGACATGCTTATTTAACAAAAACAGGAAAAAAAAAGGAATCTGAAAGCTTAAAATAGGAAAAATAAGAAAATGAAATCAGATTAACTAGTCCACTAGTCAATATGATTAATGATTTGTAGGTATATATGATTACAGATTTAAAAAAAAAAAAGTTTTTGGATTACTTATGTGTAAGTAAAAGCAATAAAAAAATTTAAAAGTAAAATGATTTTCTTACATATATTAATAAACTTACACATATATTAATAAATGCAAAAAAATCAGTAATCAAAATATTTCTAATTTATATTTTTTATAAGTAAACATGGCCTTATATCATATGGTCTAATCTGAGATAGCAAAGTGGTAAAAATAAAAAGGGTTACAAATGGTGGCTTCTAAATGATTGGGTTGGCTCCGTGGACCCCATGTTAGGATGAGCTTCATTGGGTGCCTGTCTTTCAACTTGGTCGTACAGTCCAGCTTTACGACATCGACCTTTGGAGTTTTAACAAAAGCCCAAAGAGTTTACAGTTTACACACACAACTATTACTTAATTTAGATTTGAGTCATTTCGTTGTCGCCGTAATTGGGCGGTCTAAAATAATTGGGTTGAAGATGAATGAGATAGGACTTCAACGAGTTGACTGCAGACTGCGTCATTCCGGCGGCGGGGTGGCCTATCAAGTATGACTATATGACCCTTATGTGAATAAATTATGGAAGCTCGTATGAAACTACGGTCTAATATTGTTATTTTTCACTTGCAAGGAGAAGATTTATGGTTCAATTTCTATTAATGGTACGTGTCATAATTTATTGTGTGATTTAGCCAAATTAAATTATGTGATTTAGCCAAATTAGCATAATATTGTTGTATTACAAATAAAAAAACACTATAAACTACAAGAAACGTGAGTTGAAGGGCTAGTTTGGTATTGTTGTGCTTTAAAAAAAAGCTGATGTGAGAATAAGCGGTTGTGCTGTGAGAATAAGCGGCTGTAAAATAAAGCCAGCAAAGTGTTTGATAAACTTTTTTGTAAAAGTGCTTTTGAAAAAAAAAAACAATATGACAGTGTTTGGTAACTTTTATGTAAAACAGCTGTGACTGTGTGAAATGACAAAAAATGGTATAATACTAAATGTGCTATTAATTTAATTTTCTTAACAAATAAAGATGAATTACTAAATATACTTTATTTGTAAAAGAAAAACATTTATAAACTTTATCTTAAATATTAATTAGTATGACAAACTACTTCAATTGAAATATTTTAGACTATAACATGTTCTATACTCAATTTTTTGATAAATGATATCAGTGCTTATACATGTATACTCAATTTCTTAGGACTTAGGAGGAACCTAACTTCTCTCTCATGCACAATTTATGTACAGTTCCAGCTTCGCGCTCGCAATTCGCTACAAATCATATGCATTTTGTATCTTGTTCCTACCAATAGAGCCGAAAACTGGCTGCCTGTATAAGGGGGTGTGCAAAGTATGCACCTAACGTAATTGCAGTGATAGACAAATATGGCAACCGAATAAATTCCTTGTAGTAATCTTTGGGCAACTTTTGTCGGCCATCAAGAATCGCTGCAAATGGTATAATACTTGTTCGTTTCTTCACAAGTTCAAAGGCCTCCCCATATCTTATTGCTAATCTCATGTCACCGTTCCAAACATCAAACAGGCAACAGAAGCTGCCACTGAGTTCCCTATCCAAATTGTGTGAGCCAGGCACCACATGACCTGTCCGGCCAGCTAAAAGAAATACAAACCCATTACCGAAGTCTTAGCAAAACAGAATGAGGGGTAGGAAACTGACACATTTAAACGGTATGCAAAGACCTAAATAGCTACGAAATGCCCAGTCAATGATATCTTGACCATGTGTAGATAAATGGTCATTCATAACAAAGCAATGAACTAGTTACCTGTGGATGCCTGGTTATTCTCATAATCCCAGTTTCCCAAAAATGCATTTTGGGCTTGTCAACGGCTGCTACCTCTAGTAGATTGAAAGTTGACGAATAAATGAATAAGAACGAAATGAAATTTGAGAGCCAAGCAAGTTCATGGACACCAAATACATTATTCAGGTCCCATAACTGTACTCTATCGTATCTGTGATTAATAAAGTACACCTAAATCACAAACCCTCAGATGTTAATTCCCTCCATACAGTCGAACAAAGAATTCAAAGCAGCAAAAGTACAAGGGATGAAGTTAGATATAGATAAGGATAGAGTTCCTTATAGAGAGTGAGGAACTCACAACAGTAGTAACAGCCAATGGTAAAGATGTCCCTGCAAACAAAACACGGAAAGCACGCTCGCCGATAAGTTTCTCACCTGCGTCTCGTATACTAGCCAAACCACTATGGAAAATGCCAAATATTAGAATCAGGAGCAACATCACAACCTGCAGAATACCATTTTAAACCTCAGCTTACAAAAACTAAAACCATTGCCACATTTTACAGCTCTCGATACAGCAAATGATCATACGAAAAGGAAACACAAGGTCATCTATTCATTACAATTAAAAATAAAAGCATGCAGCTAATCAATGCACCCAACGCACCTAAAAGGAAACCAGAATCGAATTTGCACGCTCTCGTTCCAAAATTCAACCAAATGAACATTCTACCATTTTCAGGAAACAACTGTTAAACCGGATTTAAATGCAACTGCTCTGTATGGACATTGTCGCCCCAGTTATCCCATCGGAATGTTATCACAACAACCTAAAGAAACAACAGAGAGGCAATTTGCTAGCCGAAATGAGATACGGAATCATAAAACAAATACCACAAAAAAAGATATCAGAATCCACCACAGGATCAAAAACATATAAGCCTTGATATCAAAATCCAAGAACTGATATTGTAGCTCTCAATCAAATGTTTAAAGCAACAATGCAAACAGGATTAAACATCTGCAATAGTAATGCTGCTAATGCAAAGTAATTGATCAGCTCATAAAACCCAATAACAAAGATGCAAATTAGAAACTTGGGAAAAAAATCCCCACAACCAAATTGGACAAAAATCGCAGAAAAATCCAAAAAGTAACAAATTAGGGTTTCAAAGCGACCAGTCGAAAGAAAACCCAGCTATCAAAATCCCAAAAAATCCTCATTTCTACACGAAATTCGACCGACCCAAATAATCTGAAACCACCGACATTCCCAAATCAAAGAGGACCCATTCATATAGCATTGCGAAAATTCAGATGGAAAACCCCTAATCGAAGAACGAAATCCCAAAAATTCAAGCTACGATGAATCGGACTCGGGAAGAGAGACTCATTGTGCCGCCGCGGCCACCGAGGGAGATGAACGGGGGTTCTTTCTCGCCGCCGAGACTTAGGAGCGAGATAGAGGAGAGGAGAGAGTGAGGAGCTCGGGCAATTTTGGATTATTTCAAAACCCACTGTTCACCCGTGTTTTTCACAGAGAAGCTGCAGCTGTTTTTTGAAAGTTGCTATATGCAGCTTTCAGCTGCTCTTTGAAAATTTGGCTTTTTTTCACCTTAGCTTAAAAAAAAAGCTACTTTTGAAAAATTTACCAAACACTTAAAAGTACTCCCAGCTTTTTTTTAAGCACCTCACTCCCAAACTAGGGCAAACTCGAGTGCAAGGGACCATGTATAATGTCACTTCCAACTAGTAGTTTTGAAAATATTTGGCATACACCTTTGTGGAAAAATCTTGGGGGGTACGTACTATTCAATGGTCCACCTATAGAATGGTCTCAGATTAATTTGCAGTGAAATGAATCTTAAATCATTTAACAATACATAGCATTCAATGGTACGTATCATTGAAGTTTGACCCCACATTTATTTCCTAATCTTATTGATGATTAATTTTTTTTTATCTAGCTTGCTCAAGGAAGTGTTTGTTGCTCATCTTGAGACATCATATTTGAGTTCATTTTATCCTAGTTGATGTTAATGTTGGTTTGAATTTTGTTTAATAATACGATGATATAATTAATTTACGTGTTATAATATGAATAAATGACATAATTGACAATTTATAAAGTAGTAAATACAAGTGTTATAACGTGAGAGGATTATTGTGACATCCCACATCAACCAACGGAGAGGGGGTGATGTGCCATAGATGTACATGGCCACCTCTAATTAGTTTGAGGCCTTTTGAGAGCTCACTGGCTTTGGATTCCATTGGAACTCTGAAGTTAAGCGAGTTTAGGCTAGAGTAATCCCAGGATGGGTGACCCACTGGGAAGTTGCTCGTGAGTTTTAAGAAACAAAATCGTGAGGGCGTGGCTTAAAGTGGACAATATCGTGCTACGGTGGAGCTAGTTCGAGATGTGACAGAGTGGTATCATAGCCACTTTGTCTTTCGGTACGGATGTGTCGGCGAGGACGCCGGGTTCCTTTTAGAGAAACTCCAGCGTTGCCCACCTCCCCCCATGCAATCACTATTCAATCCACCCCAATGAATAGTAATTGCCCTAATGAACAGTGTATTCCCCTGTCAATTGCTTTTTACATCTCCACCCCTACAATTAAATTGCCCTGGCAATTGGCAATAAAATATTAGTATTTTTTATATTTATAAAATAATACATAATAATTTTATTTGTAATTTCGGATAAGATTTTTAATCGTTCTCATTGTGCCACGTGTCATTATCCGAAAAACCAATAACAATAAAATATTTGTATTTTTTTATTTATTTATAAAGTAATTCAAAATAATTTTATTTGTTATATCGGATAAAATTTTTAATCGTTCTCGTTGCGCCACGTGTCATAATCTGAAAAGACAATTATAGGTGATGGATTTCCGATAAGATTTTTAACGAATCATGTTGTGCCACTTGTCACGACCCGATTACACTCATTGATGACAGATTTCCACAAGATTTTTAACGAATGATGGCATGCCACGTGGCATTATCAACAACCTAATCCTTTCTGAATCCTCCATATAATCCACCATCCATCCTCAGAAACCTCACACCACCATGGAATTGTGGTGTAAGGTAGATGATATTGCCAAGGTATTTATAGAAAAGTAAAAAAACAAAATACAATTTTTTTAAAAAAAATTTTCCCGATTTTTACAGATTTTTTACAATTTTTAAAAATTTTTTATTCACCTAATTAATCTCTGCCGTTGGATTTAAAAAAAATTAAATTTCAACGCTCCAGATTGTGACATGTGTCACAATGGTAACTTTTCAGAATTTTAAAACATTTTTTATTTATTTATAAAGGAATTAATATCAACCGTTGGATCTCAGATCAACGGTTGATATTAAATCCTTTTTTTAATTTTTTACTATCGTTGCAGATCCAACGGCCCAAATTAAAGAGTCATTGAGATCAAACAGTCCAGGGGAAGCCACGTGGCTTCCCCAACGGTAATTTTTGAGTGGCCGACACGCGGGCCCCACACGCTGTATTCTTGTCGGGTGACACGCCTCACGTGCGCGTGAGGTGCACTCACCTGACGCAAAAAAATTTAAAATGCTTGGCTGACGCCAGGTTGACGTCAGCCACCTCGGTGGCTCGGTGGGTCGAAAATTGACAGGCCTTTTGCTCGGGCTCCCCCTTCCCCCGAGCAGCCCACCACTCCACCCCATCCCTCTGGCAGTTTGGGCCACTGTCCCCCAAGCAATTTGCAGGGCTGGACCTGCTCTTAAGTGGGGTGGATTGTGACATCCCACATCGACCAACAGAGAGGGGGTGATGTGCCTTATATGTACATGCCCACCTGTAAAGTCTAGATTTAAGTGTTTTTGGCTTTCCTTGTCAAAATTGTATTTTACATCACACAAGCTCTTAGATGAGTCTAGGATTTGAGCAAGATCCATTTGGTGCTAAATAAGGTTGCACAAAGGTACAAGCTGCCCTTTGAACATGTCTAGGATTTGAGCTTGTTGTGTGAAACTTTGTATGAACCTTATTCATCACTAGTGGATAGGACTCATTGGAGTCCCCCGGTTTTTTAACCCAGTTAGGGGTTTTTCCGGGCACCAAAATTATTGTGTGTTATTTGTTATAACTTATTTAACCCTTGCTATTAAGTTATTGGCATGCTTACTTCATGTTATCAAATTTGTATGATATGTTAGATGTTTGTCTATCCTGCTGAGTTATATCTGTGGTACATCTGATTACTTGTGTAGTCTGGTCAATTAGGGTTTTTACCTGTATTAGGGTTTGCTGTCTGTAACATTCTTGAAACTAGTTGACTAGTTGTTAGACTAGTCAGATAGACAAGAAATTGTGTTCGTTACAGGTTATTCCGCCTGGTACCAATTTCACCACCCCCATTTAGCACGAGGCCTTTTGGGAGCTCACTGGCTTTGGATTCCATTGGAACTTCGAAGTTAAGCGAGTTTGGGATAGAGCAATCCCTGAATGGGTGACCCACTAGGAAGTTGCTCGTGAGTTATCAGAAACAAAATCGTGAGGATGTGGCTCAAAGGGGACAATATCGTGCTACGGCAGAGCCGGTCCTGAATGTGACAATTATTAACATCACGCTATATAGATACCGGATAAGATTTGTGCAACAAAATAATTGTATTTTAAATAGTATTATAATTTTGGAAAAAAAAATAGTAATATAATGTTGTCTTCACAAGTCTCATTGCTAAAGTAAAGGATTTAACAAAAGGCAAACAAGCAAAAAAAGCAAAACGCAGTCGTCTCATATGATTGAGAGGCGAAACGACAGCGTTTTGGCACCCGGCATCGATTCCTTGGTGACATCACTTTCTCCTTTCGGCTCTGTCCTCACAGTCGTTAAGAACCCACCCTAGTAAAGGTCTCCAAACCACGTTCTTCCTCCCCCACCCACCCCAAACCCCCTTCTCTCTCCTCCTCTCTCTCTCCTCTCCCACTCCGTTGACCTAGAACTTCCGTCCGGAGAACACCAAATCACTCTCTCCAAGTCCCAGATCCGTTCGTCTCCATCCCCTATTCCACAAGTCAAAGGTCAGATCTTAACCCCAATCGCACTTTCTTCCCCAATCGATTTGCTTTCTAGGGTTCTTACCAGTTCCAGTACTGTTATCTGCAGTTGAATACTGTTAATCCGTCGTCGTTTGATGGTTTTCTTGTTGTTTTTGTTTCAGATCTGAGTCGAATCGCAGAGTGGCTGTCGTTTTCGGACTCAAAATCCGGAAGATCCAGTTCAGGTTCTGGGGTTCTTCACTGGTTGTTAATTATTTACTGCATCCTGTTGGGGGTTTTGGTTTTCGGGGGTTCTCGAACTCTTTGGGCGCTGTTTGTAGATCTGGGTTTACTAGTATTTGTGGTTGTGTTGCTTGATTTGGTAAATTGGAAATGTCGATTTTACCGAAAGGGGATTCGATTCAAATCCGGGAGGTGTGGAACGATAATCTCGATGAAGAGTTTGCTCTAATTCGCGATATTGTTTTGAAGTATCCGTATGTGGCTATGGACACGGAGTTTCCGGGCGTGGTTCTTCGCCCGGTGGGGGCGTTTAAGAACATTAACGAGTTTAACTACAAGACTCTGAAGGACAATGTTGATATGTTGAAATTGATTCAGCTGGGTCTCACTTTCTCTGATGAGGACGGGAACCTTCCCACTTTGTCGACCGAGAATCATTACATTTGGCAATTCAATTTTCGCGAGTTTAATGTAAGCGAAGACATCTTTGCGAGCGATTCGATAGAGTTGTTGCGCCAGTGTGGGATTGATTTTAAGAAGAACAACGAGAAGGGGATTGATGTGAACCGGTTTGGCGAGCTTTTGATGTCTTCGGGGGTTGTATTGAGCGACAATGTGCATTGGGTTACTTTCCACAGTGGATACGACTTTGGATACTTGCTTAAGTTGTTGACTTGTCGGAGTTTGCCTGACACCCAAACGGAGTTCTTTAATCTGATCAAGATTTACTTCCCGGTGTTGTATGATATCAAGCATCTGATGAAGTTCTGCAACAGCCTTCACGGTGGCTTAAACAAGCTTGCAGAACTGTTGGAAGTGGAACGAGTTGGCGTGTGCCATCAAGCAGGCTCCGACAGCTTGCTCACAGCGTGTACGTTTAGGAAGTTGAGGGATACTTTTTTCAATGGCTCAGCGGAGAAGTATTCCGGTGTGTTGTATGGTCTCGGCGTTGAGGATGGACAGAGTAACTAATTGAAAGAAAGTAATTGTCAAAAGATTGATGAATATTTGTAGACTATTTAAGTGTGAGACATGTAGTTTTCGCTGTACACTGTTCGCAAAAGAATTGTTGTTTTAGTTTTAACCTTTCCTCTTTGCTTTGCTTGTAACTGAAACCTTAACTGGTTCTCTAGCTTTGAGTTTCTTGTATATTATTGCAGTTAGTGTTTCAATAAAAGTTCATGAAGCTTCCTTTAAATGCGCTTTGTTCGTCACTGCGTTTACTTTAGAGCTTTGCTTATACATATACCGGGTGTTGTTTTTCGATCAATCATCACTGGTTTTGCATCCGCGGTCAGGGGTCCTTGTTTAACTGATGTTTATCGTACACAATGTCGTTGTTTTGTAGTTGGAGATTCTTTCCTTTCATCTGCTGAAGATTGTTCTGTCGTGCCATTTCGTTTCATGCATGTCATTTTATTCAGGGTTTGTGACAGTGGGGAGGAATGGGAGGAAGCCTGCAGAAACAGCAGCTTGCAAAAGGAATCAGCTCTACCGTCACCTCTCGCCGGCGCTATTTGTTTCCCGATTACATGTAATAATACCTCCTATGAGATACAATTTTTCCATGTCTTTCTTGTCATCCAAGTAATTGCATAGTGTTTGAGTTGATATTCTTGGTGCATTTTCCAGATTTCTTTGTATCATGCCAAATGCCAATTGCCAAAGGCTCGGAGATTGGCATCTTTAACTTCCAAACAACTCGAGATTTCAGGACTTTTTATATATCAACAAGGTTATCTCTTCACATTTCGTTAGTAATAATGCTAGTCATATCACATTTTATCGAAAAATTCTTGAGTCCGGCACTCAGATCTAATGATAGTCGTATCGCATTTTATCAAGAAATTCTTAAGTACAACAAGATCCCGTGTGCTTGGTACTGTACAATCCCATGTTTCATACCTTACATAGGCAGACGCACATAAGATCTTCTTCATATTAATATGTGATAAATACGTGTTACATCAATTAGTGACTTAACGTTGATTAATCTTATAATTAGAGATGCAGCAATTGCATATTCGAACGACATTTCAGCTGTGTAATGTAACCATCGATCCATCGCCATAAATAATTAGGTTACAATTTGTTGGAAATTAGTTTTTCCATTTCCGTACACTTCTTTAAAACTGTCACAAAAAATTAAATTTGGTGCCGCCGTAGGCTGAATTCAGGTAGTAACCAGATAACTACCAAACATTACCATAAAATACGCAAAACAAAAATTTTTAAAAACCAGAAAAACAGCCTGGCTCGGGCTGCACCCTATTTTCTCCTTCTTGTGTTTGGATCCAAAAAAACGATAGGAAATTAAAAAATTGAAATCGAATTAAAAAATCCAAAAAAAAAAAGAATTTGAAATCAAATCAAAATTGTTCTTCCCCAAATCCAAAAATTCCAATCGAGCCCCGGACTGAGAGAACGTGGCGAACCGCTATTTCAAAAAGTTTCACGCACGTCGATCTGGGTCTCCTCTTCCTTCTCAGTCACCCCATTTTCCTCTCTCTCCTCTTTCTCTCTCTACTCCCAAAGCACACAGACAGCACAGCTCATCGACGGCGAGCCTCACCTCCGTCCACCACTAGGTGATTTTATCATCCCCTCGGCCCTCTCTGTATTTTTTTTTTCTGAATTCACATTACACGACAGAACCAGTGATTCGGATCCAAAACCCACAAACCCATCAAAGATCCGATCAGATCCGGATCTCGCACCCCTCATGCCTCGCAAACCCAATTTCCTAGGGTTTCTCTCCGTCCTCCTCCTCCTCGCACTCTGCCATGCCGATCCGGTCAGTTCCGATTGCCCCAAAACCAGCCCCCTCGTCAACTCCGAATCCGAATTCAAAATGGTCCAGCACCAGCTCCGCGGAGCGATTCAGATAATCGATGATTGCTCCTTCAAGGTCTCCGATTTCGATATGCTCCCCGGCTCCGACGTCCACTGGTGGGGAGCCGCCGCCCCCGATTTCACTAACCTCACAGCCGGCTTCGTCGTCTCCGATCAGAAGCTCAACGAGACGTACAAAAGCGACAGTTTTATCGTGCGCTTGAAGGACAATGTCACCTGGGATCGGATCCAGGTCCTCGCCGTGTGGGACCTCCCCACCGCCTCCGACTTCGGGCACGTAATTCTCGGGGATTTCAAAAACGGGTCGTCTGGTTCGGCTCCTTCCCCGTCGCCGTCGAGTGGAACCGATTCAGGGAACGGAACGGGTCGGGTTCGAGTTCATACCGAGCCGACTATGCTGGAGAATTGCAAGGTTTTGTCGAAGAATTATAGGGTTCGATGGACGTTGAGTGCTGAGGAGAATGTGATCGATATCGGGTTGGAGGCCGCCACCGGGACTATGAATTACATGGCGTTCGGCTGGGCCAACCCGAATTCAACTTCCGAGCTCATGCTCGGAGCTGATGTTGCCGTCGCCGGGTTTAAAGAAGACGGCATGCCGTTTGTGAACGATTTCTACATCACAAAGTACAGCGAGTGTATGTTGTACAAGGACGGCGAGGTGAAAGGGGTTTGCCCCGATACCAGATACGAAGGGTCCGGTCCGAATGGCGGCGAGGTGAACAATACCAAATTGGCTTACGGGCAGAGGAGGGACGCTGTGTCGTTTATTAGGTATCAGAGGCCGTTGGTTTCGGACGACAAGAAGTATGATTTGGCGGTGAATCATACGGAGAAGATGACAGTGATTTGGGCATTGGGGCCGATAAGGCCACCGGATCTTCTTCAGCCGTACTATCTTCCTCAGAACCATGGCGGACCGAAGAGTGTGGTTTTCGGGCATTTGGTGCTGAATGTTTCTGAAAATGTGAACGACTGTTTGGGTCCTTTAGATGCAGATGAAAAGGAGGATCAGCATCTGATTATTGCCGATGCCAAGGCCCCGCTTGTGGTTACTTCCGGCCCGGCGTTACATTATCCAGACCCGCCAAACCCTTCAAAGGTTTTGTACATTAACAAGAAAGAGGCTCCGGTGTTGAGAGTGGAAAGAGGGGTGCCGGTCAAGTTTTCGATACAAGCAGGGCATGATGTTGCGATGTACATTACTTCCGACCCGCTTGGTGGGAATGCTACACTAAGGAATACTACCGAGACTATTTATGCAGGGGGACCTGAAGCGCAAGGAGTTCAAGCCAGTCCTATGGAATTGGTTTGGGCACCGGATAGGAATACCCCGGACCAAGTATACTATCAATCTCTTTACGAGCAGAAAATGGGTTGGAAAGTGCAGGTGGTTGATGGGGGTCTGCCTGATATGTACAACAACAGTGTTGTTTTGGATGATCAGCAAGTTACCTTGTTTTGGACATTGTCAGAACACTCAATATCTATTGCAGTTCGTGGTGAGAAGAAGAGCGGTTTTTTGGCAATAGGGTTTGGCAGAGGAATGGTGAACAGCTATTCCTATGTGGGTTGGATTGATAATATTGGTAAAGGACGGGTAAACACTTACTGGATTGATGGAAAGGATGCTTCGAGTATACATCCAACAACTGAGAATTTGACTTATGTGAGGTGCAAATCTGAAAATGGCATCATTACATTCGAGTTTACTCGCCCTTTGAAACCGTCATGTGGTAAGAGTGATAAACCGGAGTGTAAAAACATAATTGATCGCACTACTCCGCTTAAAGTTGTTTGGGCAATGGGTGCTACGTGGACAGATGAGAATCTAAGTGAACAAAACATGCATTTCGTTACGAGCAGTAGACCTATTAGGGTGCTGCTTATGCGTGGTTCTGCAGAGGCGGAGCAGGATTTACAGCCGGTATTAGCTGTACATGGATTTATGATGTTTCTCGCTTGGGGTATCTTGCTTCCCGGTGGAATACTGTCGGCTAGATACTTGAAGCATGTTAAGGGTGACGGTTGGTTCAAGATTCATGTTTACTTGCAGTACTCAGGTTTGGCAATCATCCTACTTGCCGTTCTTTTTGCTGTTGCTGAGCTTCGGGGTTTCTTTGTCAGCTCATTACATGTTAAGTTTGGGATGGCTGCATTATTTTTGGTCTGTATTCAACCGGTGAATGCATACCTAAGGCCCAAAAGACCAGCTCATGGAGAGGAGGTTTCCTCTAAAAGGATTCTCTGGGAGTACTTTCATGTGATCGGTGGGAGATTCGCCTTTGTTGTAGGAATTGCAGCACTTTTCAGTGGAATGAAGCATTTAGGAGATAGATATGACGGTGAAAATGTTCACGGACTTAATTGGGCGTTGATAATTTGGTTCTTGATGGGTGCATTGATCGTTGTGTATCTGGAATACCGTGAAAAACAACAAAGGAGGGATAGAAGTTTTGGAAGAAGCAATTGGGTACTGGGGAACCTTGAGGAAGATGACTCTGTTGATCTGTTGAGTCCGAACGGAATACACTCAGCGAAAGAATCGCAAACGTCAGGAAGAATGGAAGTCCAATTAGAGCCTCTGAACAGATAGATAGGTAGATAGTGTTATTCGTTATAATGAATTTCCGGTTTTCACCAATTTTGGGAGTTTTCTCGCATCATATGGGGAATCGAGGGCCTGTTTTTGCGCTGAACATCGTATTCGTCTCCAAGCATTCATCCTGAAGAGACTATTTACCCCAATGCATGCAGTTTGTATACTTGATACATAAACATCTTGGAAGGTTATATCATAATTGTCGTTTTATTCTGTTGCCTTCTTCTTATCAAACAATAGCAGAGTCGGGCGGCGGCGGCGGCGGAATGTAGCTTAGGACTTCTAGTGTAGATTTGTGATAGTATTTTTCATGCTTTTGAAAGAACAAACAAGAGTTGCTTTAGGAAAAATGGAAGTGACATATATTTTTTTTTTTGTAAAGTATCGTTCGACTAATGTTTTTCACTCACTTTTAAGTTCTATAATTCCAACATACATCAGATGTTTTTCATCTTATGTTGTTTCTTCTGTCGTACTTTTGAATTTGTTTCATTTTCAGGACTTGATTCTGCTACATTTGAAAGTTTTCTGTTGTGCATTTTACTGTATGATTCGATCTGCTTAACTTGATTCTGCTTTGGTTGAAAAGGGGTGGAATTTTTTGGACCGAAAACCAAACCGATTCCACCCCTGGTAAGGATGGTTCTGCCCTTACCAGTTACGTTACAGGGAATCAAACAATGGACTTATCTAAACCATCTCCTCTATCACCACTTGGGCTAACTTAAGGGCGTAAAATTTCAATTTCTTTTTCTAACGTTTTTAATTTCTCATCGTCCCTTGTATGAAAAATAAATAATTTTGTAGTGGATAAGTTCACACTTGCGGGGATAGCTCAGTTGGGAGAGCGTCAGACTGAAGATCTGAAGGTCAGGTGTTCGATCCACCTTCACCGCATAATTTTATTTTTTGCTAATTCCATTTTATATTCACGTGGCCTTTTGCTTGCTTATTTCGGTCCGACGTCTTCATAAGGAAAATTATTTATTTGGTACGGATTTATCGTTACGTGTGTTTTTTATTTAATAATACATTGTTATGCGCAAGTTTTTTTTGCATAATAATATTTTATTGGATTTGAACGCTACGTGTCGGTTAATCCATTCTATATAAGTTGATCTCATTCATATGGGCTTCTATGCTAGGATCTGGGCTTTTAACTTTTACATTTAAATTTCTTAATTACTTATTTTAGTCAATTTCGAATTTAAAATTTTCTATTTATGTCATAGAAGAACAAAGAAAGTAAATATTATAAATGCGTACCAAATTCATGTGCTTTTGCTACAATTAGAAATTCTTTTTATTTTTTCTTTTTCTACGAATACTTTTTAGGAAAATAAATAAAAAGGTAATCATTTACAGAAAATTAAAATAAAAGGTAAATAAATTGTTGTAACGGGTATACATGTTGTATGCGTGTTTACAATTTGAATTGTTTGTTACGAAGGCGATACTTCAATTGGTCATTTGATAAAAGTAGAAAAATAGTAAATACGTTTCTTTTTTATCTTTCCCCAATTAAATACGTTTCAGATTTGGTTAATTTAAAATAAGTAACGTCATTAAATTCGTATTTGTTCATTGCACTGCATGACATCCACTTGTCAAAATTAATAACCGAATCCAACAGGATTTATTGACCATACCGTAATCCCTGTTGTCCTTTGTAGCTCAACATGTAACGCCTCTGCCGGATGTGCAATTTGAAGATAAACACTAACAATTTTAGGATATTTGTGAGATGGTCCTTGAAGTTTCAAATAATTTGCATGCGTCCATAATGTTTCATCTTTTGTTACTAAGGGATAGTACTTTATTTTTTCCGTCATTTTTGTACTACTTGTTTTATTTGGGTTGTTAGTGAAATTCCCATGAACAAGTTCTTTATTGGGTGTCAAGTCTAATGTTCTATTACCCACCACATCTACATAGATCTTTCAAAATTTGTTGATAATGATAAATTGCATTCACAATTTAGAAAGTAACGATTCAACTGAGACGTATAATACAATCTTCGTATAACGCTACATAATTGTTAGGTTCTTTGGAGACATTGATAATTGCTAACTTCTACTGAGATGTGTCGATTGTGTTTTGTCAAGATTTTTTTAAATCATTTGGTCATCATTGACATGAGGTTTCTTCTATCAAGACGTGTCAATTGTGTTTTTTCGATGGCACTAGCATCGTGTTTGACACGAAGCGTGTCTTGAAGTATATACTTTAACTATCTTCACACGTGATTTAGATAATATCACGTGCTTTTGAAAGTGAAACATAACGTGTGATTGTCGTGCCGGATAATATCTATTATATGGAAGTTTGCGCCGTCATGTTGAAAAGGTAAAAGTTAATGATATAAACAACATAACACTTCATTTAAATAGAACAGACAAAAGTAATTTTATGATTCCCTAATCATTAACGTAGATACTGTTATATAATAACTACAACATTCGTTAATAAGATAATGTAAAGCCGCATCAAATCTTTCTATTTTTCAGTTCAATTAGATCTATTCGTTCGTAGGTACACCATTTGGCGCTCGAATCGCAACGAAAGTTTTATAATACTTTCATAACCAATAAAATCAACAATAAGAAAACCTTTCATAACCAATAAAATCAACAATAAGAAAACCTAGCTACATTCATCATAAAAAAGAACTAGACTTACAAAATATTTTCTACACAATTTTGCAGTTATTACAAAAGACACCCCTTAGAGGTGTTGAAAATTAATGTACTACGACTATATCGAAATAATCATCCACACCCCCGAGCTTCAACCAAATTATATTCTTAGTCCCTGAAACCAAAACAAATTTCGAAACCTCACCCTTATTATGTAACGTGAAAAGACCTTAAGATCCTTCACCAACCTTAAGATTTCCATGCAACCCAAGACTACAGCCTTATAAAGCCCCTCAAGTAAACCAAGTTTCCACGCCGAAAATCCTCTAACAGTGTCTGAGGGGTAAGAAAATCATTTGCCATCTTTTTCTCTCTCTCCCTCTCTACTCACCGCCTTTATTTTTTATTTTCCATTTATTTTTTTATTATTCTGTTTCATTTTTCTCTAACCCGCTCCAAACTCGGGCGTTTTGGGTTCAGGGGGCTTCAGGCACACTTTCGAAATAATTGGTCCCCCAGATCCACTGAGCTCCGGTAACTCCTTCGCTTCCCTTAACACATTTTAATTACGCTAATGTGTTCTTAATTAAACACTCACATATCACTTCACTAAGTCAATACAAACAAATGGTTGTGAATTTTACTGAATTTTTGATGTACAAGAAACCCTTCAAATGGTTTTGTGAATTTTGAGCTTTTTAGGGTTCTTTTGCTGTTTTAACAGACAGGGTTTTGTGTTTTTTTCACTGTGTGTCCATCAATCAAACACGTATCAGTTAAGTAAGTTTTAACCAAGAAATGGTGGGAAAATTCTGATTTTTCTGTTCAGGAAACCCTTCAGATGGGTTGTGAATTTCAGTCTTTTAGGGTTGTTTTGCTGTTTTCGCAAACGGGTTATGTGTTTTTCGTTGTGCGTTTAGCTTAAACATATAACTCCACTAAGTGACCAGAATTGGTGGGAAAATTCTAATTTGTTTGCATAAGAAACCCTTCTGATGGGTTGTGAATTTCAGTCTGCTAGGGTTGTTTTGCTGTTTTTACAAATGGGTTTGTGTTTTGTGTTTTTATGCCGAAAACACGTCACTCCACCAAGTGACAGAGAATAGGTGGGAAAATTTAATTATTCTTTGAACTAGGAACCCTTCAAATGGGTTGTGAATTTCGGTCTTTTAGTGTTCTTTTGCTGTTCTTACGAATGGGTATTAAATTTTGTCCAAAACACATCACTCCACTAAGTGACCAAGAAGTGGTGAGGGGAATTTTGAATTTTCTATCCAAGAAACCCTTCATGTGGTTTGTGATTTGGCCTTGTAGGGTTGTTTTTCTGTTTTGACAAACGGGTGTTTTTTCATTATATTGCTTTCTTAATGAGAATCTCATGTGGGCATTTTCAGTACTCGGCCTTTCGGTATCACTTTTTATGTTGTTCTGCTGTTTGGTGTGTTTAATTCATTGTTGAAGTTTCAGCTGTTAAGTTTTATTTCTTGCATGAGTTTCTTTATTCTTGGGTAAGCAACCTGACGTGTTGTGAATTGTGTGATTATTGACAATGCAAAATGGTTTTTTATTTTGATATAAGAAAAATGAAAGTCTTCAAAAGTGAGGAATTCTTACGAGTTTGTTCCTAGCAGAGATGGATTGCTTGAACGTTCTTGATTAGTTGGTTATAATGTTCTATGCATGCGGATGTGCTTGTGCATGCTCGTGATTGTGTAGTTGTTCATATTACTGTACTTGTATGTATCTTCGTCCAATCCATCTATGTATGCACATATACATTTATACTTTTTCTTTCATCATTTATGGCTTTGCATTAAATGATCCCATTATTTTTCCAAAGAACCGCTTTTGAATTGTAGATAGGCGGGTTAGGGTAATTTCTTTATTGTAGGATTACAGGGATTTTTCTTCCCTTACCATTTAGGTCTTGTATTTAATTGATTTTCTGTATAACGTTTCATCTGTTCAGTTTCATGGAATTGTTATATTGCCATTTTGGTTAAAGATAATAGCATCTTGCTAAATTGAGTTGATCATTTTAGCAATACTTATTAATTATTTCCGCTAATATATATTGTGCTCGCATAACCTTGTTTGCAGTGCATATGATGTAGTGTCATTTTAAACTTTTCAGGCGTATGAATCTCAGAAAAAAAAAAGTTAAGAAAAATAGAAGAGAAATTAAAACAAGTAGAGATTTCAAGAGTTGAAAATATTGTTAGATAGATGGGTTTGCCTGTGTTCTAAAGAAAATTTTATAATTAATTCTAAACAGAAGACAACTGTGTTTAATGTATAGATATCACAGTTGTTAGACCATTTAAGGTAGAATTGCTTAAATTAGCGGATAAGAACTTCTTTCCCAGTTTCTCATGTATGATCCAGTTGCTGATTCAGTTTATCTCCCCATTCCCTCCTTGCAGAATATGAGTAGCTTGGTGGAGAGGCTTCGCGTTAGGTCAGACCGAAGACCGGTTTACAACATTGATGAGTCAGATGATGAGGCTGATTTTGTGACTGGAAAACGTGGGACAGCTCCGGAAAAGTTTGAAAAGATTATTAGGAGTGACGCGGTTTGTTTCAACTAATTTTATTATTCTTTCTCTTGTTTCTGTTGGTTTCTGCTCACTTCTTTTTATCATTCATCATTATGCATGATGCTTAATAGCGAATTGCAACAAATAATTTGAGTAATTATGCATCCAGACCCACACGGATATTTCAGCATAAATTTTCTGAAAATACATTTTACCAATGAATTAATGAAGGATTTTCTGGGAAAATAAACGAACTGACGTTTTTAGTCAGTAGTGCTTTGTCCAGTGGTTACTGGATTTTTGAATGCTCTAGAAAACGGATAATCAATATTTGGATAATGTCTTAGAGTTTTCGCACTTCACTAATAGCATTCTTGACACCCAAAAAGAAAAAAAGATTCAGAAGAAACTTTTCATCCTAAATGAACTATGTATTGTTTCTTTGAAAGAAAAATTCTCTCTATTACTGCACAACTTGGACTGGGAAGGCCAAAATTCTTATATTATGCGACAAATATAATTTGTTCAAAACATTACATCATAGGAAAATGATGGAAGTTAGACTTACTTTGGAGATTTGAAATGAAATATTACTTTCAAATTCAGGGAATTATTGTTATTTGCTTTTCTTTTCTGCGACTGTTAGCACTCTTTCAAGACTGCCGTGTTCTCATGCTTCTTTTCTATTTAAATTTTTTATAAAAAAATCCTTGGCTTACATTTTTTTTTTTTGGGGACAAATAGAAAGAGAATTCATGTCAAGCCTGTGGCGGAAATGGGAATCTTCTGGACTGTGAAACATGTAGTTATGCTTACCATTCTAAGTGTTTACTTCCACCACTAAGATCGCCCCCCCCTGGCAACTGGAGATGCCCTGAATGTGTATGGTTTCTTTTTTAAATTCAGTTTTGTAAATAAACTAGTTATAGATTGTAGGATTTGGTGATAGCTGAGAAATTTTTTTCTTGTTTTTTTGCAGGTAAGCCCATTAAATGATATTGATAAGATTTTGGACTGTGAAATGCGCCCTACTGTAGCTGGTGATAGTGATGCCTCAACGCTGGGATCAAAGCAAATTTTTGTAAAACAATATCTAGTAAAGTGGAAGGGACTATCTTATTTGCATTGCACATGGTAATTGTTTCAGCTTATTATGTTTATCTGTACCGGCTAAATCTGTTTGTTTGAACTCCCGTTAAGCATAACTGGTTACAGTAGAGTTGTTTGACTCTGGAAACCTGCCCTAATACTTTCTAGTTGTACTTATTTAGCAAATTGTATCACCTTTTTAGCAGTAAACTCAGAAGTAATTTTTCTCCGATCTTTTGTCAATTTGAAAGTTTCAGTTTACCCTACTACATTGGTACATCTTCATCATCCCTGTTTACCCTACTACATATATTTTTGTTCAGGGTTCCAGAGAAGGAGTTTGTGAAAGCTTTCAAGGCCCATCCACGTTTGAAGACAAAAGTAAATAATTTCCATCGTCAAATGGAATCAAGTAATAACTCTGACGATGATTTTGTTGCCATTCGACCTGAATGGACTACTGTTGATCGAATTCTGGCCTGCAGGTTTACCCATTTTAAACTTATTTTGTAATTATTTAGTACCATATAATTTGTGTTTTGGTTTTGTTTTCTCGAAATATGGTTTGTAATCTTTAGTCTATCTGAAATTTGAATTTATATCAGAAGGTTTTAAGAGAGAACCTCAAGTGTGCTATGTTAAGTATAAGATGAATCACTGTTTAAACAGAAAACTGCAGGCTTCAGTTAATATATGTCATTGAGTTTCTAATGAGTCTGTGGTATGCTTCAGGGAAGATGATGAGAAAGAATATTTAGTAAAGTGGAAAGAACTTCCCTATGATGAGTGCTATTGGGAATCCGAATCGGACATAGCTGCATTTCAGCCGGAAATAGGGAGATTCAACAGAATTCAGTCGAGGTCTCATAAAGTTTTGTCAAGTAAGCAGAAGATCAGTCTTAGAGATGCCATGGAATCAAAAAATAAGCAGAAAGAGTTTCAACAGTATGAAGGCAGTCCTGAATTTCTTTCTGGAGGTACATTATTTTGTCTGGTGTGTTCTTTCTGCAGTCTAGTATGCATGTCTCTTCCTATGTTATCTAGTTTGATCATTTACTTTTTTGTGCAATTAAAGGCTCACTACATCCGTACCAGCTTGAAGGGTTGAACTTCTTACGTTTCTCCTGGTCCAAACAAACTCATGTTATCCTTGCAGATGAGATGGGACTTGGTCAGTCTTTGTTTATCCTTGAAATTTTAATTCCTTTTCTTCTAGATAGCTGGACTTTACCAACAGTTTGAATTTTTATGTGGTTGTAGGCAAAACTATACAGAGTATTGCTTTTTTAGCATCTCTTTTTGAAGAGAAAGTCTCTCCACATCTAGTTGTGGCTCCACTTTCAACATTGAGAAATTGGGAACGGGAATTTGCAACATGGGCACCTCAAATGAATGTGGTATGTAAATTAAATATCTGTCTTCTTTATAATTATTTGTAAGTAAGTGTGGTTCTGATTAGAAATTCACTTGGTTCAGGTTATGTATGTTGGCTCTTCCCAAGCGCGTGCTGTCATACGGGAATATGAATTTTACTTCCCCAAAAATCACAAGAAGATAAAGAAAAAGAAATCTGGTCAAATTGTTAGCGAAAGCAAGCAAGATAGGATCAAATTTGATGTTCTCTTGACATCGTATGAGATGATCAACTTAGACTCAACATCACTGAAACCGATAAAGTGGGAGTGCATGGTAACGTTCAGTGGCTCAATGTACACATTATTGATCCTCAATGTCTGATATCTGCCTAATGCTGGCCTCCATATGCAGATTGTTGATGAAGGTCATCGTCTAAAAAATAAGGATTCAAAATTATTCTCATCATTACAGCAGTATTGGACTAATCATCGTGTGCTTCTGACCGGAACTCCCCTCCAGGTTTGTTATGAGATTGTTTTGTGTTACATATATGTTTTGCTTAGTTTTCCCTTTTTAAAAACTTTCTAAAGGTGATTCTCTTTATTTTTGTTTTTATATTCTTGAAAAATCGATCCATTTTAGTTGTGTTTTACAGTTCCTTCTCTGTGAAATCTGATTTCATTTTTCGGTTTTATATTGTTCTTGTTCCTTATGGGTCCCCGGGTATCACAAATAATAGTCAAATTGTCTTTTTTGTCGGTTTTATAGCGTTGTTGTTCCTTATGGGTCTTCGGGTATCACAAATAATAGTCAGATTGTCTTTTTTGTCTGTTATCAACTTATCATTTTGCTTACATGTGATAAAATTTCAGAACAATCTGGACGAGCTCTTTATGCTTATGCATTTCCTTGATGCCGGGAAGGTTAGTATAATATCAACTTCAAGGTATTGAATTTAGCTAGTTGAAAACAAAATTGTCTTATTATTTGATTTGACACGTAAATACTTGCAGTTCAAAAGTCTGGAAGAGTTCCAGGAAGAGTTTAAGGATATAAATCAAGAGGAACAAATTTCACGGCTTCACAGAATGTTGGCTCCCCATCTTTTAAGAAGTATAAATCTTAAATTCTTTCAAGTTTGGGATTACTAATACCATCTAAATATCTCTTGTAGACTTATTACATTATGCTTGCATTGCTATTTGATTCTTGTTTTTGTTTGTTTGTTTGTTTATTTTACCCAGAGGTTTAATTCTTTCAAGGATAATTTGGATTTTACAGTGATTTTTTTTTAGTTTGTATTGACCATTATAAATTGAAAAGTTAGGTAAAATGTGTGCAAATGGTAATTGGTGCAGGAGTGAAAAAGGATGTGATGAAGGAACTACCTCCTAAAAAGGAACTGATATTACGTGTTGATTTAAGCAGCAAACAGAAAGAGTATTACAAAGCAATTCTGACCCGTAACTATCAGATACTAACTCGTCGAGGTGGTGCACAGGTAAGACTGTGTTCCCAGTGAAATAATTATTTTTTTTCATTCTATTCCAGCCTGACTGTATTTTGGTTTTATACCAGATATCTCTTATCAATGTGGTCATGGAATTGCGCAAGCTTTGTTGTCATCCGTTTATGTTAGAGGGAGTTGAACCAGATATAGAAGATCCAAACGAAGCTTTCAAGTAATATTATTTCTTTCTTATTTGTCGATATCATCCTTTAATGCTGTCTATTTAAGGTACTGGTTTCTTGTATAGAGTTGGTGACTCATTTGGATGCTTAAGTTCATAAGGCCATGATAGATTGTTTTAGCCTTGTGCTTGTGTTGAAAAGAGTCTGCATTTTCTTGATCTATACTCTTTAAAGTAAGCTATAGACCTTCTGAGGTGTTGTTCTTTGAGTTCTTGAGATAGCTGATTCCACTTGTCTTTTACTATTTGACAGGCAGCTATTGGAAACTTCCGGGAAACTGCAATTGTTAGACAAAATGATGGTGAAACTTAAGGAGCAAGGGCATAGAGTTCTCATATATTCACAGTTTCAGCACATGCTTGATTTGCTAGAAGACTATTGTACTTTCAAAGTATTCATTTGTAGCTATTTTGTTGTTTGTTGACATTCTTTGATGTTGGACTCTAGTTTGCAGAATGAAACAGTTGATATTTGTAAAATTGTCAATTTTTTGGTCAGAAATGGCAGTACGAACGGATAGATGGAAAAGTTGGTGGAGCTGAGAGACAAATAAGAATAGATCGATTTAATGCCAAAAATTCTTCCAGATTTTGTTTTCTGCTATCTACTCGAGCTGGGGGCTTAGGAATAAACCTTGCAACTGCAGACACAGTGATCATATATGATAGGTAAATTGACTGCTTACTTTGGTTCTTAGTTTACCTTCATGCAATAATTAAATAGGTAGTGTCATGGAACTTTCTTCAACAAATTTGCTTTTGGTCTGCAGTGATTGGAATCCTCATGCTGATCTACAAGCTATGGCAAGAGCTCATCGACTTGGGCAAACTAACAAGGTTGAAATTAATTCTTCATTGATATCTAGTTGTTTGGTTACCGTCTCTTAAACTGCATAGTGGTTTCGGGGTTGCAGGTAATGATTTATAGGCTAGTAACCCGAGGAAGCATTGAAGAACGGATGATGGAAATGACAAAGAAGAAAATGGTATTGGAGCATTTGGTTGTTGGAAGGTTAAAGAAACAAGATATCAACCAGGTATGCAATCTTTGGATGTTTGGGTCGTAGTTAGTCTAGTGGCAGACTAAATTTAGTTTTCATGGTTAATTTATATGTTGTTTTTCTGATGTAAAGAAAACAAAATGTGTAGTTAGGTGATTACGAATCTTTTGGAAGGTAAACTGATTGGTTTTCAGTTGGAAAGGAAGAACCGAATTCCAATTTGAAGTTATAGGTCAATAATTTTGAGATGTATGTGAAAATAGGAACTTTGAAGCTAAAAAAGCTCAAGTATATTTGTAGGCGAACAAATTTGAATCTAGAAAACTCTTCTCTTGGGGTTGAATGAGAAACAGGTTGAATTATAAGTTGCAAACAGAGTGAAATGGGTTTTGTAACTATGGATGATTGCATCTCTAGGCATGTTATTTGCAATTTTGTATCCTGGATAAATCTAGTGGAAGAGATGCTCTATGGTTTAGAATGTAGGAAGTAATACACATTGCATATGATTGAAAGCACAGGGACCAAATTGAAAGTCTGAAAAAAATAAATAAACACATAGGAAAGTTATGAATTTCAATTTGGTTTCTGTGTTTTCAATTTGCATATTATTTATTATGTTAACCATTTTGGTCCTTTCTGCCTTATTTGAGCATTGATGTCCGCACATAGCACACACAGAGGACATCAAAGCAGATTAACATCAAATTAGGCAAAGGGGACCAAGATTGTTATTGGGATAAAACACAAGGACCAAATTGGTGACAAAAACAAAAATATGAGCAAACACAGGGACCAAAATGTTATTTAACCGAAAAAAAATAGGCGGCCATACTTATTTGAAAGAAAAAGTGAAGCATTTATGTGTAGTGCTTTGTCAATTGAATGAACTTTTTGATATTTGTCACTGTTCCTATGGTGCTGTGCTTTTAGAGTTTCTTCTTTGCAGTTACTTTAATAGAAGTTGAATGTAAGTTCAGATAACTGCAGTTAGAGGTGTAAAGACACTATGTACCTTGAAAATGTAATCAAAGTTTCAAATGATTTTAAATTTATGTTAGGAAGAGTTAGATGACATCATAAGGTATGGATCGAAGGAGTTATTTGCTGACGAAAATGATGAAGCAGGAAAATCCCGTCAAATTCATTATGATGACGCTGCAATAGATAGGTAAATGTATAGACCACTCTGTTTCAGTTAAATGACAGCATTTCAATACATGTTCTCAAAATTCTTGTTTGTTCTGTTTCTTTATTGGTAGACTACTGGATCGTGAACAAGCTGGGGATGATGAGGCTTTGTTGGATGATGAAGATGAAGATGGATTTTTAAAGGCCTTCAAGGTCATATTCTACAACATAGATAGTAAAGATCCTTTCGGTTATTTATCAAATGCATATCATGCTGGTGGTGGTTTGCACAAGGCTTAATGACCTCAGCACCATACTTGATATTGTTGTTTGGTAGTTACAAGTTTATAAATTTTCATTGATGCCCTGGGCTTTTGTTCTGTTGGCAACATGTGGGTTGTAGCACACAGGCATTGGAGCATGTTAGAAATGCAGCATGTTTTAAGCATGGTAGTCTATTGGGTGCCATTTGTTTTTACTTTGGTGTAGTACTCACTTGTTCTAGATGAGCTACGACTAGTGCATGGTAGCACAATAACATTCAAGTAATTTAGGGAGTTGGACATATTTAGTAGCACACACTTGCTGATTGATTCTATATGGTTGTATTTTAGAGTTGTTGCATAAATCAGTTGTTGGCACAATTGGAACCAACAGGGATAAAGGGTCTCTTATTTTGTAACACTCCCCCTCTTTTAAATAGTTTTCATTCTATACCTTATATCTTCCATGTTGCCCTGTATTTACATTAACTTGATAAATCTTGTTAATTTACCTAATTATGAAGACACATGAAATGTGAGAGATTAAATTCAATTTTTGTTTTTGAGAATTTATGACCTCAAACATTCTTTATTCATATATTTCAGTAAGTGACAGGGAAATTAAGAGTTTACTTTATATATCCCTTTTTCCTCTTTCTCCTTATTGAATAATACCTTCTTTAGAAAGGGGGTTCAAGCACCAGTGGTACGGCCGTGCAGGTGTGATTTTCATCTGTATATTATTGAAGTCAAAGTTTCTGTCTGCAGAAGCTGTAGGCAGTCTTGCTTCACATGATCTATAACTGTCTTATCTCATGCTTCTCTATTGACTTATGATTCACGAGGATCTTTTTTTAAGGAAATTAAACTAGCATCATGTGTGTTATAGGTAGCAAATTTTGAATATATTGATGAAGCAGAGGCTGTAGCAGAGGAGGAACCTGAAAAGGCTGCCATGGACAGTCGACCTATCGCAAGCAGTTCTGAAAGAACAAATTACTGGGAAGAGTTATTAAAAGACAAATATGAAGTGCATAAAGTTGAAGAATTTAATGCTTTGGGAAAAGGAAAGCGAAGTCGTAAGCAGGTATTGCATTAAGTTGCACTAGAATAATCTTATATTTACCCTTTTTATCATTGAATTGATGCCTTGCCGTCCCCCAGGGCCAGTGGAGCTTTATTATTCGGTTAGGAGTTTGGTAGCCCGTTTATTATACCGTACAAGTTGTTTTACAGAACTTCCATTTTACCTTCAAAAACAAATTAAAAAGGGCAATTGGCTAAAATGATCAAAAACTAAATCGTGATTGGCAAACTGATCAGACGTCCTTATAATCTATCATATCATCCTTATAGACCTATCATTTTTTTTGAGATTGGTTAGTTCAGCACTAGGATGTCGTAGAATCATTAGAATAGCCGATTTCCCAATTAAAAAAGATGAGAGACAAACGATAAAGTAAACCCACCAACCCCCTTACCATGTTATTCAAGAGTGAAAAATATTCGTTCAAGTATTTATTCCCCTCCCCCTCCCCCACCCACACACACACACACCAAACACCCCACCCTCTCTCTCTCTCTCTCTCCCCCCCCCCCTCCCCTCCGTTACGGGTTTAGCCCAGAAAGATGCGGATCAAGTTGCTGGTTTTCAGATCTAAGGTATGGTTGAATGTGCATGCGTCTTGAGGCCATGTTCTTTGAAGATCTTAACTAATATGTATGAATTTTATCTCGTGTGTTGTCTTTTTAGGAAAAAATCCAAAATTCTTAATTTGGTTTGTGTGGGATGAAACCATGTTATTAGACATCTTAAGCTTTTGGAAATTTTTCAGATGGTATCTGTTGATGATGACGATCTTGCTGGTTTGGAAGATGTGAGTTCTGACGGTGAGGATGATAACTATGAAGCTGAAGTGATGGATGGTGAAACATCATCATCTGGAACTGTTTCTGGGGGGAGGAGGCCGCCTAACAGAAAGAGAAGTCGTGGTATGTTTTCGATGTGCTGTATCAATAAGTTGATAACAAATTAACAACTAATAGCTATCTCTTGCTTATCATACTGCCACTTTGAAATGAATTATTTTGCAGTGGAAAGTGCGGAGCCCCCTCCCTTGATGGAAGGAGAAGGAAGATCATTCAAAGTTTTGGGTTTCAATCAAAGTCAGAGAGCCATGTTTGTACAAATTTTGATGAGGTAGTTTCTTAAAATTTGTAGTCTTCTTGTCCAGCACTTATTATTATGTTGACCCATTAAAACTCCACCGAATCTGTGCTACAGCATATGTGTATGTACATAGATGCGCATGTGTGGTGAATATGGGTGTTTCTACATTTCAAATTGTATTTTGTGTTGCTTTATGCTGACAAGGATGTCTGGAATGTATTGCATGTTTGGGGTTAGGGGTTTATGTCCTAGTGAGTGTGCTTCTACATTTGCCTCGCATTTGTGTTTGAGCGGCGGGGGTTTTTTTTGGGGGGGGGGGGGGGGGGTGTGTGAGTGGGGTGTTTTCTTTTTGGTGACAAGATTCTCTGGAATGTGCAGGTTTGGAGTTGGGGATTATGACTGGAAAGAGTTTACAGCACGCATGAAGAAGACATTTGAAGAAGTAGATAGGTAATGTCTCCATGTTTGCATCCATTTTGAGTTAATTTCTTATTTAATATTGGTATTGTCTCTGTCTTCTTTCCTCACTTGTCCACACGCTTTTCAGGATTGTTAGATTATTTACATGCTGTTTTCAGATGTCCATTGATTCAATTGAATTTTATATTTTTGTAGATGTCAGGGGTGACAATGTGATGCACCTGTATTTTTTTTATTGTTAATTTTGGGTATTTAGAAGTATTTTAAAATTGTGTATCACATTAATGAAATTTAGTGTGAATTAGGGATAAGTACTAGACAGTTTGGATGTAATCCATATTTGTGTAGCTAGAATGATGTACAAATTTCCGTTCTCTCAGCAGCACTAAAAGTTTCCAAATATGCCTTTAAAAACTCAACAGACCATATAAGTTGATAAAATGGGCTGTCATCTTGATCATTATTTATAAGGTAATGGTGTAAATGGATGCTTGATCTTTCAAGGTTGTCAACATATATACCTGAGGTCTCTTATTCATCACAATTTAGCACAAGTATATTCCAAATGACTTTTATGCTTGCTTGAGTAGTTGTGTGTATTGTGTTGTGCATAAATGCGAAGAATTTATTTGTGTTCTGTATTTTATATTTCAGATATGCTAAACTATTCTTGGAGCACATAGCTGAAGGAGACAATGGCTCTCCAACCTTTGCAGGTGATAAATTGTTGACTCATGTCATTTTCATCTTCCCTCTATGTTTGATGTCCTCATTTTCTAGTCTTGATGTGTTACTGTCGCTTATCTTGGTTGTAGATGGTGTTCCTAAAGACGGGCTCAGAATAGGAGAAGTACTTGTTAGGGTTGCAACTCTGATGCTTGTGAAGAAAAGGGTAAGCTTGTACTCACAAGTTCAATTGATGATTATGATCATACTATTCAGATTTATCTTATTCTTATTTCCTTAATTGGAAAATAAGTATTTTAAGAAAAAAATTTAGTTGGTAGTTGGACATATCCTAACCAAGTGAGTAATGTGGGTTGTCAGTTGAGTTTTTACTGTGTATTATTTTGTCGAAGTGTTGAAGGTGATGCAATTGTTTGGATCTCCTCAAATGAAGGGAGGTCTAGTTTTATTTAGTTTGTATTCTGTGTTTGATATACTTGTTAGAATTCTTAAGTAAGACTATAATATGCAGTCTGGCATGTTATGCTGCCAGACTATTATTAAGACCGGGGATAAGGCAATATGCCCTGCTATTGACGGACAACATAACTTGACAAACTGTTGGTAGGAAAGCATTCAGTTAAGTATTACTTGCAAATCGAATATTTTAATAAAAAGTAATATCACATAAACATGTTGAAGAGTGGAGAAAGCCACACAGACGGGATATAATAGGTGGATTTGGAATCAGAAGTAACATCTTTTCATCTGATTTGATTTTTTTTTTCTGTTGCAATGATAGGTGGAAGCAGCATTAAGAAATCCAGGTGCTCCACTTTTTTCAGAGGATACCTTGTTGTTCCACCCTGGATTGAAGGGTGGAAAGTATTGGAAGGAGGAACATGATTTGACATTGTTGCGTGCCGTAATTAAGTATGAATTTACTGCTTGATATTTACAATTATTCAGTGCTTTTATGTAATTTTCGAATGCATCTGCTGTTAATAATTATTCTTTGCTTGTTTGACTGATGTGGAACATTACATGTCATATCCTCATAGATATGTATATGTATGGCTTCGTCTGTGTCCGTGTTAGCAATGCAGTTGTTGATAATCAAGCGTGCTTGCACTAATTTTGGTTGATACTTCTTAAGATAGCCAGAAGGGCAATATATCAACTTGACCAGGAATATTCCTCTCTAGAAATTATCGAAATAGGGTTTGCTGTTCTTTTGGGGCGTCTCCTGACTCTGCATCTATCTCTATAAGTTGAAGACCATTGTCATTTATGCTAAACCGATTCTAGATTTTCTTAGTGTATAATAGTACATGCTGAGTGATCCTTTTATGTTAAGTCTCCACTTACTGTTTGCTTATTTGGATCTTAAGGCATGGATATGGAAGATGGCAAGCTATTGTTGATGACAAGGACCTGAGGCTTCAAGAAGTTATCTGTCAAGAGTTGAATCTTCCCTTTATTAATCTGCCCCTCCCTGGACAAGTTAGTACACAAGCACAAAATGGTGAGAAAACAACTAATGGAGAAGGACCTAGCAACCATGCTAGTGAAAATGGTAGCACAAGTGATGTAGGAGCTAATGTTGCCCAGGGAACCAGTGATGCCGCTAACCAACCGCTGTTGTATCAAAACTCTTCTGTGTTGTATCAATATAGAGATATGCAGAGAAGACAGGTAGAATATATAAAGAAAAGAGTGCTGCTTTTGGAGAAAGGGAATGTTTCAGAGTTGATTGCAGAAGAATATGTAAGTTATGTTTTTTGATATCTCATGGTACCTGCATATTGCACCAACTGTTCGTTTTCTGTTGGAGTTTAAAGAACAACATTTAAGTGCCTTGTAATCTTATTATCCCTGTTAGTAGTCATTCACGAAAGTAGGCATGGTTCTACGTGGACAAGTTTGTAGGATGGTGATCTGATTGTTGATGCTGGATTTGATTGTTTTCCAGGGTGAAGCAACTGTGGTTGGAAGTGAAGAACCCGAGAGTGAACCCAACGCTACAGTATTGTCAAGCCCTCATTCCGTGGAGACTAATGGTCACATGGTTGATCAGTTGCCTAGAATAGTAGACATCAGTAAGTTTATTTCTGTTTCTTGAAGCTCTGCTTTGGCAGAGCAATAGCGGTAATCTATCTGCTTCTTTTGCTTTCGTTGATTAGCTTGGCTATGATTAAAATTGCAGCTCCTGAAGAAGTTGCTGCTGCAGCTTGTGACAACGATCCAGATCGATTGAAATTGCCTCGCCTTTATAATGAGGTACATTATGTTTGTTATTTGAGTACAATCTTGGTTTCAGTATGAGGATTCGATAATCAATTCGTTTTCGTTTTTTTTTCTCTTTCTCTATGCTGTTGGTAGATGTGCAAGGTCGTGGAACGAAATGCCCATATTTCATGTCAGACTTCTTTAGGAACCATTTGTGAAGAGATAAACATGACTCTCTCTTCTGCGCCCCATAATCCTCCACCGGCATATCTCATATTGAATCCGGGCAAGCAATCACAAGCTGAGTCAAGTAACAGTGTTTTCCTGAAACCACCATCTCCTCAAAGTGACGGAAAGCATGCTGTTGTGGCGGACGCTGAGGTGACCAATTTGGCTGCAGAACCCGAACCTACAATTATGGAGCTGGACCCTGAACCCGTGGACGGGATAATTTGTGATGATGTGGGAAAGCAAGAACAGAAGAAGGTCGATTCTAAAGGAAAGGGGGTCATCGTTTTGGATGATTAATCGGAGTTGTGGTGTTACTAGGCTGGTAGTCTTAATTTATACCATTTTATTTTCCTTGTTTTCGTGTTTACCGTCGCGTCTATAAACCTCAGGAAATAACTGGAAAAACAGGTGGAGCCTGGACCTTCTTTTTATCAAATATAATACAGAAACATTTCCCTTATCAAAAGTTCAGATGTCGAGTTGCTTGATTAATTCTTAATGCTAGTTTTCAGAGGATGACATGATTGTCTTGTATCTTGCCTTTGGGTTGGGCCTTGCCTTGTTTTACCCATCCGGGCCGACCCAATGTTGAGTCTTTAATTCTTTCAGGCCCTGCCCGGCCCAACTAACTTTTTTTTGGGGTTTATTTCTGTTTTTAATATTGGCCCTTGAAATCTTCCAGTTCAAACTTCAATGGATATGGGGAAATGATTTTCACTTCTTTTATCTCTTTGCACTTCCTCTCTTGTTTCTGGCTACATGATCGAATAAATCATGACATGTTAGTCATGTAGAGGATCCTAGTGGGGATAGGGATGCGGCTGTGGGGCATTTTTGCGCCCGCAGCCATTTTAGCGGTTATGGGATGGCACATCCGTCCTTGATTGGACGCATTGCCATACCCATGCCTGTGTGCATCGGAACCTTTTGATCCGACCAAGTTGCTTCACAAATTTTGCATTTCATCCCAATCAGACCAATCAACGTCAAAATTGTAGTTTTTTCTATCCCATGACGTATTCAACCAATCTGAAATACTTAGCCAAATGCAAATGCACTTTGGGAATATAGGCTTCTCTCTCTATCGAATGAGTATCCCATTTTTGGTTTCCCTGCGTTTACTTAAACATGAGCACTGGAATAATTCACTTCTCGATTTTTTTGCGTTTACCTACACATGATTTTTTTTTTTAAGTTTCAATAATCCAATGCTTGAAAATTAGAAATCTGACACCCATTCCTTCTTTCCTTTTCTTGATTCATAATATCCTCCATTCTGTTGTGGCCTATTTTTTTTTTTTTTGGGGGGGGGGGGGGCCCCGCGGGGGGCGGAGAATAGAGAGAAGGGCTTGAGGAATTGTGGTATTATATTCCTCATGCTAAGTGTCTTTATTTATAGAGAAACAAGTACAATTGTAATAGGTGTAATATTTAGGATATTCAGAATATCCCAATCCATATCTACCTAGGATTTACACAATCACATTTAACACATGTTAATATTATCCACAACACTCCCTCTTGAGTGTGCAAATACTCAAGTAGATATCGCATCAAATTTTCAAGATGATGTAGAGATAGTTGATGAAGTCGTCTCGTAGGCACAATAGAGAACACGCTAAATACGAAATTTGCATATAAAAAGAAGTAAAAATTCTCACAAAACCTGGCTATGATAAAACCCAAGGTGGGACAAAAACCCATAGTCTAGGAGAAAAGTGAGTTAATGTAATGTCAATACTAAACATCTGTCGGATGTCAGTAGGATGCACACAAGGGTATGACCAGCCCAGAATGGGTGCCTCATTAAAACCTAGTCAGACAACAAAAACCCAATGGGAAAAAATGATCCTGATCGTAGGGAAAGAGAGTACATTAAGGTCAAGCAAATATACTTCAGGATACTTTCCCTAAGTTTAACAAAATTCCGAATGAGAAACTAACAATGTTGCAAATCAGACAATTTATGCATACCAATTCCTTGAACAAGCTTTTGAAAAGTAGACTTCGGCAATGACTTGGTGAAGAGGTCGGCAAGGTTGTCTTGGGAATGGATTTGCTTGACTTCAATCTTCTGATGCTCTTGCTGCTGATGTGAAAAGAAGAATTTCGGCACAATATGCTTGGTGTTGTCTCCTTTGATATATCCTTTCTTGATCTGGTCAATATATGTGGCATTATCTTCAAAGATCGTTGTTGGGACATCAACGACGGAAGAAAGTCCGCAGTTGCTTCGAATAAGCTTAACAACAGCTCTCAGCCAAAAACACTCACGAGTAGCTTCGTGGAGGGCGAGAATCTCAGCATGGTTCGAAGATGTGGCAACTAAGGTCTGTTTGGTTGACCTCCAAGATATTGCGGTGTCTCCAACGGTAAAGACATAACCTGTTTGAGAACGTGCCTTGTGCGGGTCAGATAAGTAACCTGCGTCAGTATAACCAACAAGACAAGCGTCATTCTGAAGACCAAGGGGGTGTGATCTATTCTGAGATGCATAGGGATAGAATAAACCCAAATCCATAGTACCCTTAAGGTAACGAAGGATGTCTTTAACACCATTCCAGTGTCTGCATGTGGGCGCATTGCTATATTGTGCAAGAAGATTAACAGAGAAGGAGGTGTCCAGTCTAGTGCACTGAGCTAAGTACAATAAAACGCCAATTGCACTCAGATATGAAACTTCAGGCTCTAAAACCTCTTCCTCATCGTCTTTAGGACGGAAAGGGTCTCGTTTTCCATCTAGCGTTCGGACGACCATAGGAGTACTCGAAGGTTTTGCTTTATCCTCATTAAAACGACGCAACACCTTCTAGGTGTAGTTCGATTGGTGGACCAGAATACCATCCGAACAATGCTCAAGCTCCAAGCCAAGGCAATATCGAGTTTTCCCGAGATCTTTCATCTCAAATTTTGACTTCAGGCGCGATGCAGTTTTCTCAAGCTCTTTGGATGTCCCAATGAGATTCATGTCATCGACATAAACTGCAACTATCGCAAATCCGGAATGTGACTTCTTAATAAACACGCATGGGCATAATTCATTATTCACATATCTCTGACTAGTCAAATACTCACTCAGACGGTTATACCACATTCGTCCGGATTGCTTTAATCCGTAGAGTGAACGCCTCAATCTAATTGAGAGGGTGTTTCATGGTCTAGAACTATTTGATCCAGTCAATGTAAGTCATTCGGGAACTTTCATGTATATTTCCTTATCAAGATTACCATAGAGATACGCAGTTACCATGTCCATAAGCTGCATATTCAGTTTTTCGGAAACTACCAAACTGATAAGGTAGTGGAACATTATAACGTCCATTACGGGAGAATAAGTCTCCTCGTAATCAATCCCAAGGCGTTGAAAGAAACCTTGCGCCACAAGGCTTTCTTTGTATCGCACTATTTCATTCTTCTTATTACGCTTCCTTATGAAAACCCACTTGTGGCCAACGGCCTTCACATGTGGAGGTGTAGGAACTACATGCCCAAACACTTTACGTTTCGCAAGAGAATCAAGTTCGAAATGGATTGCTTATTTCTAGTTTGACCAATCTATTCTACGTCGACATTCATCAACGAAACGTGGTTCAATATCATCGCTCAGCATGATATCGGTTCAGTAGCTACTGCATATGCAAATGCATCGTCGACTATCATCTCATTCCTATTCCAAAGTACATCCAAGCTAGCATAATAGACCGAAATCTCATGATTCTCAAGAGGCAGATTGGTCTCTTTAAGGACACTACCGTAATTTAGAATAACCTCATGAGTTGGAAAGGATGAGTTGGCGATGGTAGGATTCGAACTAGGCTCACTAGTTAGTGTCGTGGGTTTCCTCTTCCAGGGTTTTGAATCCTTTGAACCAACAGGTCTGTCACGCTTCAGGGTAGGAGCAAGTGATTGGCTAGCCGCCAGGGTACCGGGCCGCACAACAGGTGCGGCCACACGTCTTTCAGGGGCGATGGTTCAACGTACGTTTGGTACATCTATCTTTGCAGGCACATTTGCAGCTGGTATATGTGATATCGTCACTTTCGCTAGATCAGTAAAAGCATCCGGCATGCTTTGAGAAACGCTCTGTAAATCTAAAATACGTTGCACCTCAGTTTCAGACTGAGCAGTGCGGGGATCTAAATGAGATATAGTAGGGTTATACCACGACAATTCGCGGCGTTCTTAAGAAACAACTATGTTCTTATCTCCCCCTAACGTAGGGAAGACTGTCTCATTAAAGTGACAATCCACAAAGCGAGCGGTAAAGAGATCGCCTGTCAAAGGTTCTAAGTAACGAATGATCGAAGGAGAATCATACCCGACATAGATTCCCAATCTTCGCTGAGGACCCATTTTGGTACGTAAGGGCGACGCAATTGACACATAGACCGCATAACCAAAAATGCGCAAATGCGAGATGTCGGGCTCGTATCCAGTTACCAATTGTAGCACAAAATAAGGTTGGGTTAGGACTGGTCTCAGGCGGACCAACATTGCTGCGTGAAGTATTGCATGGCCCCAAGCAGATATCAGAAGTTTGGTTCGCATTACCAAAGTCAGAGTGATTACTTGAAGACGCTTAATGAACGTTTCTGCTAGGCCGTTTTGGGTGTGAACATGGGGTACAGGATGTTCAACATCAATCCCAATAGACATGCAATAGTCATCGAAAGTTTTCGATGTAAATTCTCCAGCATTATCCAGTCGAATCAACTTAATTGGATAATTAGGGTGGTGAGCCCTTAGCTTAATAATTTGAGCTAGAAGTTTGGAGAATGCAGCATTGGGAGGATCCGTTTGGATCTTGTGCGTCGATGGGTGAGTGAGTAGCTTACCCAGGGAGCACGCTTGGCATGAAAAAGTGCAAAGAACGAAGTCCTTACTGCGGGTAAGGGGATGCCCGTGTGAAGTACTGAGGATACGGGGCATCATAATTCGTCCAGGGTGTCCTAAATGGTCATGCCAAAGCAAATTTTTCATTGCAAGCCCACTACTACGGTTGGCCACATGGTGGGCCTCAATTGAGCGAATGATTGTAATATACAAGCCATTTGGAAGGCGCTCCATCTTTTTATGAATACGCTTCTGGCCATATTCATAGGAAGTGATGCAAGGGAATTCAACTTCATTTTCTTCAGAAGTTTCAGCGTGGTAATTATTATCTCGAATATCTTTAAAGCTCAACAACGTTCTTCCGGAACGAGGTGAGTAAAGTGCCTCTTTAATGGTTAATTTCATACCATTGGACAACATTAGGTGGGCAGTGCCATACCTCTCAATTAGGTTGGATGAGCCTGAAAGGGTTGTCAGAGGTGATATTTTAGGTATGAAGTTAGTAAAATAGATGCGTTCACGCAAAATGGTGTGCGTGGTTGCACTATCTGCCAAACAACTAACTTCCTCACAAGACATACCTAGAAATAAATTAATTGAATTGGTCACTTGTATAAGGGAATAAAAAGATCATTCATTCAATTAATTATTCGAGAAATAATTTCCATAGAATAATATCCAAAACTTAAAACAAATACCAAACAATCATCTAAACAAAAAGGAAAAATTGTTCAAAACTTAAACCAAGAGATAGGGGGTTCGGCCACTTAGTGGTTTTTGGCCACTAGTAGTGATTTTCGGCCAACATATAGGCCCATGTCTAAAAATCTAATTTTCCATCGGAGTAGATGCTTCTTGAAAATCAGAAATCTCCGGTGTAGTATCTTCGGGATTCTCCACATGAGCAAGATTAGTCTCTATGGCTTTACGACTTGAATGGTACTCAGCAACAACGTTAGCTGAAGCTCGGCAAGTGCGGGACCAATGGTCTTGAGAACCACATTGGTAACACAGGCTCACCGCTTTGCTCTTAGTCTCGAAGTTTAAGACTTTGAGAGCTAAATTAGTGCGCTTCGGGGCGTTATTTCCTCCCTTGGATGGGCCTACACTCTGTCGACCTTGGGCTTGTGGCTTAGGGTTGGAACCCTTGCCTTTCCCACCACGCTTCTAGCGTCGGTTTTGGCCTCAATTCGTGCTAGAGTGTGCTTCAGGCACAGCGGTCGAGCCATTAGGTCTAGCTTGATGATTTTTCATCAACAGCTAGTTTTGCTTTTCAGCAAGTAGTAAGACAGAGATCAAATCCGAGAATTTGGTGAATTTTTGTGCCTTATATTGTTGCTGCAGGACAATATTGGTGGCATGGAAAGTTGAATAGGTCTTCTCCAAGAGATCCTGTTCAGTCAAGTCTTCTTTGCAAAACTTGAGAAGTGATCGGATTCGACAAATTTCAAAGTTGTACTCATTCACAAACTTAAAGTGTTAGAAGCGTAAATGCTGCCAGTCGTGTCTTGCTTCAAGCAAGAAAATATCTCTTTGATGGTCAAAACGCTCTTCCAAAGCAAGCCATAAAGCTCTTGGATCCTCTTCAGCGAGGTACTCGGTCTGTAGTGCGTCGTGCATATGTCTTCGGATGAAGATCATGGCGGTTGCTTTGTCAGCTTCGCCAACCGGGTTATCCATCTCTGCTTCAATAGTAGCCCTAGGACTCTTCGCAGTAAGGTGAAGCTTCACATCTTGTACCCACTTGAGGTAGTTCCTTCCAGAGACCTCTAGAGTGGTAAAGTCGAGTTTGTTCAAGTTCGACTTGTCGCTATAACGAGGGGAACAAGATTGTGGTCAGCACTATGAAAAACTGTTCATAGACTTGGAGTAGAACATTCAGGTTCTATTAGATATGTTTTGGTTTAAATTTTCATGAAAACTACGAGTTTCATGGGTATTTAATTTTTAAGGAAACTTCAGGTTTAATGGAACTTATTCGAAACTTCGGGTTCGAATTTATGAACTACAAGTTCATGGATACCTGCAAGCAAACCCAATATATATAGAGCAAAAAATAAAAATTAACATATTTATCATGAACAAGTAGATGAAAGTAGGTCTATGGGGCCTGAGGGGTGTGAAAATTACGGCCTAAATATTTGGGTGGGCCGAGGTTGGAGCTACAGGCCCAACCAATAACTAGATGGACTGCAGGCCAGCAAAGGAATGTGGGCTGCAGGCCCTAAGCCCAACAGGGGCTGAAGTGGTAGTGGGCTGCAAGCCCAAGCCCAGCATGGGCTGGTAAGGAAGGAATGGGCTAGCCCAACAGGGGGGCCAAGTTTTGAAGCCGGCCAAGAAGAGAGAGAGGCCTAAGTGGGCCGCAAGTTGGGTCGGCTACAGGCCGGCTAGGCTCGGCTCTAGGCAGCTCGGCTTGGCTTCAGGGCGGCTTGGCTCGGCTTAGGGGTTTTTTTTTTTTTTTTTTCAAAAAAACGAAAAACAAATTCAGAAAAACAAATTTTGTTTAAAAAAGAAAACGATTTTTGTGTTTTTTTGCATAAAAGCGAAAAAAAATCAGAAAAAAAACCCTAATTTTTCCTTCGTTCACACAATCATCAATTCACTTAATATATGACAGATATATTACATTAAATGCGAACACAATATTTGCAAAAGATTAATAATTCGTTAAATGCAGAAAATTGGGTTCATGCATCATGGTGAAGGTTCATGCAATCAGGTCTGAAAAAATATCGACAATCGAGACCGTGTTTTAGAAGCATCTGGATTGCTGATGATGATGGTTGAACAATTTGTTTGCAGAGGAAAAGTCCTTCAGATTCCGTAGCGTAGCGTCAGGAGCGTGCTGATAACGTGTTGTGGCCTATTTTATTGGGGGGGGGGGTGCGTCAAAGAGAAAATAGAGAGAAAGAGAGAAGGGCTTGAGGAATTGTGGTAGTATATTCCTCATGCCAAATGCCTTTATTTATAGTGAAACAAGTACAATTGTAATAGGAATGTAATATTTAGGATATTCAGAATATCCCAATCCATATCTACCTAGGATTTACACAATCACATTTAACACATGTTAATATTATCCACAACACATTCTAATTAAGTAAACACTAACTCACTAAGCATGCCACTAATCTCTAAACTACGCATGCCATAATATCGATCCTCCGTTCAATTTTTGGTGTGGACCAACTGATTTGTACCTCATAGATCAAAATTTCAACTCTCTAGTCGTTGTCTGAGCAGGAAACCTAAAGCTCTCTATTATCACCAACACCAAAAACTATAATATTCCCTAATTTTTTTTATGAACCCACCTAAATTATGATAACCTCCTAACTTATGCTACAAATTAAATACGAATTAGTGTGAAAAATACGCTGGATTTTGTGCTTGTGCCAGCAAATAGGATAACATTACCCGTTTATGTCAACTTAAAGAGTACATTTTAAATCCAACAGAAAAAAAAAGGAATAGATTTTAATTATGCATAATAATTCCATAAATTATTCTTAATGACTGAAAGCCTTTTTGGAACTAATTCTTAGTAAAAATGCAAATAAATACTGAAAAAACACTTAAAGTGGTTTTGGAACCCAAAAACAATTTCACCAAAAATGTTTTTAGTCATTTTAAAAGCACCTCCAAACAAGCCTATAATCCAACATCTACCCTAATTTAATTATTTTTTTGGACTACCGTAACAATTAGATAATTAACAACGAGGACTTGACTTTCACGAATCATTATTGAAAGCGTAGGATCATTAGGTCATCAGAAACCCCACTTGTACCATACTCGCTCAACCAGGTTGGCCAAGTTTATGTATATTAATTAATCATGTTCATGCCTTCAAATTAGCGGAAAGTAACGTGAGAATATATTTAGTCGTGGTTTTAAAGTAGACTAATTATTTTCTTAATTTCTTTTAAGTAGCTCGAAGGGTTCGCCATTGATTTTCTTGCGATTCTTTTGAGCATATTTATATGAACCAAAGAGCCATCGTTATATCTTGTTAATCAATATTTAATAATGTAACAGAATATTTAGGCACCACAGAACAAAAGTTTTGGTTCTTCTAAACTTGGAAGACGTACACAACAGAAAGATATGAGAATATAATTGCAGAAAACCAACTAGATATCCGTGCATGAAGCCATGAACATGTCTTCTGCATATTTATTAATTTAATAGGGCTTTCTTTGGCTCGTGGATTATCATTTTTATATATTTTATGTTATTTTGTAAATTGTAGGGCTTCTCTTCTCAGAGAAGAGAAATCTCTTAGAAAAAAAATGGCGTATGCCGCTGAGTGCGGCTAGTAATAGGATTAACATGTGTAAACAATAATTAATTCAAAATAAATATGTTTATATGTTATTTTTTTGAAAAAAAAATTATTATAAAACTGTACTGGACGTGGCAATAAAAAGACAGGCACATGCAGGCGGCTGAATTTGTACAAGAATTATTGTAGTTGATGGTAACACATATATGTATATATTTATTCTGAGTCGTGAAATCGAACTATGCATGTCTCTGACTTGATGATGGAAAACAGTTTAAAGTAGTTCAGAAATTGCTGCCAATAATTTGAGTAAAACTCATCACGTATATGTACAGGATTATTGCATCATTGCATGTTACTGTTTGCATAGACATGCATGTAGATGTAGGTAATTCAGTGGAATTAATTTATAAAAAGATAAAGATGTGGGAGCATGCACTAGAGTCTACTAGAAGTGGGAGATCAAAAGAAAGAATACATTTTGCTTTAGAACTTTATAATTAGATTAATAGCTCTATTTATATCCTATAGTATAATATGTAGGTATAGATTATACCAAAGACGAAAGAATGACTGACACGAAATATGACGTTAAGATAACGGTCCAAATTAATCATGCAATGCAATATGAGAAATTCAAAATGTGTGATATGTGTTATTAGTTTGGAACGTCACGATAACATATTAGAAGCGTAGGTAAGTTTTTTTTCAAAGATTGATTGAGAATATATACTTGGCTCTGCAATTAATGTAGCTAAGCAATATAATTAATTATAACAAATGAGTAAATAAGAGGCTATATATTATAAAGTGAAGAAAAGGTGAAGCAGAAGAAAGAGTCCTCAAAATAAGGCAAGGTGCTGGGAAAGGTTGATACATGGAAGAGACAAAGGGTGGGCTTTAAAACCACGCTTGCTTTGCTATCAAGAGCCACTTGCCAACCCTCCTCCCTATATCCCTATCCCTCCCCTCCTCTCTCTCTCTCTCTCTCTCTCTAACAACCTGTTGTTATATTGCTCACTCCAAATTCCAATCAACAGGTCCACCTTTACGACTAAACAAAACAAAAACTCAGTTTCTATGTAGCTTTTTAGTTCTTTCCCTTGTATATTCGACGTGGTCGTTTTTTCTCTACAACTTCATATGGTTATATATATGCACATTATACAAAGAAAAGATTCTAACATATTCTTTTTCATTCCGTGTTAATTTTTGTATCGAATGAAGCAAAGGAGCATTTAGAGATAAAAATAAATAAGAGCGTGCCATTTTCCAACTAACTAAAAGGACAGAGTCTACCAATTGTCAAGGTTATGGAAGATGATGTCCAAAGTAATGTCCTAACTAACTTAAAAAGATCGATAAACATAAATGAAGGAACATAAAGTAGAACTACATGTACATGGTTTTGTTTAGATAGGACAAACGCCCCTGATATTACATGTTTTCATGCTTCTTCGTATCATCAAATGCAATAATATTGTGTTATTACAGACGAGACGACGGTAATATTAAAAGTATTTTATATTAAATATGAAAGTCTTAGATCAAACGGTTATAAGATCCGGTAATATTAAAAGTATTTTATATTAAATATGAAAGTCTTAGATCAAACGGTTATAAGATCCCAAGGGTTAGCTAACTTCGAGCAAAAATGATGCTTTTTCATGAATTTGCACAAATTTTCTTCTCATATCATGCACCTATTCCTTCAATTATTCTTAATTTTTCCATTTTCACCTCATTAATAAGAAATGAAATGGTCCTACCAAATAGACGTATGGGTCCAACCCATGGAAGATGATGGACCAACTCTATAGACAGGTAGTCCCTGGGGTTATTGTTTGTCTCTCTCCCTCCAATTAAGTGCGAGACAGATCGATCATACATGATTAATAAATTTTCACCTATTAATTCAGTCTTTAATTTCATACATGATAAAGTACACAGTACCATGCAAAAGATCTACTAAAATGACGCGATCATGTGCTTCCAATCCATACTTAATTTGAGTGCTTCTCAAGTTCTAGCGTTTAACAAATTGGTTAGAGTAGTGTGCTTGCTCCTCTGCACTTAAGTTTGAATTTATTTCTCTCTTGTACTTTTAAATGAATTTACTGTAGAATATCGTTTTTTAAGGAAAAAAAAAAAACCTTCTGAGTGCAACCTCTACATTTCGATGTCTATATATTTACCATCTCCTCGCCTCTTCTCTCTCTCACATTTCTTAAGGCCAGCTAAGCTTGAAAACCCTTGCTAACTAGAAACAATTTTTCGTACAATTAAACTCCATGGGCACAGAACGTGATATTGATGATTACTTAACCCTAGTTTCAATCACCAAAACCGTGTCTGTACTCCCAAAAGTTTTGCACCCACCAAAACTTCTCGCTCTCTCAAACTTGGACAGGCAGAGTCCAATCCATATGTACTTGGTTTTCTTTTACAATTCTAACTCTGTTGCTCATAAAAAAAACAACAATCTGTTGCTTGATGGTGCTGATGATTCAGTTTTCGGAAGCTTGAAGTGTGGATTGGAAGAGACGTTATCGGTGTGGTACCCAGCTGCGGGGAGGTTGAGCTGTGATCACGGAAACAAGCTCAACTTGTGGTGCAACAACAAAGGTGCTGTTCTAGTTGAGGCGGAGACTCCGGTTGAGATCTCGGAGCTTGGAGACCTCTCTCAGTGCAATGAATTTTTTGACAAATTGGTTCACAAGCCTGTGTTTGATGGAGACTTCTCTGATATGCCTTTGGTTGTTGCTCAGGTAATTATATACTGATCATCAAATTTATAGTATTTCAATATATTGGCTAACTAAAAGATACAAATCATGTGCATCTAATTTGTTTAAGGACACCAATTCCATCTGCCTTTTTATCTTTAATTCTGATATATATTCGATTGTTTTTGGATAAAATTATATAATCTTCATTAGGGTTTGTTGGAGTTACATATATATAATTTTTTCATATGTAAACTTTCCTATCAGAAATTCCTATGCGCTTGATTTAAAACTGAACTAATTTTTTTGGGAGTTGGTATTGACACTTCAAAATCTTACACTCCTCATGTGTAAAATATAGAGATGACATTTTTGGAGTGCCAACAACTAATTTGAACTCAAGACCTCCTCCAGAGAATTGAACTAATTATGTTAGTTTGAAATTTTTGTAATGGTCTGCTCTGTAGGTGACCAAGTTTGGTTGTGGAGGCCACTCAATAGGTATTGGTATCAGCCACTCGTTGTTCGACGGACCGGCAGCATATGAATTTATGAGAACATGGGCTTCCAATTCTACCATAACTATGAAACAACACAAAGTTTCGGAGATTAATCCTAAGTTACCAGTGCACGACAGAGGGACACTATTGATGGACACGTTTGATGAAGCTTCAAAAGGGATTAGTACAGAGTTGTTGCGAAACGGAAACGACGTCGGTTCTGCCGTAGTGACAAGGGCTGCAGCCGTGGATCATTTATATCAATTGATCATGCAAGCAGCAGCATCCAATGGCCGCATGAATTTCTCCCAAAATGGGTCTAATATTTTGGATCAAATTATTGATAGTAATTATGTTCATAAGACCTTTCATTTGAGTGGTGCACTGATTGAGAGTTTGAAGAGACAAGTTTTTGCTGATGAAAGGAGTAGTTTTTCATGTTCATCCTTTGAAGTTGTGGCTGCTCACCTCTGGAAGGTAAAGTTCTCAATTAATTGGCACTCTTGGAGAAAATAGTCAAATCAAACAAAAAGAAAACACTAGTGTCTTAAATTTTCCTAAATTAGCTAATTTTTACTTTCATAATTTGTTTGTGTAATTCTAATAGTAATCAGATGTATACGCAGTTCTCAAATCAGATATGAGTTTTCATAAAATTTTGGTATGGGTTAAACTTTTTTTAATGAATAAATGGCAATAACAACATTTTTTTAGAGTATTAAAGTAGTTTGGTATGGGTTAATCTTTTTTTAATGAGTAAATGGCGATAACAACCATTTTTAGAATATTAAAGTATGTGATAAACACTTGAACTTGGATGTATACGCATATAACTAATATATAGAGATGTTTTGTATAATTTACTTTAAAACAAACCAGAAACAGAATTGTTCAAGTTTCTATGAAGATTGGAAGCTATTGAATTGACTAGGGTCCACTTGTGTAGACCAACGTGGAACTTTTTCTCTTAAAAATAGTAGAATAAGATGATGCAGGTGGGATCAGTTAGTGTATATTGTGTATGTTTTCTCACATTCAAGTTGGAATAACTCGTGTAAGATAGATGTGGGTGAGACGAGTTAATTACTTGTCTTCACACATTCAAGTTCGAATGATTCGTGTAAATTAAAATGGTTTAAAAATCACTTTGTTAAGTAAATATTAAAACTGAACCGACGAATTATAGTGTTGTGGGTGATTGATGTCATGAATGCAGGCAAAGACCAAAGCTTCTGGAGTGAGGAAGGAAGCAATGGTGTGCCTGCAATTTGCCGTCGACGCAAGGAACAAGGTGGACCCCGCACTTCCCCAAGGCTTCAGCGGCAATGCATTCGTGCTGGCCTCCGTTGCCCTAACGGCGGCACAGGTGGAGGAAGCCACCCACAAAGCCATCGTCGAGAAGATAAGAGAAGCCAAGAACTCTGTCACCAACTCCTACGTGAAGGCATACATGGAGGCAGTTGGTGGGCCACAGACTACTCTGCCACCTCTGGAGGAGCTCACTTTGGTGTCTGACTGGACCAGAATGCCCTTCCACAAAATAGGGTTTTTGCATGAATCAGCAGCATATGCGTCTCCGTTGGTCTCTTCGATCCCGCAGGTTGCGTACTTCATGCAAAACCCTAGTGATTGTAAGGGCATTGACATGAGAGTTGGATTGCTTCCGCAATGCGTCAGCGCCTTCTCTCGCTGTTTCACCGCTAACGAGCAATGAAGACGGATAAATCCGCCACCTCTGTGGCTAAGCTCGGATAGCGAAGGAAGTGATGTTAAGATTAGATAAGGTCAAGAGTTCGAGTTCGATTGGTCCAATCAAATGTACCAAACACAAGACAACTTGCTGAAACTATTGTATTTGTTTTGCGTTTACTTTCTCTTTTTGTTGGTAGTGGGGTGTGAGCTTTAGTCTGAAGGTGGCCTGTGGAAAGATTAATTGTTAGATGATTATATATATGATTATGATTTGCCATGAGTTGTTCAAAGATAGTTGTTTATTCCACGATTTTTGAAATGGTCGTTTGGTGAGGCACATTACAGTATTAACTAAGAAAATATAATTATGGTGAGATGTACTTTTCTTTGGTTACATTGAACAGATTTACTCTAATTATGGTGTTTTGGTCAAATAATACAATGTTATGCAAAAAAAATACTTACATATAACATTATATTATTAAATCAAAACACTACAATAACAATAAGCTCGTTTCATATAAATTGTTCTGACTATGAGCTCCAATAAAATTATGAGTCTCTCATTATCTCTAATCTTTCTTCATATAAAAATAAATAAAATCGTAAAAAATCACAATATTATTCTTTCTATTTTTTATGAACAACTAGCATATCAGACCATGCAGACGAATCTTATTTATTTTTAACGTGATTCATGATGCTGTGTGATCCTCTATTTTCTTTTATATTTGTAATAATGCTCAATAAAAATAAAGAAAATAAAACTGCTGCGTGTGGATTAGAAAGTATGCTAATTATGCAGAATTAATTAAAACAAAGGGAAGCCAAAGCATATGTAGTCAAAGAGACATGATTAACTACTCCATAATACATTGTCGGGGCCTGGACGACAAGGCCTCTTCATCATACAGATTTAAACAAAGCCCTTATTACTCAGCAACTAACTAGAGAGATTGGAGCCTAATTCTTGCTACTCAAATACAAAACTTGAGATTAATGTAGATACGAAGACAAATACGAAGAACTGCGATCTACATGGGATTTGAACCTTCCTTCCGTTGATTTCGCCTTATCTCCTTTCCTGCATTACCAAGTTCATGTTACTGAGTTTTCAAACAAGTAAAAGGAAAATATCACAATCGTAACGTAACAAATTCTTCAGTTCAATGTAGCGAATACACAATGATTTCTAAGTTTTCGGTAATCAGTGAACTAGTATTTGTTCATACGCTAGGATGTTAATCGCAAGTAGACGAGCAAGAAGCCTTCCTAATAGCTGTACATATATGTGGCAGGTAAACAAAGAGCATAATTTCATTCGGTTATCAAAACATTGTATAGGTAATGTTGGTGAATCTGGCAGTAACAGAGGCCGGTAAAAAAGCTCCTTACCTGTTTCATCATTGAGTTCACTAACTCATCCAACGAACCAGCATTGTGGGGGACATAGCCGCCCTGTGGCTTCCGTTGGTCCATACGGTACCCCTGCTGCTTCAACTTCAATTGTGCATCCATAGTTGATACCTCAACATCAACAAAATTTGGTTGTCCAATTGAATTGAAGTTGCTGTTTCTTTGGAAGGCTGCGCTTCTAGCGTCCAAATTCTGGTCAAAAGGAGCTACATTATCATTGACAGGCATCAAATTGTTCATTGAGCTACACATGACATCTGAGCGGAACGGGGAATCCTGCTTCGGCTCATCCCACCCAAGAAAAAGGTCATTATTAATTGTTGGCCCAGAATTATTGCTCATTGTAGATGCCGGGATCTGCAATCCTATTCTTGAATCCTGCGATTGACAGGGGATTGAATTTAGAGAAGAAACATCAATCTGAGAGCTCCCAATTTGTGAGGACATTACAGGCATGTCGTCCCTCAGGTTACTTACAAGAAGAGCAGGTTGTTTAAAAGAGTCGCGTGCTGAGAAAGAATTTGACCGGAATGCAGATGACTGAGCAGCGGTTGGCCAGTTGTCATTCAGCCGTCCGTGATCCAGAAATGAGGGTGACAGTTCCGGTTTTAAGGAAGGCATTGATACAGAAGACTGCATTACATGATTTCTTCCAACTTCAGAATCTCGAGCATGTCTTAACAATGTGTTGTCTGTAAGACTGAAAGGATCATTTGACCTATTCGTCACTTTTGCATCAGTAAAACCACTGGAATTGGGATAAATTGGTGCGCCATAGGTAGAACCCCTACTATGCTGTTGATCAAGTTCCAAGTGTGCCGGAAGCATATTTCCATTACGGTTTCCAGGAAACATGACTGGCTGATCATTAATGGAGTTGCTTGGATTCTGTGCATGACCCAATTGAAACATTCCGGATGAAGGAAGGCAATGCAGACCCACACCAGCAGGAGTGTTCAATCTACCAATCATCCCATTAGGCGGGAAGGATCTGTATCCATTGTTATGAAACTGCGCAGGTCCAGTCAATGAATGGTAATTTCCAACTCCATTCATAGAAGCAGTTCGCAAATATGAAGAATCCGAAGTGCCTAAGGCTGCCACCATATTAGCTTGTTGGTTTGCCACACAGCTGATTCTTTTCAGGTAGAGCCTATATTTCTGCAACGAAAAAATAATAATAAGCTTCGTAGAATAGAAGATAAAGATTGTAGGGAACTAAGGATATATCAGAATTTATACCTGGAGATGACTTGCAACATTTTCTCTTGTAAGCTTTTCAACATTCATCAAATCTAGAATCTTTTTTGGTACAGCCTCTGCATACAAAAGAAAATTTAAACGAAACAATTAGTATTTAACGGTTTCATGTGAGAAACAAGCATTACGAAAAAGAAAAAAATATGACAGATTCCAGATACATGAATCAAGTATTCACTACTAGGAGTTTCAAAGCTAGGCTATAATTGCTGAATTCCACATATTAAGGTTTGAAAAGTACGAGGTTAGTTTAAAATAGCTTTGAACAAGGATGAAGAACATACTGTCAATGCCCAACTGATTAACAGCGGCCACAAACTTGCGATGCAGCTCCACAGACCAAACAACACGAGGTTTTTTCTGGGTTGAAGGATCGTCATTTTCATACTCATCCTCATCATGATCCTCATCCTCGCCATCGTTCTGATCCTTACGTTTCTTATTGAGCTTTGCATTCTGATCTGAATTTCCTGTGCCTACTGACCCTAGTCCTCCTTCACCACTTCCAGCATGCGACTTGTCTTGATTGCCAGAGTTCTGGTCCTTTGAATCAACCTTCTTTCTCCTTATCACGTGTTGCCAGATGTTCTTCAGCTGCTCAATTCGAACGGGTTTTAGGAGGTAATCGCAAGCTCCGTGGGTGATTCCCTTCATCACAAGCTTGTGATCCCCATTTACAGACAACACTAAGAACATGTTTAAATTCATAATTAGTAATGAATCCTAACTTAAAAAACAAAAGCTGCAGATTTAAGTATTTCAAATTTTCGGAGTCTAAACGAAACGGATATAAGAGATTTGCGCAGTGCAAGTGGCTTTACTTATAACAGGGAGATCCATCTCAAGCCCGACAAGCTCAAGCAGCTTGAATCCATCCATGTCTGGCATATGCACATCACTGATAACCAGGTCAAACTTGTCCTTGTTTTCTCTCAACAACTTCAATGCAGTGATTGCCTGACTCGTCGTCGTAACTGCAAAATCCATCAAATGATACTATAAACACACCAATTTTCTACAGGAAAAAAATCAAACCTTCAGATGCAAAAGTAGACCAACCAAAATATACCAATCTATCATAATCCAATCAAACCTAACAAAAACTGTGACTCTATCTATAGACAATGAAACAGAGAATTCAAATTCAACCTAATTGATTTGAGAATTCATTTGCTCTACAATATCTAAGCGATAATCTTATTTCTAACTTCAAGCAACAAAACATGATTTTTTTCTCCTAATTTTAGAAAAAAAAAATCAACCTTTTAGATACAAATGATTATTACAAGAAATCACAGAATTAGTGAGAAAAATATAAAATTGACTGACAAAATCTATTCAGCAGATATATATCTAAGAACCCAATTGAAAATTACTAACAGAAATCACAAAATCTAAATAGAAACACCATTTTATCCCCAAAAAAAATAGCTTGATATCAAAGCAAAAATAAATCAGAAAATTTATGACAGAAAACTCAATTGACAAACCATGATATTGGCATCGACGGAGTAGAGCCTCTAAGAGCTTGAGGCAAATGGGATCATCGTCCACGGCAAGCACACGCATCCCAATGGGAAACTGATCTCTGGGTTCATCGAGTACCCGCTCAACGGTCATTTTTTCAAGCAGAGAACTTCACAAAAACTCCAAGCAACAAAAATGGAGGACAGAGAAAAAGTTTGAATCTTGAAGCTTTTTACTACTGGTTTTGACAAACCCAGCAAAACCCAGAATTAAAAAACACAAAGACGCAGAGAAAATGATTTGATGAGATGGGTAATTAAAGAAAGAGAGAGAGGGGGATTAAGGAGTGTGATTAGTGGTAAACATGGAATATTAATAATGAATGTCTCTCTTTCTCTCTCTTGGTGTTTGTGTAAGTCTAGAGAGAGAGAGAGAGGGAGTAAGAGAGAGAGAGAAACGGAATCTGAAGTTATATGTATGGACTGAGAAATTAGAGTCGTCCTCCCTCTAGGCTTTCCTGAAATGGACCCTGTTTTTCCTGGTTTTTGGGTTCAGTAGAATCTCAGTATTTGTTATCAGAATTAATTTTGATTTGAGTTTTTTTCCCTTCTTTTGATATTATTGTGTTTTGACTTTTTGTGGAAGAAATTAGAAATTTTGTCAATAAAAAAATAAAAAGAAATTAGAATTTTTCCAAAAATGGAACATACGAATTGGCATTTAAACACATAAAAACGCAAATTTCTTCACGTATGGGAAAAAAAGAGAATTTTACCAAGTAGGGTTGGTTCTTTTATTTGCAACCGAAAGATTTAACTGCAGATTCTGAAATGATTTAATCGCTTCACGTATGGGTAAAATCTTTTTAAAATTTTATTCTTAAAAAAAATATGTTGTTTAAATTTTTTCCTAGTTGGTTGAGTTGGTAAAGATTGTTCTCTTCGCTAGACGAAGGTCTAGGTTTGAGTTCCGCTGCCAGCAATTCCTCTTGATGGACGATCAGTAAAAACTAAAAATGAGACTAAGACTCTCTCTGTAAGTCCTCAAAGAAGATGGAATGGAGTAACCTCTCATTCCCCTAATTTTTTTTTAACCAAAAAAAAAAAATTTCCTAGTTAGGTTATTTTAATATGTTTTATTGGTTTTCGTCAAAAAATTTACATGGAGATGGTGTCGCACATCATTTGGCTAAATATACCTTGACTATTATGATAATATTCATAATACTCTTTTAGTTTTTTAGACCACGGTTGTAATTGAGGCTATCAGCCATGTATTATTTGTTTTATCATGTTTCAAGGGTCAAATTTTAATAGTACGTACTATTTAATGATACGTACTGTTGAATGGTTTAAGATTCATTTGTGACCCATTGCAAATTAATCTAGAACCATTAAGTAGCCGAACTATTGAATGGTACGTACCACCCAAAAATTTTCCATACTTCAATTCACAAATTAAACTTTCTTTGTACTGTCAAGGTTATTCAAAAAGATGAAGAAGAAAAAACACATTATTTTGACTATTTCCGTGTTTTTAGACATGTATTGCATGGAACATTTTGAGATCCAAATACAGTGGTCTAGATTGGGATTTACGAACCCGAGTTAATTTTATCCACCGCATTCTTAGCACATAGATCATATGATACTGTTTACCGTCAAGATTCTATATTTGGTTACAATATCTTCTTGTCAAATAATTCTATATCTAGTCTCATATTAAGGAGAAGAAAAATGGATAAACGTTAATTTGGTTATGAATATTAAACACGTGGTATTACTAATCCACTCATATAATAACACGTGTATTTATAGTATCACGTTCATAAAATATAACACTACGTGAAATTGAATTAGTAAAATTATGTGACGTCAACATAACACCTACAAATATTCAAAAACGCATATTGAGTAATTTTTCTTAATAAGTCAACTTTCTCTGGTGTTATATATTGGTTATTACTTATTTTCAAAACAAATTTAAATTATTTTCCTTCTCTTTTTTGTTCTTATATGATTTTCACCAGTAGTTTATGAAACGTGATGAATAAATACTACTAGCCCAAATGGTTTCTTTCCCCAACGATATGGGTGAGTATATTATTATTAGCAAATGTAGCCCTAATACTAATATATGTAGACTTCAATACTTCTTGGATGAATAGAAATACTTTGTTTTTTATTAATATAGGTCTATTTTAAATTAAATTACGAATAAAAGATTCGAACTTAAATATAGAGAGAGTTTCAGACTACTCTAACTAATTTGGCTAATTTGAAATTTGCAATAGACTTCAATTAATACTTTAAGAATGCGAATTGGGAACATATGAAGGAGCTACCGTGGCCACTTTTAATCGATACAGTAAAAGAACAGTTTTCGTCTTCCTCTTCTTCTTGTGAAGTACAAAAAAAAAAAAAGACATAGTACCAGCAAATCGACACCTAAGTGATAGAGACAAATTCAAAAACTTGTGAAAGGTGGGGTGGAGTTGGAGAAAGAGACACATAGAGCATGATGATTGTTAATGGAAGCTGAGCCAATCCTAATACATGCAAGAAAAAGTTGGCAAATCACCTTAAAGTTGAATGGAATGCGCACTACATATACACAATCAATTGTTTGTGTGTGTGAGTCATCTACTCATGCATTTTAGTGGACAAAAACGTAGCATGTTGAATCTGGAAAGTTATATCTTAGACAATGTGAAAAGAAAATAACATGGCTGCTGACAATTCAGCAGGAGTTTTTGCTGAATACTCAATTTCGTGTGGATACGTGTTCAAGTTTTGATTAAAAAAATCAAAATGCAAATACGTATTCACACAGGAGTAGATATAAGCAAGAGTGGCTGCTGAATTGTCAGCAGCCAAGCCTTGTTCATGTGAAAATTTACCGTTTCTCTATTAAGGGGTTTCTATCTCAAACAAGGCTTTAATCCAACTTTTATTAGTGCACGCTCTCCAGAGTACCAAAAGACAGTACATGTAGCTAAGGTTAATTAATATATTAAACGATTATATTAGATTGCATTTGATGCATGATAATATTAATCAAACTGCATAATTGACACAGGCATACATATATATAATAGTTTTTACCTAAGAACAAAATCAAAATTATTAGTGATGAATGAGAGCGACCAATAATCATAATTTAACGAAGAATTTAGTAACTACCATTGGTGGGTACTGTATATTATTGGAATGGATTGTTGTAAACAATGTATAATATTTGCTTCGATTGTAAAGTTGTGAAGTTACATGATTATTAAACTAGTGCAAGATTAATCTTAACATCAAAGATTAATATTAAGTTACGTATTCCTACCGCATCTTGGAGGATCATGCAAGCATTATCTGGCTCAAAACAAGACACCAATGAGCTTATTTATAATATTATGATTATCAAAAGCACCACCATTGACTAAGCCAACAACATTAATCTAATGGGGCATGATAAGAAAAGCTTACCCCTCTCTCTTGTTCTCTACAAATATAATATAGTTTGCTTGCTTAATGATAATGCATGCATTATTTAGAAGATTCATGTTGGTGCAAAATCTTGAGATTCCTTGCTTTTTGAGTCACATGACTTTCCGATTGGCATGATTGTATATTTTAAGATGATAGGCTAGCTAGGGTGGTAGGGTTTTTAGGGGGGAAGGACATTGTGCAAGTTGGCCTAAGCATAAGGCTCATGAATGGTGAAGCTTAGCTAATCTTGTCTCCCATTAGGTATATATGCTCACAATTTAAAAAACATGTTGAGTGACTTTCCTACAGTCTTCCTTTATCAGAATCTATTAGCTAATCAAACTCTTGTTCTACTTCACCAACACATATGGCTGACTGACTTGGTTGGCTATTATGTGTTGTGTTCTTCAAAATTTAGTGTGAATAGAGGTTGCCAGGCATGTCGTTAACTCGAATGTTGCTATTCTGTCGTGCCTTATACGTGTGATTTGTAAGTGATTCTATGTATTTGAGTTTTATTGTACAAGCTTATACATAATGACTGACTGTAATTGTTACCTTGAAATCAATATAGAAACTTTATGAAAGAGTAATAATCCTGATTGACAAGCTGACGAAAGAACGAATATTCAATAAAGAAATATTTCTCATTATTCGGTTTTCAGTGTTTCCTTTATAAAAACAAAGAAAATATGAAATGATTAGCTTGCATTACTAATAACATTTCTCCTCTAAATAGTATATGTGCCACACAAACCCATGGAATGTATCAAACACATGCGGCAAAGAAAAGGTCTACAAAATCTCTCCGGGTTTAATGGGAAAATACTGAGTGCTGGTTTGGGACTGCTTAACTTTTTTAATAAGCAGGGTGAAAAAAAGTTGGGCTCCAGTTTGTGTTCTGACGTTCGTATTTGGCACCAGCTTCAAGGGGCTGAAACCGGGAGGAGTGGGTGGGACCAAATTACAGAGGAGGGGCTGGGTGCGGATGCTTTGTGTGTGTGGTTGGACGACCAGGTGGTCCGCTGTGCCAGACTCAATAATTTCTCTTTCTGTTGCTGATATCCAAAATTTGTGGAGTTCATTGAATAAATCCTTCTCCTCCTGATCACATTTTGCCAGATGTTCTTCAGCTTCTTAATGTGGACGAGTTTCACCATATAATCACAGCTCCATGGGTTATTGACTTCCTCACATCCTGATCAGGCATCTGCAGACGACTCTGGACATGTAACAACAGTTAGTGCGCACACACATATGTTCAAATTTTGTAATTAATAACGAGAGGTGTTATTGATACTTCAAGATAATCATCATGCTCTTGTTCATGTTGTTGAACCCTAATAAGCTAAGAAAAAGAGCTTCAAATTAAAGTGTATTGTTAAATTTGGATAAATAAATATATATCACATTGTTGCCTTCAATTACTAAAAAATGGGAATGGAAATTTTGAATTGTGAAATATACACATATGCATACATATATATATATATATATATATATATATATATATTTAAATCGTGAGGCTTACTTATAACAGGGAGATCAAGATCCAGCTCAAGCCTGACAATCTGGAGCAACATGAATCCATCCATGTCTGGCATGTGGACTTCAGTGATGACCAGGTCGAACTTATCTTCCCCTAACAAGTTCACTGCCGTTGTTGCCTGAGTGGTAGTCGTAACTGCAATCATCCGTTGATTAGTATTATTAATGCTATATATATGTATAAACACAGCAATTTAATTTCTAGAGGGAAAGAATCAAAAGGCAAATAGTAAACATCATCCAATCAAGATATTCCAAAAGTGTGAAAGTACGCGTAACAAATAAATAGATAATTCAATTTAAACCTAATTGATAACCCATGCTGAACATTATATCTCCTCTAAGTAACTGTAGGATCTAAGAGTCAATTTTATTTCAAGCCTTTTGGAGGAAAATATCCAAATTCTGAAGGGAGAATAAACATATTAGTTTAGATATATACAATATATAGCTTATTACTTGAATTGACTAACAAAATCTTTACAAAAATCTAGTATCTAAGAACGCATGAGAAGACGCATTTTGGTCATTAGGGTTTGTACTAGAAAATTTTAGTTAACGATTTTGGCACTCACAAACCAAGTGTAGACAGACAAAAGATAAGTGTTAAAATCATCAACCAAAAATAATTAGGTATAGGTCTAGCATGACATTGTTTTAAACAAAAGTAAACGATCCTGCACGCCATTACAAAGATCAGAAATCATGTTTCTTGCCGGGGACCCAAGAAACCCTAACAACACCACCATTGTAACACAGTTACACCCATTGAAGGGCAAGAAACTCACCACCATTGTAACACCGTTACACCCATTGAAGGGCCAGAAACTTGTTGATATATATTAACAAAGGCTCCTCGACTTGCTTGAATTGAACCCATTTTTTCCTGGTTTAATTTGGTTTCGGATCAAAAATTCCAATGTGATATACAACTTTCCTTTTCTATTTCCTTTTGACAAATTTCCCAAGTTGGTTCTCTTCATATATTTTCAACACTTTTTCTCGGGGAAAAAAATACACTTTCATTAGATTTTCTTTTGGTTACATTTTTCTCATTAAATTTTGTCCCAAATAGGATTTATCAGGAATCACCCTTGTATTTTTTTTGTATATCAATTTAAATCCATTGATCATCCTCCCACGTCAGCGGACTTACCCATAATCAGCTATTGAGTCACCTGATATTCTTGTTCTCGATTTTCAACTCTTTTTATGCATATTTTCATTGCTATTTATGTTTTATGACGTTATGTTTTTTAATTTTGAATTTTTCAGTTGTTCTTGTTGGTTTACGGGATTCGTCGCATGTTTTATTTCTTTCACTTGATATTGATTATTGAATATCAACACTTTGATTATGATACTCAATAGTTTACCTCTTGGCCATGAGATCGCAATCCATGTATATTAAAAAGAAAATATGTGTACTTTACAATAAATAAATTACAACGTAATTATACAAATAAATGTATTTAGCTATTTGTGGAGTTGACACTTAATCGACAACATATTCTCGTCACGTGATGAGAGAGATACTAATAGGAGGATATAGCATGAAGCCTCGGGAGTTGGCGCATTCATATTCCCTTGAAATCAATCCTCAGTATTTCCAAGCATAAGAAGCTGCCAAACAAGAAACGCAACATTAAACTTTAAATAAAATTAAAATAGTAGTGAATTCAAATTGGATTTGGGTTTGGAGACTTACCTTGTTTTGATATGGCCCATTCATTGTCCTGGCCGAGAGCCCAAAAGAAGTATCCGCCTAAGCCCAACGACTTAGCAAACCGGACCTTCAAGTTCGCGGACCGGACACCATCGTACCCGATCCAAGAGCTACCCGAATAAGAATAATAAGACGCTGACTCGCTATCAAACACTACAGTTGCTTTAGTTCTGTTGTTAAAATGAACTATTTGGTGATAAACCAAAACACCATCCCCCGGCCCAACACCAAGAGCCGGTGCACCGATCCCGTTCACTTTCGGGTCCTTGAGCATCCAAGTCCTCCCGTACAAAGGCAGCCCCATCACGAGCTTTTTGGGCGGGACACCGGCTTCGATCCACGACCCGATTCCATAACGAGTACTAATATTACTCTTGGAATCGTGCAACGCAGCATTCATCCCGGTGAAATTTTCCCATGACCCATGATAATCAAAGCACATTGGGCTGGCCCAATCCAAATATTTACGTATTGCCCCGGCCGGATAAGATCTTGGACCGCCATAAACGGTAAATTTCGAAGCATAATATACTGCGGAGGTTAAAAGTAAACGGGGTTTACCGCTAACTCTAGCCTCATTATCTAGAGCCTTCCTCCATTCCTTGTACAACAAGCCAAGATTTGACATTTCCGCAGCATCTTGTGGAAATTCCCAGTCCAAGTCAACGCCTTGGAACCCATATTTCCTGGCCACCTGAATTGTGGAATTGATGAAAACTTCTCGGGTCGCCTGGGTGGAAGCCATGAGTGCAAACACGGTTGCATTGTTACCACCGCCTCCTATGGACAGGAGTGTTGTGACAGGCGGGTTTTTGATCCGGAGCGCTTTGATGAATTCGGGTATTCTCGCTTGGTCGAATTCGGTGACGTTGAGTTTGTAAGTGGTGGGTTCGGGTTCGAGGAAAGCATAGTAGATGTGGGTGAAGTATTGGGTGTCTATAGAGGATGGTGAGAACGAATTAAAGGATGGGAAATAGGCTGCTCTGATTCCTTTACCAGATGGATAAAAATGATCCGAATTCGAACCCGAACCCGAACCCAAAGAAAGCATTGTGTGGAAGATTACAAGGATTAAAAAAGGCATCAACTTTGGGGTACCCATTGCTCTATTTCTGAGGTGCAAAATCCGGAAATGGCCGGCTTAATTGGGGTTATTAGGTTTTGATTAGGGTTTTTTTTTATAGAGGAGGGAGGAAGTCAGAAGTGAAAAGGCTATGGAAATATTATCGACCAAGTTGTCATCATTTGGTTTTGTGTTTTGGAAGGTTCCTGCTGGATATATGTCAAACTAAATTCGCAGCTAGGGTTTGAACTTTGAAGGAGGAGGAAAATATCAAACATATACAGCCAAATTTACAGAAATCGTGGCAAGAAAAGGATGTATCTATTTGGAAAGGAATTGTAAATTAAGAAGAAGTTTCTGCAGACAAATTGCTCGTGTCTCTATCTGTCATGAGAGGAGAAAGTCTTGTATACGGGCTGCCGTAAGCCTTCTCACAAAGGGGTGAGACTTACGTGTATATATATAAGGCTCGCGGGAGTCCACTGCACCCCTTTGTGAGAAGGCTGCCGCACTACACTTCTTGTGGGAGGGTTGCCGTATACTGAACCATGAGAGAAATGAAAATAAATAGAAAAGTTGGACTTGGCTTTCAATCCAATTCAGAATATTCTTCGAAGGGTCATGTTCTATGTTCTTAATCATGGGGTAGCCACTAATTTTTCTCATCATTTAAAGCATATATACACTCATGATATTACATGCACCGATGAATTTGTTGAAGTCCTCGTAAGACCACATATGGAATTGATCAAGTCAAGTTGCATATTTTGTATAATTGTACATCCATTGTAGATATATTTAGTGGTGATTGGTGAAGAAAGCAACCCCCACGAAGACTTTGGATGCACATAATTACTTTTTAATGCTTTTAATCTGGGTTGTTTATTTTAATTAGGGTTCAATGGATTTTGGTCCAATCGCTCGCTAAGTTGAATGCTTCACCTTCAAAGTTGGTAAACCTCACTTATATATATATTGGATGTTTACACAACACAATTACTGGGTGTGAAAGTCAAAACCAGAGAAGCAATCCTTTTGTTCTTTGTACAAGCCGGGTATGGATTTTAGGCCGACCCGAAAGAGTTAATGGTCTATATCTCAGGATTAAATTGGGCTCAAATTAAGGCTAGGCCTAGTGGCTGTAGTACTACTATATAGCCCACTTGGGGTTTGAGAGGCTTCATGTTAAATCATGGTTTTGATTGTTTGAGAGTAGGGCTTACAATTTCGAACGTGACACTTTACACGACTTGAACTCCCACAAATATAAAATCAGACGCCTTCATAATTAACATGATTAAAACTTGACTAACACTGTTCATTTCATATTATATTGATAAAATTATTTGTTTGTGGATCAACTCATGGGTTGACACTAACACACGATACAAATAAAAATTGATAAACTGGATCAATACAACTCATTGCCACGCCTAATTTTGAGTTTGTCTTTTGGTACTTTTTTTTTCCCCAAACGTAGTACTAGAATAAAAGACTTTTTGAGAAATTCTCGTGTTGCACCCCCTTCTTTTGAATCTCATGTGTCTTTTGTTTTCCTCTTGTTTCTTTAGTTGGCAATATTATTTTGAGCACATGATTGAAGGCGGAGAAAACTTACATCTAACGAGTTAACATGATCTTCCTATTTACAACACTATCATGTGACTTGCTTGTATCGTAGATAGAGAGTCACATCACCACAATATATGTAAGTTTTTCTCCGATCAAGTTGCCCCCTTTTGAAATAGAGTTCAAATGTTTGAGAACATTTTGGGTGGAGGAGGTGATGGATTTATGGAACTTTCATGGGTTTCTTCTTTTGGAGTTGTTCATATGTCGAACTAGTTTGGAAACTGGACAGACAGGGAGATCTCAAAAGGAGATTTGGTCCCATATTTGATTTGACTATGAATGTTTAAACCTAGAATCATATGAGTTGATTAAGCCAATGAGAAGGTAAAATTCCAAACTCCACTCAAGTCAGTGTGAGTCACTCAATTTTATTCTCACCAAACTTTTATGTGGGGTTATGATTGGGTGAAAGAAGAGAAAGTTGCCTAAAATGACTTTATGCCCGTGCAATAATTCTTTAAAATAATAAATAAATCCAAATTTGAGAGAAATTTTTGTAGTTATTAAAAACACAAATCACACAGTGTACTATTTTATTTGTTGTAATAAAGGTGAACGACAATGTTAAATAAGTTTCATTTTTAAAGTGCATACATGAGTTATAATTTAAGTAAACTCGCAGCACGCACCATGTGACCGTGTTTTAAGTGTACAGAGAAGTTGCTCGAAAGATTATACTTATCTTTAGGGGTTAACTTTGCAGATTTAATCGTGATTAAATAATGCAGCATGAAACAGCACTATCATAGCACATTAGCATGAGGAACTCCACATCAGCTTCCGTCCTTTTTTATTTGTCGGCCATTTGTCGCCATTCTACCATTGACAAATCATCTTTTAATTTTTATTTCTTTTGGAAAGAAATAGAAAATAAGAATATTGGCTAGCTTTTGTGCCAGTGAACCAAATTAGCTTTTACCTGCCAGATTAATTTATGTTTAAGTGGATGCATTGCGTGCTAATAATCTATTACTGTGGTAACATGGACTCTAGAGTTTAAGGTAGCATTTTTTTTCACCCTATGGTTTAGACAGTTGACAACAGCTAAGCTTAAAACGATTAAAATTAAACCAAAACAAAAAACATGCACTTAATTCGCAATGATAGTTAATTGTTCAATTGACGTGACTATTAGGTTATAAAAAGGACAATTATAAACCAGTAATTATTGAAATGCATGCCCTTTTAAATTTGTTAATAATATACTTCACCTAACATATATTCAATCTATATGAAACAGGAGAAAAACTTGTTTAGAGTTTAAGAACCACCATGTCATAGTTCCTATATGCATAGAGTATATTTCGTAAAATCAATAGGTTTATGTATATTTTGTTCTCACTCGACTCCACGTGATCTCATTCAGTGTAAGAAATGTCCTAATCAGACAACTCTAATAAATATACACTCATGCGTAGATAAATTTCTCTCGTCCTCCGCATTTCAAAAAGAAGATGATAGGGAAGTACCATCATTGATCCCAACTCAAAGTAAATCATTTCATTCTCAAATAGGAAAAATAAGTCAATGAAATTACAAGTAGATGTCAATAATGTTCTGTCCACAACACACATGAGAATGAGATGATTATGGAACATCCAAGGAAAGTGAGGTCCCCCACAGAATGTGGTAAGGGACACACTCCCATGTACTGAGATGTAGTCCATGCCCTAGCTAGGGTGACATTGCCTGGAACATCAATCACTTCAATTCAGTCACTTATCTTGAAAAATAAAAGAATCAAAACTCATAAAAAAAAACTTGTAACTCAAGTAATTAAGAGCATCTATTTACACTTAAAACAAGAAAATGAAGAAAAATCCAATCCTCAATCCGATTTCATGAAAAATAAATAAATAAAGAAAAACGATACTTTCATGTCAAAATTACAAGACCTTTTATTTTTTGTCGATTTATCAAAATGTATAAATAAAATATATGTGCTAATGGATAGAAGAACGGTGTAAAAGTTCCATTGATCCAATCAAAGTGTGTGACAAATGACATTAAGTAAACCTACCAAAATAAAGTTATAAACTTTAAAGATCTTAAGATTTTTTTTAAAAGCTACTAACAACAGTGGATTCTTCCGTTATCCATATATACCACAAAAAACATTTACTTTCCCCCCATCCAATAAACACACTTTTTATCCTCTTGTGTTTTTGCTTACAACATTCTATCAACTCAAATTTTCATAATCCCACTTGAAAAAAAATCAGAAAAAAATCCTCCAAGATTTCTGCAATGAAACCAGCTAGGAATTATGAAACAAATATCTTCTCAGTTGCAGAAGCTCCTCCATGTCCAAACACTCCACTTCAAGACCCAACAGAAACCAAACAGAAACAACTAAGAGTTGAAGAAGATGAAGAGGAGACGAAAGATCAAGAAAAAGAGAAGAAACCCAGCATCCGAATCGATCTGGAGGCTTCAAAGAGCGATTCGAATTGCAGGTTTAAATTCGATAATCCGGAGCTCAATCTACTTGAATGCCTCGAAACGGGGTCATCAGAAGGCACCACCAGCGCACTTGTTTCTGATGCAGCAGAGCCTAGGGTCTTCTCATGCAACTATTGCCAAAGAAAATTCTACAGCTCACAGGCGCTCGGAGGACACCAGAATGCCCACAAACGAGAGAGAACCCTAGCAAAGAGAGGGCAGAGGCTGTTGGGGTCCCACATAATGGCCTCATCTGCAGGTTTTGGGTACCCTTATTACTCAAGTTTGGCTTCTCTGCCTCTCCATGGTGGTGCTTTTAGGGCACTGGACATTCAGGCTCACTCCATGATTCACAAGCCTAGTTCCATGATGTCTTCGTCCGCGATTCGGTTCGGTGGTTCGTATGGACATCGGAGTTTTAGGTCAAGGCCGCTTTTTGATCAGCAACCGGCGGTCGGAAAGCTTGCGGTTGCAGCAGCTAGAGGTAGTGGTGGTGCTGGGAGGTTTGACATGGCAAAGAGCAACATGGTTTCACAAGGCAGTGAAGAAACTGGAAAATGTTGGTTGGGAAACGACAGTCGTTTCAAGAGTAGTTGTGATCAGGAGGAAATGAAGAATATTGACTTGTCGCTCAAGCTCTAACTAGTTAGTAGTACCGAGACAGCAGAATTCTTCTTCATTTCATTTGTATCATATATGATCCTCTGTTTTTTTTTCAAAAAATTTTTATGTAAGTATTGAGATGTGGTTTAGAATTTCGTTTCACATTTCGAATATGGGTTGTGTAAATTTGATTTTTGGGAATAGCAAGTGCATTTGATCTTTTGGTTTGCTTTTAATTTGTCCCTAACCCATTAGAATTTTTTATTTTTTCAACTTTTGTAATCAACATTTTGGTTAAAACAACAAGCACTTTTGTTTTTCTTTTGGTAGTTATTTTCATATTACTGTCCTTCGGGATTACTCTTCCTGTTTTTGTCCTTTAATTCTCTTTTTATTTACTGAATCTGCAGATTAGAAAAAACAAGTTAAAATATAGGACGAAAGAGGAGTGCAAAAATCATTTCCGTTCTTTCTCTTCAACTATAGGATTTTCCTTTTGGTGGAAAAAAAACTGTAAGTGAAGCCATGGGATAACATATATTCAGAAGTTTTTGCTAATATTAGTCCAACAAGATTTCAACATACAGCTATGCTTGCAAGCAAAAGAACACGTGAGGCTTGTGAACTTTGTTCCAAATAATTTAGGATTAATGTGTCTACTTCGATCCAAACAAAACAAACAATCAAATACAATGGGACATATTGATTAGATAATCTTGTAACATGTAATATACATTTTTTTCTATGTTTCTCTTTTCATATGGCATGATTAATCAGACGAGAAAGTGAGTGTACACAACATATTATATGTAAGTTAACTTAGTCTCGTAAATGTTGAATATGGTTTAAAATTTGAAACAATAAAAAAAAAAATCATAAACGCATAATTTGTTAATATCTTTTTTGAAAACTAAACTAAAAACAAAAAAAAATGAAAGCTACTTTTGTGAGTTCACGAAAATAAAAACTAAAAATTGACATCTACTTTTGTGAATTTTCAAATTTTGTCTTCAGTTTGATTTTCAACCCTAAACTAGAACTTAAAAACTAAAATCGAAAACTAAAATCTAAAATGGTTCTTAAACGAACCCTTAGACAAAGCTCCACTCGCAAAAGAGATTAAGATTAGGTGGAATACATGGAAAGTTGTCAACTTGACATTACAAGAAACCCGAAAAAACCGAGTCATACTTATGAATATTAGATTGACGATGTTATTTTTGTCCTTCTATGAAAATATAAAATGACTTTGCTTTTTCTTTTAATTTTATATTTATTCAGCTAATATCTTTGTCCTCTTTTGAGGAACGTGTACTGAGTCACTTTCCTTAAGTGATCTGAAAAATCTGGGAAAGATTTAGTTATAAACTTATATGATTAATTTAAGTATCGTATTTTACATAACTTGCCAAGTTCCCATCACAAACTCAACTTCTTTTAAATAAAAATAAAAAAAAACTTAATTGAGGTTGGCGTAAGTAACTAAACCTGCCGCCCCAGTTAAAGATTTTTTTCGTATAGTTTTGCCCCATAACATGTCATATTCATAGATCTTCACATGCACATGCACATTTCTCAATCTATTTGATTATTCATGCAGAAATTAATTAATATCTTTGTTCGAGTTATTTTTTAAATTAATCTTACATTACGGAGAGAGGGAATCAAACAAAAAATGATCTTTAAACGCCTTCAAACAATCAATGATTTAAAAACGCCTTCAAACAATCATGTTTTACACAAAAGGCGATAGATAACTAAACTTCAATGGTACGTATTATTTAATGGTACGTACTGTTAAATAGTTTAAAATTCATTTAGGACCCAACGCAAATTAATCTAAGACTATTCAATGGACGGACCATTGAATGGTATGTACCACCAAGATTTTTTCAATAACTAATTGAAAAACATTTATAAAAATGGGTTCTTCCCGAATAAGCTCATCCAAACTCCACTTCATAGTCAAAATCCCATAAAGTGCACCATTTTAAAGAGAAAAACTCTAGACTCAAATGTTACTGCACTCAGACTCTTACACTATAAGACAGATTTTTCAGTACACCAAGTGTCATAATACAATTGGTTGGATACTTGAAAAAAAAAAATTTCAATCACTTGTATTATGACACTTGGTGTACCCGGCCGTATTCATGGTACATTGAAAAATTTATTCACGGTACACTGAAAAATTTCTCACACTATAATTACAGTTTGATTGTTTAAGTGTTTCTCACTGATTTTATCAGTCGTCAAGTAAAATTGAAGTGTTGGTTTCTTCACCAAACTCCACGAACTGGTGACATTTCGAAACCCTAATCCTTACTCAATTATTTCATCTTCAAAACAAAAGAAGGACGCATGGCCGATAGCGTCCGGCTGTGTCAAACTTCATCTGCAGCTTGGCTAATGGGAAATCCAGAAAACAAGCACCCGAATACTCCATATCTGCCTACCAACCACAGATGCATCTCAAATGCCAATTTCCCATCACTTTGCTAGCAGTAAAATTCCATACAATCAAAAGCACCATAACACAGACGCATAGTTGTTGACTCAAGTAAATATCATAGCATTCAGGAGCTACATACTTTTTAAACTTTAATGGGTGCTTTCATATAAAGTATACACCTGACTACCTTGGGCAGAACCTGCTATCTTATCAATGGAAGATTTCTTGAAGTCAGAACAAAAGAATTTATCAGATATTTACCGCTCTATTTTTCCACGAACGACATAACTTTACCCAGCCATTTGATCAGTTCTACTCTATCCTTGTTCATCATGTATTGATGCAAGAAAACAGAGAGCTCATCTTTCACTCCCCTTGCTTCTAAATACTCACTCAGCCTCTTTTGAAGCCTTCCATTCAAACTCCTGCCCATAAAAACAAGCAAACAAAATCACCACCAAACCCAAGACTGCAAACCGAAAATAATAGGCTATATCGTAAACAAGGACCAATGAGCTGGAAAAGAAATAGTAATTAGGGTTTGGATTCGAACTCCATAGATAGTATAGGCAAATAGATGACTTACTCACACAACCAATATTCTTGTGATACATACTCGATTGCAAAAATGAGATGGCTTTACAACCCAAAAAACAGAAAATACAATGTGGGAGGCATGAAATTGTACCTGAAATAAGGTCCCATATAAGGCTTAGCCGGCATTCGATCACGCTCAAGAACATAAACTCTCTGAACCTCCAACCGATTCGGCCAGGCCGAGCACAGAAACTCCAAATCCTTGGAACCATCCCCCTTTTTAATATCAACAAGCATACTAAGGTGAAGACGCACGTCTTCTCCAGAGCTGTCATCTCCAGTCTTGGGAGCAGTTTCATACCCATCAAACATAGTGACTTCAATTTTAATATCTTCAGTCTCTCCAAATCTCCTTCTCATTGTAATCCACTGCTCACCCGGTCGATCTTGGACGATAAACGATTCGAATTTCGTAGCGGGCTGTTATGATTGTAACTATTGTTAAAATTCCCATCACAAAATATGAATGTGGATTAGAAATTCAGAATCAACACTTTCAAGAAGAAACACTTTTAATTATATAAGAAATACGTTGAAAATTTTATTAAAAACCCAAGCACTTCCTGAAGAAGCATTTGGAGGTGCTTCCTGAATAGCAAGTAGCACTTGGAAGTGCATCATCAGAAAAGTGCTTCTATAGAAACCACTTATGCCAAACACCGTCAGAAGCGCTTTTGGTTAAAGCACTTGTAGCCAGGGGTCCTAACAGGCCCTAAATTTCAAATAATCTCTACACTTCAATGGGAATTCAGAAATCAGATAAACCCACTTAATCAAGTTTATAAAGATGGTTTCTTTCGGAGTTTCTGTCAGTGCAATTTTCTCGGAAATCAAACAGAAGCTAAGAATAATAGAGAAGGATGACCAACCTGCTGAGGAGGAGCATACTCGGATTGGTACTCCACTTCGTTTCTGATGATTCGGAGGATGTTAGCTTCCATAGGCGACTGGGAAAGTGCTTCAGAAGCGTAGTGTCTGCTGTGGAAGAGAGAGGCCGAGATTGCCTTCCGCAGCGAAGGATTTGGGTGGCGCTGAACGCCATTGACTAGGGTTTTGGATGCGCAAGAAGAAAAAAATGGAAGTGCGCTTCGAGCAGTTCGAATCAGTCGAGCCATTGGAGGTTCGGAATCGGATTTTTGAATTTAGGGTTTAAGGATTTTGGGGGTTTTAGGTGGAACAGAAATTGGGAAGAAGAAAAAGATGGATTTCTGAATTGGGCTTTGACCGTTCAATTGTATATTTAATGGGCCTAAAAGTAGGCCCATTCAAATTAGGAAGAGGAAGTTATAGCCCCAGAAAAATTTATGAGTAGGCCTGGATACAATACCCACAAAGATTACATTTTGGGGCCTTCAAATATTGGCTATTTCAAAAGTAAAATTCAGGTTTTCGAGATAGGCTAGGAGATTCAAACTTTGATGAAAAGAAGACGGAAATACTCGTCTGACCAACTACTATAATCTACATATATAAGATTACTTCAATGTTATAAAGGAGAAATATCACTAGACGAATAGCTCGTTGGTTAGTATGGACTGCTTCAAAGTTGAAATATCACTAGACGAATAGCTGGTCTGACCAACTACTATAATCTACATATATAAGATTGCTTCAAGTAACGAATAGCTCGTTACTTGTCCCTCTTGTAGGTGTCTTGTTTGTAAATCTCATCTTATGCTCAAATTCATGCCACAACTTGGTTTGTAAACCACCCAACATGCCCGCTACTTAAAAGCTTGAAAAAGAGTGAAAGCAATGGCAACACAATTTCATAGTGATAATGTTAGAGAGACCAAATTTTTTAAATCAAATTTGTAAGCCAAATAATATGGCAGTTGACAATTAATCTTTCTTTTTTTAAAGTTATTAACACATGAAGTCTTATTTTACTCGTTTTGTTTATAAGTTTGATTTAAAAAATTTGGTTTCTTTAACATTACCCATTGCATAGCCCCACTATTCGAGAAATAAAAGCTCTAGAGTGAATCTCATAGATAGATGTGGGCTGAAAAATTTTAGAGAATGTGAGTCACTCAAAACACAAAATATACATACATTAATGTACAGTACTTCTTATGTACAACAAGTATATACATGCATTTGCATCTACAGTGGTCATCAGGATAAAGTTGTAGATGCCAAGAGATACATCCCTTGCCTACAGCAAAATCTCAACTCATATTCATATGATATTTTGGCCTGAAATTTTGTAAGTGGAGAACAATTTACACTATACAGATACATTGTTATCGTAGTATTTTATGCTAATAATATAACGATATGTGTACGTTTTTCTTCACATAACATCCGTACGCACTATAAAAGTTGTTCTCTCATAAGTGGGTCCTGAAAACCCTACATGGCCCATGGGTTGGTGTAATAATTTATCTATGGGCATCCCTTGAATTATAAGACATGAAAATGCTGAAACAGTACTCCCACGCTCCAACATGCATAATGAAAAACTGGGTTACTTGATGATTGATGGTATTGGTAGGGTTTCAAATTTCCAATCAAAGATTATAGATATTTCTATTAATTATTAATTATGTAGAAAGATTTAGTTGTCGCATAGCAGATCATCAGCTTTTCTGGACACATGGGTACATGCACTTAAGATAAGTACGCATGCTAACGTACGCATGCATATGATTATGGTCGTTTCTAACTTGTTTCGGATTTGACCGCGTCGCAAAATACAATGCTCAATATTGACAATGTCGTATATTTAACATCAATTGTTTTTTTAATCCACTCATGAACACAAGGTTCCGAACTCGAATTTTCCTTTCTTCTGTATCAATTGTATGACGAAAGGATTAGCATTGTACTTGCACAAGGATCACATGCATAAATCGAGAAATGGTCCAATTTTTTTCGTAAGTTTGACTCCTATTGTGGTCGATCTAAAACTTTAGTTGTTTACTTTTAAGAGTTGGTCTAATAAAAAGTGAGTAAAGGTTTGGAATCTCAATCCGAGTTTGAACTTATGCGAATGTATTCCTTTGAGTTCATAACTTTTTTCTTTTTCTGTTTTTTGCCGAAGCCTGAGGTATTTCACACCCGAATGTAGCACTAATCTCTAGTGGGGCCGAGAAAGACCAAAGACATTTTAGCCCATCCCTGGCCATAATCAAATAACAAACCTGACTTGAAATTCTACCACATTTTCACTGGATCACTTATCATGGTTCACGACTCTGTTTTGGCATACCGTTTGACTTAAAGCCAAAAATATGATACCACATCATGTAGTACCAAAGCTATATAAGGAAGGGAATTATTCTAATACTAATATGATATCATCATATTAAGAATGTGGGTGCGTAATCTCATTAGTAATTTGGTGCATCAATCATCACTTATGTTGAAATGTGGGAATTATATATTACACGTCAACGTGATAACGTTGTACAATTAGTCAATTACTAGAAACTTACAAGCAGCTGTACAATATAAAATAAAATAAAATAAAATAATATTACATTTTATTAAAGACGATGTTATTGTAAGCCAGGTTATGTCGTTTTGTTCTTATCCTAATAAAGGATTTGACAATAAATCCAAACACAACTTATGAAAAAAAAATAAAATAGATTTCAAGTCTTGAATTAGTAGCTCTGGTTTCAGCAAGTTGGTATATTTATATCCGAATTTTGAATAACACCAAAAATTAAGAAGCTATTAAAAGAGTAAATTATGAGTTTCTTGATTGATTTAACAATTAGATTAAGAAATAAGGGTGAAATCAAGACTGTCTCCATTGTACGTGACAGTGGCTCGTGGCATTGGACACATAAGCCCATCATGCTACTCACGGTGGAACCCAAGTTACCTCGTTGATTCTTCCTCCTCCTTCATCTTCTTCTACTTCACTTTACTTTTCACCCCATAAATTATTTATCAAAGTAAAGATAAAACTATAAAAAAATCACAACTCCCCCATTTGTCCATTTAAAAAAAATAGATCAAAATAGTAAACAGTACATTTCAATAGAAAAACTTCAAATTTGTTTGGGATTGTTTCTTTGATGATTCATAGCATTTTTTGACAATTAAAAAAATACTTATAAATATGTTTTGGCAGAAAAACTTAAAAGTATTTATGAGTTATAGAAATACTTTACGCTGAATCATTTAGAAGCACTATCGCTACCACCTTAAATAACACCGCTATCAAACCCAGTGCACCATGGCATGAAAGAAATTTATGAGCACAAAATTATTGTTTCCTATTTGTCGTTAATTTCATATTGAAAAATGCTAGAGAGACTCATATCTTGTAGACCACATTTAAACCATCTCTCTAATAGAGGTGAGACTTACTTTCCCTAGTGATAACGACTTATATAGAACAAGTTCAATATTACTGTGGCATCCTGTTCCAATAAAACAATCGCCTATTTAATTTTTTAACACATAACATTATATTATTAAATTAAAATACTATGTGCCGATAAACACATTTCATATAAGTTCATCTTTTCTCTGGCATCACCCATTCCCCATTTCCTTCCCACTTTAGTGCCAATAAGCAAGGTCAAATATTTAATCCCCTACTCCCAATTCCCAACAAATTAATCCAAAGAATAAAATTGCATAAAGCACACCCAACAAGGCAAACCAAGACTTGACTTATACGTTTGGTTGGAAGAAAGTTAAAGGCACAACCTCTTTCGTTCCCTTCACCAATCACCCCAACTCCACCATTTTATTTTTAAAAAACTCCAAAAAGCATGACTGGATTTTGCAGCGGCTGGAGATTTCCGTTGCAAAAAAAGCACTAAGAAGCCTAATCCCATTTTTCACAGAAGTTTCTTTTCTTTTCTTTTCTTACTTTGTGGCGGTGTCTATTGGTGGCGGCTACTTTTTGGTACGTTTCGGTTTGGAATGGCATTTTTCGTAAATAGTTCGACTTGTAGGGCCTTTTTTTGTGACTAGAAAATTTACTGCCAAAACAAAAAGCTTCCACTTTTTGCTATAAAACCGAACTCACGGCGTAGACACTTTCGGCCGCCGGAGCTACCTAAGATTCGTCTTCCAAGAAAAAGGATTAAATTAAATTATAAAATTCTCTGGGAAAGAAAATTCTCCGAATCTTCTCTTCCCGTTTTGCCCTCCCGAAACCTCTACAATTTCCGAGGCGCCCTCGGTTTTGGCACTTCTCGCTGGCTTTTGGGGCAGCTGGAGCTCTCTGAATTCGAATTGAGTTTTTGTTCGGGAGTTTTTGGATTCTGATTTTTCTGGAGAGAGAGAAAATGCTGTGTAAGATGATATTGGTGCCGAGGAAGAAGAAGATTGGGAAGGTGCCGGTTTATCTGAACGTGTACGATCTTACTCCGATCAATGGTTACGCGTATTGGCTCGGCCTCGGAGTCTACCATTCCGGCGTCCAAGGTATTGAATTTTAATGGGTTTTTGTTGTTTTATTGGGTTATCTTTTGTTTGGTTGCCGAGAAAGTTTAGATCTGGCTGTGTGTTTTGGTTGAATGAAAACTGAAGGGTGTGAAAGTCTGAATTTTTGGATCTGGGTAGCAGAATTTCGATTCAGTTGAACTTGGGTATTATTTTTTAGGAAGAATCATAGAGGTTCCGTGTGTTTGGATTCTGAAAACTTTGCAATTTGGGTGATTAGAATTCAGTTTTCATGTTTTGGGTTTGATAAATTGAGAACCTTTTCTATCGAGTATCGAATGAACTCAATTGCAAGCAATTTTCCCAATTTTTGAATTGATTTTTGTTATGGTGGGCAATCAAAAAGGATATATATATATTTTTCTGTTTGTTTTCATCAATCACGCAGATATGATGTAATCCATTGATTTAGATTTTTATGGTAGACTTGTATGTAGATGATTGCATTTGTTTATTGGCATAAAATGTTTTATTTTAATGCGATGTAGTACATGGCGTTGAATATGCTTTTGGAGCTCATGACCATGCAACGACTGGGATTTTCGAAGTGGAACCGAAACAATGTCCCGGCTTTGTGTTCAGAAAATCGATTCTGATCGGTAGAACGGATTTAGGTCCGAAGGAGGTCCGTGCATTTATGGAGAAACTCGCAGAAGAGTACTCCGGGAACACTTACCATCTGATCACCAAGAACTGCAACCACTTCTGTAATGATGTGTGCTCCAGATTGACGGGGAAGCCTATTCCTCGCTGGGTCAACCGCCTTGCTCGACTTGGTAAGAAATTCATCATCTTTTATCGGTTTTACTTTACGCAGTCCCGCCATTAGTAGTAGCACCGCCACAAAACAAAACCACTATTAGTAGCATACCATGAATGCCAATGCCATAGCACAGCCCGAGCTTTCGTCATTACCCCTGGTTTCACATCATCGCAAGTTCCATATTTAGGTTCAGATCACTGCAAACATAGGATTCAAAACTCAATGCAAATGAATAATTTGGTTAGAGATGATTGTGTGTTGTTAATTATTTGCCCATTGTATATCGTTTTGGGATCTATATGATGTTCGAAGGCTAGGAATGCCAATTCTAGGGAACATTTTCCGAAACTAGAAAAGTATCCACTACCGTTCTTGTTCCTTAATAATTCTTTTTGTGGCATTTTGATGAACTTTAGGTTTCTTCTGCAATTGTGTTCTTCCGGCTGGTCTGAACGAAACAAAGGTTCGGCAGGTAAGATCAGACGGGGTTTATAACGGAGATAAGAAGAAACTGAGAAGCCATTCGGCTAATTATGCATCCTCAAATCCTCGGTCCTCTTCATTAAAATCTTCCACTGCGGAGTCTGCAGGCAGAAGTAGTAGACAAAGACACTGCGTTCCTCCGTCTCAATCTTTGATCCATTCGTCCTCAACCTCGGCGTTGACTCTAAAGCTTTGACACCGTGTTTTTTTTTTAGTTATGAGACTTTATAGGGTTTTAGAATTTCATTTGAACAAAAGAACGAGGAAATTGCAAATTCTAATTCTTTCCCATCATGTAATCTGTTTCCATTGCTATGTAAACAGCCGCTTGAAATTTGTCGGAAGTGTTTCTGTTTTCTGTAAAAAAAATGGTTCATGTTTTCGGATATTGGTGAGAAGTGAGAACTAAGGTTGATGGTTTTCAAATTGAGTCACACGTGCAGACCTACGAATGTTCGCAATCATCCCTAAAGGCACCTCTCACACAAGCACCAGACGACTGTATTGTTCCATCCCATCTAACGCTGGTCCTGCTTGGTCCGAAAGAGGTAGAATTTTTTATCAAATTACTGTGCCAACTAATTTACCAACCTGTACCATACTAAATTTGTATCGAAATTTTGTATAAACTGGTAATGATACGGTATTTGTATCGAACCATATATTTTTGGCATGGTAAATATTATATATTTATAATTTATAAATTCCTAATGATGAATATTGATACCATGACACTTTTAGGACTACAAAATGAGTTAAGGCATAAAATTGAATAAAAAAAAAGTTTTGGGACTTGAATTGGACTATTAAAAAAAATAGATTTTGGCCCAAAAAAATTCTCCATTACTAAAGTGGCAATGCTATTACCTTACCATACTAACAGAATTATTTGGCATATTAATATTAGATAATATACTTCATAATACCAAAAATTTAATATAATAATTAGTACGAAAATTTTAATACGATAACCGTACCAAACCCACTCCTACGGCAGATGCCTTTGACAGGCAGCGCTACGGAAGTTTCCGTGTGAATGTAGGCGTGCTCTGTAGAGAGCAGGTGGTGGGTGGGAGTGGGTTTTCTCATTATGATTAGAGAAAAAGACAGCTTGTTGGAGCTGGTTTTTGAGATGCCTTGATTTGATACTCTGTTTGGGGTCTCACCAATTCTCGGTGAAAAAACTTTCTCATATCGGTGGTTGTTTTTTGAGTTCTTGTTCTGATCTTGGGTTTCAGTTTGGGCTTATCTTGGGCTTAATTTGAACAGTACCATCTAAACCCAAATGCATATTTGGGCTTTCGCTCATGGGTTCTAAACAACAGGCCTAGAAGATTTTATATGGGTTGGTCTCATTAATTAAACTAGTTTTTTAAACTCACCAAAATACCCAAATGATTGCCAAAGTAGATCTCGGTTAAGCCAGTTAGTCAAGACCGTGTCTACCCTTTGTACCTCCGTCCAAATCTTCGCACTTCCATGAGAATTAGAGTAGATTAAAATATCCTTTGAAAAAAAAATGTTGAGTGTACATATTAGTTTACGGATAATACTTGGGTACTCACTAGTGAGTACCCTATATACTCACTTTAATAATTTGGCCCAATGATATTTTAACACATATTTTATTGTTTTAAAAAATAAAACATATGCTATTTAATTTTTCTTGGGCTTTTAAAAATAAGGAACACATGTCATCTTTTGATTGGGCCAAATCAGAAAGTGAGTATATAGGGTACTCACTAGTGAGTACCCAAGTATTATCCTTACTTTACACCTCAATTTTGTATGGGGCCTTTTACAAATAAGTTCCTCAAAACTCCATTTTATATTTTTTTTTAAAACACTTGGGGAATATTTGACATAGGATTGACTTGTCTTGGACTAATTATATAGCGATTGGTTTGGCTTGGGCCGAGTTAGTTCTATTTAGGCTTCTCATTTTAAATGGTCTGATATAAGCCCATATAGGAAAGATATAATATCAGCTTATCCAACGATTATTCGAAGTTGAGATTTGTCAATGAAACACCTCTTCAACCTTTGTTTGAACAGGAAAAAAAACATGAATCCAGCCTATAATTATTCCGTGAGAGGTATAATTCGATTCTTAATTGTGTTTTTCATTACTGTGCATCGAGCAAGTGAAATGAAAAACCCTAAAATTAGCAACCACAAGCACTACTTAAAGGTCAAGTTTTCCGGCTATATGTGATTAAAATTGCTCAAAGTTCATGAACCCGCAAATCCCTAGCTCTAAGAAACTTGCGAACCAGCTTATTTTTTACGATCCAAAAGTCTTTTGTTGCAACCAGCTAGAGCCAGCGGAACCCCAAACCGAGTTAAAAGCACTTGCAAACTTTACTTGCAACTGCAAGTCGCAAGCAAAGCTTTGACTTATACGGATGCAATGTTTTTGGTCCCCTTTTGTTTTTTAACTTGCGATGCGAATAATCATTTGGTAATTCCATTCGGCAAATTCCATTCCCGTCCATACCAAAGACAAGACAAACAATCTGCACGTGAATTGTGAAACCCTACTTCTCTCTCTCCTGCGTCCTTCTCTCTCTGTGAGAGAGATGCCCATCTTTTTACAAGAAGCATCCGGACAACTCCGCACCTTCAATTCAACCCCACCTTTTACGTACCCTTCATGTCATTGTTTGCATCAACACCAGAGATTTTTATAGAATCCATGGTTTACGAGATTTATCGATGTTTGAACAGATAGAATGAGATTGATTCATGCATGCAAATTCAGTCGTTTCATTGCACTGGTGCCAGGTAGGAATCCAGGATTAAAAAATGAGGTGGGTTGAACTTTTAGCTAATTTTTCCTCACCTAAAACTTTTGGCAAAGTCTCGTATATTTTTATGATTTTTTTTTTAATTTTATACAACTGTTAAACCTTGTATTATTCATTTCTACATCTTCAACTACAACACTCATAAAAGAATCATCTATGATATACATCACGTGCATATAAAGTTTGTTTATACAAAACAATGACAAAAGAGAAGTAGGAGGTGAAATGGTAAGAACGATATTTGGTGGGCTGTAGATGTATAGTGAGATAACTAAATGGGCTAACTACCTATATATTTTTCTGCGTATCAAATCTCACGTAGGCTACAGTAGATCCCAGCCAAGACTGAATCCGTGCGTGACTGGTGCTCTTATGCGTTGATACATTGTAGAATATTCATCGACATCGACACAAAGGTACATTGCATTGAAGTGAAGTGATTATGAGAAAGGCAAATGCTAGAATAAGTCGAATGCATGCGAGCTGATCCTAGACATTCATGGTTTATGACTTGTGTCCGCATGCATATACGGGCTGATTCTAACTGTTCTTTCCTTTTGAGTTCTACATGCATGAACAATAGAATCAGCGTAGGCATGCTAGCGACGGATCCTAACACTCCTCTTACTTGCAAATCAAGGTACTGGACCCTAAAAAAACTTGTCAAAGCCGGGAGAAAAATCAAAGAAGGCAATTCATGTATGAATTCATGCATGATACTGACTAAAAGAGAACCTTTTCAGGGAGGTAAATAAGGTGGATTGAGTCTTGTTTTCTATAGTAGGCTGCGGGGGATTTTCACATTAGTCGACTTGTGCACAATCACGTGCGTATTGGGTAACATCACAAGGCACAATTGACAACTTCAGCAGCTGATGCTTCAACACCCAGTACAAAAAGGAAACATAGCGCTGCTTGATTAGGGTAATTTCCGCACTAGGAAGGACATACTGGAGTTACATGACACCAAATTTACTGGACTCTCATGTTTTAGTGAAAAATGTCCTACTCATGATGTAATTAGACAATCCTCTCCAAATTTTCCTCGTAACGAATATAGCTTAGACTTTTAAATGTTACTTACGAAAATAATTTTCGCACATTTATTTTCTTATTTTGCACACATTTATTTATTTATGACGCTTAATTTTATTTACTTAATTAATCAAGGGTTGTGCAATTCACACATCTTTTTTTATTTTTCACACACTCTTTTTAATTTCGACCTTTGAATCGAATAAATTGAAAAATATCTAAAGTCAAAAATTAATAAAAGCAGTGTAAAAAATAAAAATGAGTGTGTAAATAGTACAACTCTTAATCAAAGCCTTCCGGAAAGGCGGGAGAGAGATGAGATATATGTGACTGGCTACAGTGCTCGCAAAACATTGGATGCTCACACCAATCTCCCCCCCCTCCCCCCCCCCCCTCTCTCCTCCCTCCTCCCTCCTCCCTCCTCTCTCCTTTTAACGGTGAGATCGGTGTGAGCATCCAATGCTTGCGAGCACTATAGCCTACTCCGATATAGATATACAAGTAGAAAGGCAGAGAGTCTTACGGTCCAACAGTCAACCTTACAACCAATGCCAATCATGCCATTACCCGCTTCTGAAGAATTGTACGACCTTTTCCTTTCCAACACTCATTTCATTTGACCGGTTCACACCTCTTTGGGTCAGGTCTGGTCGCCCAAATTTGTCCTTTTTCTTTATCATTTTTCCTGACCCCAATCCACCGTCCAAATGTCAGTTTATTTATCGACCCAAGAGACGGTCAGCAAATTTCACGGTTCAGATTGTGTCTAAAGAACCAAGATATTGCTTATTATTTAATTTACACCACCAAGAAAATAATAGAAAAATAAATAAATTGCCCAGCTCACACGCAACTTTTCTAGTGTCGCAAACTTTGGAAAATTTCATATGAACTACTCTACCATGGTCCCAATCAAAATCTCACGGCTCAAACCAGATCACAAGTCAAAATCCCTAAAGGGTCGGTAACATTTTTTGCTTTCTGTTTTTATAAAATATTTTATTTTCATTTTTTTTTAATAAAAAATATATTAAAACACAGTTTCAGAAACTAGAAAATTCAAAAATACTCGGCACTCAAAAGTGAAAATTGAATGCAATAATCCAATAATTCAATCACCAATATCACTTAAAATTACAAAAGTGTCCAACAATAATCCAACATATCGACATACCCAACAATAATCCAGTCACCAATAATTCAATCCAATCAAGCCCAAAATCCTCCACAATATCGAGGTTAGTGACTCAATCACCAATAATTCAAAATTTCCATTTCATCCAGAACGGCTGCGGATCCAGTACGGAGGGAGCGGAGCGAAGACGAAGGGAGGGAGGGAGGGAGCGACGCCATCTTCAAACCCAGGCCATGGATTTCTGACTTCAAACGGGATGCTCCAACTATGAATGGATTTTTGACTTCAAACGGTTGTCTGCAGTCGTGGAATTAGATCCTCGTCGGAGAACCCAGATCCTCGCCGGGGCTGTCTGCAGTCGACTTCGTCGAAGTAGTAGACGGGAAAACAGCGAGAACCAGTCGACTTCTATTTCGGTGTCTTCCGCTTCGGCCAAGAAAACAGCGAGAACGTCTCCGTGTTTTCTCAATTTAACGAATGAAAGCGTGAGAATGAGACTGGGTTGCGTTCTTCGTGTTTTTCAATCTCAGCCTACCAAACGCCTTTTTTGCATTGTCCGTTTTCAAAAAACTTAAAAAAGGCTCCGTTTCCTTAACCGAACGGCCCCTAAGCTTTTTGTTCTTATTTCTGCGCTTTTTTATTTTCTTTGCTCTTTTAGTATATTTTATAATAATCTATACTAATTAAGAAAAAGAAAAGGTAAAGAATTTAAAGCGAGACACAATAAATAAATTAAAAAAGAACGCATAAACCATTAACGCAATTCACCGCTTCGTACAAAATATTGAGTAGGAATTTCCTTCCGACAAAGGAACCTCGAACAAACGCTATTACCTGCTTTCAGACTCTTAACTGCTTGAACTTTTAACATGATGGGAGAGAAAATGTTTATGTTTTTCTTCATCTTTCACAAACTTCATTACACAAACAATACGAAAATTACATCAAATTCCCACTACAAAAATTCAACAAAAAAAACCCAGCTGGGTTCTCTTTGACTTGCCAAGTATAGTAAATAGCTAGCTATATTTGTTAGCTCTAATTATCTATGAATTTCGTATTTATGCTTCAATTAAATCGGAATTTATTCGATTTATGTTCAACAAACAAATGGGTTAGTAAGAGATTACTAGCTAATCAGTAATCACCATTATATAATCCAATCCCACCAAGAATTAACATCTCAAACACACTATAGTACTAGCTTGAAGAAATTGGATTGGAATGGATTGGACTGGACTGGACTTCACCTTTTCCAAGCATAAACAAGCAAGGAAAACCCAGCAGGACCGCCGCTGAGCTCGCTCTCCTCCGTACTCGCCCACTCCATCACCGACGAGCTTCCGCCGGAAGACCCCGCCGACGACATCGAAACCGACGAAGACGACAAGCTCTTCCCCATCTTCCGCCACTCAATCCCGCTCATCCCGAAATTCCACGAATTCAAATGACCCAATTGGAAATTATTCTCTTTATGTTCTTCGTCTTCTTCGAATCTGAACATGAACACCGCATGGCCGTCGTCGCCGCCGCCGTCGCTCTCGAAAAGCCAGTTATAGACGTCCCACGAGATCTGCAGCGGCGTCCCGTCAACCTCGATTCGCTCGTTCCCTCTGAATTTCCACTTCAACCGCTTAATCTGCAGAACAATCTGGCCGTCGACGCTGAAACAGAGCCGGGTCGGGTCGGCACTCGACCCACAATCGATTCGGATCTCCCGCAATTTTCCGCCGAACCGAGCTTTCGTGGTGTAGATTTTCTTGGCGACAACGTGCTCTCGTTTCAAGATTGGGATTTGAGGGGTCTCTGATTTGTTGGCCCGGGTCTTGGCGTAGGCTTCGCGGGTCATATCGCCGACGAGAAGGGTCATCTCGTTGTCGACGACGACGGCGATGTAGAACCCGGATTGGGGTTCGGGTCCGGAGCCAAACCGGGCTTTGGAGAGGTCCCAGAAGAGGAGAATGTTGGGGGAGAGCTTCTTGGAGCCGTGCTTCTTCCAGAAGAGGAAGGGCTTGATGTGGAGGTGGAAGGAAGGGGAGGAGAGCGACGGAGGGAGGGGGGAGTCGAAGGAGTGGCGGAGGAGGTTGAGGTGGAGGGAGCGGCCGAGGAAGGAGCGGGACCAGGTGAGGGAGAAGAGGGCGAGGTCGGTGTGGTAGAGGCAGGTGGTGAGGTTGGGGTGCCCGGAGATGGGAGGCGGAGGAGGCGGCGGAGACGGTGGTGGGAGGCGACGGTTGGTGGAGGTGGAGGGGCGGAAGCAAGAAGGGAATGCGGAGGAGTTGTGGCGGGACATTTGGGTGGTGGGGTTTTGGAGTTTAGTTAGATTGTAGTGTTGGATTGTGTTTTAAGGGAATCTTTGAGGGTTTTGGTGCTTTTTTGGAGAGAGAGAGAGAAATGGAGAGAGGCGGTGGAAAGGGGATGGGGTTTTATGGGGGGAGACTGGGAGGAGAGAGAGAGAGGAGAGAGAGAGGGGTCTGTCACAGATTTCACAGATGAAATTGGGAGGGACAAAGGTAGGGAAATTAAAGACCATCCAGAGAGAAATATTAGACTTTCAACGAACACATGTAAAAAGAGTCTTCTATTTGTACTTGCTCTTTAGCATGAACAAATGGAATGGATCGTAAAATTTTTAATTTAATTAACACAAGTAGGGCATGGAGTATTAAATACGATGATTTGTATACGATTTATTATTTGTTTGATATTTTTTATATCAACATAGAAATGATTCTATTTCAATTTCAAGAAGTTAGTTTAGTGGAATGCGAGCAAATGTTTAAAATCTCAACCCGAGTTTTAAACTGATACGAATGCATCTTTTGGGGCTATCGACTCTGTTTTTGGTGTACCATTTGACTCGAAAGCCAAAAGTACGCTACTGCCTTATGTGGTACCGAAGCTATATGAAAAGAGGAGTTAGTCTGCTATCAATGTACGATTAACGAAAAACAATTGACGAATACATTTAAACAAAAAAGACTAGTGAAAATTTGAATATTGCCTTACTATAAGAAGCCATTTTTAAATTTTCAAATCATCGTGTTATATGTATGTAAAATTATTAATTGACAGTAATTTGGTTAATAAAGAAAAAACGACTCGTTACAAATTTGCACGCACATTGAAGGCGCACATTGCAGATTGTAAAGTGCATAGTTTACAATTTGTCGACATACTCTAGTCAAAAAGCGTATTATTATCTTTACTTTCCTTGTAAATATCGTGTTTCTGCCTTTTCTTTTGGTGAAAATATTACGTCTTTTTTTTTAATACTACACGTTAAATAAAATCTTCTCAATACTCTTTCTGTTTTTTTTTTTTTTAATTTCTCATATTTTTTCATAAATTGCTTGCCTTTTTTATCCCAGTTCCTTCCTGGATTATATATAAATACTTACCTATTACTAATATATTTTTTGATATTGAAGATTAAGTAATTTTTACTGCATAACACTAAAAAATTTGAGTAAATCGTAAGTGTAATTACGTGGCTGGGGAAAAGAGAAGAAGCCGGGCAAGGAGGAAGAAAAAGCCAAGAAAAGAGCCTGAAGCAACTCACACGCTACGTGATTTGTGGTGGTAAACTCTGAAAATTCTTCCTATCTTTTTTAAAATTAAATCTCAAACATTATGACAGATAAACATAAAAGTCAAAGCAAGGCATTTGGAACATTTGAAGTTGGCCATTCTTTTGGCCCCTTTGAAATGTGAATGAAATTTTGGAAATGGCCAAAGTCTCTCCCTAAAGCGTGTAAAGAACCAAATTGATAATACAAATGTTAAGGAGATCACATTTTTGTTCCGCATTGATGTATCATCTGATGTGACATGTGGTGTGTATCTGTCACGTTAATTAATGAGTTAATCTGATTGGATATTGATTGTATAAATCATTTGCCACATAAAGTGGTACACTAATATTGTATAATTATGTGGTCTTTTTGACATTACTCAATTGATAAACTTGAACCATTTTTTGTACATGACTAACAAGTTTAGCGATGTTCGGCCTCTACTTAATTGAAGAATGTTTCAGGTTCGACTCAAACTAATATGAGGACTATATGTGTTTATAGTGAGTTTGATACTGAGTCGTATTTGTGATTTGTTATGAGTGAATTAACGACTAGTTGTAAAAGTATCTTCGTAAGTATCGTATTGTTCATAAACAAACAAAGCAAATTGATCAACTTCTACCATTTTTTGTACATGACTAACTAATTGGTCTAGCGATACTCGGTCTCTACTTAATTGAAGCAGGTCTTATATTCGGCTCAAATTGATTAAAAAGCAATATAAATTTACATTGAGTTCGATACTATGTTGTGACTTATTATGAGTAAATTAACGACGAGTATCTTCATAAGTGTGTTACCGCTTATAAAAGAACAAGCAAATTGATCAACTTGAAATATTCCTTTAATTTTTATCTTGGAATAACAAGGTAAATTCCTTTCATAGCATATGATTCCATTCTTTCATACAAGTTCCTATCACTTTATATTCCTTGGACTAACCGGACAAATGTCATAGATTTTATCCCACTTTCTCAGCCTTTTTCTCATATTTAACTATTTACTGTTGTTGTTTTTCTGGCTGCAGCTCATAATAAATTACTATTTACCGATCATGAAATACAGCATAATAGTACAAATTTACCGATCTAGTTCCAATTTGAGAAATAAAGTAGGTTGAATATTATGTGTAATGACAAAACTCATAAAGCACCAAACTAATTTCACTGGAAAATTTGTGTTCTCAATTTATATTTTTCACTTTAAGGGTATAAAGCTATACATATCGGTTTAAATCCTAACTTTAATGATGGTTTCTCCAGTTTAGCAACATTTGGGTGCCTTCAACTTCAATTTTCCCAAATTTTGTTTTCTATATGACCAATGTGTGTCACTCCGGAAAATCTTGCATACAATCGAGACTATATCTGATCCTACTTCTAGTACAGAGTTTGTAGCACGTACTAGTTTAGAGTGCTACTGAGAGAGGGGCACATGCTTTTGGAAACGAGAAAAATTTGTGTAAAACAACTACTTATTTGAAACAACTCTTACACCGAATAAGACCAACGTAGAGCTAGATGAAATTAAATACAAATGATTTAATGCTTTTACAAACTTCACTAGGGATGACATGATCCGGGTGCTTCTACGCAAGATTTTCTTTCCTTAGAAACAAGCAAGACTCTCCCATAGGACGGATAATGGGGACACCCATAGAGAGGCTGACATAAGATAGCCAAACCCTAATGATAGGTCTATTTTTAGATTGAAACATGGCATGTGTTAGTTAATAATCAGCACCCTAAATCCAATCCAAGTTGCAAAGCAAATCACAGCAGCCACAAAATCCTGAGCCATATGGACGCTTTAACTTAATACAAAAATTATCAACGATATATTTATATGAAAAGCTGATGTGAAATTTTGACTAAATTATATAATGATTCAATTATTTAGAATTTAATATTAAATTCGTTATTTACAATAATTGAATTTAAAACTTCCAATAAATCAGAAAAATAATGTAAGATCGTACGTAGTTCAAGTGACACAACAAGTGATATGCTTTTGAGAAACCTAACAGTATCAGACAGCCGTGACCCGATTCTTTTTCTTTTGTCATCAAACAACCATAGAAATCCAAGCATTTTGTGCTTGGCAAATGTCATCCTTTATTTTGTCTCCTTGCTTGGTCTTTTGCTTTAAAATTGCCAGCTGGTACTTTAGGTACTCGACCGTTCCTTTTAATGTACTTTATCTGTAGAAATTAGATCACAAATTAGGGACTGACTACAGTACTCGCAAGCATTGAATACTCACGCCGATCTTACCCTTCTTTCCCCCCTCTCTCCTCCCTCCTCCCTCCTTTTAATGGTGAGATCGGTGTGAGCATTCAATGCTTGCGAGCACTGTAGCCTACTCCCACAAATTAATGCGATTGGGAGGTTTTTCTGATCATTTTTGTGAAATTTCCAGGAAATTGAGGCATATGGAAATGTTGGGTTGTTACATGTTTCAAAACTGTCCTACACTGCCTAATACACGTATTTAAGGAAAAAAGAAGAAGGGAGGATACTCAGATAGAGCCGGTTATAGACTCTTAGTAAAGACTAAAATTGAAAGAACACTAAACAGCTGACGAAGAGACACTAAATTATAATACATTACCATTTATTATATGTTTAGTGTTGTCCTGTAATATTTTATTTGAATTGCTTATCAGGAAAAGTGTCAAACTGAAGAAAATGTAGGGAAATGGCCATAAGAAATATAGGGAAATGACAGTAAATGCAAATCAAGTTCATTTGCATTGACTAAATTGAATTTGATTTGAACTTTCACTAAAATGTAGCATTTGAAATCTTCATAAGAAAACTAGTCAAAGTAAATGCTAACAAAAACAGAGTAGTTAACCAAGTTTCAGGGGACTTAAAGGAGAAGACTCCGTATAGAGTGACTAGAGTCCAAATAACCACTCTTTTTCTTGCAATTTCCTACACAAAAAGGTTCGTTCCAAGTCTTTTTTTTTAAATATATATTGTATAGAACCTCACGTTCGCTTGATATTACGGTGTTAATGAACAGTGTGATCGCTTCTAAAGTCTTAATATTTGATTTTTTTTTAAGGGTACCTATTGGTGGTCAAGTCACGACAGTCCACCATTTCGAGAGCTGGGAAAACACACAAAGCCATTTTAGCATTCTCCTAGCCACCATCTTATGATTGACCAACGTCAAAAATCGAACACAGAACAAGTCGTGTGGAGTACGGACCTAGAATTTCTCTCAATCACTGGGCCACCCCCGTGGTGATTTCAAGTCTTAACATTTGAGTAAGTTGGAGATAATATCAATACTGATTAGTAATGAGCCACTAAACTGTCTCCGAAATTTTTAACATCTGCACTAGGCTATGAAAGATTACACTGAGTGTAGAGGTTAACCTAATAATTTGCAAGTAAAAAAAACAGAGGAACCCCCACCATGTGCAAATATTCCTCAAACTTTAAGCATACTCTACAAACAGTCCGCACCTAATTTTGTTGTCTTTATTTTCTGTGGGTATCTGAATCTGGATTAAGCATGCTTACCACCCAAACGAAACCCTAAATCCGTAAATTAAGAGTAACTAATCCAATCCAATCCAATCCAATCCCCACAACAAATCCAACACGTGAACCTCTGCTCCCAAAAAACAGAGTTAAGTTATACTTTCCCTTTGGATTCGGCTCCTATTTTAATCACCCATTTTTAATATTTTTAAAGTTTGGGATTTGATTTTTTTATGAATCTAAATTGTCAACGTTAGGTACTTAGGTTCCAGAGTGGGTGACCCTCACGTTGAATGAATTCGCATTTGCAACAACGGAGTAGAGGCTACTTCAAACTTAACAAAATGACAAAACATTTGGCATGTTCATAACTGCTTCTGAAATGATTAAAAACGGTTTAAGATACCTTCAAGCTCTTTAAATAACAAGAACGCTCCTAACAATATTGGACTATAAAATTTAAAAGTACTTACAGATTATAAAACTACTCGGAAATGGTAAAAGTGCTTATGGATAATAAAACCACTTGGAGATGGTTTGTGGGAGATATGCATTGATTTTTATTAAAAAAATTCAACGTGCTTTTAATAAAAGTGATTCCAACAAAAGTAGTTATAAACAAAAAAATACTTTCTAAATAAGCGTTTCAAACAGGCCTAATTTACGTGTAGGCGGTGAGGTTATGAACTACAAACATGAGTTTATTGGGCCTCTTAATATATTTGGTAGGGCTACTTAGAAGCCTAGTGTCCAAAATCAAGTTAATCCTAACCCATTTCAGCCCAACCTTATATAGGCTGGAAAACATTATTACCAAACTAACGGCCCAACACCCAGCGACGAATATAAGCAGGAAACAAAATGTGAAGACAGAGAAAGAAACAGTGCTTTACTCCTACACGTCCAGTCAATTTGTTGTGCCCCAAACGCATTTCAGGGATGACCAGCTAGCTCTGAGTTCGAGTAGCATTTCACCCCTAAGGAGGCTGGTCTTTCTCAACATAGTGTATAACACGAAAAACCTTTCGATTCAAGAAGCGGCCGGTAGTTAGGGTTCACCAAGTTGTTATACACGTGACAATATATGATTGGTTCAAATTAGAAGAAAATTTTACCTACCCAATGTGAGGATCTAGTCTTTAAGTTTCTGTTAGAGCTCTTACATCATGTGATCTTGTAGCAAACAAACAATGACTTGCAATTGACCAAAAAAAAGGCAATGACTTGCAAGAACTTCTGTAAACCTACCAAATCAAGTGCCCAATATGTTGCTGCCACGTACTAGGACTGTATTGACTTGTATCCATATGTATATGTTAATTGTATCCCCCAAAAGAGAAATAAAACGTGTTTAATGCATGCAGACGTGGACATAGTCACATTGCTCAAATGATGTACTCTCCATGTACACATGAGTTTGAATCTCCTTCATTATAGTTTTGATTAGTTTAAAGTACATAGAATATCACATGTATAAACAAACGTGTTTATGTATTTACGTCAGACTTCTATCGTTCGATATAAGATACTCAATCTACATACTAGGTAAATGTTTTCAATGTTCAGTTTTGTTTTTCTACATCCTTCTTCCAATAAAAAACTGGATAACATTTCTATCAAGCACTGTAACACTTGACAAATTAGGTAAATTATAGTTGATGAACCTCCACATATGAAGTATCCAGATTCCCTTCTTCTTAAGCAGTCTCAAAGCTGCTAGATTATGTCCTAATCTGGTGAAACCTTTGCCTGGCCCATCGTCTACTCAACAGAAAATTACGTGGCTAAATGACAAATTAACTAATTAACATAGATGATTAGAAGTGCCTGTGTCTTAGATTATCATGTCATATTATTTGTCTCATCGGATTAGTTTAAGGAGTAAGTATGATTAGGAGCATGTGGATATGTCAACAACTTATGTAAACATGCACTGCTGCACATGCCCAACCATGTGAATATTGGATGGGGAAACAAGAAGAAATGAAGAATGAGGCATACGTACCGTGATAGAAATGAGCAAAATCAGTTTGTGCATATGGGCGATGCCAAAAATTATTGTGTGGCACCAGAACACAATTATGTAATATATATAATTTACGCGTTATAATATGTGTAGACAACGAGTTTATAATCACTTAATATAATTGACTCAGCCAATGAATTCATGATTTAGGGTTAATGACAACGAGCTCATGTTTTAGGGTTAATGGTCAATTTATGTGATATAATAAAAATAAATTGGTTACACTACGCGAGAGTGTTCTAGTACAATTGAGTTATTGGGAATTATGTGCTCCAAAACAGGTTCAAAGTATAAAAAATTCTTGAGGGCTCCGGTATACACAATGCTTTGAGCATTTTAATTTTTATATTTTTAAATAAAAATCTAACAATTAAAATATCCAAAATATCAAATACTCATAAGTACTCAATAAAGTCTCTCAAAGTATTTTGGCTTTGCAGGGAGAGTAGGCCACCCACCAAACCTTTCACTTCCAGAGACTTTTCTCACTCCCCACTCCCTTGAAACAAAGCAATTTGCCTTTTGGATTTTTGCATGCTTCGCACTTGATCCAAGGCACCTAAAAGGCTAAAACAAATGATAATTTCCATTAATTAGAAAGAAAATTGAAATAATCAATTAAATGTAAATTTTGTTGTTGGGTTATGAAAAGATTGAGCACCAAATATGATTGTCTCTTCCCAAAAACTATTCCTTCATGAGATTCTATACACCACCATGATTGGATACACCATCATTTGTTTGACTGCTTTTTCTTCTGATCAAGATCTCTCCTTTGACTCTTGCAGTCCTCTCTCTCTCTCTCTCTCTCCCGGTATGCAATTCAAGGGAATGTCTCTGTGCGGTTCTCCAAAGTGCAGGTTTGATCATTGTGGTCACACAAATTTCCGTACGTTGCATGTTTTTACCAAAACCCTAATAGGTTGATTTTATGGAAGAAAGAACAGAAGAATTACTGCTTAATTAATCCAAACTTTTCAACTTTTTACCTGGAAAAATGCTCTGGAATGTGCAAAAAAGTTAACAAAAATTATGGAAAAGTTAAGAGCCAAAACCCATCCATTTCAATATCTAATCAGGTTATCAGATCAATCTGCAGCAAAAGAAGTGCGTGTTGTCTAAATGGGAATTTTCCTAGAAAACAAATGATTCAGTCTTGTTCAACTGGCAATTTTGCAACATGCTCAATTCGAATGGGGGAGAAACTTACTTATAATAGACTGCAATTGTAGTAATATTCCAAGTTAATCACGTTAATGCATAATTGACTTGAAATATCGTCACAGTTGTATTCTAATTACATGAAAAATGAGAAAATGGGGGAAAAATAGTTTTAGTTGAGGTGGAAATTGATCATGGTTGTCACATCTCGGATTGGTTCTGCCGTAGCACGATATTGTTCGCTTTGGGCCACGCCCTCACGATTTTTTTTCTGGGAACTCACGAGCAACTTTTTAGTGGGTCACTCATCATATGGGATTGCTATAGCCCAAACTCGCTTAACTTCAGAATTCCGATGGAATCCAAATGGAATCCGAAGCCAGTGAGCTCCAAAATGCCTCGTACTAAATGGAGATGAGCTTGTACATATAAGACATATCACCCCCTCTTCGTTGGTCGATGTGAAATGTCACAATGGTCCCTAACAGAGTTCTCAAGTTTCAAACAATTGATGATGGTGAACTCACTAACTTTGGTCATTATTTAAGCACTTTGATCAAAAGGTAAAAACAATATAATGAGAGTAAACAACTTTAGTTTTTGATGGTTGTGGGGAGCAAAATCAATTCCCAAACAGGTGAACAATCATGAAGTTTTCACTGATAGTGATGGGACACCAAAAATTCAAAAGCTAGCAACACATGCATTTTGTTGCATAAATTAAACAAAAAGTTGGTTTTGCCTTTTTGGATGAATCCCAATAAGTATAATTAAGATGAACATATTTAGCTACAAGCCCTCAAATTAGGGTTGGACTAAGAATAGTAAAAAAAGTAGCCATTAGTGCTAAACTTGGGTTCAAAATACTTAGGAGATGTTGAATTGTTTACTGGTTTTGTTTATACAAAATAAGGTTTTATGTTTTTACTATAATATTTTATGCTAATTTCATATAAATTATAAGAATGAAAATTCAAACTTAAGTGCAAAGGAGATGACACACTGTTCTTGTCAACTTGACTAAACTCATGTTTGCGTTTATTCAAATAAGGTTAGACATAATAGTAAATCACATGAAGTTAAATAAAATAAAACCAAGGTTGAAATTCTTGATATTGACATGAAAAAACGAATATTCTTCTTTTTCATATCACTCTCAAATCTCAACTAACCTAGCTAGATAGCATTCTCAAAAGGAAATTTGAAATTAACAGCGGTAAAGAATCTAGAGATAGTTATAGCAAAGACATTCAAAAGTTAACGAATTATAATTACTCGATCTGCTAAGCGTGATAGCGGCCATGCATTCTAATGGTTTTAATCATCTAATTTGTAAGATTCCTAACTATGTCTATAATTATTATCACATATAATTTCTCTTATGTTTTTATAGCAACACCAGGCGTTTATATGTGATTAAGAATTAAACTTTTTGTTAATAGTAAGTTAAAAAGTTATTTCCAAATTCACGAAACAAATGTTGGAAAAGTTTTACATATTGTGCTTCCAAATTAGTCACTTCCTGGTTTTTTAATAGAATAATTTACCTACACTTCTGAGATGTCATTGTGTCGTTCCGAACAAATAATACAATGTCATATATTTTAACTTCGCCACATAACATTGTATTACTAGTTTAGAACCCACAGTGACATTCCTATGTGGTGACGAGTCTCTCTTCTTGTGAAGGGCTCGTTATAAATACACCCAATTTTTGGTTGACTCAAATAGCAAGCTATGAGAAAGTGTGTCCCTTTCATTTTAATAAATCGGTAACCCCCTACAAAAAGTCTGCTCATACGTTGTTTTTGCTAGCTTTATAAGTCAGAAGTTGAAAATTGATATAAACCCAGAAACCCTTTTTAGTCCCATCAGTTATCAGAAAAGTATTTTTCTGAAGCACACAATGCATTAGATCGAAAATTTTATGGTTTTATCACACTATTTTTAATTATTTTTGCTTCTTAAATTTTAACATAAAGAATCCACAAAACCATGAGTTGTCGGAAGGGCCGAATTTTAAACATTACTTTTTTACCTGATCAATGTGATCACTTTTGTGATGAGATTACAGTACCTTGCGCGCACTAGCACAGCATTGAGCTATTTTATTATGAGTTTTTAGCAAAAATAATCGATATTTGCCTCACTCAAACTCAATAAAAAATACTCACACTTTTAATATTAACAAAATATACTCACTTTGACATTTAAATTTACGAATTCACCCTTCGTTTCACTAGTCATCTCTCACACTCACGCGTCACAATCAAAGACTGCAACTTCAACCTCCATCTCCGATGAATTCTGCCTTTATCAGCAACGAATTTGCCCAAAAGACAAACCAGAGACTTATGCCTCCATCCCTAACATACAAACATTCTTAATACACAAGTAATTAAAAGGTTTTGAAACCGGGTATTCGATCGTTAATTTGCAGTCAATTAGAGGGTGCTAAATAGGAAATAAACTTACAATAGTGAGTGAATAAATGGGAACTAAATAAAAGAGGAACTTTGGAGGGCCTAATTAAAAAACGACTTATGCAGGCTAAACAACACTCAAGTTTTGCTCGCCTTCAATCCCACCTGGGTTCGAGCAGCAACTATCGATTGGGTTCCGAATTGATGAAAAATGGGTTGCTGGTTTTAGACATCGAATATGGTACCGAGTACGAGATTGAAGCAGATGATTAAGTGAGAGAGGCGACGCGAGTTGTTTATGTTGGTCAGATTCTTGTCCTCCCCACGAATAGAGTGAGCGAGAGAGGTCAGAGGCAGAGGTTGCAGACGGCGTGAACTTCAATTTTAGGTTTAAGCACAACAAATGAAGGGTAATTTAGTAAAATCACATGTGAAAGTGAGTAGGGCAAATATTGAGTATTTTTGCCAAAAAACTCTTTTATTATTTATTTTCTTGAAAAGATATAAGGCGCAGAAGAAATAATGGTTTTCTCATCACGTGACGAGAAATACATACACATAATTTTACACATCCGGTGAATGGAGATTTTCTCCCTTCATGCAGACATTGAGAGTGATTTTTGCATGTACAGGGCACTCTAATTAGTCAAATTTACTGCATTCACTTTTACATGATCTTCGAATTTTCCATGTACTTCCAAATAAAATGAGTGGCTAACGTCATCAATTCTGTAACTTTCAGAAGAAATCCAAATCACTTGCGCTTATTGCGGAGAAGATGAACCGGAAACAAGTAAAACCATGAATAATTAAGCATAGAATTAATAATATCAAACATAATAATAATGTACACATAGCATCATCATCAAATGGGTTACTTAGTAACTGACTTAATTTCTAGGAATGTTTAGAAAATTGGGTTAAATCTGCTGAATGAGTTTGCATTGGCAGAGAAATAAATATAGGGCTCTAATTCAAGGCTCTCAGGTCGGAGTTTTTGGAATGATTCTAATCAGTAACGTGCACGAATGGATTAACGAGATTTCCGCTGTTCCTGTCTACTAATCCAGCGAAACCACAGCCAGGCGAACTGGCGGGCGAGTAAAGAAGTACACTTTAGGTAGCTTGTGGTGGCACAACAGAGCATAACTCGATGGACCCATAATGCAGTAACTCCTCAATCATCTGCTCAATGTGATCATCTTCAAGCGGCTTGAACTGCTGGCTGCTGCTCTCTACTTTAACTTCCCTCACAACCCAATTTTCCTCTGCTTCGAGCTGAATTTCCGGTCTGATCTCCGGCATTTTCGCGCACGACGACGCTAAAGTTTGCGGCTTTTTCGGCTCTTGGAGTGAAGTTTTGGTCAGTTGGAGGGAAGCCATGTAGCATCTGTGCAGTTTTGCTGTCAAAGTTGCCGAGAGAAGTTTCGAGGCCGAGGACTGAGACGCATTCGGGTTATAAGGGAAGTTTGTTCTTGCTCTCGGACCGCACATTAGCCTCGCCGCTTCGTCGTAAGCTCTCGCTGCGTCTTCCGCCGTTTCGAACGTTCCCAGCCAAATTCTAGTCTTCCTGCACAAGAAAAGAACGCGAAACGTTTCGTTTAGTTTCAAGTCACAATGCAGAAACGTGAATGTAAAAAACTGTGATGTTTTAAAGGGTGGACTTACAATAAAGGGTGGCGGATTTCGGAGACCCAAGAGCCCCAATGCCTTTGTCGGACGCCTCGATATCGCTGTTGCGGTCTCGCCATTGTTGTGCAAAAGAAACGTTTCTTTTAGAAAGTGTTTGTGAAAATGCCTCAGAGAAGAAATGCTAAGTGAAGTTTGAGGGGAGAGACTGGTTTTTGTAGTTGGGGTTTGTCTGACAGATATAAGGACAATTTAGAGGCTCTCTCTTTCTCTTCTTTTTTTCTCTAAGGACTTGGGTCCCACAAGAGTTTGGAGTCTAGGGTTCTCTTTCTTTGTATCTTATTAGTTACCAGTTGGCTTCATGCTTTTGCTGCAAACTGATATGATTTTTTGAATAATATTTGAGGGGAAATTTTCAAATCGGACCAAATTCAATTCACATGGTTGCAATATTATTTTTTTGTGATAGAAAATAGAAATATTGTAATATTGTATATTGGATTAGATTATAATTCTGTTGCTTTTTTGGACCTTCTATTCCTCAAGAAAATCTAAGGTCATAGTCCCCACAGATTCTTCATGTGAGTTTGGTCTAAAGTAGGAACAAAAAAAAAGACAAAAAAAATCATTTTTTTTACATGTATGCAAATAATTACAGAGTATATATAATAAGAAGTGGCAACTCCTTTTTTTTAGGGTTATGAACTTTATAATATTCTTTATTGTAATAATAATTTTTTTTAAGGAATCTTGGAGTTTCAGTTTCATGTATGTTTTGATAATATTAAGTTGCAACCTTGCAACTGATTGCTTATATGTAATGATCAAAACTGAGAGATTTACATGCTCTGTTTTTGGAGGGTAAACAGTAAAAATATTGGTACCACAATATGATTGGGTCAAAACCTAATATGGGACACATTGATTAAAGATTCATGAACCAAAATAGTTACCCTATAGCAGATTTTAGAATATCATCATCTAATCCAACGCACATGACGGGAAAACATTGATTATTGAACCTAACACGTGAATAGCTTGCTCTAATGACATGTTAAGGTGTGAGAATTCAACCAAAAATCAATTGACAACAGATAGATAACAATCTCAATCACATAACGATATATCCGTCGCAATTTTAAGGATGAATTTGCACTAAGAGAAGAAACCAACGTGATATTTGTCATATTGATTGTACTGTTTTTGCATCCTCATTGAAAATTTTAAAACTTATGGTGATGATGCATGCAAAACAGGGCAGAATGTTGGAACCATCTACAAAATATGGTGTGCTACTTCATAAGTGGTATTGGATATATATGTATACATACATATATATGTGTGTGTGTGTATGTGTATATATATTATTCAATTGCATGACATTAGGGTTTTGGAATTGGGTGCCAAATTTGGAGACATTGGAAAATGGGAGCACACAAAACCAATGTGTTGGTGTTTTTGGATTGCCATGCACCAATTCTAAAACCTGGAATCTCCATGCTCGGATGCAGGGCAGAGGAGCTTGTGACTTGTGAGATAAGCTCATATAACTGTTTTTTTTAGAGATTTTCTTGCAGGATTTCTGCAAAAATATCAGACGATTATTTTCCACGCATATCCATCTCTCTCTTTCAAGTTGCTGCAGCTATTTATGACTTTTGTGTTTCCCTATTTGGAGGCATCAAGAGTGAGCATGCCTATTGGAAACCACTTTGCACTTTGCAGATTACGATTAGTGTTTGGTGTTAACACCTCTTGTATATCGACACGTGGACAGTGTAAACCCTAGAGATGAAAATGTAATCGGCAGTGTAAACCCTAGAGATGAAAATGTAACCGCGGCGATGCTACATAGATTACATTTTCTCAGTACTATCTAATGTTATCATTAGACATTTAAGTGTTGTTGATCGGTAGTCTCATGGTGAAACCTACTTTAGTAATATAATTAGCTTTATTCACAATGACACTGTGAATTAAGCAAATACTGACTGTTTCTACTTTGTAATTCAACAAACATGATTGACCAAAATAAGATTTCATGCGCTTACACAACCGATTTCAGTAATATTTTCATCATATGAATCGTGATCACATACATGAAAGAAACACAAAAGCAAAAAGGTTATATGATTTGTTTGATTTTACTCGCAGATATATAGGCTTTTGAAGATTTTTTACCATTGTAGCGTAACGAATTTCCTCGATCGGATTCAAAAAAAGAAGAAAGAAGATGAGACATTTTGTGAAAAGAGCAAGGGAAAAGAGGTGATAAGAGCAAAGACAAAAGAACAAACAGCATGTTCGCATAAATCTTTGTCACTAATCATCCTGGTTTACAGCTAAACCTTGGCTTGAAAAAATATTCGGACCAGCATTTTAATTACGCGGGAAAGAAGCGGGACCCAGATAAAAAGCGCGTGGTGTGGGACCATAGATGGTATAACACGAACATGGGTGATGAGAGCAAAAGCTGAAGCAAGACGCAAAAGCTTGTGGCGGTTTTTATGGGCCATGACACGGTCCAGTCCATGAATGTCAATTTGTCAATTTTGGACTAACCCTCTCCAAGTCACATGCAATGCAAACACAAATCTATTTGATCCATTGAACATTATTATAAAATAGGTCAATTATTTATTTTGTTTGATGGCCATAGAAACATTGAATGTCATCAAGGAATATTTAGGGTTTAATGAAATGTTATGTATGTGTTTGATTATGATTCGTCATTATAGAGAAATAACTCTTTATAAGAGTATTTTCACCCATTAGAGGAGGGCAAGAGCAATGGCAAGGTAAGGGTAAGTGATTGCCCTTCAAAAACAGTGCTTGCTTTTGTGCAACTCCATTGGTTAAGCAAGAGCAAGGGCAGAGACAAGGAAAAATATATTATTATTATTATTATTTATGTTTTGTTGGCCTTATCTGCCACATGTCATTATTCCCTTAAATTTTCGATGAGATTTTCCACCACTCCCGTCACGACATGTGTCATTATCTATTAAAAATCTCATATCAGATTTTGGTGTGTTCTATGTTTAAGTATGCCTTGTAAGTGTGTTATGTGTAAGTTTGTCGAACTTTATTTAAGTGTGAACTTTGTAAGTTTGTTCCTTCAAAATAAAACGATTGCCTAATTCAAATAATTTAATTTCAAATACAAAGCAAACCATAGCATTACAACAAACATAATTCATTAAAAATAAACAACATTATTCGTAGTACCCAACTCCTCAGGAATCCAATTGATGGTGCTAGGTCCGTCATCCCTTGGAACGTATGGAACTTCCTCATCTTGCTCGGGAAAATGTCTTCTCATAACGGCTACTCGTTCTTTTGTCCAAAAACGTTTTGAATTAGGAGTCATTTCTTCGGGGCGTTAGGACATGGTCTCCTGATTCTTCTCTTGTTGTCTTTCTTGCCTATTTAACTCATTTTCTCTTGCATTTGCTTCATCTCTAGCCTTATTTTGTTCATACATGAACTAGTCGTGCCTCATATCTAGTGCATGTTGGCGAGCCAATTCATCAATCAATTTTGAATAATCATTATTTGAAGAACTACCTCTTGCAGTTATTTTCTTAGCAGCTTTCTCACCAATTGGCCTCGGGGTTGCTTCGGTTGGTGCTACCAGTTCATTTGGGGTCCCCGATGCCTCCTCCAATGGCGACTCTTGAGTAGTTGATTCGTGTAGGGGAGTCTCGTTTAAGACAACGTCTGGACCAACATGCACAATTTTGTATTTCAGAGTATGCTTCACAATGTCCCATAATTCTTGCCTTGTGAATGATCTGTTGTTGTTAACATGATTGAACCACATTTCTGTTGTAGTTCCTGAAAAAAGAATTGTGAAAAGACATAATAAATTACATAATCAAATAATTAATTTTAATTAGCTAAAGAATTGTCAAACAACATAATAAATTGCTATTACCTCATTGGCTAGATGACACATCCCGAATCCTGACACGCCAGGTGTCGGGAAGTGCTGGCCGACACGTGTTAGGTGACGAAAGCCAATTATGCATGAACATGTGAAAGAGTAAGAATATAAAGAGTTGAGTGCGGAAGTAGAAGTGTGGTGAGGGTTAAAAACCCATTAATACAGGAGCATAACAGTCAGAGCATAGTAAAAAGTGCAAGAGTATAAATTATTCACATTCTCGTGAGGATGGATAAATAAGAGTTAACTAAAAGTAGGAGCGAATCCTACATAGACTGAAGGAGTTGTCAGAACCGTTGACCACCGCCAAAGAAAGCCCTCGAATCACCGATAAGTGAACCTGTCACTAGGTTCTGGAGGGGTGCAAAACATAAAACAGTGAGTGGGTCAAAAAGCAAAGTTTGATAAAACCTTTGTTTTCAAGAGTATACTAACCCCTCGCTGGAAAACAAGTATAGTTTGAAAATACGTCATACTCCCTGGTATGATCCGCAAAATACTATAATAAAAATAATATACGGGTACTCCCCGACAATGATTATTGACATGCTCACCCATATGTAAACACACAAGTTCAAGTAGCTAAACTACGATGAACAGGCTAGGTATATAAGTAATACGCTGAGTACTACAATGACGCGAGTCTAACGCTAAGCGTTGTGCACAAAGTGTGTCACACAAGTTCGAGTTGCCTAGTGCAACCTAGAACAGGCTAGTACCTACAATGGATCCAAAGTTGCGTAGCGGTACTGGTAGTGACTACTCCAAACGTCAAGGCTAGTCCTGGCCACAAGACTGAGTACTAATACCTGGGTGTTATACATCTATTGATTAGCAACAGTATAAAACATGTATGGTAATATAATATGAATGTTCTACCTCCAACAATCGTATATGATATGAGTTATGCTAACAGAAAAACGAAAGCATTGAAAAACCATACGTAATAGTACATTTATCAAAACAAAGACCCACTCACTCACCTGTAGGTAGTCGGGTCGTAGCCCCCTAGCCCTGGTAGTCCTGGTAGTCCTCTGAATAAGTCTCACCTGTATGAGATATCACTGTAATAATGATTAAACTCATAAAGGTTACTAATTAACTAATTAATTACACCTATCCCTTGTTTGCTCAACACAGAGGTCCAAAACACTCCGAAAAATATCATGCGTACTGCCCCTAGGTAGTACGTGTCGTCACGAGTCGCTTCGCGAAGACGGAATCGAAAAAGGAGGCTCCACGCGCGGCTCAAATGTGGCAAGCTGCGGCCCCACGCGCGCCGGTCGAAGCTGGTCAACCCTGACGTCAGTGCCGGTCACCTCTGGTTTTTTTCCGATCGCCGGCGCTGTCGTCGAAATTCATCTACTCAACGAAACTCAAAACTCAACCAAAACTCAACCAAATCATGCAAACGACCTATTAAAATTCATCTACTCAACGAGAGAAAGACAATGGTGGTAGTTAGAAACCTGACCTCGGTCTAGATTGGCCGAAAAAATGGCCGGGAAGGTCTAGTTCTTCCGGGTGCGTTTCCTGTCAAACGGTTGGGAGTTTGGACGAACGGTTTGCACCGTTGAGTCCAGAGCGTCGAGACGAAGAAGGTGGTGATTTTGGTTCACCTCGATTCTACGATCTTTCGTCGATGTGCACTGTGCACACATGGTGATAAAGAGAACGAAAAAGACAAAACTAAGAAAATTTAGAAAAGTGACGGGGAGAAGGAAAGGGGAAGGAAAGAAAAGGAAAATTGGGTTTTGGGGGTATTGTGCACCCACCAAAACAGTAAACTTACACGATTCCGTGTACGAAATAAACACGCATGTGTAGAAAATATCCCCCAGGAATTATTTTATAACAAGCTTTTTTATGGGATGTTAGACTAGATTATCGCCACTTTGATATAGGGTATCCGCTTTTATGATGGCTTTTTTTCAAGATTTCATCTCTTTATGTAGATGTCGGTACCTACTTGTCAAAGATTGCTCGGTCCGGGACGTGCCTTGCATCTTCTCGACAAAAAGTGCATGAATATTCTTCCACATTTTATCTACCCTCATCTCATTTTCGTTGATCTGGTCATGAACATTCTTCCAATAATGCAATATCTTCGACGATTGACCAAATTACCTTCTCACTCATTTTTTTTTGGTAACAAAAGGATTTGGAAAATGGGAAACAAATATAAGAGATTGTAGGAAAATAAATATTGAGTTGTAATGTGAGAAATGAAGAAGATGGTTTGGGATATTTATAGAAAAAATTAATTAATGTTTTTCTAATTTTTTAAATTTAAATTTTTTTTAACGGTCAAATTGATCATGACCTTTGTTTTTTTTGAAATTTTCAATCCAATGAACTAGATTGTGCCATGTGGCACAATGGTAAAAATTTTAAATAAAATTACCGTTGGAAATCCAACAGACTAAATCATTTGTCCGTTGAAATCTAACGGCCACAGTGAAGCCACGTCAAAGAGCCGTTGACTCTGTCCGTTCGGTCCTGGTCCACTGGGCCCCCACACTGTTAGGTGTTGTCAACTCAACGCGGTTTTTCGCGTGTGTGTTGCATGCGCTCGCTGCAAAAAAAAGGAAAAACGTGGCTGATGGACGTCATCTTGCCCGCTGGCATGAGGTCGAGCCATACTTGCTGGGGCGCTTAGTTGGGCTTCTTTTGGCCCACATTGTGCCCTCCTCATTTTGGATTGGCGGAGGTGTTTTTGGGTTTGAAAGGCAACAAAGTTGCCCTTGCCTATGCATTTTTCTACACCGGTGGATGTGCTCTAAGGAGTTATGTATTGGTCTGTATTATTTGTGTGGATATAATTAATCTAATTACTGCTTTCTCAGGTATTAGAAATTTACAATGCAAATTGTAGTGTGGGAATCGCGTGTTTTTCGATTCCTTATGTGTTAGTAAACACATAAAAGGTCAACAACACTCAAAATAATTTCAATACTGATGATTTAGATAACATAAAAGAGAAATAAAAAGTTAGAATAGTTTAAATCCTCATTTCCAGTAGATAAACATGTCATTGATTAATTCGTGTATCAACCCCAAACATCCATGTGTTTTGCTATGTTGGTAACCAGCTTTGAAACACTAGGTTGTTTTGTTTTTTTGATTTGGATACAAATAACATGCATGCCATTGTCAATGCCATGGAAATCAAATCTTGACGTGGTTTGTGTGATTGTGATAGGTATAAATGTGTGTCGTCCAGCTCCATATTTCCCCTGCATCCCATGGGATTTTTTGCCCACTATCTATGCTTGCTTCATTTCAAACTTTGAACGACAATCATCGCATCATTAGCATGCCAAATTGCAAATTGCAATGAAAAGGACATATATGCCCATGTCCCTGTTTGCAGCATCAAAAACTGAACTTTCTAACCAATACACCCACCATGTTGTTGTTGATACAGTAAAAGGGGTTATTACGGGAGATACAAACCCGAGACTTCAAGTGAGGATATTTGAACGTGAGATCTCAAATATTAGGTTAAATACTCGTAATTGCATGAGTTATAAATCAGTGTACGAAGTTACATATAATTTAGACGTAATATGTATATCATGATCCGGGCAATATTGCAAAGCCACATAAATTAGTCAAGCTCAAGCACATGTTGGTGTACTGTGTGAGTTGCGTAGTAGGACAATGGAGGCTCAGATACCATGCATTTAGTACAACCATCAAATATCAAGTATCAAATCAGTCCCTTTTAATACCCATGCGCCACACAAATTATGCAAAAGCTAACATTCCTAAAATGAATTAACCATGTTAACCATGACATATTAACCATGTTATATTTATTTGGTAATATTAACCATGTTATATATATTTGGTAATATTATACTCTAAACCTATGACATATTAACCATGTTATAACTCTTGAATTAACAACATTATGTGTTAGTGCAAATTGCAATCGTCGCACTACAAAATTTTCTGTGTTTTTGACTAATTGTGGTACACCATGTGTCAGTATGACCGTTTCTTTGGGTTTGGTTGTTACGCAGTTTGGGCTTGATAGTTATAGACCTCCATGTCAGAATTAAGCAGACTCAAGTTGGGCTTCTTTGCTTCACTGACTCAGCTTTGAAATTAGAAATTAAGCCCGACCGGAATACAATTTGGCCCAAAATAAAAATCATGGTAAAAATGCAATGTATGTACATTTGGAAGGTCAAACAATTATTTATCTTTTTTCGGTAAATAATTATTGAGGAGCTAAATAGACAAATATCTTTCAATTTTTTTCCTACTTTGAAATTTCAGCACAGATTACCACCATCAAAACATTTTTACCATTTTAAACCAAAAAATGGAGATTGTTTGAATATATTTATCATTTTTTTTTGTCAATCTGATTGGAAGTGGAAAGAGGAGGGAGAGAAATGCTTCAGTATACGTCTGCATGTTCATGGTCTTGTCCTCCTGGTTAGTTTCCGGTTCTTTTATCGTCTGAGGGAAAAAATAAAAAATAATTTTTGCACTCTCCGTTTAAAACTGTTATTTGATTCTCCGTTACTTTATTCAATATAAAAGTAAAAAATAAACAGAAGTGCGCACGAGCTGATACTCAAACTTTACTTTTACCAGGTGGGATTACGAGAGAAGCAAAAGATTCGAATAAGCAAACAAGTGGTAAGCACATTTATCTCAAGTTCTCAACTGTAGTGGTCAACTTTTGGATTATTTATATATATATATATATATATATATAATATTTTTTTTGACAAATCTCTAAAGTTTATCTGTTCAGCAAAATTTGGAGTTCGTTTCGGGAATTAATTTTTATATTAATTTTATTATTATTGTTTATTTTTTTGTTGTAAATACATATACATGCAGATGCAGTAACTAGTCTTAATCTCATGGTTGATTTTCTTTACTTTTTTATTTGATATAATGATCTTATTCTTGTTTGAAATTATTGTAATTGCGTAATGCCAGTTCAAGTGGCACTACTGAAGCTAACACATTGCAACTTAATCAAGAACAAGAAGCCATTCCCGCAATGTTGTTCCGGATCAACGTTATTATCTTTAGCCACAAATGCGATTCCAATTTGTGATCAGAAGATCACAGTCGCCAGCAGAGACCGTGGCAAAAGATTCATGAAATGGCATTGCATGCCTATTTCTTTTGAACATGGCTACTCATCAACAAAACCAGATAATGGTGATGAATTTCTGACTCGCTTTCAAGCTGGCCTTTGTAAACAATGGGATGCTTTTCGTCGATTTTGTCGTCCTCACACTGTAATTGGCACTGTGAGTTCCACATGTGAACATTTTCTTTCTCGGATCGAAAATTTTTGAGCTAATTCACTAATTCATGTTCTCTGAATTTCTTTTCAGGTTATAGGAATATCGTCGGTCTCTCTTCTTCCATTAGAAAATGTTACTGACCTGTCCACTGCATTTTTTATAGGACTGTTGAAGGTAAGAATTCAAAATATATAGCGCTCTTTGATGCCATAGCTAATTCGGTATGTATGTAATATCTCTCTGCAGGCATTGGTGCCGTCAATACTAATGAACATTTATGTGGTGGGATTGAATCAACTGTATGACGTCGAAATAGACAAGGTATATCATTCTCATTCATATAAACGGAGTTTCTAACATAGTGAATTGCTTAATATATAGTGTTGATTTTGTATTCTTTTGCTTGGTGCTCAGGTTAACAAACCCGAGCTCCCGCTTGCTTCGGGTGAATTCTCCATGGGAACTGGGATCACAATTGTTTCCACAGTTCTGCTGATGGTAATCAATTGGCAGATACAATCAACAATGTCTTACTTCGGGTGAATTCACGCCTTTCCAATTTTTTCTTACCATCTAATAACTGTTTTCTGTTATTTGTCAAGAGTTTTGCAATGGGATTTATGTTCAAGTCTCCGCCGCTGTTTTCTGCTCTTCTCATTAGTTTTCTGCTCGGAAGTGCTTATTCCGTTGAGGTGAGTTTCTTGTGCTTGCTCGTATAGTCTGTTACCGGCTTCTGAAAAATAAAATGTGACCATCAAACCAATCAACATCTGAATTTTTATGTCTCTATGTCTTGAGTAGCTTCCCTTGCTTAGGTGGAAGAGGCATGCATTTCTTGCAGCTACTTGCATCCTAATCGTGAGGGCTATCGTTGTCCAGCTTGCGTTCTACGTGCACATCCAGGTATACATGCGTAAATTGGTGACTCGGTCCGAATGAAACTGGTTACATGTGCTTGTTAACTGGTCATCCATCGGCGTTGAAGAAGTTCATTTTTTGTATTTGCAGAAATTCGTCCTCGGCAGACCAGTTATAATTACAAGATCACTGGCGTTTGCGGTGTTTTTTATGTGCATCTTCTCCTCTGTTATTGCACTATTCAAGGTTCGACCTGCTGCAACTTAACTAATTACTCTTACACATTTAATCATATATAACGGAAACAGCAATGCGGTTAATTACAACTCAAGTGATTCAGAGCATTCAAACCTTACAACCGATATACTATCTTCGACTGGAACAATGGGAGTTATGAGTTTACATTTCGCTTGCCATTTTTTTTAAAGGATATACCAGATGTGGATGGTGATAGAGATTTTGGCATTCAATCATTCAGTGTTAGTCTTGGGCAAGAGAAGGTTAGTGAATTTAATTTTGTTATTGTGTTTATATTTTTAATTTTATAGGACATATTATGTAATTCTCAGTTGCAACAAGGACCATATATGTCAAAAATTGAAAGTGTATATATATATATACTTCCTCTACAGGTGTATTGGGTTTGTGTAAATATGCTGTTAATGGCATACGGAGCTGCCTTGGCCATAGGAGCTTCCTCCTCGTTCTTGCCATGCAAGCTTTTCACTGTATGTATGCATGTCTACCTTGCAAGGAAGAACTTACATGACACGGGTGCAGCGTCACCATGATGTCCCGTGTCATGTAAGTTGCTCTCCTATCCTACCTATTTTTTCACTGTTCGATCTAGTCATTTGTATGTGTGTTGGGCGTGTTACTTTTACAGTTTTACTGATATGTAGCTAGGTTTGCACTGTTTGCAGATAATAGGGCACAGTGCACTCGCTTCCCTTCTGTGGATTCGAGCTCGGTCCGTCGACATAGCCAATAAAACCTCCCTAACTTCTTTTTACATGTTCATTTGGAAGGTTGAGTGATTTCTTGATCTCGTGTTAGAAAACTTAATACAAAGGCTTTGGATAGTTTAGCACTAAACTTAATAATGTTGTTGAATGCAGCTATTTTATGCCGAGTACTTCCTCATTCCCTTCGTACGCTGAGTGGCGAAGATTTTTGGTTGCAACCATGCTCCTCCGCTGCTAATTTGCCAGAAATTTACTTATATAATAGTGCGTGATTGACTTGGAATACTGTTACAACGACATTCACTAAATTCTTTAGTTGTTGTATTCAAACATCTATTTCCATGCTTTTGAATTCTCTATTAGTTTTTGTTCCGTTTGGTTAGCGCTCAAATGCACAAATTTCATTTTTTTTTTTACAACTATTTATGTATTTCGTTATCATTTTATTACTTTATTTACGGGTATAAATTATTTATACAAATGTGGCATCCAAGAAAAATGTTACGTAATGGTATTTACATTGTGCATATGTAGATTAGATCAGCTTTAAATTTTCTTCATTTCATCCAAGTTCGAATCTCCCTATAAAATATGAATAATTTAAATATTGCATCATCAAAAAGAAATAATTTACAATGTAAAATAACAAAGTGTGGTCACACAATATTTTGTTCAAGAATGAACTCACAGGAACCTTCCTGGACATTGGGCTTGGAGTACCTTGTAGATGAAGGAGCGTATTACATTGAGCCCAATAAAATTTGGGCCTTTGAACTGACATTCCCCGACTTAGACATTGGTTTTGTTTTGGGCCACAAATAATAGAATTCCATTTTTACCCTTTCCTTGTATATTAAATCTGAAAAGCGCTCGTTTTAGCCAGTCTTCGCGCTGTTAGGGTTTTCGCTGTTTTGCTCTCTGCTGTGAACTTCGCGGCGGATCTCTAAGCTCGCAAAAATGGTGACTCTCTCTCTCTTTCTCTCTGTCTCCCCCCGCTCTCTCTGTATATTGATTCAATGGAAAATGATTGAGTTTCTGACGAGGTTTTTTTTGGTAAATTTGCGCAGCCGTCGCACAAGAGCTTCATGATCAAGAAGAAGCTGGCCAAGAAGATGAGGCAGAACAGGCCCATCCCTCACTGGATCCGTATGAGGACCGACAACACAATCAGGTTAATTTTTTTTCTTTATTTACTCTAATTATCGTTTAATTATTTGTTAATTTCCTGCTTAATTTTTCATTCAGTTCTTGATCGACTCTGAGATGCTTGCAATTTGTCGATTTTTTTTCGTGTTGGGATCAGGTACAATGCGAAACGCAGGCACTGGCGCCGTACCAAGCTCGGATTCTGAGGTGCTTTGCTCTCAATTTTCAATGGAAATTTAGCATATTTTGTATTTTGATTTAGGGGTTTTAGTTTTTTATTCGGACCTTAGTGTTTTGTACTGATTTCTTGAAAATCCATCCAGTTGTAAGAACTCATAAGAGTCGATTACCACCGAACGTGTTTTTTGACAATTATTTTAGCTTCCCCTCTATCATTTGCAAGTGTTAAATGAATTTTCTATTAAAATTAAATCTATCTGCAGGAGAATTTTGTTCCCATTTGTGTATAGATGATTTGTTTGATGGAAGATCACTGGTTTCATCTTCTAAATTTGATTCTCTTGTTTTCTTTTTCCTCTTTTTCCTCTTTTTCCTCTAAGGATGAGTAGGAGCTCTTATTCAAAACTCTTTATTGCCGATTTACAGAATTTTGTGCTTATGATCAGAATCGTTAATATTATATATTATTTTATAAAGATCATCCCTGCAAAAAAATCAAATAAAACTACGGCTGTATAGTTATCGAGCTGTATAAAACAGATGGATAGAAATGATAAAAACATTATGTACCGTTTATCTATTTGCTATAGTTCATTCACTTAACTATCTTAGTTTTAATTCCTTTTTTGCAGTGATAATTTTTATCAAGTGATTTATAATATGAACGGTTTTTATCATACGCACAAAATCCTGTGAATCGGACACAGGGAATTTTGAGTAGAAGTTCCTACTCATCTTTGAATAGCCAAGCATTATTCCTTTTAATTAGGAATAATTAAGATTGATTGGTAATTAGGATTGGAGTGGATAACTATAAATATCAAGGTAGGCATGTTGAAGGGAGGTGAATTGATCTTTCAGTTGCAGGGGGATTAGGAGGATATGACTCATTAAGGTAAACTTAATTCCTTTTAATCCCCAAAATTCGGAGATTAGAAGGAATGAATTTCCTCCAAATCAAAATCATTCACCTCTCTTCAACATACATTGAATTCATGAGTTATCCACAACAATCTAATCCTAATTACCGAACGAGCCCTAAGGCTATCTCCAATCTAATATTTAAAAGTTAAAAGTTATGGAGTCAATTTTGGTGTCAAATTTGATTCAATTTCTCTCCAATGCATTAAAAAAGTTGGGAGTCAAATTTGACTACAAAGTTGACTTTATAACTCCTAAGTTTTAACTATTAGTTGGAGATGGCCTTTCCCCAATGTAATTACTTGATGGAAGTGGAGATGATTATGTATTTGGATGGTGGTCAAAATTATAACCAAGGGGTTTGTGTAGTTAAAGTGAGTAAGAGAAGGGATGTTGAAATTATTTCAATTCGCAATTTGTGTGTTTAACAGACCATCGATTTAACATTTGTATTTAATTGTTGATTTTCAACGTGTTTTAGTACATATTGTTGAATTCGTATGTGAGTTTCACATCACTACTCGAGATTTTTTTTGTTGCGCTTCTAATACGTACAAAAATAATGCGTGAATTTCACATTATCATTTGTAATTCAATATTTGAAATTTTTGTACGTAAATTTCACATTATCATTTGTAATTCAATATTTGAAACAATAAGTACGCGAGTAGTGTCACAATTACATCGCGTCTTGTGTCTTTTTCTTTTTCTTGGTACAACGACATTGGAGGTAGGAGATCTACACTAAACTATACCATGAGTTTTTAATTCGTCATTCACAGTAGTAGTCGAACTTAGGACTTATAATTTACAAATGTAAAATACTACCACTAAAGTCTAAACCGTAATGCTAATTATTGTACATTTTTCTTCATTTTGTTTTTTTCTCATTTTGTTACGTTTTTGGAGTGTGATATTTAATCGTAATTTGGAAGAGATGCAATGAAATTCCCTCTTTACCAAATATATAACGACCAAAATTCTCACGCTCATGCGGATGACACTCTACCACAGTAACAGAAATTAATCATGCCCATATACTTTGATACGGGTTCAATCCCTATCAATTTCCCTCCTCACAATTACCAATTAAGTAAGGCTATCGTTGTACCCAGTTAAAAGCCAGCCAGTAGAAAAGAAGCAACGAAAGATCACCTCGCTCTGACACTCAAACAGCTGACTCTTCCTCCTCTTCGTGTTCATCGCCCTCTTCCTTTCTCGGTGAGTTCTCCTAATCACTCGCATTTTTTAACTTAATCTCATCGTCTTCCTGGATTCCAACTACATCCGATTCGACTCCATTGTTTTAATCCATCTGAATCCGATTAATTACATCTTAATCATTATCTCTTTAGCTCTTGATTTGCTCCTAGATCACGTAATTACATCTTTAATCTTTTTTGATTCATCATTTTTCTGGTGTTTGTTATCTTATTTCGATTGCTGAATTCAGATGGCTTCAGCGATGCTGTCTCTAGCTTCCGTCTCGCCATCGGCTTCTCTGTCCACTCACGAGACTCCCAAGGTACTACCGCTCTTTTAATCATTTCGTAATTAATCTCGATTTTCATTAACGATTTCATATTTCTCTTTGATCTTACTGTTTGGTTGCCGAGAAAATGTTAAGTTTCCGGGAAAATTAAGTGGTGTGTGATTTTTTTTTCGGAATCTTGGAAATCGAAGTACTGAATGTTTAGTGTGAACTTTGAACAGGGGAAGTTGAAGCTTGGGAGTTCTTGGAGCTTGAACAAGGAAAGAAACAGGCTGTTCATAAAGACGGAGGTATGTACTGCGAGCTGCTATGGCTATTTTCGCATGCATTTATCGACTTTTTGCTATAACATTGATGCTAATGAGGTCTTAATGCGATCTTGCTTTGTTGTGTGTAGTCGTTTGGTAGGGTATGTATGGTAGCTGCCGTGAATGTGTCTAAATTTGAGGGCGTAACGATGGCCCCGCCTGATCCAATTCTTGGAGTTTCTGAAGCATTCAAAGCTAGCACAAACGAATCGAAGCTCAACCTTGGAGTCGGGGCATATCGGACAGAAGAACTTCAGCCATACGTGCTTGATGTTGTTAAGAAGGTCAGATCGCTATCTTCCACGAAATAGAAAATTTTTTGCAAATACTTGATTTCCTTAGGAATTAAAAGCTTGATTATCGTACTTGCTTTTGTTCTTGCTGTTCAATCTAACCGCGTTGACATTACTATTCTCGCTTAGTTTCTGGTTCAAAGTGAAATCATTTTATTTTGTAGGCAGAGAACCTTATGATTGAGAGGGGAGAAAACAAAGAGGTAAGCATACTCAACAATGTAACTGATTTGAATTTGTTCTTCGTAAAATTTTGATTTACTAACTGCAATACATTTACAATAATGCAGTACCTTCCAATAGAAGGTTTGGCAGCATTCAACAAAGTGACTGCAGAGTTATTATTTGGAGCAGACAACCCAGTAATAAAGCAACAAAGAGTAAGCTGAGAAATTTTAACTCGTGCATCTTGTAAAATAAATCATGTGGTACATCAATTTGATCGTATCTCGGTCTATTAATTGTTATTTTTTTATTTCTTGAAGCTAGCAACTGTTCAAGGTCTATCAGGAACTGGTTCTCTTCGTCTTGCTGGGGCTTTTATCGAACGATATTTTCCTGGGGCAAAAGTTTTAATATCATCTCCAACCTGGGGTCTGTATCGTCACTCCCATAAGACTGTCTCAAGATTACTAATTTGTCATGTCTAACATAATTGTGTTGCAGGTAATCACAAGAACATTTTTAATGACTCTAGAGTTCCATGGTCAGAGTACCGATACTATGATCCAAAAACAGTTGGTTTGGATTTTGAGGGGATGATAGCAGACATAAAGGTAAGATAGGTTGTGCAGGAATTTGCGTAACATTGTTCATATACGTTGTAGTTTTGGATCGCTAATAATGTGTGCGGCATTCCATCTTTTAGGCAGCGCCTGAAGGATCTTTTGTGTTGCTTCATGGCTGTGCTCACAACCCTACCGGCATAGATCCAACCCCTGAGCAGTGGGAAAAAATTGCTGATGTCATTCAAGAAAAAAACCATATCCCCTTTTTTGATGTTGCATACCAGGTATATATCTACTGGTTGGAGTCAATTTTTAAATTTTAGTTTCAGTCGTAATTTCTCTCATGCTGAAATGGAATTGCTAATGTCGAACCTTTGGAATCAAGCATTTAATGATACACTTCATATTAATAGATGATTGTGATGGTATGGTATTGTGAATTTGTGGTTTCTGTAAGGTTCTGTTGGAAGGCAGGAACTTAGGCGGATTTATCTTATATTTTGTGTCTAAACTTTGTCACTGTACTATAGGGATTTGCTAGTGGAAGCTTGGATACTGATGCAGCGTCTGTCAGATTGTTTGCTGCACGTGGTCTAGAGCTTCTGGTTGCTCAGTCGTACAGTAAAAACCTTGGTCTTTATGCAGAGAGAATTGGAGCAATCAATGTTGTCTGCGCATCATCTGATGCAGCAACAAGGTGCAGTAGAAATATAATACACATTTTTATCTTCTAGATTAATTTTTGATCCAACGCTTAAGTGCTTATGCTAGAAATACTTATCTATTGTGACTCGTACCTGAGTTTTTGGGATGTGCTAGTGATTATAGTTTTTATGTTCAGGGTAAAGAGTCAATTGAAGAGGATCGCTCGACCTATGTACTCAAATCCTCCAATTCACGGGGCTAGAATTGTGGCTAATGTAGTTGGAGATCCAGCACTCTTCAACGAGTGGAAAGCAGAGATGGAGATGATGGCTGGAAGGATAAAGGGTGTGAGACAAAAACTATACGATAGCCTGACTGCAACAGATAAGAGTGGAAAGGATTGGTCATTTATACTTAAGCAGATCGGCATGTTTTCGTTCACAGGCTTAAACAAAGCTCAGGTGATTCCTCATTCTTAAACTAATCTAAGCTTGTAAAGCTTAAAGTCCCGTGATTTCGATCTATAATTCTCGGCATTGGTCCTACATTTAAACTGATATCCTTCCATTTTTGTGTGGCCAGACCGAAAACATGACAAACAAGTGGCATGTGTACATGACAAAGGATGGAAGAATTTCCCTGGCAGGATTATCTTTGGCGAAATGTGAATACCTCTCGGACGCCATCATTGATTCGTACCACAATGTTAGCTGAAGTAGGTTTGATTAGCTGCCTGCCATCAAGTTCGAAAGAGGCGCGGAGAAAATTTTGGTGAGCCTGATATTTAAACAGTTATTACCATAATTGGTTGAGATCTTGTAAAATAAGCATCTGCAGAGAGGGAGGAATCTCCCCGTCATACATCGAACACAACAGAGATTGTAATAATAATGTGCGTTTGAAGTTAATATCGTTGGAAACATTTATTTAAACAAAATATTAATGGTCCCGTCTCCATTGTTATTGAATACATATCAAATCACACAAAAAACAGCAAAAACTAAAGCACTGCTTCTTCCCTGGCCAGAGGCCTAGTGAGGCGCGAAATTGATCAAAAATTCCGGTGTGGCCATGGCACGGCGAAGAACTTCATCATCCCCTGGTTGCAGTGAGACCTGTTGGCTCCCTGACCACAAGCAAAGTAGTGTGGCCTCCACTGGTTCAGCACAAACTTAAACCCCTGACCGCCTCCCTGCGTAGCCTTGGCCACCAGCTTTGCCCTCCGGAAGTCACATGTTATGTAGCTCCACAGGTCTGGTAGCAAGTACACGTCATGAGCGCTGGCATTGCTTGGCGGATTGTACTTGAAAACTGCACGTCAATAAAATGTGAAATATAAGATACACATTATGAATAACTGGAATTTTCTCCAATGCAAGATAGTTGCGGGATGTAAGTAACGAGTTGAAGGGTATGCACCATACAGCCGGTTGACTTACCTAGCGTGTCCTTTATGTAAAAAGGGCCATTTTTGAGAGTCCAGTCCGTGTAGTTGAAGCCGAAATGCCAACCTTCGGAGCCTCCTACAACGACAGTTTTGGCCTGCCCAACGGCCAACAAAGACACAGCTACAACAATCAAAACGAGCCCTCGTGAAGAGAAACTGAAACCCATCTTCAAATTCCTCAAGAGGGGAGATTAGACAAATGTAATTAAGGTGGAATTAGTGACTAATGAGATTGAGGTGATGGGGTGGTATGAGTAGATGGTGGGTTTATATACTACATTTTGGTCGCATGTTATGAAGCAAGTCGCCCGGAATCGCCTTCTTTTCTCACTAAAGTTGGGTATAAAGTGGAAAAAAACGTGCAGAGATTTGAGTCAATTCTAAATTTACATTTTTGTTGATAGAAAATGTAAGATTTCTCAAATATTTTATGCTGCCTTTTGGTTTTCTCCTCATGCCAATGTCATTTTTCAACCATTTAGGATGGGAAAACTAAGAGGGGGAGGGTAGAATGGTCAGTCAAAATGTTGACGAGTGGGTTTGTGGTTAGAATCTTGGCAAAACTCCACTTAGAGGGAGAAAAACATGTTTATGGGTATGATTAGGGAGGGATTACGGTCTCTAGAAACAACTGAATGTGGGTTGGTGCGTGGGGGATCGCTATTAACCTAATGAATTCAACGGAAAAGTAACTCACAAGGAATTTAAAAAGTAACTCATGAAGAATTTGTAACTCGGTTAGTCAAATACGCTTCAACAAAAAATTATGTAATCTTATGCTATTACTGAGCTCACAAAGATAAGTTAGTGGCCCAATATGATGAATATTTGGGCTAACATGTATAACGATATACCTAAGCCCAAAAGAGCTCACAGGACAATAAGATTTTGTTTTCTTCTTCTTCTCTCCCTCTCTCTGTGCAACAGAATTGTGTTGGTTCGGTTGGCTCAAAAGGCAAGCGATTGAATCTTTGAAAGTAAAGAGGTAAGTAATTAAACTTCATTAGACATTTCTACAATGTTTTTATTTCAATTTCTTTGAAGTTTTCATCTTTGGTAATTTGCTTTCCATCACCAGCTAAATTCGAGGTAGCGCCAAAAATTATGATTTTTGCATGGACACTTCAATACACTAGCGTGTCACGTGTCGGACACTTAAACGGACACAACACTCCTCGGACACTCCGGGACACGGTCAAGGACACGGGGAGGGTATTTTTGAAATTATAGTAAACTTTTAGGGACAAAATTGAAATATAAAAATTTATTTCAGGGTTAGTTTTAAAATAATGTAAAACCTAGGTCCTAATACTAAAATAGAAAGGGAGTTAGGGATTCTGCCGTTCTGGACAGAATCCCGAGCTCGATCCGCTGCTCGTCTGTGTTCGCATCGCAACTTCGCAGGCTTCAGCCTGAGTTCGGTTACTTGTCTCCATTTAAACGTACATCGCAACGATAGGAAGCGCTCTCTCTCTCTCCCTCTCTCTCTCCATTTGGTCGCTCTGTTACGTGTCTCTGCAACAAAGAAGCTGTCTTGGAGGTCAGTGCGTTCATTATTTTTATTTTCTCATCTGTCATTTTTCTGCCATTGTTTTGAAGGCATTAAATTATGCTATACATGTAAATTGTAATTTAGGGGTTTTTTATTTCTTTTTCTCTGTAATTTGATTTTCATGAGGTTTAGATTGTTGGTGGATTCTGATTTAGAGATTCTTTCTTGTTTTTCCTTTCAGTGATGATAGTGTAATATTGAATGTGTTAGCATTGCGTTTAATTTGGGCATCATTTACATTTTACAGTCAGTAAATTGGATGATTAGTGATGGCTGTGCGTGCACAGCCAAGGGTTTTAGTAATCAAATAGGGTTTTAGAATCAAGGGATAAGTCTGCCATATATTCTGGTGCATTCGAAGGAGTTATTGAAACTTTTGTTTGAGCAGTTTTAGACTTTTAGTAATCAAATAGAGTCATTGGAAAATAATGGCACTTCTGTTAATTAGCAATTTATCACTTAAGTAAAAATGGTTATTGTTTCTTGTATTAGGAGAAGAATTGGCTAACATTATAAGATGACTACTTCTACCACTGCTGGGATTGAGGGAGATACCCCATCCAGTCCTGCTACTGATAATGTAGAATCGTAGATGAAGTGAGTGATAATGATAATGCACCTTTATGGAGATATGTGAAAAAGGTTGGGAAAATGAAAAAAGGAGGAGGAAATGTTGAACTGATGATGATAGTTAAACAATGAACATCAATCTTTTGTGTTTTGATTTTGTATGATGTCTTTTTAGCCTATTATTGGTATTTAAATTTATTATTATTTTAATTCCCCGTGTCCATGTCCTAGTTTTTAGAAAATTTCCGTGTCGCCGTGTCGTGTCGTGTCCTGTCCTGTGTCCCGTGTCCGTGTCTGTGCAACATAGTGCTAACCTTTTTACTCCTCACTAATGCAGTGCAGTGCACCGCCTTCCCGCGGCTTTTTTGGTTTCTGGAATCTTGTCAACATTTGGTCACAAATGCGCATTCTCTAGGGTTTGAACTCGAAGTGATGCAAAATTTGGAGGTTCTGTAATTCAAGAGATCAAAATTTAGAGAGGGAAATGGGTTCCACTCCAAAACAGCCTTTGTTTTGCCTAAAATGGCCATGGGACATGAACCCGAATCCGAAAACTAATACTCATAGCGTTTGCTCCTTTGAGGGTCCTTGGCTGTTCAAATCTATGCAAACTATTGGGTCCCTTGCTTTCAATTTTGTAAGCTCAGTTTCGGGTTCCTCGATTAACTTTAAGCCCTTCCAAATGGATGCAAGAACCGGCCAAGGTAAGACTTTGAAGTCGAAAACAATCTTGAGTCCGGAAGAGCAAGGGGAGGCGGAGCATAGAGCGTTTGCCTCGGCATTGGCAAGCGCAAAAGAGGCTACGGTGGTTGAGTTTTATTCACCCAAATGCAGGCTGTGCAATTCCTTGCATAATTTTGTTGTGGAGGTTGAGAGTAGGAACTCGGAGTGGCTTAACATAGTCATGGCAGATGCAGAGAACGATAAATGGCTGCCCGAGGTAATCCTCAAGATTCTGTATACATATGATACACTTGCATTTTGTATCACAGAGGTAGCAGTTTATATAGTTATAATCTGGTTTTGTTGGGTAGTTTTGCAATCCTTTAATATGTTCGTGAAAACAAGGTTAAGCTGCTTCGAGTTCCGGAACCTTTGTTACTTTGGAAGCTAATATACTGTCAACGAAATGCTATGGAAATTATTTGGATTTCAAACGGCGTTTCAAAGCTCATCTAGGGTTGGCGATTCACTCGCCTAAATGACGATCATAAAATGGGTTATGTTTTGCTTAGTAAACATCTTCTACATCTACACCGATGCTAATATTTTTGTTCGTAGTTTCTCGGGGTTGAATAGTAGAATATCGTCTGATAATTTATCTCTGGCTGGCAATGCAGGTCCTCCATTACGACATCAGATATGTGCCTTGCTTTGTTATACTGGACAAGAAGGGGAGGGCACTGGCGAAGACCGGGATTCCGAGCAGTCGCCTGCACGTAATAGCAGGCCTCTCGCATCTTCTTAAGATGAAGCGTCCTCACAAAAGTAATAGCTGATTATATTGTGCAGAAGTGCTGTTGGATTGTTATCAGAGCATGAATGAAGTTGTTTTTCTCATGTCATGTGACTAAGTCTGTATAGGCAGATAGTTGATTATATTGTGCATGCTTTTGATTGCTCATGGTTAAGCAGGCGATCATCTTTGTTTTTATTGTGTTTTCCCCACAATTTTCTGATGATTTTTGTTGAAAATCTCAAAATCGATTAAAAACCGTGAGTTATTTTGCAAAAAATGCAATTGTTGATATTTTGCGTGCGGAGTAAGGGAAAATGTTAATAGCTTTTCTCTGTTTGGATGAGAGAAATAAACTTGGAATTTTGACAAGTTAAAATTTTTAAAATGAAATGACCAATTCCCTTGTTTGGAACTTTGGATGTATATAGTCATATAAATTTAGAATTTATGAGTGGAAATGGAACTTGGAATTTAGAGGTAATAAGGCCATCTCCAATGGTTTGGCCATATTTAGCCACCATTCCTAAATATAGCACACTTAAAATATATTTTTTTAAAGAATAGTGCATAGCTATAATTTTTCTTCTCCAATGGTGCATGAGCTATATTTTATTTCTCTTAATATTTTATTACTTTTTAGCATATTGGAAAATATTATGGTACAACACTCGCACATCAACTACTATGTGTTGTTTAAATCAATTAAACTACTATTTGTACCTATTTAAATATAATTTTTGGAACACATTGTTTTTTAAAGAAGATGTATATTGAAAATATCTATCTTTAGAAACAAATATTTCGAATATGACATGTGTAAGATTGATAACCATTTAACAAGATTTCATTTATTTTTTTAGTTTAAAATCTGTTTTTACATTTTTAAAATTATAAAAAATGATCCTAGTCTTTGGATTTAAACAACCATGTCATCTTATGAACACCATGTCATCTTATGAACAAAAAACTACGGGTGCATGATAAAACATGCAACCCGTAGCACATAATTGCTACCATGTGATGTCTCATACAGTTTTTTTCACTTCATGGGACCCATGAACAGTGGTAGCCCATTGTTACCAAAGGGGCCAAATATAACAAGCTCTCAAGAAATTGGCCATGAATCTTTTTGAATAGATTCTTTTTGGCCCTCCATATGGATTTTGGACAAAAATGAACTAAATTTGAGATTTGGCCCTCCCAAGATTTTGAAATTTCATGTGAATTGTGGAAAATTCTTCAGTGGTACGTACCATTTAATGGTACGGCCATTGAATGGTCCAGATTAATTTGCGGTGGGTCCCAAATGAATCTTAAACCATTCAACAGTACGTACCATTAAATGGTACGTACCACTGAAGTTGGACCCGTGAATTGCTGTCATTTATAAATTCCACAAAAGAGAGTTTATTATTTTCTATTTATTGATTGATACATTTAAACTTCACAATTTCAACATTTCAAATTTCAAGATTTTGATTTTCCTTAGTAATCTTAAATTTTCACATCCTAACATAGGGTAAGGTTCGAGGAAAGTTCTACAGAAAAAAGAATTTTATGATGATTTTGTTGAAATTTGGAAAAATCAATTTAAAAAACGAGTAGCTCACGATTTTTGTAAAAAATGCAATTGTAGAGATTTGGTTTGAATGTCATGAATTTTAAAAATCTTATGATGTAACTAAAAACCAATTAAAAAACGCTGAGATGCACATCTGTCATATAAACATCATAAATTTGGGTCTTGATTAAATCACCCGTCTAGCAGTTGTTGTACAACATTCCTGGCCTCGGTGAGAGGATTTGTGTAGTCAACTTCTCTGGCCCATACGTGTTGCATGGAATGCATAGACGCCTCCGCTTCCAAAAGCTTCGCCGTCTTCAACCGCGCCACTGCATTCGAATCCATCATCCTCCCAATAATCGTCTGCAAAGACCATGTCAAAGTATCGTAAGGCAGTTGCTAATCAAGTGATTTCTTCAAGAGTTAATTACCGTGCCAACCAATTCCAACTCACCCAAATTTTGCTGAAGCAAGCGTTGAAGATTATGAACTTTAAGAGGTTTTCGTCACAGCTGCTGAGGGCCTTCTCTGAACTCACAGAGACAGTGAGATCTTGATACGAAGACTCAAACATCGATCCGAAGTTCTTCACTGTAATCCGGTCATGATTCTTTAAAATTCTCTCAAGATGGTAGATGGTGGCACCAGATGCATTCTTGTTTTTCCTCATCCACTTTAAGGTCCAGCCACTAGTATCAAAGGCCGACACTGGGAATTCTTCATACAGCCTTAGCAAGGTCGCCGCTCTTTCGGAATTAGCCCAGCAACAACACGGGGATGAACCGTCGTCTACACGTAAGCATAGAGAAAATCGAACCATAAACTTGAACAAGGAAACAAGATAAGCCCAAAACAAGTACAAGGATAGCAAATCAAAATCTTGTTCATCCATTCATGCAGAACGGAGTGTTAAACTTAACAACACCAAAAATGCTGCTATAGGAACATCTTTCTGAAGAAAGAAATAGATTACCCAAAACAAAACCAGCAAGCGGGATGTCGACAAGATATGGCCTGAAGTGCTTTGTAGGCTGATAATTGACATTTCTAATTTTCCTCTCCAAAACCAGGATATGGATAGCAACAACCTGTTCAATGGCCAATGTTGATACAGAACAATAAGCTTCATCCGTCCAGGAACACGATTGTGAAAAGGAGATAGAAAAAAGATTCGAGAAACAAGACAATATCAGACTTACCCTGCAACAAAACTGCATTGGCTTGGAATCCAAGCACTGAACCAACTCAGAAATCAAACCTGAAGAAACAATGTCTAGAGGCGCACCATTCTGAATGTATGAAGCAGGACTGGAGCGCTTGTCACTGCACGATTCATTGACTACCCTTACGGGATTGTTGTTAAAGCATACTGCCCTTATGGAATTGATTACAATAAATGATGCGGATGTCAACATCCATCTATTTTGCCCCCTGGAAATCAAAGAATAGATATCAAGCCGCCAAACTAAATATATAGCAGTGCAACATTTAAATGAGTGAACTGATATCTAATTATGTTTCAAAAGACTAATTAGACTACATACCGCAATTCAAGAACCCGGTGAAACGTTGCATCCACGCCAGGTCCAAATCCGACAGGAAATGAATGTTTACTCCAAGAACCAGATAGCCTTACCTATTTGATTAAAATGTCGAAATGAGATCAAATTACTATTTAATATTATTTTCAATAAGACACGAAAAGGAAGTTTAAAAATAGGAGATGAGAATTACAATCTGATGGTCCACCAAAACATGAATACAGCTGCTTGTAGCTCTCTGCAAGAATCTCAGTTGCAGAGGATTATCAATGTTCTGATAGTTCAAATATGAATCGACAGAATTCTCTTCAACACTATGAACATCAACCACTTGCCCACACAAAGATGATAGATTTCCCTGAGGAAATAGGCAGTTCGAATCACGTGACAGCAGAGGCGGAGTCATTTGAGGCTCAATGCATGAAGAGATTTTAGGAATCTCTTCAGTTGTCACGACTGGCTTGATCAGGCCCTCTTCCAATTCCTTCAGGATTACCTCTCCAAAACCAATTGCATTTTCAGGGAGACAGAGAGAAATATCTGAAACATTTCCAGGGGACATCTGAAGAAGTATTTCGTTACGGTCTTCAGACACCTCATCATTTATCAGAGAATTATCTAATGAAATATTTTTCGATGAACTATTTTGACAAATTTCATCAGAAGTAAATGAAAGGCTCCACAGATGGGTCGTGGAAGGGATAAGAATATAATCACTGCTGGAAAAGCTAGCATCCTTGAGATTACAGAAGGAATCTTCTCCGTCATCCTTTGCGATATAATAACAACCAATCTGCAACAACTGAAATGTAAGAAAATAAAAATTAGTACAAGTTATTTTACTGAATTATTTACTCAAGCATCTACTAGCAATGAAAAGGAGAAATCTGGCGTACCTGATACTTATAAAAAATTTCAGACGTAAACTCCAGCAATACCTTCTGTCCACTTGGTCTGGAAAAGCCACCATTATTTGATTTGGCACTTGTCCAATGCAAGATAACTGAACCTAGACTGTGACTGTTAACTCCACTAATCATAGCCGAACAAGATATCTCACGTGAACTCAAGTCACAATATCTCTGTTTCTCACTAGATTCCATGTAAATAGAACAAGAACTCAGTTCTCTGATTGACTCACAGGAAGTGCCCATTATACTACAACTTAAACCCCTGCTTGATGAGTGATCAACCTTCTGTCTCTTGGGAGAAGGTTCCATGGAATTCTTCGGATCATCCCCTAAAACCCTAGTTGGATATGAAATTCGATCACTTCCAGAAAAAAATAATTTCCAAGGCAAGATTATAGCCTCCACAAACATACTTGAAGGGTTTGCTATCACCAAATCACCTGGAAACTGTTAAAATTCATATAAGTGGATCACTAATAAGTAGAGTAAAAACAGAAAGTATTTCCACATCAATTATTAAGGTCCCACTCTTCCATTTTTGGGGTTTGTGAAAACACACATAGAACTCCTAGACGCAGCTTTAAAAACATTACAGAAATTATTAAAGAGGCCAAATTTGGAATATACCTTCTGTACAACTGGAAATTTGTGGGTAACCAAAAGCAGGTGAAACGTTTCACTTTCTAGTCTCTTCACATCTTCTCCAAATCCAGTACAAGGATAAAAGGGAAGATTTCTGCACATTGAATTCCTCAGGTGAAAGTAAACATAAACTGTTAAGTTCATCTTTCTTGTCAACGGTATCAAATGAAAGATGTTTCTGCATGAGAATAAACCACTGTCAAGCAATCCTATACAATCCTCAGACCCGGGCATTCCTTCAATAACAAGACTGTAGTCAACTACCTGGAAAGCCAAACAGAACTAAGTGAGTCCAGATACAAAAGGATATATTGGACAAGTATAGATCGGTTGCTATCTCATTCCAGAAAGGTGGTTATATGTAATGGAGAATGAGTGGTAACACTATTGTCAATCACGACCTTGTATATTCTTTTGGCATCCTGAGTTGATGGAAGGTCTGGTACAAGAACATCAATGCTCCCAGTTGCATCAACCAACTGCAGTCTTCCAGAAGATGGAGAAGTCTGTATAATCGAATATAAAATGAAGAATAAATCAACTGCAATAAATAAAAAGTTGTTGAACTACACAAACATTATACAATGAGAGGGATGGCAAAACAATGAAAGTCACTTATACATGTGCACATTTAAACTATAAAATTGCTTCTTTCATTTATGAGATTCAACTCTCAAATGTTAACACCTGAATATTGAGCGTCATATAGTAAATCATATTCTGTCACAATGCCCTACACCTTTCCATTACTTTACCAGCATTTTGTAACCAGATATTATCATGTACAATTGTTGTGCAAAAACTCAAAATCACAGTTTAGGCAAATGGCACAGGGAATTTCGTACAGCAGTATTACAAAAGTAATCACGAAATAGAAAACCAACCACGAACCTTCAAACTTCCAATCAAAGCTACACCTATATCTTCACTTGAAAAAATCTTTCTGACTGACTGAACATGAGATGTCCCTTCACAGAATTGAAGGCTATATTTCTTGTTATCATGCAAATTTCCACAGTTACTTTCCAACTGCACTGATTTCATCCATAAGGCCTCACAACGGCATATGAAAATAGATAAGGGCACCACCTGAACTTAAGAAAGAATATGAAAGTTACTTGTCAGTACTAGCTGAACACTAAACAACCATAAGAATTTGAAAATTCTATACCAGATCAAATGTGCCAATATAAAACAGAGCAACCCAATGCAAAAGTAGATCGCATAAATGATTATGCCCCTGGACATACCAAATTCAGGTTGCCAATGTACGGTTTACAACTGCAGACACATGAATCATGGTTGCACATTTCTGTGAATACCCCATGCTGCAAGAAGAAACTATTTAGGCTCTTGACCGAAAATTATAACAAACTAAGTTTGCTTATACAAAAGCAAAACCAATTTTACCCGAGTTTGATGCATCAATGAAGGCACATGTGGACTAGCATACGCCTGAACCAACCCTTCCTTCTGGTAGCACCTTGCAACCATCCAACTCACTTTTTAGATTATAACATAACAACTACTGTGCAAGAATTTAAAACTTCCAGCTCAGAAACAACATACATATTTTGTTCCCAAAATCTCCTTTTCTGATAAGATGCCAGCAAACTTTTTCCGGAAACATGTGGCAACAAGCAATACCCTGAAACCCAACCACTTGCTTAGCAAACTACCCAGGAAAGTAATATTCAATACCCAAACACACAATAGAGATATCACCGAAATCAATACCATAATCTGGCAGAAAATGCTAAGGACTCAACGAACTTCTCCAATGAACTCTGTGATTGTAAAAGTATATGACACCTGCAGCTCACAATTAGATAACTTTGTGAACATGGATTTCTGGAAATCTCAAGTACAATTCAAAAGACATGGCTTTACCCAGTTTCCAATGGAGAGAAGGATTCCACAATAACACTAGTCTTAAAGCAAGCACCAAGTATAAGAATTCTTGTCCAAGAAAATCTGGGATTCACAAAATGGATATTTCTCACAGAAACCTATAAATAAGCCAACTATTAGAAGAAATAAAAAGACACATAGTATAGATCAAAATATATATAGTCCACAATATTAACAGAATTCATAGGACTTACGAGAGCACCCGCCCTTAAACTATGTGGTGGAGTAAGCAGCTGATCAGTTAACAAAAGCCACACCTCATTGTCCAGCTCAATAACCATCCCATGCATATACACGCCTTTGACTAGCCCTCTATATGTGCCACACTCGCCTTTTCCCTTTGTAACAGCTGTACCTTTCGGCGAACATTTCTTGGGCAATCTTAGCAGATGCAATGCAGAAGTTTCCGTAGTTACATACATTAGTTTAGACTCTTTCTTTCCTATAAAAACCATCTTCTTCTTCAAGCCCGACAAGGCAACAACATTTCCTACAAGTTTCGTAAATACAGGATGCCAACATGAAGCAGAACCGGAACAATATACAAACATTGTTTTGGTAAAAGAATGCGTATTTTTCCCTTGAATTGAATCCTTCAAGGCCAAAACTGATTCCTTTGAACTACAAAAGTTACACTCACAGACCATAAATTGGAGTAAAACGCCTCGAAAATTCGAGGAATGGCTCGAATCCAAAGCCTTGTTGGTTTTCGAATTGTTCTCACCGGCTGTACACGGAACAGTGGACAAAGGGCTAACTGAATCCAATGCGCCGAATATACCATGCCGAGCTCTGGATCCGTCTCCTTGGCCAGCCGAAGAGCCAAGAGCCAGAGGAACATAGATGATATTCGAACTGCAGGGATGGAGTCCGCCATTGGACTCTTGAAAGCTCCATCTGATAATCTCCAAGAACCCGCCACTGCGTTTCAAGGGAATGAAATTCCAAGCGAGGACATTGATTTTCTTACCGATTATCCGAGCGTCGAAATCGAGAATGTCGCAGCAGATGGAAGCGGCGGAGCCGTCGGAGAATTGGAAGCAAGTGTTGTAGGAGCACCGAGAATCGGAGGCGGCGGTGGCGGTGGGGAGGGTTAGGGTTCCGACGATGACGGCGAAGTGGTCGAGAGGAGTGAGAAACTTAGGGCTAGGGTTGGGGTTGGGGCTAGGGTTTGAGTGGGTGGGAATGGAGCGCGTGGGGAGCTTTGATTTTTGGTTTGAGCTGGGAGATATGGAGGACGTGGCGGTGAGGGGACGGCCGCTCGCGAGTAGCTCTGCGACTCTGAGAATTCTCACATTTTCCATTGACGAGGAGTGAGAGAACTGTGAGAGCTCTCTCGCAGGAGAGAGAGGCAGTGGGGGCGCGCGGGAGCGGGAACGCAGGTGTTTGTAAACCCCCTCGACGACTTGTCGTTTCACTTTGGAAAGTACACGTGTCACGTTTACAGACTCCCATAATTTTTTTTTGCAGTAAATCCTTAATTTTTGTTCTATTTATATTTATTTTTTGATATTTTGAATACAAAAATATTAATTTAATATCAAATTTATCAGTCGAATCTAAAACTTCCTACAAATAAAAAAGAATCTCATTAGACAATAGTGGTCAGTGTCTTATTCTATTTAATTTTAAGTCTTTAATTTATGTTGTTTAGTATTACCTCTAGTCAGTAAATTCGAATATTACTAGCATATGTACATTTTTTTTCTTTCAAAACATATGTACATATTTTTTAAGAATACTTTAATTTTTTGTTATCTTCTATACAGGTGCATGCATGGATGATGCTTGATAGATACCAACACTTTGCGAGAGAGTTCTAGATAGAGAGGCTCTACTGAGGGCCGCCCTTCGGGGCGGCTTCTCCATCATTCTCTGCCCGTGGTGAGCGGTGTTGAAGAATAGGATTTCACATCGATCATATGACAGAATACAATAGAACTTATATATGAGAGTTTCCATTCCTAATATCACCGAGGTTTTTTGTGATAAAACCCAACACCTAGCAATAGGTGGTTAAGTTGGGACAATATCGGTGATATTGGTGGTGGACCATGTTTGGGCCTATAAAGTTTATCATGGTATCAGAGCAGGGTATTCTCTCGACACGTCCTGGGGCTGAGTTATTGGGCACGAACATTCCTGAAGTTGGACTTTTGAAAAGATGCGCTAGCTCCAACTTAAGGCTACTGAATGACTGGGCCTTCGAAAAGATTGGCATTGGCTCCAGAAATTGAATACCAACCGATCAGGCTCTTGAAAAGATTGGCGTTAGCTCCGATATAATGACTTGACCACATGCGCTAGCTCCAACTTAAGGCTACTAAATGACTGGGCCTTCGAAAAGATTGGCGTTGGCTCCAGAGATTGAATACCAACCGACCGGGCTCTTGAAAAGATTGGCGTTAGCTCCGGTATAATGACTTGACCAGTTCCCGATGTGGGAATTGGTTTCCCTTGTGACCATGTGTGGGGCCATTCGTGAGGGGGCGTGTTGGAGAATAGGATCACACATATGACAGAATACAATACAACTTATATATGGGAGTTTCCACTCCTAATATCACCGATGCCTTTTGTGATAAAACCCAACACCTAGCAATAGGTGGTTAAGTTGAGACAATATCGATGATATTGATGGTGGACCGTGCTTGGGTCTATAAAATTTATCAGGCGGCTCTTTCCCTGTGGCAACGTCTTTCTTTTCCTTTATCTCCCTTTCTTCCTGTCTGTCCTAACTAATTAAACCACCTTAGCGAACAAGGAAAAGTTTTGAAGTTTCCTATTTCAAATGGGAACGGGATTCCTACTCGTTTCCTAAGATCCTCTGTCCTACAAATTATGGGATAACCTACTAGTATATATATACAATGCAAGACCCGACATTCCTCCCCAAAATTCTCTATAAACCGATCGATCTACATACAATCTTCTACTTCTCACCCTACCGGCCACCACCCTCTCTTTTCCGATTCACAGTCATGAGTTCCTTCAAGCAAATTCTTCTCGGGGCAAGTGAGCTCCAGGATGCTAATATGTTCGGAGCTCCCAACCAGAAAACCAGAGACTTCAGTGAGCACTCCTCTGTCAAGTTTGCGCTTCGGTATGATGAACTAATCGAGAATGCTAGAGATATTTACGAAGAGATGGTACAACGCCATCCTGAAGAAGCCGGGCATTGGATTCGGTATGCCAACTTTGAGATGAAGAATGGCGATGCTGTGAGGGCGAGGAATTTGTTTGAGAGGGCAGTGAAGAAGGTGCCCCTAGCCGATGATGATGAGCATGATGGCGGGGCCGAGCAGTTGTTTGAAGCCTTTGCCGAATTCGAACAGTGGTGTAAAGACACCGAGCTGTGCAAGCTAGAGATCGAGGATGCACTGTGATAAAATAAAGAGTAGATGCTTGTTTGTAACTTGTTTACATTGATCTCCAGATTTCTAATTCCTTATAGCACATTGAATTTGTTTTAATATGTGATATTTTACTCCAAAAAAAATAAATAAACTAAAATCCTTAACTGTAATCAGTCTGTTCTGCCTAGAAAAGCCTTTCCCAGTCTCGAAGCGACATTTTCGGAGCTCGGGAGAGTCCTTAGGTTTCCAGTATCCGACATGTAAAAGTAATTGTAGTTGATCCTAGTAACCAAATCTGCTAAATGAGGAAAGTGCCCGACGTTGAGCTTGAACGAAAGCACCTGCATGATCGGCCCGAAACCAAACCAAGCGTTAGATGCAAATCATGAGAATTGCGTCTGAATCAGAACCAAAACAAAGAGAGAAGATTACTCTGAGCAGGAAAGCAATGCAATCATCAAACTGTTTCTCAATACGATCGACTTCCATTTCGCATTTGGCCTTAATTGCAGAAACTGTTCCGCCGCTAAGTGTCAGTTGTATAGAATAGAAGTCCAATGCTAATCCCAGGATGTTGTTTATCCTGCTTGCTATGAGAGCCCACTGATGCAAAAGAGCGTAATAAACACAATTCAGCTTCCTGTCTTCATAAAAGATTATTTCGTAGTTTAAAGTTCTCAAACAAAAGAAACTACCCACCAGCTTATCCGGAACTACAAAGCACTGCCGCTGAATTGTCAACAAGTACAATTCATGTACTTCTATGACTTCGTCCAGAGATCGAGCAGCTGCCATACCTTCGCATAGTTCACGCCATGCATTGTGATATACCTGCTCACCAAGGACTAGTCAGTGATCTAACAATTCCATAGTCCATACTCCATATACCATACTCTTTCCAGGCAACCAAAATATGACGATGCATAAAGGGTCGAATTCCTCATGAAAATAATTTACCTAAATATAAAGGGAAAAAACATAGGAAAAACAATACTTACTCTGTCCATCACATACTGGTGAAAAGCATCGACAAAATGGAGAAGTTTTTGCTCCACTAACCAGTGACGTTTGTGGTTGTTTGCGGCACTGCCTCTACCCTGCATGGGGAAACAAGAAGCAACAAAGTCATTGATGACACACACACACACACAACCCTTGTCATTAGGCCAAGGAGATTTCTCACTGTCCTAGTTGATCCTTAAAGGGGATAAATTATAACCTTCCACATCCACCTTCGAGCTTTATCAAGTACGAATTTTGCTCGCTTAACCTTCAACAAGAACCCCATCACCTATAACAATTAGATGACAAGTTTAGTCAGCAGACCGTGACCCAGTTGGTGATCACATCTCCCCTCCAAAGATTCCAAGTTGAAATCAAATCACCTCTCCCTCAAATGCCACATTGATTTGTGAGAGAGAGAGTGAACGACGAAATACAGAACCAAAAGCATAAAAATAACCTGGTTATATTTCTTGATTGCCTCCGCATTTGCAATAAGTTCAAGTGGCCAAGAGACCTGACGATCAATACATATAAACATTCAAAGTGGTTGCAATGGGCTATATGATGAAAGAAGTTTGATTGACCATCAATAGACCTTATATGTGAAGTTTAGCAGATCAAGTCCATCCATTCCAAAGCTGTGAGCATGACTTTTACGAGGAGTTGAGGGAAGGGAAGCCATCTTAGGTTGCTCATTTCCATTTAAGTCGTGATTTTTGGTGAGGGATACAATCAAGGAATCTGGAAAACTTAGCAGCACACCATCAGCAGAGTTTCTTATAGATTCCTGCAGTAAATAAGAATAGACATTACAATGTTATAGGAAGTAAAACTGTAAAAGCAGGTACCCCAAAACTGTGTTACTCAAAATAGGAAGAAATTCTACATTGAATAAAGTAAGCAAACCTGCAATATCGTGTTTAACTCAAAATCATCATCCCATGTTTCTCCTTTATCCAGCTTATTGAATATTACAGTCAAGAAGTGCTGTAGCAGATCACCTAGAGATGGAAAGGAACCAGCAAACATGTCAAGGTAATCGGAGATATCTAATGATAAACCAGGATATTAGAAGTTCAGCATACAAGATGATACCTGACCCTAGCAAGTAAATCGCACGCAACACTGCCAGTTCATCCATCAATTTCCAATCATTCATCAGTTTTGACAAAATATGCCTGCCAATACAATCCACCTACAGTATAAAATAACTTTTTAAAATATGACACTCATGCAACCACAACAACAAACCGATACATATTTTTGAGCTATCACCTGCTTCTGCATGTAGACAGTAAGACATTCCTGCACTATAACCACCGGAAGTGGAGTACTTCTTGGTTCAAAATGTTGAATCCAGGCAAGAACTCTTGATGGAAGGGTGCTATTTTTCTGGAAAGGTAAGAGCTCTGACATATGGAGCTCATCCTGTAGCCGTGGAATTACAATTAAAAATCACCCAAAGAATTCTAATAATATCTACATCTAGACAAATGCACAGAGACTTTCAATCAGCAATACCTGAACAGATGGTAGAAGAGTAGGAAAAGGAAACAACATTTGTAACATATGTGAGTCGTCTTGTGAACGAAGATATTCTGATTCACCAAAGCGGAAACCAAAAGTGTAATTTGTTCCTTCAGCCAAAGAAGTTAATCCACTCTCCCCACCGAATATAGCCTTTCGTAAAGCTTCATCGTTTAAAGGGGGTAGACATAAATTTCTAGATAAGTTCAAGGTTTTCCATGCATCCCCATTCTTAGAAAGGATCTTTTGGCAGACTGTTAGAACTGGATTTTCTTGACAGAAGGATCTTGAATGAGGAAATCCATTTACCACACCAGCAAACATTTTCTCTTCATTTACATCAGGAAGTCCTTTTTCATCCTCACGTGCAGACTCTGGTTCAGTTAATCTTTTCTCCGCCAGTGTATCAAACAAGAACTTACACCAAATTTTCTCAGAGCATTTTACTGGCATAATCACACTATCATCACTCTCCACTTTTTGTTTACTGGAAACATGTTGAAAGATATGGTCACCGTGGCCTATAAGGCCTGCTAATGACACACAGAAAACTTCTGACAAAGTCAAACCTGCAATGCTCTGCCCACGGTAAACACCTTTATTAAAACTTCCAAAATCATCAATCTCAGAGTCATTTCTGTTTCTAGATACAACTGAGGATGTCATGGGAATATGCCGGATCAGCTGTAACGATTTTCCAGCAGAAACAATAGACTTAGCTATGTCCTTAATAAACAATGGGCATGATTGAAGGTCTTTATTGGCCCATTCCTTTCCTTTCATAAAACTAGGCATTGAGGCAGAGGTCTCAACATATAACATTTGATACTGTACTTGCCTTAATAGATAACTCTTCTCCCAAAAGTCAGCCTCATCAACAGATATTGCTCTATTAGCATAAAAGAACATCTGCAAAGACAGGAGCAACCAGAAAAGTGTTCACAGAGGAGAAATCTAGGACAGCCCACTTCAAGTTGTAAGATAAACTATCATCGACAATACTAGAATCACATGGTACGCAAAAATTAAAAAAATAAACAATTGATTGGATGCATCACAAGCATGTGCAAGTTTGAATCACATTTACCTCCTCATATGGATCATCTAGTGTTCCTTCAAAAAGCCAAGAATCAAGACCCTCAATATACGGCAATATACTGCCAATAAATAAATAAAGCAACATCTGGTAATCTTCTTCCTGAAATTGGCATGAGTACGAAATTTGGATTACATAAACCAAGTGAAACAAGAGTAATAAACTAGAAACAATAAAGGTTGTTTAAAAAATGTAGTAACAACCTCACCCCCTCGCACTAGACACGCTTCATCCAGCTTCTTGTAAAGATGGTCAAGGACGTGAACAGCCAAGTCGGCAGCGGGGAGAGAAGAATTAGACTCAAAATACACTTGTGGGATGGCACCATGCACTATTTGCAACAGATACTCAGCACCTGAGCAGAGACTAATATCAATAAATTGTCATCAGCGATATCATTGCACAAAGATATCAACACAAAACATGAATTAAGCAGTCAATGACATGGGCTGAGGCAGTGACCTCGAAGGTAAAAAAGAGGAGCATAATGAATTTTGCTAATTCTGATGAGCTTTTAAGTGGTGATAGCCTCCAACAAAATGCGACAAACTACAACTATTGACATCCCTAATACTGAGAAGGTTTTCAAGCTAACAGAATACAAACCTAGACAAAGAATTGGCCAATCCCAATAATGTAGGGGTTGTACTAATGCCATCTTCTCTTATCTTCATTTCCTCCTTCAAAGCAATATCGCGCAACCTCTGCCCAGTCACAAAGTTAACATATACTTATAAACAAGTAGTAAAATCACAATGACTAGAAAGTAGCAAACTTCATCCAACAAATCGAAACGCAAACATACCTTAAGCCATGCAGAAACAGAACATGCAAAAGCCCTCAACGTAGGCGGTGGTAACCTAGCAGATTTCTCAATTTTGTTGACTAAAATTTCCACCAGTTGTAAGCATGTTGCAGCATGCATAAATTGATGAACAAGGGCGTGAAGACTTGAATGAGAGAGGTGGCTGACATGTATCCCACTTTTAACTTGAAAAGACATTCCATTTTGATCCCAATAAAACAGTGAGCTAGAAAATCCTTGCAACATTTGTAACACGCTCCGAACCTTTGAACCGAAATAAGTAAAGGGAAAAATTTACATTAGGTAGATTTCATATATCAGTTTTCAGAATTCATGTCTTCCAAAAAAAAGTTCCCTTCTTTCGTTAAAACTATAACATTTTATCCAAATTATCGATTTTCTCATTAAATCCTAATAACTTCTAAGCCAATCATGACATATGAATTAAGAGACTGTATGGGACTGCATCAGGAGGGACTAAAAGCACTTTCTGACAACCAAAAGCTTATATGCTTTTGGGTCATATAGGCACTTTCTGGATGAGCATCTGCCAGGTGCTTCTCCAGGAAGTGCTTTCCCAGGATTCAATAACTTACTAATAAACGCACGTCCACCAAAAGTGCTTATGAGCAGAAGTGCTTCCTAAAAAAGCAGTTCGAAACGGTCCCTAAATCGTGCATTGAGTAGTAAAACCTAAGAAATTTAACAGCAAGAGACGAGATTACCAATTCAAGTTCGCTGGTCCTCAAGGAGGAAGCCGGCGTTCCAAAATGTATGCCATCGGAGAAGACGTTGTAAAGCCGATTGATCAGTCCTTGAGAAACTTCAGCATTCCCTGCGTCTGCCGGAAAATCAAAGGATGAAATGAACTCCGTGAAAAACTACGACGACGATGAAATTAGAAACGGAAGGGGATGGGGAATCGAATACCGTAGCAAAGAGGCTTTCCCATCGGCAAATTTGGGGATTCCGGTGGCCAATTTAGGGTTCCGGCTGCTAGCAGCGGCCGCTAGATCCGCTGATAGGAGCTGTTGTATCGGCGTTGATGTAGCAGTAGCATTCCCATCAACCAGTGAGATTAACCGATTAATTTCGAAAACAAAAAGAAATAAAAGAAATCCGATTATTTTAAAAGGGAAGCGCGCAATACTTTACCCGTTAACACGTAGACCCGCTTTTTTTTTTTTTTTTCAAAGAAAAATACAGATAAAATTTCTGGTCGACCAAAACAAATAGGGCAATTGATCAGTTTTTTACATTTTATTTGCAGAAATGGTTAACGACGATTTATTTTGATGACACAACAATAATACAATGACGACATGGTAAAGCCTAATCATTCCAGCTAATTGCTTAAAAAAATAAAAGAAAATTTCTGGTATATATATTTGATTTTTCATCAGTTTCTTAGTTTAATTTTTTGGCAAATATCTGAATTGTAAGCCTCATTTTACTTTCGTCTTTGAATTTTCACTGTATCACAACCCACTTAAACTTTCAATTCAAGTCGATGTAATTTTTTTATTTTTAGTCCTGTCAATTATTTCATCAAAAACTTTCAATTCAAGTCAATGTAATTTTTGTTATTAGTCCTGTCAATTATTTCATCAAAGTAGGTGCTACTTCTGTCTATTTTGTACGGCAGAGATCTTTGAATTTATTACATTTGTAGTAAATTTCAACAGATCATTATTTCTTCTCGTTATTTTTCATTATGAATGTAGCTTATATCATGACGTGTGATGGAATTAACGTAAAATCATGACAAAATTGACGGTTGAGGGATACTGACGCAAATTGAAAGTACAAGGGGCTCAAGATATAATCAACATCAAACGGATAGAGTTAACCAATAGTACACTGTGGTTACATAATAGAATACACGTGGAAAACAAAGTTTAAAAATTCGTATTTAGAGAATCGACAGAAATTAGTATTTACAAATTAATGAACAACTCCCATCACCTGTTCTAAGCGAGTATACACAGTTTCTACCTGCTTTTCCTACTGATCTTGAGTCACTGGAAAAGCTTATGTAACTTCATCGGAGGCAGCCCAAGCAATGGAAAATCTCCGTTGGAGCTGCGCATTGGCATTTCCGAAGAAAAGGGCTTCTTCCAGATGGAACGTGAGAGAAAATTTGGTTCCATTTCATCCAATTTCAGAGGTTTATTCGGGACAAGGATGAAGAATGATGCGCAGCCACCTCTCAATTACAAGTGTGGAGAGATCGATATTCGACCATTTTTTAGATTCGTATGGTCCTTCGGACTATGCAATTTATCCTGCAATGGTGCACACACAACATGCCAAGATATCAATTTACTGGTCATATATCAAAAACTTTCAGGCTCTAGTTTCCATTGAATTTTAGTTTTCTAAACTTCATTGGCCTACGAATGTTGAATGTGAAAACTTACTATTAGTACTATTAGGTTTATCATTGAAAAGGTCTGACGTGTGAATTTCGTACAAACGGATGCTCAAGTAGCTGACTAGCTAATGGTCTCTCTGCAGGGTTCCTACGAAAGCACCAATGGAGGAAGTCCTTTCCCTCTGCAGATAATGTTTCTGGTATATCCGGGATGGTGTTTAGAACCTTGAACATAGCTTGAGGCTGGCAGAAAGAAGATAAGATGATGTTAAAAACTTAAAAAGCAATGAAACAAGGGGCAGTTGGCAATAGTCTGAAAAATCCAAAACTATGATGTTTAAAACATAACAAGTTTCATCGTGAACTTACTCCTGTAAAGTCACTCCACGGAGGTTTTCCATTGAACATCTCAACGATGGTACAACCCAGGCTCCATATATCGACAGCCAAAGCAAGATCAGGATCAGCACTGTTCTGCATTGCAGCCCTTATGACCTGCATGAAACAAACCAAGCGAATATAATCGATAAACAGTGTTTACAGGCCACCTACGATTTTGTATATAATGATGTGCTTACCTCAGGAGCCATCCAGTATGGACTGCCCTTCAAAGAAAGATTGTAGGATTGCCCATTGAGCTGAATGCAAAAAGTAAAGTTAAATATGAGACCCAGAAGAGTACTGCTGGGAGTGCTCACAGTCACATGAATTGGATTGTTCAAAAATTGATTTGTCAAGTTTATGTCAGGACCCAAAGCAGAGTGAAGGGTTTACGAAAATTAATTACTCACAAGTTTTGCCATCCCAAAATCGGCAAGTTTAACAACGCCTGATGCATCAACAAGCAAATTTGCACCCTTTATATCCCTGGAATAACCATTGAAACATCATCGTCAATAAAGCAAAGAAAGCTCCAAAGGAATACAACATGATTCAGCAAATTTGCACCCTTTATATCCCTAGAATAATCATCGAAACATCATCAATAAAGCTAAGAAAGCTCTGAAGGAATGCAACAATGATTCTCCAAACGTTTTTCCCATTTTAACCGGCTGGAAAAATATCAAGAATCTCTACGATTTATCTAAATATTCTCTTTGAAGAAAAACATTTTCCTAAGGTTATTCTTGTCTCATCATTTATTGAGAAGTGGCAATTTGTGAAGTAACAAGCTCCTTTTAACAGATAAGTGATGTCACAATATAACTTATATAACTCTGCTACTCAAACATTATTATCACCTGTGAATTGTCTTCGTGCTGTGCAAAAAAGCCAACCCAGAGAGGATATGGCGAGTAAAATTGCGAACTACAGATTCTGTCATAGCTCCAATATGGTCTTGGACGTATTTATTAATCGATCCAGGATGAACATATTCCAAATATATGTAGAAGTGATCTTCAGTCTGCATATGCATAAACAATACTCCCCCATTTAGCAAAACTTTCAAAGATTAATTTTTAATAAACTTTCACATGTAAGATAGATACTCACCATTTCACTACCATAATACTGCACAATATTTGGATGCTTAAGCGTGCGGAGGACTTTAATTTCCTGCAACGGGTAGCTAGTAAGAACAGTCCTAGAACATATTAAAGCAAATGGGAAACAAAAAAAGCTACCACAGAATGTCCAGTAGCATAGTTGAGCATAGCTGAAATGTAATTTGATCATATGCGAAGAGATGTACACAACAATGCTGTTCATAGTGCAGGTGTGGCATGTGAGGAGATGTACTATGAAGGTTTTTGACCTTCTATCTTACAGAAAATATTGATCAACTCATTCCTTCCTATGATGGATACAAGCAGACACAGTGCAAGTACATGTTACACGCAAAACTTTCCCTAATTCCGCAGATTTGGTTGGTCCAGAGTCCAGACAAATCTAAAGGTAGACAACAATAAGCTACAACTGCTCTATGAATTGAAATTAGTAAAGGACTCCAGAAAAGGACCTGCTCCAATTGCTTTATACATTCAGCAGCTTTAGGATCATCAGGAATGAGATCAACTTCCTTCATTGCACACAAGGCCCCTGTTTCTCTGTCATATAATTAGAAAATATTAACAAAGCTAAATTCAAAAAGAATAAAAAGAACAAAACAAAATAATGGTCATTGCAGAACAAATTCAAGAGAGAGTAGCTCAAAGCTTCCGGGGACTAGCATACCGGTTGGTTGCGAGATAAACACTACCAAAGGTGCCGCGCCCAATAAGTTTTCCCTTCTGCCATTGACCTTTCATTGATGATATGGATAGAGCTTCTGCGTTGTAATGCATGACAGATAGCTGTGGTGGAGGTGGCAGAGGCAAAGGGTGGGCACTGACTTGACTACTACTTTCACCCCTCTCTAAAGAACTCTCTGCGAATGATTTATGAGGCAAAAGAAACGTATTTCCATTTGAACTTTTCTGGTTGAAGCGTGGACTTCGAGATGTAGGAGAATGGCTGGGACTATGAGCAGGTCTATTTGGTGATAATCTTGGAGGAAAGGCATCCGGATATTGTTCTTGGGGAGCCCCAAAAGAAGTAAAAAAATTCCCGGCGGCGTTTGATCTCCTGGGGCTAACTGCAGGACTTGAAAAAGCACTTGTTGGAGCACTCCTGCTCATGTTGCAACTTTCATATTCGTGTGGCGCTCCCCTATGGCAGTTACTTGAACAATTAACTGGTGAAGTGAGGGCAATATGTATAGGAAAACTATCGACAGTTTTCGATCTATGGGGGCTAAAAGGATGGCTTGATATACCATTTGCCTGCGCTTTCCTAGAAAGAATATTTAGACCCAAGTTGAAACCCCCACCATTGTTAGCATCTTGGGAGAGTGCCCCTCGACGATTGTTCGAATAAGAACTCACTGGTGCTGCTGATCCTCCTGAGTTTGTGGCAACTTGACTCGAATAAGAACTCGGCGACGCCGATCCTGAGGTTGTGACAACGTGATTTTTGACCTTCCTAATAGTTCAAACAGTAAAAAACCACCCCGGTGCGGCATTTTAACAAACACATAGTAAGCACTTTATCAAATACCCACAAACAAATAAAATGATGAATTCTAAAGGCTTCTCTTTTACCTGGGGCAAAAGTACCCATCTTTAGCAATTTCGGGTTTCCGGATCACGGACGATTCAGGGAGGGGCAAGGGCTGCGGAGCAGCCGGCGCAGAAGACCAGTGGTTTGACTTGGACCCACGACCCGGCGATCTTGACTTCTGGGTCGAATATTCCGGCGAAGTGGGCGAGGAGTGAGATTTCTCGGGGAGGGAAAAACCCAGGTCCTGGTTGTTGAGGTGGCGGAGCTTCCTCTGCCGGGTGAGCCGCCGTGGGCTCTGCTCGCAGCTGCCCCCGCCACTGTCCTGTTTCAGAGCAGAAACAGATGAAGCAGCAGCTGAAGAATAAACAGGGGAGGGGGAGTTGGAGGACGAGGATGTTGTAGCTCTGCAGGCTTTGTGAAGAGAAAACGAAGACGTAGGCATTTGGGCTTTCGAGAAAAGCACTTGTGGCAAAAGCTGAAGTTAAAAGCCGTCGCCTTGAACTTGAAGTGTCTCGGAGTCTCGGATTTTTTTTTTTCCAAATGTGAAGTTGCGGAAGCGGAAGCAGCTGCGTTGCTTCTCGCTCGCTTTGATCTGAATTTCGTTTGAATTAAAATTCAAACATTTGGACTATTTTATGGTCAAGGACTGGGAAAAAACAAGTACTCGAACTAATCCTGCGAATTGAAAACATAATCATCTGATTAGGAGATGACTAAATGGGAGACTTTTGAGGTTGTCGTCGGTGGTGTTGGAGGGGTCGGGGAGTCCGATAAGAAGAAGAAGAAGAAGACGACCCAACGAATGATGTGTGTGTGCGTGCGTGTGTGTTTACAATGTCAATGCACGCGACGACCTTCTGGTTCTCCCTTTTTTTAATTTAATGTAATTAAGACTAATTAACATTTGAAAGTACTAATATTGGTGTCATTTGTTGTTGTTTATGAAGGTAAATGTTTTTAAGGGAGGAGGATGAAGAAAGTTAAAGGTGTTGACGAAAGCTAAGATACGCCGTATGCGTACTGCAGGGCGTAGTTGAGTTGAGTTTGAGCTGAGTAAAGGAGGACTTTGTCAATGGATTTGTAAAAAACGACTTGAATTTGACATTTTTGCAGTCCGGTTGATACCGTGTTACGGTGTTACTCTGTTCTCCATCGACGTTTTTAACCTTTTGTGGAAAGAGCGAGACTCGCACAGTGGAGTTGCACCGCCACGACGGAGTCTCGTGCAAATAAAATAAGTATAATGCTTATTCTTTCACGGAGGGACCTACTTGTCCTCCCAATTATAATTAATTAAGGTCGAAGTTAGAAATTTTTATTGAGTGGACTAGTATTTTAACAGTGAGTGATCTTTATCTTTTGAGAGTGAGAAAAAATAAACTTTAGTTGTGGGACAAACTTATTTATGTAGAATGGGGTGGGCTGCTTCTACTAGAGTAGTATAATTTGTGTAATATATTTAAAATATTTTTTATTTGGTGCAAATATTTGTGATTAACGGGTCTTAACCGTATGAGTATTAGACTCGGAACCGTTCATTCTCTTTTTCATCATCTAAAGATCATATCTGCAAAAAATATTTAATTTGGATATCGTTTAGTCATTCATATGCATCAACACAAATGGACGGTTCATCATAAGGAGCTACTTGTAACCAAAACCGTTCGTTTGTTTGATATATATATATATATAAATGACTAAATGATCTCCAAATTAAATGATTTTTTGCATATATGATATTTAAATGATTATAAATAGAATGAACGTTCCAATTATAACGTTCGTATGGTTAAGACATGATAATCATAAGTAGGGGGACAAGTAGGTTCCCCCATGGGAGGAACACAAGCGTTATCTATAAAATAAAGGCATGTGTAAATTTTTATCTAAAATATTCTTATTTTACCGGTATGAGACGTCACATAGCGGTGTACTCATGACATGTAAGTTGTTCTTCACACAAAAAACTTTGCTAGGTAGTTTGACGCCTTCGTACTTGAGTAAATGAGTTTGACTCTTCTTCAAATAGACTAGAGTAATTTATAGTGAAATGATTTTACACTCTTTCTCACTTTATATACACTCCTCTAGTGTCATAGCCGTTAAATTGAACAATTAAAATAAAATCAACGATTAAGATTAACAGAATGTGCACAAGATAAAAAATGTGAGCTAAAATCATTACCTTAATTTATAATGTTGTATGGTCAAAGATATTTAGGAGCCTAAAAACCATGTTTAATTACTTAAAATAGGCATTTTTAGAATATTACTATTAAGTTACTTGAAAACTCTTGTTGTATGGTCCCCTTTTTATGGAAAAAAAAAAAACTCTCTAACAACTAAGGACAGAGTCCATTTGATAAACAAAAGACAATTCTTATGTGGCTGTGTTTTGAGTTGTGAGTTGGACTGTTTTAATGAGTTTTGCCTTCGGTTGTACGTAAAAATTTGTTACGAGTTTTGACTTTTGAGGGAAGTAAAAACTTTGTATCAAAAGAGGTGTAGCCACATGGAGCAAAGCATATGTGTTTCTCCCATAATATGTTTGTGGACAATCCCTTGCTTTAAACGTATGTCGAGTTACATAATGGTTGGTTTGAAAGTATTTTTAAAATGGCTGAGAGTGTTTTTGAGTTTCAAAAGAACTTGAAGTGTTTCATGCAAAAAACATTATTTTCAAAAGCATTTTATTTTAAAACGCTTTCAATCATTTAAAAAATATTTACAAACAAGTCATAAGTCTCACATTACAATATGTAATTCAACACCTCTCATATTCTTGACGTTACCTTTTACACTATTTTTTTCATGAAGCACTACAATTTTTCATAAAAAGTCTAATGTCTTGCTTGTAAAAACGCTTAATGATTTGGTTGAAGCATCCTCAAAATTTGCCAAAAGTAGGTTTTAGTGCTGTCGGGTCGGTATGCATTATGGATCAACATCTAATTAATTCAATAACCATTAGATTTGCTTAATTAAAACAAATTAAATCTTATCATCCCACAAACTCTAATCATAATTTTTTGACCGGAGTTTACTTTTGCGGTGAACAAACTCTAAATCTAATAAAACCTCCTTAATATGTATTGAACCCTAAAGACCCCTAAAAACCTGAATAATTGACTTTCACATTTTCTCTTTCGTATAAAGCAACATAAAAGTTTAGCTTCATTTTTTGACTTTCACATTTTCTCTTTCGTATAAAGCAACATAAAAGTTTAGCTTCATTTTTTTACTATTTATTTTTTCTTTCATATTTCATTCGGCTGCAAATTCTTTTTTATTTTAATTTTCTTATATCTATGGGTTTATTCATAAATTCATCTATTTGAAAATTCAAACAAAGATTGTTACATCCCGTTCCTGAAAATATTAGTATTTTATTTCAGGAAGTTGCAAATGACGAAAATGCCTTTGGTGGACCTTTCGGTTGACTTTTGCGTCGTAACTCGTACGACCCTTCCCTTTGTAGTTTCTTGTCGTGCTCGTCGTTACGAACGCGTGGACGCGAACGGGACGTCATTCGGAGTCCGAACGAATATTATACGGGCGTCGGATTACTGACATTTTCGTATTTTTATTTTGGATTGTTTGGTTGTTGGGCTGGGGCCCAAACTTTCTGTTGGCCCATGTGGCCTGGTTTCCTCTGTCAGTTTGACCCCCTTTGTTTATGGGTCATTGTCTCCCTCACTCTCTCCCGTGCTCTTTGTCTCTGCAAACACACAGACCTCATTTTTCTCTCAACACACCCATGGCCTTCTTCCTCCTCACCGAGCTAATGCCTTGGCCAATCAACCTTGCAGATCAAACTATCATCTTCACCAACCTCAAATCTCCCAGACAGAACCCAGAAAACCGAGACTAGCCTCGGGCTTGAATTCCTTAGAACTCCGGCAAAGCCCCCGTGCTTTTCCGTCGAATTCCTAAGTGAAATTGACCTCGGTGGCCCTCGATCTAGCCACCATTCATCTCCTCGAGGTCCCTAGGACTGGAATCAAGCTTGGCATGGCTTAAAATGGCCTAGGATCACTGTTCTGGAATCAGCCTCTTTGGAGCGGAAGCTTGTTCTCAATTTTCAGGCCACCTCTGGCCAGTTTTTGGCCCCCAAAATGGTAAATTCTTATTCTCCTCACTTCTAGCTTCATTTTGGTACTTGAATCGTGCAATTTGGCTTTGAAATGAAGAAGATATGAAGTTTTGAAATTTTTCCAGTTTCCGGCGACGGGCGCCGGCGACCGAAGAAAGGACAGGGATGATCGCCGATGACGTCAGCAAACCGATTCAGACCGGTGATGATGTCAGCAATGACGTCAGCAACCGGTCCAGACCGGGCTGACGTCAGCGTTAACCGTTGACCAGCGCGTGGCGGCACATGGGACCTCACAGCCGCGCGTGAGGCCATTTGGCGGCGTGCGGCAGCGCACGGCGGCGGTTTTGGGTTTTCCGACTCCGTAACTCTGTTTTCGAAATTTCGAACGCCGTTTTCTTCGTATTTTCGAATACTTTATTAATTGTGGGTGTTCTAAAATAGGTTTTGGCGACCCGTGGAGTACGGAGAGCGTGCATTTGGGCTTTTCCGGCAAAGGTTTATGTGAGTGGGCCATTTCCTTATTAAATTGATTATTTTTGTGCTTGAGAAATTATATTTAGGCTATGCCTACACTTTTAATTGGTATTTATCATATTATACTTAGTGAACTTTAGTATTATATTTATACTCGGTTTACTAGTATTGACCTAGCTATATGTTTAGGGGTTTTGGAAATTATTATTATATTGCCTATGCCTTTAATTGGTGATTTATTTATACTTGGTGAAACTTGGGCTATATTTACATATTCGGTGAACCTTGGGTTTATTATTTATATCGTATCTTGGTTCACTTAATATGTTATTATTAAATTGGTATTTTATGTACCTTGGTACCTTTGTGGTATATACTTGGCTTAGTATTTTAAATATTTTGGTATACTTGGTATTTCGGGTACGGCATCCGTGAATACCTAATTATACGTTACTTCGAGGCTTATTTAAAAAGGAAATTACCCCACCTTATTTTATTTAGAAATATTCCGTGGTATGTTTTTTAAACGCTCAATTAGGAATGCTTACACGGTGTCAGTAGTATTGTCTAGGGCCAGGACCAGCTTCACGTGGATGTTCACACACACCGACAAGCTCACTTTGGATCCATCGTAGGTGCCAGCCTGTTCTAGGTCGCCTTGGCGACTCGAACTCGTTATGATGCGCTTAGCGCCAGCTTCACGTGTATGTAGTACATGAGCGCACCATTATTCATACACCCAGCCTGTTCATGACAGAATACCTCTGTATGAACTCGTGTGTTTGTCATACCTATCGAGCGTATACCCTACTGATTTATATTGTGATTTTTAATATTGGATTTCACTGATGCCACGGAGGCTTCTATTTGATTTACGGGTTTCCCGTACTATTTTATTATACAGATTTCTGGTAAGGTTTTTTTTTTATACTAAGTTGTGGCGTTCTGCCCGTTTTGGACGGTAAGTAAATTTTCGTACTTACATTGATTTTCTATCTACTACTGTAGTATGTTTTCCAGAAAGGTTTTCCAGAACTATTACTTGATTTTGACGACGAGGGGTTATTACTTTCAAAAAGGAAAGGTTTTACAAAATAATTACTTATGGCCCACTCATCCTTCTGTTTTTGCGCCCCTCCAGGATAAGTGGCTTGGAGCTGTTGACGTCAAGACGCGGTGGTATGACAATATAGGAATTCTTGGTACTTGTAATTATTCAGTATCTCGTACCTTGTACAACCAGTTATTATTTTATTAATTCTTTCCGCTTGCACACTTTCGTGCACTCTGATCTTTAGTTTAATTCAATTTGCTTAAATTATTTCATAAATTCTTCTAAATGGCTTTCGTCACCCCACGTGGTGTCGGCCAGCACACTCGACTTTTGGGTGTCCACCTGTACATCCGGGTCGGGATGTGTCAAAGATAGTTGAATTCACGTTAAATAAGTAGCTAAAACAAGAAGAAGATAATTTTCTTTTAAATAAAAAGATAGAGAATATAATTACTTTTAATATCACGGGATAGGCTACAATGCTTACAAGCATTTCATGCTTACACGAATCTAACCATTAACTATTAAAGGAATCTAACAAAAAATGATTAGATTCGTGTAAACATAGAATGCTTGTAAGGATTTTAGTCGAATCTCAATATCACATATATAAGGGGGGTGTATTGTATTAAGATTCAAAAAGACTTTTATTGAGTTTTTAAAGTGATAGACTTTCGTGGATTTAGGAGACTTTTACAGACTTATATAAACTCCATAAAATTTCATAGACTTTTAATGATATACTTTTGTGAAATATAAAAGAGTTAAATGATAGACCTTTGTAGAGTTCTAAAGAGTTTAGTGGTAGACTTTTCTAGAGTTACACCGACTTTTTGCTGACTATTGTGTCTTCTTTCTTTCTTTTTTCTTTTTTTTTTTTTGCCAGGAAACCAATTAGAAGTAGGCAATATAACACTACACTTCTATGCTTTTTTTTTTTTTTTTTTGGATTGGATGAAAGGTAATTGATGTAGCAAAGATACACAAGGTTTTAACTGAAGAACGTCATAACATTATATTGAAGACAAATTCATTTATTAAAAAGGAAGTATCAAACAAAATCAAAGTATTCGTACACTAACCAAAAGCATATGACATAACAAAATTATAATTGACATTGTCATTTTGTAATGTTCTCAATTGCCCACATTATCATTATGTCCAACATCTCTCCACATATCAGTACATATACTAGCTCGCCACTGATTAGCATTCTCACGTCATTGCTCTTGAGTTTGAAAATTTGATTCAACATCATCTTCTTCATTAATAAGTAATGAATCAGATTCGTCATCCAATTCAATAGGAAATTCATCAGAGTGACACTCCTTGCGAAGAAAGTTGTGCAATCCTGCACAAGCTAACATTAGCTCTGCTTGTGTATTATATGGAAATGGAGGTGTAGACTTAAAAATTGTGAAACGTGATTTAAAGATACCAAATATTCTCTCGATCACATTTCTTAAGGAAGAATGGCGAAGATTAAACAATTCTTCTGCCTTTTCAGAGTCACGACCTTCACCAGCAAAATCTTGTAGATGATATCGAACACCCCAATATGGAGCTAAAAATTGGCGTCGATTTGGAAATCCACAGTCTACTAAAAAAATATTTACCTATTATACAATAAACATACAATTATTAGTATGCGTTATACAACAAATGCATGGGTTAAGAATTAAAAACAAATGTACCCTGTGGCACTTTAAGTTTGTTCGTCCTTGATAAAGCATTATTTAACACCTTTGAATCATGAGCTGAACCTTCCCATCCACTAAGAACATATATAAATTTCAAATCAAAGTTGCAAGCTGCTAAGACATTTTGTGATATTATTCCTTTACGATTACGATAGCTGCTTACATCTCGTCCTGTTACCATTGCAGGAATGTGTGTGCCATCAATAACTCCAATACAATCCTAAAATAAATTTGATATTGTGTCTTAGCATAATAATAATAATAATATGTCATCACTTACCTTAAAATAGGAATAAAACCTTGTACTTTCTCTTATTTTACTTGGCACTGTAAATCCAGGTTTGACCATCAATTTCGACGCTATTGTGTTCAACGCTTTCAAAACTTTGTTGAAATTTTTGCTAGTTGTGAAGTGTGATCGACCAAATGTATCATGAGTCTGACGATACCGACAATTTTGGCTGATAGTGAGTAAAAATGTAGCGGGCATTTCTTCAACACAAATAAATCTTGTATCACGTAAAGGTGTTTTCTCTCTAAGAATGTTGCATAGCTTTAGGAACACAATTGGATACATTCTATATAGCTTCCGGAAGTCATCAGGGTCTTCATTCAATACTTTGTGTATATATGTATCCACTAGCGCTAACCGGCCTTCGAGTTAACGATCTAGCCGGTGCAATTCGTTCTAGACGCATTTGAACTATTATCTCCTTTAACACACAAACTACAACTTCTAATAATAGTTTAATGGTTTGATGAAGTTCTTCTTCATCATCCTCTTTTTCCACATCTTCTTCCTCCTCTTGCTCTTCATCAAATTTCATATCTCCAAGCACGTTTGAGTGAGATATGATTACCTAAAAAAAACACATGCACTTGACCATTAAAAGAAAGCATATAGTGTACAATTGTGAGAAAATTATGTACATATACAAAAACAACACCTTATAATAATCACAATTACCAAAAATTCAAACCAAGTTGCATTCAATATTATTATGAAAAGTCAGGTAACCAACACTCAATTTAGCAAAGTAAAAATGTTCTGCAATAAACTTGAAAAAAGAAAAGTCATGCAAATAAAACATAATCTCGATGTCCTTGTCTTTCCCAATTAACCAACACTCAATTAATCATCTTGTAAAAGATCCATTCATGACGCTCATCAGGTGACATTCTAAACAACATATCCATTTTTGCCTTGGTATTAAGCAACTCAAGAGCCTGGTAACAAATGCGATTATCTAAGTATGGGATCTCTTTGATAGCATCCCAACAAATAGTCTCTTTTGATTCCTTCTTCTCCATTAGACTACGAATTGCATCAAAATTTATAGAAACTGAATCAAGATGAACATATAACTTTCCTTCACAATTCGTTTGCACTTTCTCTTTGCGGTGCTTTCTGGTGGAACATCCTTATTCATTCTTTGGAAGGGTAACGACTCGACAGATGGTTCAAGCGGGTTAGCACCATTAGCTTGATATGATGGATAATTTTCACCTGCCATGAATGTGTTACTAACTTCTTCAACCCAATCATATGTGTTGATATGTTCACCTTCTTTAGCCTCATATGTCCTTGCATCCGTATCGTCATCACCTAAACCAATTGCATTCCTCCCAGTTGCAGTTCCATTTCCCACAACAATTCTCAGGTCATCATAATCCGCAAAAGTGTCATTGCTTAATTTTTCGTGGATTGGATGAGACTAGAGAAAAAAAAAATAATTATACATGTGTTAATATTAATAAGTATAGTAATAGGCAACTATATAACGTAATTGAAAAAAAAAATACAACAAACTCGCCTTAAGGTAGCTCTCCCAAACTTCATCACTAGCAGTGAACATTTTCGTATAAGGGTCCCATCCAAACCCATAACTATGTTGCATAAGAGCAGCATAACTGCTATATCGCTGCTTAAACCATTTCAATCGACTTTGGTACTGGGTCCAATTTATTTGACACCCAAGCTTTTCTTGAAGAGCAGGAAGTATCTTTTGTTCTACTATTTGTTTTCCTATCACACCACTACTATCACGCCACCCACGATTGGCGGCATCAACCATGAGATGTAGCAACTCATTGCTCTCTTCCAAACTCCAAGTTTTATAACATTCTCCAGTACCTTTTCCTTTTTCATTTCCATTTCCATTCCCATTTCCATTTCCTTTTCCTTTTCGATTTCTTTTTCTTTTTCCAGATTGTGAATCTCCCATTATACTTTTACTATATAGATCAAAGCCACATCATGGGTGAAAATGCAATCATAAATCAGTCATGCATAATAGAGATACCAAGTATACTTTGTAAAACAGGCAAACAAATAAAGAATGAGTACACAAAATATCATATAAGGGTGTTCTTTTCAGGAGAGGGTCTTTAAACCTAAACCCTAAATTTTTTTTTTACATAAAACCTAGTGCTATCATATTATTTTCTTGTTGCTTCCAACGTTTTGGAGGTCAAGATCCGTCTTCTTCTAGGGGAGGGATAATATAATAGGCCAATTTTGTAAAACCCTAAACCCTAAAAATATTATGCAAACAAGAAGCCTTAGGAAGGGAAAGAAGCCACATACGATCTCATAAAAGGGTAAAACATATAGTAGTAATAATCACAAAATATATTATAACATGTATGAGAAACATGAGTTCAAACCTGTAGATGGGGAATGAGATGAGCGTGCAGACTGGAGAGAAAGGAAAATATTTCACGTCTAAAAGTCTATAAAAATCTTAGGGGTGGAGGCTAGAGAATGAATGGACTTTGGTATTTATATCTCAAACCCTAAAGTTTACAAAAGTCCACGATTTGATGAATTCTACAAAAATCATTGACATTTTGAATACCACAAGACTTTCTTGGAAAAATCTTGAGTGGTACGTACCATTAAATGGTACGACTATTGAATGGTTTAGATTAATTTGCAGTGGGCCCCAAATGAATCTTAACCATTTAACAGTACGTACCATTCAATGGTACGTACCACTGAAGTTGGACCCGACTTTCTTAAGACTCTTAAAAAGTTATTATTGAATACCACAAAATTTTTGTAGACTATTTAGAAGTTATAAAAAGTCTTAATTGAATACCCCATTACTTTTTACAAAAAAAAGAAAAGAATACCCCATTACTTTGATAGACTTTTTAAAAGTCTTGAAATGTCCTAGCTGAATACAGAGTTACTTTTATTAACTCTTTAAAAATCTTTATTCAATACATCCAAATTTGAAAGTTAATAAAAATTCATCAAACTCCATATACAATACACGCCCCTAAAGACTTAAAAGGTTTTAAACCTTATTCAATCTCAACAGTCTTCAATCTTATACCCATCCTTAACCCAACATGAAAAATCTCTGACATTTTTGGTTTTAAGGCCCAAATCCACTACAGCCTTTTTTTTTGGTCTGAAAATCCACTACAGCCTTGAATCACATTTCTGTTTTGGGGAGCTAATTATCGTACGTAATTATTAGCTTTTTACACACTTTTTTTTATTTCGGATATCAAATTGAATATATCAAACGAAAATTATGGACAATATAAAATATAGGTGTGTAAAAAGAGAAAAATGGTGTATACTTTTTATTTCTCTTTTGCTTGGAACAATATTATCCCTCCCGACAAATATAAATGAGTCTGCTTGATACGGTGTTTACTGTGTACTTTTTTGACTTTTTTAGCCTTTTTGTGGAAAGAGGGAGATTAAACAGATGGCTTAAGTCTTGTTCTCCTAGACCCCGTAGTTAAACAAACTTGTGGTAATCTAGTCATGAAAAATTAAAAATTAGATTGATTAGCGACTTAGTATTACGGTCTAGTGGTATTCCTCTTTATTTGTAAGTGAGAGGTCTTAGATTCGAATATCGAGAATGACGAGTTCACAACCAATATATTTCTCTATTCCTTTAATGTAAATGTATAGTTGTATAAAAATAGTCTCTGAACAATTTTTTTTTCGACTTATAAGAAGAAAACTGTTATTGACACTACACCTCAAAATCTAATCGTAATGCTATTTGAAAAAGTATCAAAATTTGTGTAATGAGTCATTGTGTCGATAAAGAGTGTAGTTTAATTAATAAAAGGGATTTTAGCTAAAATAGCCCTTTTACAAAACAAAATTTTATATAATACATACGCAATCATGACTCATGACCACAAACTATTTGCTAATTGCATCTTAGTCCTTCCCATTGCAGAAGCTATCGAGATCATATACATATTTTGTTGAGATCATATGCATATTTTGTCGAGATCATGTTCATATTCTGTCGAGATCATGTTATCGTGACACTTTTATCTCTCTTCTTCTTCTCTGTTCTGATTCTACCGATTTCCGGTCAGCTTTCAGAGGTAAACATCTATCACCCTCAGTAAAATAGAACAGACTAGTTTGTATCTGGTACCAAAACTAGGGTTCTTCCTTCTCTCTTGTTTCAGTGATATATATATATATATATATATTTATATATATAATCTCTGAGCAGGACTGGTGTTTATCAACAATGCCAGGTTGGTTTTTTTTATTTTATGCTTTTGAACAATATGGCTACTCTGCAATATTATATTTATTTTATGCTCTGTTTTTTGTACAACAATCGGAGTATGCATTTTGTCACATTTATATAAATCTTTATTTGTTTTCATTGACTGTTATATGTAAAAGGATGCTCAAGGAGCTGAACAGCCGATGGTCTCTCGGCGGGGTTCCTCCGAAAGCACAATTTCAGGAAGTCCTTCCCTTCTGCAGACAATGTTTCCGGAATATCTGGGCTTCTGTTCAGAATCTTGAACATAACTTGCGGCTGACAGATTCAAGACAAGAAGATGTTAAAAACCAACAAAGCCCTCATCCATGTCTAGTCATCCTGTACGCGTGCTAAACCAGTCAAGGCAATTTACTTTCCCGCTTTGCTACATGTTTATCGCGTACAGGATGACCAGAGAGATCATCTCTATTACAACATTCTTCTGAAACAATCATTTTATCATTTACTTACTCCTGTAAACTCACTCCAAGGAGGTTTTCCAGTGAACATCTCAATGATGGTACATCCCAAGCTCCATACATCAACGGCCAAAGCAAGATCAGGATCTGCATTGTTCTGCAGCGCAGTCCTTATGACCTGCACGAACCAAACGAGGCGTCTATAATCTATATACGATATGTACAGGTCACCTACAAATTTGTCATCAATATGATGTGATTACCTCGGGAGCCATCCAGTTCGGACTGCCCTTCAAAGAAAGATTGTATGATTGTCCATTCAGCTGAATTGTATTACACAAGTTGATTATTCAAAAACAAAATCTTCAAGAAATTATGTTTACGGAAATTAAACATCAATAAACAAATTCCAAGGTGTTTACGGAAATTAATTACTCACGTGTTTTGCTATCCCAAAATTGGCAAGTTTAACAACTCCTGATGCATCAACGCGCAAATTTGCACCCCTTATATCCCTAGAACAATCATCGAATCGAAACTTCATTCAGTAAAGCAAAGTATGATTGTGATCAATCAAGAAATGCAACATGATCCTCCAAACTTTTTCCCCAATTTAACCGGTTAGTTTGATATTAAAATTGCACTCTATGAAGTAGCAAGCATTATTCTCACCTGTGAATTGTCTTCGTGCCATGCAGAAAAGCCAGCCCGGAGAGGATGTGGCGAGTGAAGTTGCGAACTACAGATTCCGTCATAGCTCCAATATTGTCTTGGACATATTTATCAATGGATCCGGGCCGAATATAAACATACTCCAAATATGTGTAGAAGTGATTATCAATCTGCATTCGAGTAAAGATTACTCCCCAAGTTGAGTGAAACTAGCAAAGATTAGTTTTCAATGAATGTTGACATGTCAGAAAGATACTCACTACTTCGCTACCATAACACTGCACGATATTCGGATGGTTCAGCGTACGGAGGATTTTAATTTCCTGCACAATATTTGGTTGGTCTAGGTAAACCTAAAGTGAAGGCAGACAAATAACTGCAACTCCCATGTGAATTAACAAAAAATAAAAAAATAAAGGACTCTAGAAGTGGACCTGCTCTAATTGCTGAATGCATTCTGCAGATTTAGGATAATCAGGGATGAGATCAACTTCCTTCATTGCGCACAATGCCCCGGTCTCTCTGTCATATGACTAAATTGTTACGAGAGCTATGTTCAAAACAAAAAAGGTGCAGAACAAAGCTCGTAGAGGCTAGCATACCGGTTGATGGCGAGATAAACACTGCCACAGGTACCCCGTCCAATAAGTTTTCCTTTCTTCCATTGACCTTTACTTGATGACACTGGTAGAATTTCGGCATTGTTATGCACCATAGATGACTGTGGCGGAGGAGGTGGAGGCAGAGGCAGAGGCAAAGGGTGAGCATTGACGCGACTAACCCTCTCCGAACAACCCTCCGTGAATGCAGTTCCATTTGAAATTTTTGGGTTGAAGCGTTGACTTCGAGATGTGGGGCTGTGAAGAGGAGAATGACCAAGACTACGAGATTGTCTCTTTAGTGATAACCTCGAAGGAAATGCATCCTGATAGTGATCTTGGGGACCCCCAAAAGAAGGAAAAGGATCCGCGGCCGCATTTGATCTTCGGGGGCTAACTGCAGGACTAGAAAAATCATCCACGGTGTTTGATCTTTGTGGGTTAAGAAGATGGCTTGAGATATCATTTGCCTGAGCTTCCGTAGAGAAACTATTCAGACGAAAGCTAAAACAGCCCCCACAAGTATTTCCATCTCGACGAATGCTAGGATTTTCGCCCTGCCTAATAGTTCAAACAGAAAAAAAAAGCACCCCAGTTGGGCATTTTAACAAACAGATAGTAAACACTCGCAAAAACCCGCAAACAAGAATCTGATGAATTCTAAGATTGACATAAAAAGGCTTCTACTTTACCCTTCTTTAGGAACGGCATCGGGTCTCCGGGTCAGGGAAGCTTCTGGAAGGGGCAAGGGTTGTGGAGGAGCAGCATTAGCAAAACCCCAATCCAGGGAGTGTGACTTTCGGATTGAATATTCACCAGGGAAAGTGGCCGAGGCGCTGGAACCCAAGTCCGGGTTGCTGTGGCGGAGCTTCCGCCTTGGGGTCTGCTCACAGCAGCCCCCGCCGGTGTCCTGTTTGGAAGCTGAAACAGAGAAACAAGTAGAAGAAGACATTTGGTTGATTGAGAAATCAAATGTTGTTGTTGATGTTGTAGAAGTTAAATTTAAAGACTTTGAATTTCATGATTGATTCATCAACTTCGTGTGTGTTGAATTGAATTCAAACATTTGGAGTTCTGGTTCTTCTTTCTAAATTTTTGCCACCTATTACCCGCTATCTCGAACGGTCTTTAGTCTTTCACACGTTTTTCCTTATCGTTTTTGGGGTCAACACCGCTTAAGCAAAAGAGGGTAAGGTGCTGAGAAATTCGAGACTGGCTACAGTGCTCGCAAGCATAAATGCTTACACCGATCTCACCCTCCATCCCCCCTCTCTCCTCTCTCCTCCCTCCTTTTAACGGTGAAATCGGTGTGAGCATCCAATGCTTGCGAGCACCGTAGCCTACTCCGAGAAACTCTTGTAACAATGTCATGTGACAAGTACTTTTTGGATACATTGTGCAACTTTATGGCACGTAGCAAATATTTATGAGACGAGTAATGTTATTAGACTGTCTTAGTTGTGAGAGAATTTTTCGTAAAAAATATTTATTAGATGAATAATGTTATTAGACTATGTCTTAGCTCTGAGAGAGAGTTTTTCGTAGCAAATATTTTAAATACCCTAGTTCGGTCTCAAGTTTAATTTCAAAACTAAGCATCGAACAGAAAATGTGCGATCCGATTCAATTGTTGGGACTTGAGACCACAACTAATAATAAAATTGCACCAAACCAAAGTGACCAATCCGGTTTAGCAATTTGGTCTGGTTTTAGCAGTTTGATCTGGTTTTCGAGTCCAAATGCCTATATCTACTTTTACAAAAGTGTGCTTATAAAATACAGTCGTTATGGTAGACTGTCAATTTTTTCATTAAGAAGAGACGATCATTTCACATAAACTGACGTCTAATTTTCAGTTGGGCTAATAAAAACTGATTTTAAGGCCCAAATATATATACAATTGAGGCCCAAAGGCCCAAACTCACTACATCCCGGAGGGAACCGCATTTTGGCTTGGAAGAAAATTAACCCCGCCGAAATCGCAAATAACCAGACTGTCAGAAACTCAGAGAAAACCCGCCAAAATTCAACCGCATGATCGCGATCATCAGACGCATATGAAAGCGCTTCGTCTTCTACCGTCGACCAGCAAGCCAAATCCCTCACTGTTATTCTCCCAAAGGCTCGCCCTTTTCTCTTCAGCCACTAACCCTAGGTCTTCAAATTCCTTTTCCTCCTCCTCCGACGGCGACGACGAAGAAGGCAGCGGCGTTTACCGGAACAAACTCAAGTTCCAGCGTCCGACGACAATCAGGCGGCGTCGTTGGGAGAGGAATTTGAATTTGGGGAACTCTGCTAGCTTTATCGGCACCGTGACTCACCCCCTTCGGGTCGTGAACAACAACGGCGGTCCCTTTGGAGTCCACACCGGCCTTCGCGTCCGAAACTCCCCGAAATCGGAGAGCAGTTTGTGGTCAGTTAAACAATTTAATTTATTTTCCTTGCTGGATTGAATGAAATCGAAATGGCTTTGTTTGGTTATGTGGAATTGAAATTTAAAGTACTATTTCTTGGAAAATATGGGCAAATCGAACCGGTTGCAAACTTTTAACGAATAATGGAGGTCCGAAACGGACAGTAAGGGCACTAAATCGTGGTTGATATACGACCCATTGTCTGTTTAGTGTTCATCTAGTTCGATTTTTGATTAAAAGTTTGTAATCGGTTATATTTGTGTGTATTTCACAAACGGTCCATTTCGGAAGTATTGATGCTCAGACGCGCTTTTAGTGGAGGCATGGAGGATTAAAAGTCACTAGTAAGTGGGTGACCCATTTACCATTAGTGCAAGACTGGTAATTTATGTGGCTCCCCTATTTGAAACCACTGTTTTAGGGATGAACGAAATGGTACAATTTGTGATGAAAGGTTTCATCTTTGTTATGGTTGTGGCCAATACTTTTATTTAGGTTTACGCCTTTACGGTGATTGATTCCAATTTTAAAAGTTTGATAGTAGATTCAGTTCTACTGGAAACACCGAGGAGTTGGTCACCAGATGTTTATTTTCGCTCGTGATACTTGCTTTTGCGTTGAAGCTCTTGATGGGATGTTTTGAATTTTGCAAACTCATGCATAATTTCTGAACAGGATATTGCTGCAGATGTGGGAGGAGATGGCAGAATTGTCCATCAAACATTTGAAACCGAACAATTTTATTTATGTCTCAGGTCGTTTAGGTTCTTACACGAAGGCTGATCAGAATGGGAATCTAAATATGTGTTATAAGGTTAGAACATTGCCTCCCGCTCTTTTCAACGTTTTTTTTTATTCCTGTTTCACAAATTTGATCAATGATCTTTGGATTATCGTCATAGTTAGACGTGAAGGAGTTGAATTATGTATCACAACAGGGACACGGATTGAGCTCCAAAAATCACGAGGAACCACAATCCAATGAAGGTACTGCATGTTACAATGTCCCATGAACTGTTGCTTGCTATCTTGCAATGTGGTTGGATTTGATACTGCTGAGCTTTTTATATGCTTTCGTTGAATGTTTTATCCTCTTAACTTTAGGTGGAGCTGATTTCGACAAGTACAAGGATCGCCTTCACTTGTGGCAAGTGTTCTTTAGCAATCCATATGAATGGTGGGATAACAGGGAAGATAAGTTGAATCCGAGACAGCCAGATTTCAAGCACAAGGATACCGGCGAAGCTCTCTGGCTGTCGCCAAATGATCCTCCATGGATTGAAAAACAACTCCAATTGCTTGACGAGAGAATGCCAGAACAAAGACACGGCCAACGACGTTCCCGTGTCTCTGAGTGGAAGTACGATGAGTAGGTGCATGCCTTAAGGTAAGGGATTGTTGTATTGGGGCCTTACGACGTATTTGTACCAAAGATCGATTGAATATTGAGTTTACCATGTTCATGTATGATTGGGAAAATAAAACTCAAAGTAAGACCTAATTTGTAAGGAGTTTGTCGTAACATAAGCAGTTAAGTGCGTTTAACCCTGTCGTATGTTCGAATACCCTTACGCGTTTGACCCTGCAACCATACCACCAGTTTTCAATAATGGAGACAATGGTTCTGGTTTCTACCCTTAATCGTTGACCAACAAAATGACCATCCTGTCCTTTCTCAAAGTATGGTAAATTTCAAATTTTACTCTGTTTTCAGTCTTGAAGCAGGACTCCTTGAGTTTTCTTCAGGTTGTGTCACCGATCAAGCTCTTCAAAAATCAATCAGATCAGATGGTCCTATTAAGGTTTGGGATATTTATACTCGGGGATTTTCGGTTGCTAAATTTCGATTATGGTATTTTTGACAAAAAATTAACAAGAAAAAACTATGAAATATAAGATACGCGTAACATACTAAAAAAGAACATTCAGATATAATTGGACTTTGGACATACAAAAAGCAGTCGAGCACCTTTCCCTGCACCACGTCAACGTCAAAAAGCAATTGAATTGAAGTGATATATTTCATTGACTTGGGAGGTCTTTGTTTTGCAGGAGAGCTCCATATGCATTGCATATAAGGTGAGGGAGCCAATCATCCAAGCAAACAAGAGGACTTTTGTTACTAAGAATAGGCCGAATGAAATAAACCAATATGTTAAGCTAATCACCAATTGTAGGGTTCATGTTTGTATAAATAGGTATTTCCTTGTCCCGGTGTCACTATTATTTTCTATTTCTCTCGCAGTGACACTGAGACAAAAAAGTTTCTATTTAGTGTCACTCACTATGAAAGTGTAAATATGACTATATATAAAATTAAAGATTTTTTTAATTACCAAAATTGAAAGTGTTAACAGGACAAGGAGTGATATATCATATGCAACTCACACATTAAGTGAGATTAGCGGGGTTAGATAAGACCATCAAAATACATGCGGTTCTACCGTTCTACACAAATAATTTTTTTTTGAGTAAAATGCATAAATGATTGTGATAGCAAATGACATGTACCTCACTTGATCAAGAGTATTTGCATATGAAAATCCGCCTTCTCACCCGCTATCGCTTGTATAAAAAAATAAGTAGAATGAATTTGATGGCATATGGCTAAATAAACCTATCTTTGAATAATTAGTTGACTAACTAATTAGCTCACGTCACCAATTATAAAACAAAGAAAGTTTTAAAAAGCGGAGAGCTTAACTGAGAAGTTTCATCGAACGCGCTCTCCATAAACGAGACAAACCAAATTCACCCGCCACAGTCACACAGCTCACACCACCACCAACAATGGCAGTGACGGACTTCTTCGTCGGCGAGATCACGACGGAGCTCCTGAAAACCCTAATCGCCATCTCCCGAAAATCATGCCACAGTAGAGAAAGCGCTGAGGAACTCATCTCCACAATCGAGCAGCTCCGCCCCATAATTCAAGAAATCAAATTCTCCGGCGTCGAGCTACCGGCCGAACGGCAGTTCCAGCTCGATCGCTTCTCCGAAGTTCTCCAGAACGGCCTCGAGCTGGCCCGAAAAGTCCTGGCGACGCCGCGCTGGAACTTGTACAAGAAGGTCCGATTGGTGAAAAAGATGGAGTCGTTTGAGAAGACGGTATCCAGATTCCTTCAGGGCCCATTGCAGGCCCATATCTTGGCCGACGTCCACCACATGAGGGAGGAGGCGGCTCAGCGGTTCGATCGGCTTGATTGGTCGAGCAGGATGCTGGAGCAGCGGCTTGGGGCCTTAAAGATTGGGACTTTGGGCGGTGGAGGGGGTGGCGGTGGCGGGTGGATGGAGGAGGCTGTGAGGAGGGTGGAGGAGGAGGGGCAGATGAAGTGGGAGGTGGGCAGTTCGGTGGTGTTGGGATTGGGGCTGGGGATGAAGACGGTGAAGGGGATGATTTTTGGGAGGGAGGATTTGAGGGTCGTTGGGATTTGTGGGATTGGTGGCTCTGGAAAAACCACTCTTGCCAGAGAGCTTTGCAAGGATGATCAAGTTAGATGTAAGTAACTGAGTGCCTGTTTCGGATTGCTTACTTGTGATCCTAATCGATTTTGCTAGAAGTGCGTTTATTTTATTAGAAACAAGTTAAAATTTTAATTGAAAATTCAAGTGCTTTTCAGACGATAGTCAATTGTAAGTAATCTATTCTTCCAAACGTAGTCAGAAGCGTTTTTAGTTGAATCTTCCAAACTCTTCTTTTTTATTCTTTTTTGAGTATGTTCTATGATGGGTTCTCTAGAATTTGAGTTTTCTTTAAAGGGTTCTCTCTAGAGTTTATGTAGAATCAAACACTGACTCTGTTTCGTGTTCATCGCCGATCGAATGCAGCTTACTTCAGTGAGAGAATTCTGTTCCTGACAGTATCACAGTCTCCAGATGTGAACCAGTTGAAGGCCAAGATTGTGCAGTTCATCATGGGGAACCAAATTCTGAGTCCCAATTCTGTGCTTCCCCAGTGGAACTTGCAATACGAATGGATAACCGTAGCAAAAACTCTGGTGGTTTTGGATGATGTGTGGTCACTGGCAGTGCTTGAGCCGCTGCTCTTTAAGATCCCCGGCTGCAAGTTTCTTGTGGTATCACGTTTCCGATTCCCAACAGTTCTTGATGCCACTTATGATGTGGAGTTGTTGAGGGAAGAAGAAGCACTCTCTCTGTTTTGCCACTCTGCTTTTGGCCAAAAGTCGATTCCTCCTGCTGCTGATAAAAATTTGGTCAAGCAGGTACTATCTTAGTACCCGTTTGCAACTTTTTGCACTCATAAGCGCTTTTGCTAGAATATAATTGCTTCTTTGAAAACCTCCAGAAAGTGCTGCTATAATGCATACTGCCCAACGTAGTCATAAATCTCCAATCTCCATTTTCTGCTAATCAAATTGGCTTCTTTATGTTTCTTTAGATTGGTAGCTGACTGTTTTCTTGAACTTTAGATTGTTAACGAGTGTAAGCGGCTTCCTTTGGCTCTTAAAGTGATTGGAGCTTCATTGAAGGGCCAGCCTGAATTGTGTTGGGCAAATGCACGGAGCAAGTTGTCGAAAGGGGAAGCTTTTTGTGAGTCCCATGAGAACAATCTACTTCAACGGATGGCAACGAGTCTCGACTGCTTATCCAAAAAAGTTCGAGAATGTTTCTTGGACTTGGGTGCGTTTCCAGAAGACAAGAAGATCCCTCTTGACGTTCTCACCAACATGTGGGTCGAAATTCATGATGTCAACGAAGAAGAAGCTTTCGCCATTCTTGTTGAGCTTTCGAACAAAAATCTTCTCACCCTGGTGAAAGATGCAAGGTATGATGCTTAAAGTTCGGTACATGATTTCTTTTACTTGAGCGTGATTATTTTCTGTTTTGAACCCTTTGTTTATATTAACGTTGCAGAGATGGAGAGATATTTAGCAGTTGCTATGACATATCTGTTACACAACATGATGTGCTGAGGGACCTTGCTCTTCATTTGAGCAGCGATGGCAGCCTGAATGAACGCATTCGATTACTTATGCCAAGAAGAGAGACTGAGCTTCCAAGAGTATGGGAGAGGCATTCAGATGAGCCGTTTCACGCGAAGATTGTATCAGTCCATACCGGTATGAACATGTCTCAGTAATTGCATTTTATTAATTATGCTTACTCTTTCGTGCTGATTTAAACTGATTCATCACTTGATAATGCAGGTGAAATGAAAGAGATGGACTGGTTCCAGATGGAGTTTCCCAAATGTGAAGTGCTGATTTTGAATTTTTCGTCCGACGATGAGTACCTTTTGCCTCCGTTCATTGAAAACATGCCAAAGTTGAGGGCATTGGTAATAATGAATTACAGTACATCAAATGCAACCCTAGATGGCTTGTCAGTCTTCTCAAATTTATCCAACTTGAGAAGCCTCTGGCTCGAAAAAGTATCCGTCCCTCGATTATCTACCATCCCCCTGAAAAATCTGAGGAAAATTTCAATAATCTTATGCAAGATCAGTAACAGCCTTGATCAATCCGCCTTTCCTCGGCTCACAGAGCTCACGATTGATCATTGCGATGACTTATTCCAGCTGCCTTTGTGCATTTGCGCAATGCCTTCGCTCAAGAACCTGAGCGTAACCAACTGCCACAGCATATACCAGCTCCCAGCTGATTTGGGGAAGCTGCAATTTCTACAGATCCTAAGGCTATACGCGTGTCCGGCACTGCAGACGCTTCCGGCCAGCATTTGCGATCTACTTCGGTTGAAGTACATTGACATTTCCCAATGTGTAAATTTGAGATGCCTTCCTATGGACATTGGTAAGCTAGCAAGTTTGGAAAAGATTGACATGAGGGAATGTTCACAAATTAGCAATCTGCCGAAATCCGCTGCAACGTTACAGTCTCTGCGCCATGTAGTGTGCGATGAGGATATTTCTTGGATGTGGAGAGACGCAGAGAAGGCATTGCCGGAGCTTCATGTTCAGGTGGCGGAGAAACATTTTGATCTGGACTGGCTCGATGAGTGAACAAATTGTTGTACCATTAGTCAATAATTTGATTTAATGTTGATGTAAATTGTAAAATTTGTTCATTTGAAGTGAAATAACAAGGCAAAAAATTAGTTAGAGGATTATCTTCTACATGTGGTGTTTCTGTGGTTCTGTTTTCTTTGAAGACTTCATTAGTTGTCGCAAGTGCCCTCTATAGTTACAGTCAGCTGATGATAGGCGGCTTATTTCACAAGCACTTTAGCCTGAAAGCCAAAAGTTAGGGCAAGCACTTTTGGAATATTTGATATTCGTAACGTCTCATCAAAAATTCTTGGGTGCTCCGGAATATGGGTTATTCCGGATTTTTTAACTATTAGATCTTGATTTTTATATTTTAAAACAAAAATATAACAGTTAAAAAACCCGGAGTACTGTTTGAGCTGTTTGAATTAGTCTACCCTCATCAACTTACATAAAATGGATTAACTGTCACGTGTCGTCCCGATTCAATAAAATATTGCCATATGAAGAAAAACTTGCACATAGCAATGCGTTATTAGACAAGGAACACTATGTGACGATGAGCTCGTTCCATATAAGTCATTCTTCCTAATATGACTTTAGCACATTATCTGATGATCAAAACAGTTTATTTTTTAGATCATCATTGTCAAGATTCACCCAAATCAAAAATTGTTTAGCTATTTCATTATTGTACAAAGCAACACAACACTGTGTCCGTCTATTTGTTTAATCGTCACTAGATAAGTAAACTCTTTTTGTTTGAGTGAAATTTTTGCAAAAATGATATTTCAGGGATAAATAAACATTATCAATTCATAACATTAGAAATATTGTACATGAGTCGAAAAGAGTGGTTATCTATTGACATACACATAAAAATATAAAGAAAAAGTAGTAAGCCATGCCCATGCAGATAACATAAAAATTGAATAAATCTCAATAATAATACAAACATTGGAGACTAAAGGATTATTATTACGTGTTTATTTATATGATTAGGGTTTTATTATCTCCAAAATTAGGCAAACGCGTATTGAGAGAAAGCGTGTGGGATCCATGACCTGATGATGGAGAGTGAGGTTGACGGCTTCTTTCAGTCAATTGCAGACTTCGTTTTCACAGTCCACACCTTGATCCTTCGGGGCGTGTTCACATTGTTGATCTTCGACTATACACACACACACACACATATATATATATAATATATTTCTGGCCAGATTTAGGTTACAACATTTTCTTGAAATTTTTGTTGTTTTTGGTAGTGGTCCAGGATAATATACATGCATAGGCACGATTCGTGATTACGATTGGCAGTGATGGATTTCATCACCATATTTATATTATGATTATCTCCTCATTTACTTCTTTCACTTTTACCCTATCCTACTTAAATATCTCATTTTAGGAGATACTAGAAACATTAAACTTTCTCGAATTTCCTTCTCATCATGCAATATTGTTTTGATGATAGGAACTATTTCAATTTTTTATTACCCTTTCATGATCAACTTTTCAAAAATTCAATTAAATCAGAAATTATTTAACCGTTCGATTCTTTTGTTCGTTTGATAACCATTAGATGACTAAACGATTTCAGACTTAGTTAATTTTTTTTGCAGAGATAATCTTTAAATAGTAACCAAGAAAAGAGATGGTTCAGTTAATCGTTCAGCATTGCAGAATGAGGAGAGACGAGAAAATATAACGAAAAGGTTCAAATGAGAAGGTCGCTAGCATTCTTCTCTTGTTTCAACTTAAATATTCTAAACCCTTCTTATATACAAAAAATGGCACCAAACTCGGATGCCAAGTGACACACATTTCTCTGGCTGACTAATCTAATCCATGTCAACTTCTTTCTTTCATCACAACTTTCTATTCATCTTTCAGAAGGCGCTTAATAGCGTCTTTGGTCGAAGGTGCTTAATAGCTCGAGCTCTTTCACTCGCAACTCTCAAGAGGAAAAACACTTTGAAAGAGCTGCATCCCACACCGATCCCACCCAGTATGGGAGCGCCCTAGTTAAGGAGACTTACTGAAGTTTCTCTCCACTTTTTTTTTTTCCCCTTTTTGGACTATATGAACAACAAAGCGTGGGGCAAAGAGGCAATGGCCTTTTAACAACGCTGTTTGTGGTGGTTCTCTCGTCTGTTTTTCTTGCCCTTTGGGCTTCTAGGAGATATAGTTCTATTAGATTCATAACAAAACTCACGTATCATGTACATAAACAGTTAAACACAACAAACTAAATCTGCCGACAGTTTATAAACATGTTGAGTTGTATTTAGAGATATCTGGAGGGGATGTACTCCCGTATCCTAACAGGTAGACTATAAAATTCCTCATTTCTAGCATCTCCCTTCCTGCTCTGGAAGGGTCTCCACCATGCAAGTCCTCTGTCGCTGACTGCATGCTTCGCGTCAAGCGTGTTATCTAGCAGCGTCCCAACGATTATCGCCACTGTCGGGCTCGATGAGAAGATGGTGTTCAATATGTCATCAAACTGCAGCCATCAAAATGATGTAGCAATTCAGATCAACGAAACTATCTTTAAAACACGTAAAGAAAAGGGTTTCAACCGATTGTCTGCGTAACTTACCCATCTACCGTCTGTTTGAACTGGCCCGCTACCATTCGGAGTGGTGTTTGAGACAAAATATTGAGGTATCGAAATCCCAAGAAACAGGGAAAGGCCCAAAACATAGATGTTTCTCAAGGAATTATTATTTGCAAACTGAATGAATGTGATCCCAACAGCAGCTGCAGATAAGAGGAAACAAAGGTGAAACACTTTCCGGTGATAAAATGATCCTAACACGATTAGAAATGGTAATACAATCACTCACCGACAATTCCAAATAAAACACAGTACATGGCAGCAAATATCGGCAAAGGAATTGATGCAAAGAAAGCGCCAAACTTCCCTGAAAGACGCCACTTAACACTGTCAAACACAATGCAGGAAACCCAGGGCACACATATCTAACGGAAGGAGAGAACGAACCGAATATAGAGAAGAAGAACATGAAAGCAGTTGAAATCTGCACCACTCTCCTGCTCCCTATGTGTGTCAATCCAAGCAGGCCAACATTTTCGCTGCAGCACATTTCGAAAAAATGAGTGAACTCCTAATCTTTATAAGCAAAGTTTCTTCCGTTGATAGCTAGGAAGCCGTTATTATGTAAAGGGAATATCAACATATATGTCAAGCAAAAGGCTTTCTTACACGGATGCTGTGGTACCGACAGCAGAACCAAAAATACCTTCAAGCAGCATGCCAACACCCTACATTTGAACATATACAACTACATAACTATTTTGAAATACGAGATTGTTTCCCGCTCTTTTAAAGCATTCAGAGATATGGAAAAGACAGGGGAGAGAGGGAGAAAGGAGCGGCATGACAATTTGCAATCGCACCTGCAGGCCAATACTCTGGCTCACTACACTAGCTGGAGGGGGCGTAGCACCTGAAAGCCGTGCTGCTGCAAAATACGCTCCAGTTGACTGCAACAAAAAAAATTATTTACTTTATCAAGAATTAAGCGTAGAGTCAGATTTAAGATATGAGATTCTATACCAATTATTAAATTTTCAAAGTGCACAAAAAAGTTTATAGAACCAGTATTAGACCTCTGCCGACGTAACAATTGCTGCTCCCATCATCCCAAAAACATGGCTCGCTCGGAATATGGGTTTACCCCACTGAAACGGGTATGGGAATTTAATCCTTCATTTGAAACAGCAATAACAAGTGTCATGAAACGAAAAGGATAATTCTTCTGAAGGGAATTTATTAACTTTATTATGCAAGAAGAGAGCCCCGATACTTGTACATACCAAGGAGCAGATGATATAAGGAAAGAGCGATCTGTACGGCAACTTTGTTTAGTCTGCTGTTTAGCAGTGTTATAAGCACCAGCCTCGGTGAGGACAGCAGCAAATGACCAAACAATCGCAATGCAGAGAAGCAAAGCAAACCTCTCGAGTATGTAATGGGCTCTGGGAAGAGCGCGCCTCAGATACTGCCCAAACAATATTGTCATGTTAAACTTTGAACGTTTATTCTAAAAACAAAAAGTGGCAGATCGGATAAAATTTACCTGTTGAGTAATGACGAGCAGGATCAGCATAGGCAGACCTATCTCCACACAGTTACCGAGCTGTGTACAACAAAAGAGAGTGAGATAAATGTTTTGATAATATTCTTATGAATGTCACGAGAGAAATAGAGTGTTTTGTTAGAGACATTACAAGTGGAAAGCCCCGTGCGAAAGGACCAAGACCGACTACACAAACCACTGGCACAATAACGATTGGACTAAAAAGTCTGATAGAGGAGAAAGAGAAAAGCCATTGCAGTTAGAAAAATGATAGCGAAGACCTCATAGAACTTCAGGTTGAGGCTTCAAGCCTTACTCTTGAGATAATGATTTCGTACCTTGTGAAATTCCCCCATGCCTTACTAAACCCGATGAACATGTTGAGGAAGGAAGATACAATAAGGGATCCTTGAATAGTTCGCATTGTGACCTCAAACCTCTGCAATCATACACATTAATCATCCGCGTATTTTTTGTCTCAAAGTTTATAACTGAAATTGCTTAAAGCAATTTAAGAAGTAGGTTCATGTGATTTATCCTCTTTGAATAACATGTTTCAAACTTTACATACCTCGTGTTCACTTTTAAAATTACGATTAGAATAATCATTGATGATTGACAACACCGGCAGGGTAAAAGCGAATGACGCAGTCATCACCGTTGGAAGCCTTGTCCCGAGGAATGTTTGAATCAAAGTGTTTATTGCTGCCATAAACAGCATCGTCTGAATCACGCGGGCTTTGTCACCCTGCTCAAAGGGAGAACAAAATCCGAACATTAACATGACGAATTCAAATCCCAGTGTGCGACACTAATCTTAGCCGGTACACTATAAACTTTACGATATAGAAGACAAAACTTACATGATCCCCACCCATCTGAGGCACGAGACTACTGGCAATTATAACTATGGATCCAAGCATCACGATATAGTGCTGAAAAGCGAGTGCGAATGTTTCCGCTGTAAAATTCGATTATTAGAAGCAATTTATTGTATTAGATCAGGATTTACGGGGGAAATTTACACTTGATTAAACTTCGGGTCCAACTTCAGTGGTACGTACCATTGAATGGTACGTACTGTTAAATGGTTAAGATTCATTTGGGCCCACTGCAAATTAATCTGAACCATTCAATAGTCGTACCATTAAATGATACGTACCGCTCAAGATTTTTCCTTAAAGTTCCTAAATATTTTCGAGTGATATCGATGTCTTATAACTTGCAGGATAAGCTGAAACTGGTTATGGTTCTTATGAAACTTATGCTTATTGTCTGATTAGAACTAATTACAGTACTTAAAGATTCGAACACAAATTAGAGAATCGAATCAAAAATAGTAAAAGTGATCTGCAAAATTAAGAAAAAAAAACTAAGACATGCAAACTAGTAAACTAAATAAAAAGCAGTGCCAAAAGCTTGCACTTTTAAACCAACCCATTAAAAAAAACATAACTTTAATCAACTTTTTACTCAAAAAATATAGAAACCCAGAAAGAAGAAATAGCAGAGAGAGAGAGAGAGAGAGAGACTAACGCCAAGAGGGGTTGGAGTGGATGCAATACTGAAGCTGGTGGAGCTGCTCAGCTGGAGTCCAAGTGGGACCCCTCGCCGCCCCTAGAGGCATCTGAGACGGCGGAGCAACCACCTGTTGTGGCGGATGCGGAGCAGTTTCTCCCATCTTTTGATTTGCTTTTCCTTCACTCTTCCACTTCCTTTTCTTTTCTCTGAATTTCTGAAGACTTACAGCTTCTTCTTCTCGGTTGAAGCACTAACACTTCTGGCAAATCACCGACACCATAAATATATAAGAAAATCGGATGGAACTAAATTCTCAACCCAAAAAAAAGTCTTTGAGATTGGTTTCTTCCAAGCAAGGAAAGGAAAGTAAAAAAATTGAAAAAAAAGATGCAAACAAGGAGAAAGTTCCTTTCTTTTGATTAATTAAATTCTTAATAATTACGAGAAGTACAACGAACCCAGGAAAAAAAAAAGATTTTTAAGGATTGAGAAAGTGAAGGGATAGATTACGTTATGATTGTCGTGTTCTGAGGAGCATAAACATTAAATTGTTTATGGGGGGTCTCTTACACTCTTCGAGGAACTTCCACTTACTTGCAACTTTGTAAACCATTCACTTGCTCCAATTTAACACTGATGTTTGTGATAATAACGGTTGTGCCATTGGTTTCTTTTCAACTGGGACCTTGGTGGTGGTGGTGGTGGTGGTGGTGGGAGATAAAGAAAGAAGTTCTTTTCGTTTACCTCTTTTTTTGGATGGATTTCCCTTTCCGGTTATGTGGTGTGGGTGCAGCTTGATATATATTTTTTTAAATGGGGTCAATTAGTGGCTAAGTCACGGTAATCTATTCTTTTGGGGGGTTGGAAAGACTTACACAGATATTTCAGCGTCTTTTGCCCACCATCGTGTGATTCACATGTACCAGGAATCAAACCTAAGACGAGCCATGTGGAATACGAGCCTGTAATTCACCCTAACCATTGGGCCACCCGTGATGGTTGGGTTGTGTGGGTGTAACTTGATGGATATCCTATAAAAGATGTCGACAACCATAATAATTATATGGGTTGGTTCAATTTTTACATATTCTTCGACACTTTTTTGAATTGTCGTATACAAGCATCTCAAATGATTAAGAGCATATGTTTTCGAGAACTTAGTATTAGAATTTCAGCTCTCAATATCTTATGTGTACAAAATAAAAATGTCTTATTCGTTTAAGAGAATAACAAATTTGTATTTAAATATAGATTTTTCAATTTTAAAACGTTCAAAGTTATTAATTACATAAATCGTATAACAAAATTTAAAAAAATAATGAATTTATGGTGTTTTTCTAATAAATTGAAGATTTTAAGGATGAATATCCCAAATAAGTACATCAGGATGGCTTATCCTTTAAATTTGAAAATCAAGTAACTAAGTGGAGATTTAGCCAAAAAATGTAATGACTAATTACGTTGATGACAGACAAAAATTATAATTTTTCGTACCAAACTTGATTATTTTCCAAGATATGTTTGTTAGGTAAAACACTTTCGGTATCAAAGGGTGGAATGTCCGCATCATATCCTAAACCATACCTCTTATCCGACTGTCTAATCGCAGTTTAGCAACTATTCTTAGCGCAAAACTTCAACAAGATCATGAGTAATTAGATTTCGCTCAAGATTGTTGCCATGGGGGTACTATTGTAGTATTAAAACCAAACGATGGGTGCATGTGACATTGCAGCATTGCAAGGGTTGGGAGTCGTGACAAGAGAGATACGTAACTAACATTTATAACGATTTAAAATTTCGCGCCAGCCACGTGAAACCCACGCCGTCTGTTGGAAGTTAGAACGAGGTCAGCAGATGCTCCACTTCCATTTTTTAATGTAGTATGTAGTGAATTATCGTACGTTAAAAAAACAAAGTGAATAATTCCAAATCATACGAAAATGACAGAGAGTAACAATTGACTGGAGATGTTTTTTACGGTATTTTAAATTAATCACGTACGAGAAAAGAATATTAATTTTCTACATAAATGAGTGATATAAGGTTAAATTACTACTGCAACGTTGCTATTGTAGATAGTTCTTTTTCATCGTCACATGGGCTCCATTTCAAGCTAAGAGAGTTTTTTGTGTACAATCGGCTTATATTTACGGGACCGCGGTATGCTTAAATATTAAAGAAATGATCTTGATTATTGTGTGTGGCCGCAAGAACACGTAGTCTGTCTTAAGTATTAGAGCAATTCCACCCGTTGGTGGAGGGCAAGGGCAAGGGCAAAGGCAAGAGCAGTGATTGTCCTCCGTGAACAGTGCTTGCCTTTGTGCAACTCCACCCGTTCGTGGAGGGCAAGGGCAAGGGCAAGGATTTTTTTTTGGTTTGGTTGGCCTTAAATATCCCATCGACAATTTCCGCGCTCAAAAATTTATTTTTTTTATCTGACGGCCTTAACTATCCCACCAACACACTCCGCCACCAACAAATTTGTTATTATCTTTTAAAAAATAAATTTTTATTTTTTGTAAAATAAGGATTTGAAAGGTGAAAAACAAATATATAGTTGATATAGAAGCAAAAATATTGAGTTGTAATGTGATTAGGGGTATAAAAAAATATTGAGGAATGAAGAAGATGATTAGGGATATTTATAAAAAAAAATTTTAAATTTAAAAAAAAAAAATTTTAAATTAAAAAAAAAAAAAAGGCCGGTGACATCACGCTGACGTCAGCATGACGTCAGCCCCTGTGGGCAGCTGCTCGGGCGAAAATCGCTCGGGCTTGAGGTTGCGCATGGTTGGGCCCACCTCTTGCCCTTGCAATTGTGGCCTGCTGGAGTTGGATTTTTTGCTTGGTAGGGCAATTGACCCCAATTGCCCTTGCAATTGGGTAACCAGTGGACTTGCTCTTAAAGAAATGATCTTGATTATTGTGTGTGGCCGCAAGAACACGTAGTCTGTCGTTCGTACACTAAATTTTCTGAAGCAAAGGGCATCAAAAGACACATATACGTGTCATAGATAAAAGCCATGGCAGAACGAACGACAATGGCCACATGGGAGAAACAAGACAACTGCTGCAAGTACAGGTGATAACAAAATACAGCACATGTACACGATGATCATACATTTTAAATACTACAGTCTCGTATTATTCTACGTACACATGTTGTCTTCTACAGGGGGATATAACGCTCAGCCGGCAAGAGGGTTGAGCACGTGCCCGATGAACAGAACTGTTCCGGTCAGTTCTTCCCTGATCAGGAAGAGGAATGGACGATCAGCCACAAAGTCGACTGTCATGGGCATACCCCTCAGGCTTATAACGCTGGCAGAAGCAGCTGCAGCTTCTGTGCCTTCTTCATTCACTTCGATGAACGACTTGTGGAATATGCTGGAAACATATAGGTTTTTACCCTCGGGAGAGTCCACCATCTCTGTCAAACCTCCTTCACTGCCGAAAGGCAGCACCAGTCCCAGACCCTTTAGGACATTGGAAGCTTCAAACCCAAATGAGATCTTAAACTTTGGGATTCTGAAGTCGCCCACTGCAACTTTTTGTTTGGGAAGATGGCGATCCAAAAACCCAGACTCAGAACCAAGTTTCTCAACCAAAGCTGGTAGCCCGTCTTTTGCCTCTGGAAGAAAGATGTGCATGGAGAAGCGCCGCTTGTCCTTGCCTTGTTTGTAAGGAAGCCCTAAGACTGAGAAACCGTCGTAGGCACTTACATACTGCTTCTTCTTGCTGGTCATGAAGGGTGCCTTAACTGTGCTCCCATCGAGAAGGTGGAAGTCGTGCTCTTTTGTAGTCGATGCATCAAACTTCTCATTCCAAGCTCCTTTGAAGTACAATGCATTAGCAAAGATGAGCCTGGTTGAGCTGTCAACTGACCCGGGAGGAAGTACCTCCTTGATAAGGCCGCTCGTCTCCTTTTCAGCCCATGAATTCACTCCCAACGCCACTTCAGCAGCCTTGAGCACCGATAACAGTTACGAAAAGTTAGAAAACAATGATATCAGCCTACATTACTTCAATACTCAAAACCTAGTGAAGAACAATTACTATAACAACTAAACGAAAAGGCAGAACAAAAGGCAAAGCAACTCATTATGGAGTGATTTTACACCCTAGGACATGTATCATTCCAATTCCATCACGCTTTACACACACACACACTCACAAACTGGAATTGATGGACTGTTCTGTGCAGTAACAAGCATGATTGGGTTCCTTGCCAATCCCCAATCCCGCGAATAAGAGAAACATAAAAACTTACCCTATTCAGAATTTCAATAATTTACCTAAGTAATTAATCACACGAGTATTTCGTCAACTTTCCCTCCGCAACTTGTACCCCACATCCGATTTCCTCCTAAGCTTTTTTTGTGGCAACTAGAACTAATAAAATAGCTTTCCCCCTGCCGTTGTGATTACCCCCATTCCATCCAAATTTTTAATCCAAAAAAGTCACATTCCGGTCATTAATCGTGATTGGTTATTTGTTAAGTTACATGAAATGTGAGGAAACATGACCGTACAGGGAAATTGGTCAAAATGTTCAAAGAGAAATCGGCAACGGAGTACAAGCTCAAGGTAAAAAGCGGAAAAATACTCCTTTATCAATCATAAATCCAAGATGATCCAAAGACAAAATAAGAACATGATGGACCAGCAATTGTGTGATCCCGAGGGCCTTTTGACTCTTTTCTTTTGATCAATTACCAGCACAAACAGTAATGAACAACAAAACTATGATACGATTCCGAAAAGGTTAAGCTATGCACAAACAGTAACGATTACAGAAAGGAAAGTTTTAGTTGAAGTGCTACAAACTGAAGCAAGTATAAAAGATCATCAGCAGGCCTACAATTTAGGTTTCTACTAACTCTATCCACTACAAAGGTACAAACTTTTCTAATCAAAATCGAAAAAAGTTGAAGACTTTGATCATGAGCAGCGTCGAAAAAACAATCGAAACGAGAGGGCGGAGGGCGGAGGGGAAAGTGAGCTTACATTGGTCTGAAAATCGACTTGGGCGACAGCGGCCTTGTAAGAAGTGTCCACCCCCTGCTTGAAAGAAGGCTTCAGAGGGAGAGGCTTGTCCACCCAAACCCCATTCGCAAACGCCAGCTGGGGGCCGCCGCCGGGGGACCCATCGGAGAAGATCACGGACACGAGCTCAGCGGCGAAGGAGTTGAGGTGGTCGACCGACTTTGACTTGAGGAAAGAAAGCAGCTGCTCCTGGGTCGGACCCTTCGACCCGGCCGCGATCAGGCTTAGCACCACGTGGATGGACAGCGGCGAGTACACGAGGTTCGATTGCTTGCCTTCGGTCTGAAGCAGGTGCTTCGTCAGCCCCAGAGCGACGTCGTTTTGGTTGCTGATGCTTTCTCTCAGATCCATTTCTGCTGTGGCTAATATTTCTCCGGTCGGATGAAATTTCGGTTGGGAGAAGATTGTTCGGCTTTGTTTCGGGCTTATACGAGACGTAAGGACTAAGGTTTCGGAATCGGTGTCGGTGGTCGGTGGTCGGTTACAGGTTCAAACGAATCAATGCGAAGCCAAGTGGGGAAGAAGACAATAGAGGGAGCAGTGGCATTCGCGCGAGTTGCCACGACTTCGTTTTGGGCTTAGCCCGTAAGAAGTACGCTAACATTGGGCCTTATTCTTATGCGGTCTTATTACAATTGGACCTTAGGAGGCGACTAATTGGGTTTATGTTTCAAAGTTTTGACGTTAATGACATGTTTACTTATGTATAATAAAAATTAAAATTATTCTAATTTTTAATTTTTTTTATGCGTTTACTAGTACAAATGAAATCGGATAAGGTGTGGGAAACTCCGACCATAAAATCCATAAGTCAATACCTGAAAGTCGAGAATTTTATAAACTAGGTGGCTAGTTGATCAAATTTATTTTGCTTATTTCCCTTGCTCCTAAGTTATATGAATCTTTACTTGTCAAATTCATGTTAAATAACCTGTCATAAATATTGGCTAATTGGGTTTATTATATATTGTTTTTATTACAAGCGACATTGGTTTAACCTAGACTGAAGAGAGAAATAGGATTTAAATCCGAAACACAAATGGTTGAAAAACGACTATTCATCTGGACAATCCACCACTTGCTAATTAAAGAGAGAGTCCAACCGTTCTTGCTACAATCGAAGACAGAGCATTTCTAGCCAATAGTTCCGTGTGGCCGTGGCAGAACGAACAACAAAGCCACATAGGAGAAACAAGACGACTGCTACAAGTACGGGTAATTAGGCAATAACAAAATACAATACGGCACATGTACATGATGATCATACATTTTCTATACAATAGTCTCGTCTCGTGTAGTTGTACGAATACATTTGTCTTTTACAGGGTATATAACAATTAACAACGCTCAGCCTGCAAGGGGATTGAGTACGCTCCCGATGAACAGTACGGTTCCGGTCAATTCTTCCCTGATCAGGAAGAGGAATGGACGATCAGCCACAAAGTCAACCGTCCTGGGCAGACACATCATTGTCATAACACCGACAGAAGCAGCTGCAGCTTCTGTGCCTTCTTCGTTTACTTCGATGAACGACTTATGGAATATGCTGGAAACATATAGGTTCTTACCCTCGGGCGAGTCCACCATCTCTGTCAAACCTCCTCCTCCACCACCGAAAGGCAGCACCAGTCCCAGACCTTTAAGGACACTGGAAGCTTCAAACCCAAATGAGATCTAAAACTTTGGAATTCTGAAATCACCCACTGCAAATTTTTGGTTGGGAAGATGGCGATCCAAAAACCCGGACTCAGAACCAAGTTTCTCAACCAAAGCTAGCAGCCCATCTTTCGCCTCTGGAAGAAAGATGTGGAGAAACGCCGCTTGTCTTCACCTTGCTTGTAATGAAGCCCTAAGACTGAGAAACCGTTGAAGGCACTTACATACTGCTTCTTCCTGCTGGTCATGAAGGGCACCTTAACTGTGCTCCCATCGAGAAGGTGAAAATCATGCTCTTTTGTTTTTGACGCATCGAACTTTTCCTTCCAAGCTCCTTTGAAGTACAACGCGTTTGAAAAGATGAGCCTGGTTGCGCTGTCAACTGACCCAGGAGGAAGTACCTCCTTGATAAGGCCTCTCGTCTCCTTCTCAGCCCACGAATTTACTCCCGAGGCCACTTGAGCAGCCTTGAGCACCAACAACACCAAAGACAGTTACTTCAATAAATGAAAAAGAACATAAGGAAAAACAATCATTCTATCATGTTTTACAAGGTACCTAGGTTATAGTAATCCGATAAAATGGCTGACGAAGGGATGAATGAAATAGGGCGTACTAGACGGGGTTCAACTAACGAACACACACACACACACACACACAGTGCAATTAATAGATTGTCGTGCAGTAACGAGTATGATGGTGTTGTCTATCCCGCCAATTCGGGACAAATAGAAACTTACCATTTTGAGAGTCTCAATAATCAATCACGTTGCGATCATCATAAAACGAAGATGATTTAAAAAGGAGATACGAACATGAGAGACCAACAATCGTGTGATCCCAATTCCCAAAGGGTGTTTTGAGTTTTGACTCTTTTCACGGATTAAATTATCACCACAAACAGTAATGTACAATAAATTTCCGACAAGATTTTCATAAGACACAACCATACTAGTTGCATACTGGCATTAGTTCATTACCATGAACACAGAAAGTAAATTATTGGTTTCTCTTTTGTTTGAGAGAGTCTGCGAGAGACTAATCTAAACTACGGGAAGCAGGATTTGAACTTGGCTACGCCATGTCTGCAAAACTTATTAATTGAAATGCTAAAAAGCTAGACTTTCTAACCAAAATAAAAAAAGTTCAAGACTTTCACTGTGAGCAGTGGATAAAACACAATTGAAATGTTGAGAATGAATCTCACGTTGATGAGACGAGGGACGTGCTTATAAGTAATGGGCTACTCCCCTTGCTAATTGGTTTTACGGTAAAACCCAACTTTCTTCGCAAAACAAAAGTTAGAGGTTTTGGGAGCTTACATTGGACTAAAAATCGACTTGAGCAAGAGCGGCCTTGTAAGAAGTGTCCACCACCTGTTCGAAAGAAGACTTGAGAGGGAGACGCCTGTCCACCCAAACCCCATTAGCAAACGACAGCTGGGGGCCGCCGATGGGAGACCCATTGGAGAAGATCGTAAAGAGGAGCTCGACAGCGAAGGAGTTGAGGTGGTCGGCCGACTTTGACTTGAGGAACGAGAGCAGCTGGTCCTGGGTCGGACCCTTTGACCCGGCAGCGATCAGGCTCAGCACCACGTGAATGGACAGCGGCGAGTACACGAGGTTCAATTGCTTACCTTCGGTCGGCAGCAGCTGCTTCGTCAGCCCCAATGCGACGTCGTTTTGGTTGCTGATGTTTTCTTTTAAATCCATGTTTGCTGTGCTGGAATTTTTTCCGGCCAGATGAAATTCCAGTTGCGAGAAACTTGTTCGGCTGTTTGTTTCGGGTTGTACGAGACGTAACGTAAGGACTAAGGTTTCGCAAAGTCGGTGTCGATCCTCGGTGGTCGGTTACAGGTTCAAACCAAAGTGAAGGGGTGGGGGGAAGAAGACAATAAAGGGACTAGGAGGAACATTATGATTCTCGCTACTGAATTTTCTCCGCTGCTCAGTGCTCGTCAAACGTTGGATTATATCATCTAACAGGAAAAATTTTGAGTGATACGTACTATTTAATGGTACGACTATGGGCTCCAAATGAATCTTAACCATTTAACAATACGTATCATTCATTCAATGATACGTACCATTCAATCAATGATACGTACCATTCAATGGTACGTATCACTGAAGTTGGACCCCATCTAACAGCTCTTATATATATATATATATATATATATATATATATATATATATATAGCATAAATGTGCACGTGCACCAGAGAAAACAGCGTCTGACTGCGACGTTGTCTTAGTTGGCTTCGGTTTTGGGCCTTAACCGCGTAAGAAGCACAAACACTGAGCCTTACTTTGTTTTTCTCCAACAATTTACTGGGCCTTATTTAATCTTCATCAGGTTATGGGCTCATAGGCTTATTACAATTAGACCTTAAGTGGTGACTCATTGAGTTTACATTTCAAACTGTTAACTAGTTAGAATATTAGAAAAAAATCTTGAGTGATATGTACTATTGAATGGTCTGGCCATTGAATAATTCCAAATTAATTTGTGGTGATTCCTAAATGAATCTTAAACCATTCAACAATACGTACCATTAAAGTTTGACTCATTAATTAGAGAATTTTAAACTTTTTTTCTCGCCATTCATATAAATTAAATCTAACACATCTCACTTGCAAGTAGAGAATACAACTAAATTGTAGTGCTATTAATTACCACATTAACTTTTCATTTCGCAACTTAACTTGAGGCATTACATTTTTAATGAATAGGGATTACTAGGAGTCCTAAATCTAGGGAGGGAGAAAAGAGCTCATAAGGCTCCTAACATTAATTATTGATGATTAATGCTATTTTAAACATTTACTTTTATTATTTTTTATTTGCAAACAAAATTTATGAAAAGTATCGAGATTGAATTAAAAAGGAATTAAGACATTTATTACTCCTTAAACTAGAGAGCATGATTGGAGTAAAAAAAATTTAGAGAGCCTTTTTAGTTTTTTTAGCTAAAATTTAACTAAAAAAAATAGAGAGCATGTATGATTGGGGATGCTCATGCTCTCTATTATTTAGTTAAATTTTAGTTAAAAAAAGACTAGAAAGTACTTTAGGAGCTCGCTTAAAAAAATTTACTCCAATCATATTCTCTAGGTTATGGAGTCACATTGATTGTAGACCAATAGGAATAAAGTTTTTATTTAAAATATTAGTAATCAATGTTAGGAGCTCCTTTCTCACCCTCTAGATTTAGGAGTTCCTAGAATAATATCTATCTTAAAAAGTGGATAGAGAGTGTGATTGGAGATGAATTTTTCCAAATCCTCTATAAAATTTAGCTAGGAGCCCATTTAGGAAACTCATTAGAGATGCTCTAACATATATACTAGGCATATGATCATATCAAAGCAGACAAAGGTTAACCAACTGCATCTGTGTCCATTTTTCTTTGTTTTCAAATGTATACTACCAAAAAAAGCTCCATAACTTTTTGTAATACATTGAATTAATAATGACACATCCCGATCTTAACACGCCAAGTGTTGGGAAGTGCTGGCCGACACGTATTAAGTGACGAAAGCCAATTATGCATGTACAAGTGAAAAAATGAGTAGATTTAGAGTTGGAAGCGGAAGTCAGAGTGCGGTGATGGGTAAAACCCATTATTACAGGTGCATAACAGTTAGAGCATAGTAAATAGTGCAAGGAATATAAACATTCACATCCTCGTGAGGATGGATAAGTAGAAATTAAATAAAAGTAGGAGTGAATCCTACATAATTCGGAGACACTGTCAGAACCACCAACCACAGCCGAAGCAAGCCCACGTCTCACTGGAAATCGAATCCGCCACTAAGTCCCAGAGGGGCGCAAAACATAAAAAGGTGAGTGGGTCAAAAAGCTAAGTTTGATAAAACGTTTGTTTTCAATAACATATTATCCCCTTGCTGGAAAACATGTATAGTTTTTGAAAATACGTCATACTCTCCAGTATGATCCTCAAAATACTATAATAGTAATACGGGTACTCCCCGTAAACCAAACTGCTTAAAACATGGGTACTCCCCGAAAATCAGACTAATTGCTCATCCATATGTAAACACACAAACCCAAGTAGATAAGCTACAAGAAACATGCTAGGTATATGAGTAATACGCTAAGTACTACAATGATGCGAGTCTAACGCTAATCGCTGTGCACAAAGTGCGTCACACAAGTTCGAGTTGCCTAGTGCAACCTAGAACAGGCTAGTATGTTACAACCTGTCCCAAAATTTTTGTGAAATTACCAAAATACCCCTAGTGGTCAATGTTGACTTTTGTTGACTTTTCGTGACGAATTATAAAAATTTATTTCTTTACATATTCTTGATGTACTCGTCGACACGAACGCGTGGGCGCAAGCGGAACTCAATTCGGAGTTCAAACGCACGATTTACGGAACTTTAAAGTGTAAGGGCATTTTGCTAATTTTCCACTCCGTGTGTGGGAATTAGGATTTTTGGCTGGCTGCACAGCAGCCAACCCACCCCATCATTCTGCACGTCTCACTCTTTCTCTCCCTCTCTTTCTCTCCCATTTTCTCTCTCGGCCAAAAACGAACCGACAAACCCTAACCTTGGACGAATCACAAAACCGTCAAACCGTCGCCCAAAATCCATACCATCACGATCATCTCGTCATTTTGGACGAGGCTGTGATTTCAGAATCTTCAAACTCGTACCCGATCGTTCAAACCGACGTCGGAATGGAGTAGGCAAACTGTTCATCGATTTTCTGTACAATACAGACCAAGGTAAGCCTCGAGACCATTACCATTGGTTTTATTGGATTGAGTAGGTTCAAATCGATATAAAGAACGTCGAATTTGGTGCAGTTTTGAAGGAGAACGGAATTAGGGTTTCCCGAAGCTTCCCGGCCAATTTCAGGCCATCTCCGGCCATTTTTCCGGCCCCAAATTGGTATGAAAATATTCTACACTTCAATACCTTCAATTTGATATATGACACGTTGATTTTGGCCAAAGAACGAAGAAGATATGAATTTTTGAAGTTTTGGGACTTAATCGGCATTTTTCCAGAAATTCCGGCAAACCAGGCGGCGGCGGCTCCGGCGACCGGCAAGAGGAAGAGGACGACGGAATATTCCGTTAACGGCAACGGAATATTCCTGACGGCGTCAGCATATTTCGTCCAAAAAGGTATATTCCGTTAACTTTAACGGCGCTGACGTCAGCAGGCGCGTGGCTGACGTCAGCCGCGCGTGGGACGGCGCGTGCAAGAGCGTGGGGCGCGTGGGTGACACGTGCAGCGCGTGGCGGCGCGCGCCAGCGCGTGGCGGCGCGTGCCAGCTCGTGGCCGGCGCGTGGCGGCGCGTCCGACCATTTCCCGGCGTGCGGCGGCGCACGACGGCGGTGGACGGCGGCTGTAGGGTTTTCGGGCTCCGGAAATCGTTTTTCGAACCCGTTTTCGCTAAAATAGTATTATTTTTGGGGTATTTTTCTATTGGGCCTATTTTTAATTTATTTTAGGGAAGGTCTAATTTGTTCCCTAATATTAAATAGGTAATTCTTCGACTCCGCACATCGAGGAGGGCAACACCGAGGGAGATTTCACTCCCGATCACCTGTGAGTGGACATTTGCTTTATTAAATGGTTTCTATGATTGAAAATGTTTATGAAATTGATTTCTTTATGGTTTAAAATGGTTTTCTGAGCATGTTTAATTATATATATTTATTGTTAAATATATATATGTTGATAATTGTTGATGCAACCATATTTGTTCTATTTATGGTATATATATTGGGAAATGGATTTAATTGGTGATTGGGATTATTTATCAAGTATGATTTTATGATATGAAATGGGTTATACTTTGATATCACTTTTGCATAAATATTAAATGATATTTTATTATATGGTTTTGAGGGAAATATTTATTTATGCAATACTTGATATTTGGGAATTATGAATGGGATTTTGGCTCCTATATCTATACTCATGAGTATGTATGTATGTTTTCAAACACACTTGGTATGATTTCACTACGTTGTAGTACCGTTCTCATGGCCATAGGACAAGTCTCACATGTTTGGGTCACACGCACTATACTCCAGGGGTATTGTCCGGTAAATACCTTGGTGCAAGCTTGTCTTACGTTTATTGTTGTTTATGGGGAAAAGGCCCCACTACGTAAGAACTCGGGTGTGACGCGCTGCGGCGCAAGTGCTTACATGTGTGTGGTACTAGGAGTACAAATTAATGGATAACGTAAAGTGCTTGTACGGTGATTGAGAGGCTGTTCCTCAACCCGTACATGGGTGATCGCGCATATACCCTGTGTTGGTTTTCCCTTATATATATTATTGGAATTATTAATTGTGATTTACGAATATTATACTTTTATGCGTTTCAGTTATACTCATAAAGTATCTTTTGAACTATACTATGATAGTATGTTTTCGACGATTATACTGGATTTCCAATAGGGGGTTAATATGTTGAAAAGAGAAAGGTTTTGCGAAAACTTTGATTTGTGTCCACTCACACTTTTGTTTTTGCGCCCCCTTCAGGACATAGTGATAGTGCATCCGGCGAGGTCGAGACTTTTGCGTGGCAGCTCTGATCATCCATCCCGACCATGTAGGGATTTATCTTTTACTTCCAGTTTCTTTAATAATATCCATCCCTGTTATGGATAGAGATTTTAGGAACTTGTTTCATTATTTGTTTTCCGCTGTTCAACATTAGTACGCTCTGAACCATATGCATATTGACATTGATTTCCGCAACTTTAATACAATTTAATTTTGGTTACCCTAAGTGTTGTCATGCATTTAATGGCTTCGTCACTTACGAGTGTCGGCCAGCACGCTCGCACTCGGTATCCACGTGGGTATCGAGGGTGGGGTGTGTCATAGTACCTACAATGGATCCAAAGTTGCGTAGCGGTACTGGGAGTGACATCTTCAAACGTCAAGGCTAGTCCTGGCCATAAGACAATACTGATACCCGAGGTGTTTTACATCTACTGATAAGCAACAGTATAGAAACATGTATGGCAAATATAATACGAATGTCCTACCTCCAACAATTGCATATGATATGAGTCATGCTAATAAATTAAAGAAAGCATTGAAAAACCATACGTAATAATATATTTATCAAAACAAAGACCCACTCACTAACCTATAAGTAGCCGGGTTGTAGCCCCCTGTCCTGGATAGCCCCGGTAGTCCTCTAGGTAAGTCTCACCTATATGAGATATCACTATAGTAATGATTAAACTCATAAAGGTTATAATTAAACTAATTAATTAAACCTATCCCTTGTTTGCTTAACTCGGAGGTCCGAAACACTCCAAAAAATATCATACGCACTGCCCCTAGGTAGTATGCGTTGTCACGAGTCGCCTCGGGTCGACGGAATTCAAAAATAATGTCATACGCGCCCTCACGCGCAGCTCACGTGCAGCACAGGTGTGGCTCACGCGCTGGGTCAACGCGCCGGTCAACACGCCGGTCAACTGATGACGTCAGTTGACGCCGTTAGATCTAACGGAATATTCCAGCATCTCCGTTAAATCTAACAGAATATTCCTAACGACGTTAAAAGAAATATTCCCAGTTTAGACCGGTGCTGACGTCAGCGGCCAGTCCGGCCGGTCGCCGTCGCCAGAATTTTGGGTGGTTTTCTGGAGAATTTTCAAATCTCCATAACTTCTTCATTTCTTGGCCAAATTTCACGTTCTTTATACCAAAATGAAGCTAGAGAGTAGTAGAATGACGGTGTACCTTTGGTTATGCTGTACAAGCTCGGGAAATCGCTTGTAATTGCCTCGAAAGGCCACGGCTACTGTAGCTTTGTCGATCTATGTCAAAACTCAACCAAATCAAGCAAACGACATATGAAAATTCATCTACTCAACGAGAGGAATCCAATGGTGGTAGTTAGAAACCTCACCTCGGTCTAAAATGGCGAGAAAATCGCCGGGAAGGTCCGGTTCTTCCGTGAGCTTTTCCCGTCAAACAATCGGGAGTTTGGACAAACGGTTTGCACCGTTGAGTCTAGGGCGTCGAAACGAAGATGGTGGTGATTTTAGTTCACCTCGGTTCGACGGGTTTTCGTCGACGTGCACTGTACATGCACATACGGTGAAAGAGAGAGAGAGAGAGAGAGAGAGAAATAAGGAAACCTCACCTCGGTCTAAAATGACGAGAGGAATCCAATGGTGGTAGTTAGAAACCTCACATCGGTCTAAAATGGCGAAAAAATCGCCTAGAAGGTCCGGTTCTTCTGTGAGCTTTTCCCGTCAAACAATCGGGAGTTTGGACAAACGGTTTGCACCGTTGAGTCTAGGGCGTCGAGACGAAGATGGTGGTGATTTTAGTTCGCCTCGGTTCGACGGGTTTTCGTCGACGTGCACTGTACATGCACATACGGTGAGAGAGAGAGAGAGAGAGAGAGAGAGAGAGAGAGAGAGAGAGAGAGATGAGAAATAAGAGAAATAAGGAAATAAGGAAAAGGTGACGGGGAAGAAGAAGGAAAATTGATATATTTTGGAGTTTGGGGGTATTGTGCACCCACCAAAACAGTAAAATTACACGGTCCCGTGTACAAAATAATCACGCACGTGTCCAAAATATCCCCCAAAAATTATTTTATAACAAATTTTTTACGGGATGTTACAAATAAAAATAAAAAGACCAAGACCTATTTGTTCTTGGCTCACTTGCTTCCTGGCCGTTATTAATTCTTGCCATGTATATATTTTGACTATCCAGCAAATTTAATTTTCGAAGTGTATATTAATTACCACGTATCAAACTTTTGTTTTTAGTTTTTGTTTTTTAATATGTTTAGGTTAATGTAACCTTGAGTTCATGAGCCTTCTCTTTGTCAATCTCTCAGTGCTTGAAGAGTTTATAGTCAACAAGGTTTGATTTGTATTGTATGGTTTAATGATAAACTTTTTTCTTTTGATACAAGCAATATTGAAAAAAAATATTTGAACTTAAAACTTCGGGTGCAAAGTAAATGCTCTTAATAACTACAAATTTTTTAACTTATTTTGGCTAGCCAGTTGTTCGTAACATGAATGCTGACGAATGACGACGGAGGAAAGTAACGTATAAAAAGGATAATAAGACAACTCTTAGAAGAAAAAAAAATCCTAATTAACATAATCCTTCGAGCTAGAAGAAGACAGCTCTTATATAGTTTCATGAATTAATTAGTTGCAAACATTGCAACAGTTCATAGAATAAACAAACCGAGAAGAAGAAGACGACAAAGTAAATTTCATTTTTAATATAAGTAGAAGAGACAAATATACACTCAGCTTTGATGTGCCCCTCTTAACAAACCCTATATAACCTTTGTCTGCTTCGTGTGTAATTCTAATCTCTTGCCTCTGACCAAATAATACTTTATAAAACCTTAATTTCAAGTTATAGATAGAAAAATTGGGAGTAGGCTACAGTGCTCGCAAACATTGAATGCTCACACCGATCTCACCGTTAAAAGGAAAGAGGAGAGAGGAGAGAGGAGAGAGAGGGGGAAGGAGGGTGAGATCGGTGTGAGCATCCAATGCTTGCGAGCACTGTAGCCAGTCCCGAAAAATTGAGCCTTAACTCTACAAATATTTCAAGTGTTCAACAATTATTAATATAGTAGATTTGTAATTAAGCCTTGTATGTTGAAACTTAAATTTAATATACTAGGTTGAGTTAATTAGATACTAGACGTAAACAATTTTGTTTTGATGATAAAGGAGTGGTAACATTTTATGATTTTTCTTGAGTATCTATAAGTACTCAGTGTGACTGTGTTGACACATATTTAACTGTTTTGATCTGATCAAACGACTTAAATTGAGTGGTCAAGGACCACTAGATCAAATTTACAAATATGTGTCAACATTGAGTACATGTAGCTACTCAAGAAAACTGAACATTTTAGCTAAAACCAAGAAATTTATATGCATATATATATTTATTGTAGTTGTTGAAACTTAATAATTATCTTAAGAAACATAACTTTTCACATCTCGCTAATAAGGTAATTGGGCATTTGACATTAATTCCATCTCTGATATCCCTCATGAGCATGTATGGCAATACCCTTATTACATTTTTTTTTTGTCAAAACCCTTATTACATAATTAAGTACATATTATGCAGAGAGAGAGAGAGAGAGGTCCTATAAGAAACAAAACTTGGCCAAACAAGTGCTTCCAAATTGCAAAGATGCCAATTGGTTCCTTTTTGTTATCATTTGTCAAAAAAAGCATCCGTACGTCTCTATATATATAGCTAATTAAGTCACTGGGTTTCAGTATCAAACGATCAGCCAATCTCCACAAAACTCAGAAGAATCAGACTGCGGGGCTCCCTCCTCCTACACACTTCAAGGCACAATGGTAATTTCACCTTCCTAGCAGTTCAACAAATATATTTTGGTCTTTAGGACCGCAAAGAAAATTATTGAGATCATATATATATATATACTCCCATATTTATTTTGTCATTTTAAAACCCTAATTCGAGATTATATATGAACAGGCCGACATCTGCAAAGGGTTTCAATGCAAGCCAAAGCAGGCAGCACCAAGGCTAGGAGGAAATCGAGCTGCACTTTTCGTATTCGGTAACTTTCACGATTGAAATTATCATTTACTCCTTTTTTTAGGTTTTACTTTCTCTTATATACGTAATTATTATTGATGGTGAATTTACGTGCATGCATGCAGCGACGGAGGGACTTGAGAACATGGCATTTATCTCAAATGCTGTGAGCCTTGTGACTTATTTCTATGGATATATGAACTTGAGCTTGACAAAGTCGGCCACCACTCTCACCAACTTCTTGGGGACTGCGTTTATTCTAACCCTAGTTGGTGGCTTCATCTCTGATACTTATTGGTCGAGATTCAAAACTTGTGTCGTCTTCGTCTGCATCGAATTGATGGTAAGTCTCTCTTCTAAAACAAAATAAGACATCTTTTCAGCTGCTATTGTTATTTTTTGAGAGGAGAAAATCGGTTATGTTATCGCTGGTGTATCATGTGATATAAACACAAAAGGATATATCCCCTATTGTATAGTAATTATCTTCTTCGAATGGCAAGTTCCATGGCAAAAACCAAAATTAATTAATTAATTAATATATTCACCCAGCAAAAGTTATATTCATACATGGGGCATAATTCAAAATTTGGCCTTAAATGGTGAGTCAGTTGCTACGTGATCTTCATAATCTCCAGAATAGCTGATGTAGATATCACGTAGCAACTGTTGGTTGATGATCCAACATGCAGACAGACCTGACTTCATCATTCACCTAAACAATAGTTATACAAGTCAAATTTGTGGATTTCTTTTTTGGTTAAGTTAGTAGATTAGTCTATTTGTAACTTTGCAGTCCCATCCCTACAAACCAATAAAGATTATTAAAAATAAAAAAAGTGTTAGGATTAGTCACGCATACGCATGTGCTGATTCATACTTTGTGAGTCAAAAAAGGCTAAGATCAGCCTATGCACGCATAAATGACTGATCTTAGCATTTATTTGAAAAAAAAATCCTAACCAATTGTGGAAATTTAATATAATTTAACAACTAGATAATTAATTTACAAAATCGCAGGGACTTGGCCTGTTAACTATACAAGCACACTTCCCTCAACTAAGGCCATTTCCTTGCAAAGGTGTTGCACCAAGCCAAACGCACCAGTGTGAGGCTCCAAACACAAGCCAACTAGTAATCCTCTACACCGGACTCTACCTAATTGCTTTAGGCACCAGCGGCGTCAAATCGGCTTTGCCGGCCTTGGGAGCCGACCAACACGACGAGAAGGACCCTAAGGGAGCAGCACAGTTGTCCAGCTTCTTCAACTGGTTCTTGTTCAGCCTCACCATTGGAGCTATTTTTGGTGTCACTATTGTGGTTTGGATCAGCACCAACCAGGGCTGGGACTTGGCCTTTGTTGTGTGCACCATTGCAGTCCTCTTTGCTCTTCTTTTTGTGTGCATGGGAAAGTCACTCTACATACATAATGTTCCCAAGGGAAGCCCCCTCTTAAGTATCCTACAGGTAATTAATCACAAATTTATGCAGACGTGTCAAACTAATATATTTAAAGAAAAAGACACCGTCTGAGTTAGGAGCCAAGTACTTTTCATTCGTAAATGCTTAATTAGAGGTTGATTAATTTTGTTCTTGATTGTTTAGGTTTGTGTGGTTGCCATCAAAAACCGAAAACTTCGAATTCCTGAGAATATAGAGGAGTTGCATGAGATCCATGACAAAGAAGCAGGTGAACTACATGAAATTCTTCAGAGAACAGATCAATTCAGGTATATCGAGATTGTCTGTCTACACTTACAAATTTACTCGAGTTCAAACTGAAAGACAAGACTTGTTTTGAAGTGCTTTTAGAATGGAAACGCTTGTATATAACTAAAAGCGCTTCTAATAATGTTTGATAGAAAAAGTTAAAAGTGCTTATGAATTATATTCCAGATTCTTGGACCGCGCAGCAATCTTCTTCAGTGGCACGACGGCCGACGGTGCATCAACATCTACAGTCCATGGATCATGGAGCCTATGCACAGTCACACAAGTTGAAGAAACAAAGCTCCTAATCCGCATGCTCCCAATCATATTCAGCACTGTCTTCATGAACACATGCATGGCGCAACTCCAGACCTTCTCAATCCAACAGAGCACAACCATGAACCCTAATCTCTTCGGATTCAAAGTTCCCGGCCCTTCAATCCCAGTAATCCCTTTAATCTTTATGTTCTTTCTCATCCCGATATACGAAAAAATTTTCGTGCCAATCGCTAGAAAAATCACCGGAATCCCGACCGGGATACGCCACCTCCAGCGCATTGCAGTCGGGCTAGTGCTCTCTGCTATCTCCATGGCTGTGGCCGGACTCATTGAGACTCGCCGCAAAAACGTGGCAGTTCAACACAACATGGTCGACAGCACGGAGCCACTGCCGATGAGTGTGTTTTGGCTGGGGCTGCAGTATGCCATTTTTGGAGCGGCAGATATGTTTACATTGGTAGGGCTTCTGGAGTTTTTCTATGCTGAGAGTGCGGTTGGAATGAAGTCTCTCAGCACCGCCATCTCGTGGTGCTCAATAGCGTTTGGGTATTTCTTGAGCTCGGTGGTGGTGGAGGTGGTGAATAAAGTCAGCGGCGGGTGGCTGGCTAGCAATAATTTGAACAGAGATAAGCTCAACTATTTCTATTGGTTGTTGGCAGGGCTGAGTGTGCTGAATTTTGGAGGTTATGTGGTTTGTGCATCTTGGTATAAGTACAAAAAGGTGGAAGTGATTAAGGAAGGTGATTACAATGGGAAGGTTGAAATGGTTAAAGCCTAATTAGGATTTGATAGGATTAAAGGGTTTGTTTTACTTGGATATGGATAATTAGTATATATTGTAATGAAAAACAATAACTATCTACATTATTAAGAGAACCCATCTTATGAAACGATGCATTTTATAACACATCATATCAAACTTAAAAATGAAGGGCAATATGATAAGGGAAAATGATTTCCGCACTCCGCAAAAAACCAGAGTGCGGGAATCATTTCCCTATAATAATTACATATTATGGTAGACTACCAATTCTCATCCAACATATAAATAGTGTGAATCTCCACCGAAACCGAAAACTCATGAAGGAAAAAGATTATGCAATCAAAATGAGACTCAAGCGATCGGAGAGGCAACGATCCACCAAAATAAGATCAAACTAATATCAAGTCATCAATCTGTATAACGTTTGTTTTCTTATTTAACAATTTATTTACAGGAGCCATCGAGAGTGTTATCTAACAATTGACATGTACTACTTCATCCATCTTATAGAAAAAGGGCAAGGCCACAAACAACGCCTTGTCGCCTTACTCTGCAAAACATTCTCAAACAAGAATACTTCACAACAAGTTTACTCTACCACTTCACATCCAGGGTTAACGCCTCCGGGGGGACAAGGACAGATCCGGACTTGGTAAAGGAAATATTTGACGTCAAACTACTCCATGCAACTGAATCGGCTACAATGAAGGGCCTGATCTTTTTAACAAAGAGTGGATTAACCCTCTCTAGTTCAACTCTCGCCAAAACTTCAAACCAAACCCGTTCGACAGCTGGCCTAGTTCTCCACCCTTCCTTGTCATGGGGTGCACCAATCCTCCGATAATCCCTTTCCAGCTCAACCTTGAAGCGGACAATAGTTGAAGCTTTGATTTTTCCTTCAACAAATCCCGACGAACCGTTCTGGCGAATTCTATCACCAAGAAAGCCTTTCCAAATTCTTTCCAGCATAGATATCCTCAAACTTAAAGAACCAACGGGGCAAGGTCGCTTCTTGTATGCATGACTTCTGTAGCACTTCTCTGGCAACAACTCAACTATCTCCTTGGATATAAAATTAGTATCAATGTGGGCATCTCGATTTCGAGTCTTGTATGCAACCATTGTTGCCGGCCCTAAAACACGAATCGGAACTAATGGTGCACAGTATGAATGCCCAATGGGCCAAAACTCACTTCTCTCCTTCTTAACAGCACCACTGCCATTCGATGATAAACCGAGATCAGACGTATGAAACACAGAGACTTCGGTCGCTCTGCTTACCTCCACAGTTATGCCTTCACCAACAAGAATCCTTTTCAACCCACTATACGTAGTGTTCATCTACAATATATAAACGCAAATAACGTGTTCAACACTACCTAAAATGCTCGAGCTATTTGTATATGAAATTGTCCGAAAACTCCAAACGAGCAACAAGTGAGCTGTAGTGTCAATCAAAAACACTTCGGAAACACTTGCGAAATATGCACAAATAGAACTTGTCAATACATTGGGCAATAAAGCAAGTTTTTCGTGTTCGTTTAGTGCCGGTTTAGTGTCAATTTAGTGAGAAAGTTCTATTCCAACCAAGATAATTAACAAAATTCTGATATTCATGTTCGATTAAGCATTGAATTCTGTAATTTGAGCTTACCGGCAATGAAAGTGAGAGCTCATGAGCGCCGCCGACCTGCAACTCAAACGGACCCTCCACTTCGAAGGTGTCGACAACCGCCATGGAGCTGAGGTCCTGAACGAGAGAACCCAAATGAGTTTTGGGTTTCCTGAATTTCTTCCAGGAAGCAACGTCGTCGGAGAACAAGACGCCGACGTGGATCTTCCCGAATCCGACCCGAAACTCGTATCGCTGGGCGCTCCCGAATCGGACCCTGCCTACATCCAGCCTCGAGACCCTGACGTCCTGCAAATCCCACTTGTGCTTGGCCGAGATTTGGTTCAACACGTCCTTCAAATTCACAAAAATGGAAAGAAAAAGTAGAAATTAAAAATTAGAGAGCTAGAGAGAGAAAGAGAGAGAGAGAGAGAGAGATGAGATCGAGGATGAGGAGAGAGAGTACGGTACTCTCAGAGTACCTGCAGGATTTGGGTGTCGTCGTTTAGAGAGGAAGAATTGAAAGCGAGAATTAATTGAAGTGGGAATTGGAGGTAGAGGAGGAGGAGGAGGAGGGAGATGGTGGCGCCGCCGGTCCTCATCGTCTTTTGCGTATGTTTTGATTCGTCAACGACTGACTTAAGCGGAAGGGATCGCGTCCCACTCTCTCACCAGCTGACCCACAACCACCGCCGTGTTTGCGTTTTGGGTTCCATTCCAATGATGATAGAATATACCTTGTCGATTTGATCAGACGGTTCATTTAATTAGCTGCCACTTTTTTGTTTTTTTTTCTTTTCATTTGGTTGCTATAATTAGTTTTATTTTTTATTGAGTAGGGATGAAGATTGATTTGAACTTGATAAGCCTTCTAACTTTTATGCATGTTTAATTAAATTTTTTTTTATGAGAATGTTCACGTGTTGAAATTAAATATAACATAACTAAACGAGAGCGAAATAGTTATCAAACGGTTTTTACTTCCTAACTTTTTCATTTTTTTATCTGTTTAAAATGCATGATACGATATTCATTCCTTGGAAGTAAACATGTTGATCTCTTTTTGTTTATTGTCAAAGTTGTATTGTCGAGGAAGATGATGTTTCCGCATTATCGACGACGTATCCACAACAGTTCCCTAACTGGATAAGAATTTGTTCCGTGCTTGAACAGAAAAGGTTAGAAAAACTAAAAGTAATACGAACTTCTCAATCAAGAGAGCAGTTTGATCCGATTTATTAACGAAAAACGAATTACACAGATGAAGAATGCGTCTTATAAAATGGAACAGCCAAACTCCAAAGACGCCATTTTACAGAGATGCTTCGATGGAAGCAAGCAAAGCATACAGGCAACAGGAAAAAAGGGGGGCCAAGTTTAATTCACGGGCAAGCTTTCAGCATTACTGCAAAGAACCATCTGCGGCTACCATCTCCGTCTCATCGTACAAGAATCATCCCCACCAGAATCAAAGGCGATCAGATCTTCACCCGGCATGAGAGGTGCTGTATTTCCAGATGAATCTTCTCTTCCTTCGGACGTTTGGTTCCTCACAGGTGCTGAAACCTCATTTATGGCAGCTGAACCTCCCACAACGTATAAGAACAAAATAATTTGATGAATCATACAGGATGAAAACTTTAGCTTCATCCTTCTTTCTTTTGTTCGCCACTCTTGTTTAGAGTAAGTTTAAATTTCATACAGATTCACAGACTGATGGATAAGTTTATCCATCCGAAGCATGTTCAAAGTGCTCGAAAACGAGCCAAAAGAGTGGTGAAAATAAATTCACTATCTTGATAAAGAGAATAAGAATGTATTCTGAGGTACTCCCTCCTGCAAACAGTGGGCAAATGGTCAAGAAATCGCAACGGCGTTATTTGGTCCTTGTGGTTCAAACATGGTGTCAGACACCTTGGAGGGAGGCCAATAGCGAAATACCGATCTGCCAAGAATGTTTTTGACAGGAAGTGGACCCCTGAAAACAACAAGTAAACAACATCAACATGTCAGTGATGTGATAATTCTTTTTTTCGTCACGAGGATATAACAATTCAGTTTGAAGGATAATGATCTTCATGTGCAATACTAAGAGCTTAGACTTACCAGTTATGAGAGTCAAAGCTGTTGTTGCGATTATCTCCCATTACGAAGACATAGCCTTCTGGAATAAGCTGCATGATAAAGCAAACAGGTAACAATTTTGTAAGCAATCGCCAATGTCTCTCTATATGCAAATCAACTGAAGGAAAAGAAATCAATGAGAAGCCAGAAGAGGACACCTACCACTGGATCCATTTCATAAGCGAGCGGCTCCAATATGTAATTTTCATTCTGAACAAGACCATTGATCAGCAATTTCCCATTGCGAACCTGTTCAATAGAAACCGAAGCAAATAAAATGTCAAAAATCAAGGCATATAATTTTTCTATTTTACGAATATACTGCCTGAGCTATTAATTTATAACCATGAACTGCGAAGATTAATGGGATTTATACCTCAACACAATCTCCGGCCTTAGCTACAATTCTTTTGATGAATACATCGGTTGAATTATAACCAATTTCCTACAAAGTACAAACAAAACACAAGGCGAAAATGTCAGCACCACATGTCAAAATTCTTAATTCCTTACAAGATGTAATTGGAGGTGCATTGAAAACTCTTACAAAATGTAACTACACGGTATACACATTACCTGTAAGATTGGAGGTGCCTTGAAAATTACTATATCTGAAACCTCAGGCTTTTTAAAGAAATATGAAACCTGGTTCGCAAGAAAAGATATCAGCTGGACAGAAAATCTGGTAGAGAATATAATGCATGATGGGCACCACACGAAATCGATTTCAGACACCAATAGAAGAAAATTTTCCACATTTATCAATTCACAAAGTAATGCTTGCAAGCATAAATTTCCATATCCCAATTCGAATTCACATTGTGCTAACCAATAATAAATTAACTATCAATCAATCAAAATACCAACATTGAACAAATTAAAGATGGCAAAAATTCGAACATGAACTCACCTTCTCCGCCAAAACTCGATCACCCACATCGAGAGTAGGGTACATAGAAGTGGAGGGAATCGATCGGGGCTCAGCCAAGAAGGACTTAAACAAGACACTGACTGTAACAGCAGTGAACACAGCCTTAGCGTCCTCCGAGCAGTAATTCAACAACCGTGACAAAAACCCGGTCCTGCCCAAGTCTTTCTTAGCGAGCTGCGAGGCTTCTGCAACCTCATCCACATACAGGGTTCCACCTTTATCCACTTCCTTCAATATCGACACAGGAACGGACTCGTTGCAAGGCAACCACTTCGATACCTGTAAAAAGGGCATGATCGAACCGGATTTAAACGGCGAAATACCCATGGCGGCCGGAGCCGAAGAGACGCCGGTGACGATAGCCGTTGACTTCAGAAGCGAGATCAAGCCCAGCACGATCGGGCTCTTGCAGCTCTCGCCCAGAATCTCTTCGGCAAGGGCGGTGTACAACGATGGCAAGGGCTTAACGGCGGCCGACGAAGGCTTCGGGCGGGAGAATTGGGTCTGGTAATTGCGGACGGGGACGGAGGGGTCGAGATCGGGCTTCTGGTTGGATCCGAATACCCGAGACCGGACCCAGCATTCGTGAAATCCTCGGCAGTTCCCCGCGCGGAGGTTTGCCGAGGATGCTAGGTTTTGGGCCACATAGCCAGAGAAGCCGAGGGTGACGCGGATAGCCATAACTGCGAATTTGATTAGGTTGGTGAGGTAGTGGTGCAGTGTGCTCTTGGAGAGTGACGGGATCGATCTATGAAACCCTAGCAAGCGATGGATGCCATTGCGGAGGTTGACGACGGTGAATCGGCGGCGGGAATGTTGAATTGAAAGGTGGGGTTACAGAATTGGAGGTGATTTGGGGAAAAAAATTGGGGATTGAGAAAATTAGGGTTTGTGAGGAAAGCTCGGAGGTGGTTTGCCGGAGAGAGAGAGAAAGAGAGCGAGTGAAGCTCGCGAGTCACGACTCACGAGTCACGAGCAGGTGGATTTGGAATCGCCAGAAAATCGCGAAGTTGGGGCTGCTATTGGGAATGAATGATAGGTTTTATTAGAACGGCGGCTGGGTTTGTAGACGAAAATGGCATTTGCTTCTTTCCTTATTTACGATTGTGCCTTTATTGTTTCCTTTTTGTGATACATTTTTATACGACGCTGGATTTTGGCATAAAATATGGTGTGGAAAGAAGGATGTGGTTAATCTTATTTTTTCGAAAGATTTGAGTAATACTACTTATTAAGAGTCCGTTTTTGCTCACTTTCAAATTCAAGGTGACTATTACCTCCTCCAAATTTGTACCACGTGTTTTAAAATCTAACTATAGTTATTCTATTCTCTTTAATTAGTTAATATGTAAAAAAATAATAAGTAAACTAATTAAGCAAAAAACTTACCATTTATTCTCTCTGATTATCTCCTCGTCAAATTAAACAATTGATTGGCATTAATATACTCTTTCCCGTCCTACCTTCTTCGGCTATGACATAGCAAAAGAAAAAAAATACTATAGTATAAGTATATAACCAAAGAAATGTTAATTTGGTTCCAACTGATTTGACGCACTATTAATAAATTAAAGCAAGAGCACCACCTAATTCTAACTTTTTCTTATCTTCTGACATTCGGTGCTTCTTCTTTTTTCTTTCCATCTGTTGGTAGTGTAGCAGAATGTTGGTGTAGAAGGAGAGTTAATCTCATGAAAAAAACAAGTGAAATTGTGCTGTTTGCTGAGAAGAGAGAGAGAAATAAGATAATTCAATCAAATCTATCAATTAATAAGGAATTAATAAATGGTAAATCTTTTTTTTTTATTATTTTATTTTTCATAAAAGTTTATTTAAATGCATAGCTAATCATAGGTTGGTTAAAGAGACACGCAGCGCAAATCTGGAGGGGAGGTAACGGTCACCCTGAGTTAGAGAGGGTGAGCAAAAACAGACTTATTTATTAATGAATATCGTAATTCTATCTAAAAAAAACTACACAGTATTATTAAATAAGTAGTATTACTAAATTTTCACTTGATTTTATTTTATTATAAAATATAACAGTTTACCGTTTATAATGCTACAATGAACAAATGAAAAAAAGAGCGCATATGAGAGTTTCCACGACTTAAATTTCTAGACATGGATTTAAATGCATTGAGAAGTAGAAGGGGATAATATGTCCATTTTTCTGACATTCCTGCAAACCTTCCACACAATGAAAACAAAAATTCATCATTAGATTAGCTAAGATAACTTGAAATCTTATCGGGTTTTATGTTGTAAATTAACTACATTGGATTGATCGTATGAAACAAACGCGACTATATTTATGCTTGTTTGTGTTTATCTTCGTAGGCTAATATCATATAGAGTTATACAAACTTTCAATTTTTGTTTGTTTTATGTAAGTAGTTTAGATGTGCCAATTTCCTAATGTGTTAATTACCTAAATTATAATTTAATGAAAAGATTCAATCCGAAAGATAATAGATAAGTTGTAACTGAAAATAAAATCCACATAATTCCCAGGATAATTTGGTCTTTGGACAATTCTAGAGGAAAGCAAAGGGGACTGTCCTCTCCCAAAGTCGCTTTCCATAATTTTGGTTGACTTTGACTACGAATGGCCTTTTTCTGACTACATTCGTGCAACCTTCCTCAAAAATATAAAAACTAATATGCCAGAAGACAATGATAGCCTTACAAAGTTCTTTTGCATAATGGAAACAGTTAAGGATATTCTGGGAATTTAAACTATGTAATTTAAGTTGGATTAGTGTATATTTCAAAACATAATGCATAAACAAACAGAAAAATGGGGTAAAGTGGAAATTGGGGAATATAAGGGGCGTTTTGACAAGAGTGATTTTAGATTCACCGTTTCATTCTATTTCTCAACCCACATTATAATCTCACCCACCATAAAAAGTCAAAAATTAAAATACTATTTCCTCACCCACTATTATTCTTAATATAACCTCTAATATATATTTAAATTCTTTTCTAATTTTTTTTTCAAAAGAATAAATATTTGAAAACACCCCGAATAAATCATATTTTAGAATTTCCGTAACTGCCGCGACGGCGCACCGTTGTTCATGGTGTGAATGAGAGTTTCTGGTCACAATCTCGTCTCACAAGTGACACAATTGGATTAAGAAAGGTTTGATACAAATCTCAAAAGAAAACATCATCATTCATTGCCCGAAATGGTCGCCACACGGTTGTCGATGCATCCGTTGTCACTGCCCAATTCTTTTCAACGGCAACCATCATTGGAACTCTCATTCCTTCCCTCTCTCCAAACCCCCAACGCAACCCCCTTCCTTCCCCCTTCCAAATTCCACGATCAAGCCTCATGCATTTCAATTCGTGACAGCCTAAAATTTTAACCTCATCCCCCAATCCCCATTCCCAAATTCGCGACAACCCAATCCCACGCCACCCCACCCACCCAATTGCTTCGTTCCCCCACCCCCTCCCCAGGTCTCCCATTTTTGGATTTTTTAAAATAATTATTTTATTAGTAAACTTTTATATAATTAAACTAGAGGGAATATAAATTATATTTTGCACCCTTAAGTTTGAGTCTAATTGCAACTTCATATATTATTTTAAAAATATTGCAATGTCATATACCAACTTGTGTTTTAGTTACAATTTCATACATCCGTTAGTCAATCCGTCAATTTGACCATTAAATAATGATAAGGCAACTACATGCAAAAAGAAAATTAGAATAAAAAAGTTTTTTTTTCTTAAATTAACATTTGTAAAAGAATTATATTTTAATTTTTTTCCTATGTGTTATATTTGTGACAACCACATCAGCAAAATAGTGAGATCCGCAGTTGCCACTCCATCATTTAACAGTCAAATTGACGATTTGACTAACAAGTGTATGAAATTGCAACTAAAGTACAAGTTTGTGTATGACATTGCAATGTTTTAAAAATGATGTACAAGATTGCTATTGCACCAAAATTTGAGGGTGCAAAATGTACCTATTAGTCAAACTGTCAATTTTACCGTTAAATGATGGAGTGGCAACTGAGGATCCCACTATTTTGCTGATGTGGCTGTCACAAATATAACACATAGGAAAAAAATTAAAAATATAATTCTTTATAAATGTTTTCTTTCTGTCCGTAGTTGCCATATTATTATTTAACAGTCAAATTAACAGATTGACTAACGAATGTATGAAATTGCAACTAAAACACAAGTTGGTGTATGACATTACAATGTTTTAAAGATGTATGAAATTGTAATTGGACCCAAACTTTAGGGTGCAAAATGTAATTTACTTTTTTTTTTTGCTTTGATCTTAAGTTGTCATTAAAATGAAATCGTAGTATGGAATACTACGAGCATTGGATGATTTGGATTCACGGGAACCCACGGGACCCATATCATCTAAAACAATCTACGACATCCAATGCTCGTAGTATTACATACTACGTAGTATGAAATAATTTTCATAAAATTTGAGTAAAAAGATGAGAGAGTCTCTTTGACAATTTGAAGTTGACTTATTTGCACCTGACCGAGTGCGTTTGTAATTGCAGCAGTTGATCCAACAGAAAAAAGAAATTGAAGCAGGTGATGACGGAAGCGCTTATGTCAGCAACATAACTTGATTAGCCTGATCATGTTTTGGTTAACCGAATGTCAAACGATGTGGATGGTAGATTCCTTCTTTATCCATTAATTCTGATTTAACAATTGTGACATGGTGCACATGATCAATTCATCCAACGACCATTTCTACTTGATTGGAAGAAATTTCACATAAATTTAATAACAATATAAAATTATAATTTATTGTGTGTGAATAGACGACGTGATGTGTTAAAAAAATCTTATATATCATATGTTTGTACACACGGCACATACTATTAAAGGAAAAAAGAGAAGAAATTAGTAAAATGGACATCACATATCGTTGTTTGAACAGGTGACAAATAGGGAAAACGAATTTGCTTATAACATCAACCACGAGTTGTTTCTGTTTTTAGTTGAATTCTATGTAGCAAGTACGATAATTATTGGTCTATCCAATGTAGTCTCCCATCTTAGTCAACACCTACCCATTAGTGTATATATTAATGCTTGATAGAAATTTAAAAAAAAAAACAACTAAAAGCGAAGACGGTACTCTATCGACTTCCGATTTTTACTTGATTGCAGAAAGTATAAAGTTTGACTTCAACGATAAATATTTATAATGATTTTGAAGTCTAACTGTTAATTGTCGAGATTTATTGTGACTTGAATAATAAAGTAAAATTTAGCATATGTGAAAAAGGAAAATGAAGGCCCGGTTAGACAGTCTATGGGCTTTGATTCGAACCATGGGAGCCTCATACATATTCTTCTTGGGCCCCCAGTGTCTGTGGAATGATTGGGAGCAATTCAGCTTTGGGAGCCTTTGGTAATAGCCTGCATCGTCGTTGGTCGGTCGGTCGGCATGCATACGAGTTCGATTGGTGGCTGGGAGACGGAGAGGAAGAATATGTAGAATCCTAGATACTTGTGTGTTCAACTCTCACAAACTCCATTCCATCGTTTTCGTTGTTGTTGTTGTGTGTGTGTGTTTTTTTTTACAACTATATTTTACTTTAAGAAATAGAGGATTCGCGTTAAACTGAATAATAATTCGGCCTCAGTAAGATTAAACTTGTCACTCACATGAGTCAGACTTGAGAATTCTCACTTACAAGCGAAAAAGAAATACTTCTAAATCGTATTAGCTAGGTTTAACATCGTCATTTATTGCTTGTGGACATGTGGCTGATGTTACCTAAGCTAGGACCCTAATGTTTTGTGGTTTGAACATATAAATTGGACTTGGAGCCAAGGCAATTTTATATTGTTCAACGGCTCGACTAGTAGGGTTTTTACTTTTTAGTTGACACTGAAGATATCTGCTATATCACTATCACTAGTTGTATTTAATTATTTGGTTGACACTTTCATCATCTAATCTAATGAGAGAGAAACGCATACAAAATTTTATAAAAACTCGAACCATTAACACTCGAGAATCTTCCCATTGACAAAACAAGCAGAACTCAAATTGTTCCTGCCACAATAAATTGGACTCATATGAAATAATAATTAATTATTATATGTATGACTCACTGAAGGCCGAACGGCCAAGAAGAGGAATCGATGCGCATGTGCTTTTTTCGATGGAAAGAGTATATTGTAGTTATTGTCCTGAATTATAATTCAATTACAATTTTGATTTTTGAATTAAAAATTTATTAGATATGAATTTTAAATTTAATAAAAGGATAATACTTGGGTACTCACTAGTGAGTACCCTATATACTCACTTTCTGATTTGACCCAATCAAAAGATGACATGTGTTCCTTATTTTTAAAAGCCCAAGAAAAATTAAATAGCATATGTTTTATTTTTTAAAATAATAAAATATGTGTTAAAATATCATTGGGCCAAATTATTAAAGTGAGTATATAGGGTACTCACTAGTGAGTACCCAAGTATTATCCTTAATAAAATATGAAATATTAATCATTTTGTTTTAGGACAATACTTGGGTACTCACTAGTGAGTACCCTATATACTCACTTTTTGATTTGGCCCAATTAAAAGATGACATGTGTTCTTTATGTTTAAAAGCCCAAGAAAAATTAAATAGCATATATTTTATTTTTTAAAACAATAAAATATGTGTTAAAATATTATTGGGCTAAATCATTAAAGTGAGTATATGGGGTACTCACTAGTGAGTACCTAAGTATTATCCTTTGTTTTAACTTAGTCAAATTTTCTGTTAAAGTGCTTATATGGTTGGATAATACTTGGGTACTCACTAGTGAGTACCCTATATACTCACTTTCTGATTTGGCCCAAGAAAAATTAAATAGCATATGTTTTATTTTTTAAAACAATAAAATATGTGTTAAAATATCATTGGGCCAAATTATCAAAGTGAGTATATAGAGTACTCACTAGTGAGTACCTAAGTATTATCCTATATAGTTGGCATATGGGACCCACAATTAAATTAATAGGGTGCCACGTGGATTTCAAATAAAAAATTACTTGAGTAACATTTGAAAACCCTAAAAACATACCTATATTAAGATTGCCGCAACCACCACCAACTGACTCCATCTCCCTCAATTTCCCTTCACCCACCGCCTCCCCATGTAACAACAACGCTGCAAACCCTCTTAAAAAAACCCTATTGATTTTCCTCCCGTCGCAGACGGTTCGCAAAGCCCAGAACAAACCCAAATCGGCGGTGAGCGGAGCAGCACTGCCTGTAATTCTGAGGTCCCCGTCTCCGTTGGATAATGAAGATTGAAGGTGGTATACCCTTAATGTGGGGTGGGCTGCGCTGTGGGATGGCTTTTGTGGTATACCTACTTTGTAGCTCCCGTGCTTCACTACTAGCCAGGAGACATGAAGACAATGAGGGGTGAGGAGGGGGAAAGATCGGGTAAGGGAGGGGCATTTTTTTATTTCACGTGGCACTCATGTTTACATATTTGTGTGTCTCATTATCATGCCACACAAGCATATTCACGAAAAATGTAACGAAGAACTAATGCTCCACAATTTAGCAAATTCAAGAACCAAATTTAATAAATTTTTAATTCATAGATCAAAATTACAATTGAGTTAAAAATCAGGGGCCATAACAACAATTTATTCTGGTGGAAAAGGAATTGAACGGTAGAAAGAAATATGCCGGCCATGATGTATGACCTTTTTTTGGTCAACCATGATATATGACTAATTAATGGTACAAGTGGCTAATCATAATGAATAATACATGTACGACATGCATTCATTCGGTAAGTAGCCCATTTTTGTAGGTATGTATATAATTTGGTATAAAAAAATACTATATTTATCATATTCTGTATACCAAACTTGTATCACTTTTTTAATAGAGATGAAACTTACTTGTATTAGTGTGTTTTATCTCTATTAGAAACGTGATATACAAAATGTAAGTGTACTTAGCATTACTCACTGAAGCTACACCTCGTGGTTACCTGTCTATAAAATGTGTTGTGATATTGCAAGTTCCAAGTCCTACAACAGCTTTTATACTTATGGGAAGATCGACCATGGGTAGTGCATTAGAACACATCCTTCATGATTTTCGAGCATTAAAAATGTCCTTTGCCACCATTGTTGTTGTGGGTACTTTTTCTTTGCTCTTCCAATATTTCATCAAAAGATTCATCTTTACAAAGAAGAAAGGATCATATGCCAAACTCCCTCCTGTCCCAGGTAACTACCTCTATTTCTTTGCATTCATTTTCATGTCCTCTTTCCCTTTTAAGGTTACCTGCATCGACGATAATATTCTCGTAGGAATTTTGGGTAGAACTTGCCCTTTCAAAATGCAAATTAAACGTTCATTCTATACAACTGAGTAAGTAGTTATTGTCAGTTTTTCTTGTATTGTATAAAGCAGTTTTCACCTATGCATGTAGATAGCACAAATGTTCGTTTACCCGTTTACCCGGCCCTGTATATTATAATACAATGTTCATTCCGTTATGCACTCTAGCTCAATTGCGCGATGAAACCCGCTTTCATATCAAATCGCTATAAACTCGTGACTAGAACTTACCCTTGTAAAACTGGTTTGCTTGGCAGAGAAAGGGAGCTCAAAAGCTCAACACTAGCCAGCCCAAAATAGAAAATACGATCTCATTTTTTAAATGATATATTGGGATCCTAAGATATTCCCACTTTTATTTTTGCCAATGTTTTTGCAGTGGTTCCTGGGTTGCCGGTGGTAGGGAATTTGTTGCAGATGAAGGAGAAGAAGCCCTATAAGACATTTACAAATTGGGCTGACACGTACGGACCAATCTATTCTATCAGGACCGGTGCTTCTACTTTGGTTGTTCTCAATACCGCAGATGTGGCTCTAGAGGTATATTTTCGTACCTCGATCTCTTGATTTATCGAGAATGTTGATAGCTTTCCTCTTCTCATTATACGAATTGTGCATTGGGAAATTTTGTTCAAACCCACAAAATCAATGGTCGCAAAGCTTTCTACTCTAATATTATATCGGTTGCTTCCTTCAGGCTATGGTGACTAGACATTCGTCCATCTCATCGAGAAAGCTAACGACAGCACTAAAGAGCCTCACTTTCGATAACTCTTTGATTGCATCATCTAACTACAACGACTTCCACAAGATGGGAAGACGTCACATGGTCAAAAGTGTTCTTGGACCCAATGCTCAGGTTTCCGTGCTTTCAGAATAGCTAAAAGCGTTTTTTGTTAAACAAACCAAAAACTTTAATTAGCTAGTTGATCTTAATATTTTAACTCTATCTATTATATATTTAGAAGCGGCACCGGAACCACAGAGATACCATGAGAGAAAATGTGTCAAGCCAATTGCATGCTCATGTAAAGAAGTCTCCTAATGAAGCTGTGAATTTCAAGAAAGTGTTCGAGCCCGAACTCTTTGGAGTTTCCTTGAAGCAAGTGAGTTTTTTTTCTTCAAGACATTACAATTAAATTAATTGATTCTCAAAAAATATAATTAACTTAATTATCATGATCAAATTAACTAGGCATTGGGAAAGAACATAGAAGGATCAGTTTATGTGGAGGAGCTTGGAACTACATTGTCAAGAAATGAGATCTTCGAGATTCTTGTGGCTGATGTGCTAAAGGGTGCCATTGAAGCTGATTGGAGAGACTTCTTTCCTTATTTGAGATGGATTCCCAACAAGAACTTGGAAATGAAAATCCAGGGAATCTGTTTCCGCAGGAAAGCAGTAATGAGTTCCCTGATTAAGGAGCAAATGAAGCGAATTGCTTCAGGAGAGGTGCATTGCTGTTGCTCTTTTAAAGCATTTCTTGCTTTCAAATGAATAATGTGCAAATTATTCTTAATTTAATTTGGAAAAGGCTTTGTTTATTTAAGTTGGTTGTTTATATAATTACTTTGCTGGATTAATGAAACAGGAGGTAAATTGTTTTCTGGACTACTTGCTTTGTGGAGCAAAAACATGGAGCAAATAACTGTTTTTGTTTGGGAGTCGATTATTGAGGCAGCGGATACTACAATGGTAACAACAGAATGGGCTATGTATGAACTTGCTAAAGATCCAAAACGACAGGTTATTGTTTCAGTAATTGATTACCAAATTTCTCCAGTTTTTATATGCAAATGAAACTTTATTTTGTTATTTTTTAACTTATTAATTAGTTTAGTTTTCTTGAATAATATTATTAATACACACTTTTAAAATTTCAAATTATAGCTTTTTACTTGTACCGAAATAACATTTAGATTCTTGAGTTTTATTCTTCAAGACAGATTTTTAAGTGTTTTTTTAACAGTAAAAAGGAGGTTAATAATGCTGCTTGAACAAAAAAAAACTCCATTTACAAACTATACTTTCTTAACCACCTCTATTAATAGTAATAGAGGTGGACCGCACTTATGTATGTGAGAGACACCCGAAATAGAGAAGTGGTCTGGAGTCCAAATAGCAGCACCCAAAAGAGTTTTGAGTGACTTTTTCATAGAAAAACCCTAAACCCTAACTTTTTTTGTTCATCCGCACTAGGGTACTAGCTGATATATATATAGATATTGACCGGCTGTTTAATCATGTAATTACAGGAACGTCTGCATGAAGAAATCCAAAATGCTTGTGGACGCGACAAGGTTAGTGAGGAACACTTGTCCCAGCTGCCATACCTGAATGCTGTTTTCCACGAAACTTTAAGGAAGCACAGTCCAGTTTCAGTAGCTCTTATAAAATATGCAGATGAAGATACCCAATTAGGAGGTTACTATATTCCTGCTGGAACACAGGTAATTGATACATACATACATACATACATATATATATATGAATAATCCATGAGATTAATTCCTTGTATGTGCAGATTGCTGTAAATATATACGGGTGTAACATGGACAAAAACAAATGGGAAAGCCCAGAAGAATGGAAACCAGAGAGATTTTTGGAGAAGGAAAAATGGGATCCAATGGAATTGCAGAAGACATTGGCATTTGGTGCTGGAAAGAGAGCGTGTGCTGGTTCCCTTCAGGCAATGTTAATAGTATGCACAACTATCGGAAGGTTGGTGCAGGAGTTTGGGTGGAGACTGAGAGAACGAGAGGAAGAAAATGAAGATACTGCTACCTTCACCACTCACAAACTCCATGCCATGCATGCAGTCCTCAAACCCAGAAATTAGTGTGAAAATAATAGTTAAAGCCTCTCTCAAACATATATCGTTTCGGTAATCTCTGTGTACTGATCATATATATATATATATATATATATATATATATATATATATATATCGCAGTAAATTGTTTGTGACTGAAGCTTTGCCCAAGTTATTAAGAGTTTTTCCGTGTAAACACCACCTATCATCGAAGTTCACCACCCTATTACTTAGAGTTAAATTTCAGTAATTTTTAGTTCTGTGAAAAGGCAAAAAGACATTAGTTGATACTTAATAATATTTCTATCTGTACACCTCACAAATCCTAATATTTTCTCAGAATAAGTTCTATGGTTCATCTTAATTATCATCTTCATGAGCATCTTTGCAGTGGTAGACTAGTAGTTCAACGTGTGGGTTGCATGCAAAACAAATTTTGTCGCGCAAGATCCCTTTTCGTCGCCTAAACATTTGCGCGACTATTAATTCGTTGCCCTAAATTCGTCGCGCAAAGCCCGTGGAGCAAGCATTTGCGCGACGAAGAAAATACATTCATCGCGCAATGCACATTTGTGCGATAATTTTTGGCAACAAAAAGATGTGTGGCAATAGAGCTCAGGTGACGAATACATTTTGTCAGACAAACCTTTAGGCAACGAAAATCCTTCGTTGCCCTAAGTTTTCAGCGACGAAATATATTAATTGCTTATACTTGAGGCGACGAAATATTCAATGATTCTATCGTCGCGCAAAGGTTAAGGCAACAGTGTTTGTTTCATCGCGCAAAATATTTAATAATTTTATTTCAATAAATTGAATATTTTTAATATTTTTAATTAATTAATATAATGAATTAATTGGGATTTAAAAGACAATAAAATATAATAAGCAATGTAGAAAAACAAACTAGATTATATAAAGAAATGTACGTACAAAATATTCAATAATAAAAATAAATTAGAATCCTAAAACAAAGTGGCTATTGAGATGTTGGCGGGATATATGGTGAGGGAGGGGGCTGGGAACTCGATGGTTGGGAATCGGATGATGGCATATTCAATGTAATGCCGGACTACTGGAGGGCGTGTAAGATTTGGCTCATCTGGTTGCCCTGAGTCGCGAGCTGCTACCTTAGGTCTTGAACTTCCTCCTTCAACGAGGTGACCTCTCCCGAATTGTTTTTAGAAGATGAGACACCATTTGACGGAGTCGCGCTTTCCCCATCCCCCAGTAAACCCTACCAGGCCTACGACCAAGGGTCTGGTCTAGCGTCTCTGTTAGTATATGAAGACCAGCATCCTCAATTGGAGTCACGTCCTCGATAGGGGTCTCGGGGGGAAGCTGCGACGCCACTTTTTCGAGAAGAGCATTGCTCTTCTCTACCATAGTGGTCTATAATAAGAAAATAAATATTATTGTTTATAATAATTAAAAATGACACATCCCGACCCGGATGTACACGTGGACACCCAAAAGTCGGGTGTGCTGGCCGACACCACGTAGGGTGACGAAAGCCAATTTGGATGGAATAAGAATTAATTTGAACAATTTAAGATCAATGTGTACACAAATGTACGGGCGGAAGAATTTAGTACAATACACGTCGTACAAAGTTCGACGTACAAAGTATTTACAATACCAAGAAATTTAAACCTTCGTCATACCACCGCCTCGAACGTAGACAGCTCCAGCCACTAAACCTGGAGGGGCACAAAAACAGAAGGGTGAGTGGGCCAATAATAGTGATTTTTGTAAAAACCTTTGCTTTCTGAAAGTAGTAACCCCTCGCCGTCAAAATCAAGTAGTTGGTTGGAAAACCATTTCAGAAAACGTACTATAATAGTAGGTAGAAAACGGGGTAAGTACGGAAATATACTTACCGTCCGAAACGGGCAGAAAGCCACCGTTCGGCATAAAAAGCTTTACGCGTAAGTTCGTAAAATAGGGATATACGGGAAACCCGTAAATCAGATAAATGCCTCCGTGGCATCAGTGAAGACCAATGGTACAATCACAATACTAAACTATAAGATAAACCGCTCGTTTAGGTATAGCAAACACACAAGTTCATACAGATATATTCTGTCATGAACAGGCTGGGTGTATAAATAACAGTACACTCGTGTACACAATCACGTGAAGTTGGCGCATATGCGCATCACAACGAGTTCGAGTCGCCCAGGCGACCTAGAACAGGCTGGCACCTGCTATGGGTCCATAGCGAGCGTATAGGTGCGTGTGAACAATCACGTGAAGCTGGTCCTGGCCCCGGACGGTACACCAAACACCGTGTAAGCAACCTAGTTGAGCGTATGAAAACATACTACGGAATACTCTACATAAAACAAGGTGGGGTAATTTCCCTATAAGGGATGCCCTCAAACTAATCAATATATATAAGGTATTCTCGGGTGCCGTACCCCGAAATACCAAGCGTATAACTACAATACGTGAAATACCAAGAATACGCCACATGGGTACCAAGGTATAGGAATACCAACTTAATGGCAAACTAGGTGAACCCAAAATACGGTAGAAAATTACCATTTCCAAGGTTCACCCAAATACGGCTCAAGGCCGTCAGATAGGTATAAAACCCATAATCACAAATAGGCACAAGTAGGGAATTAAAATAATTAATTCCCTAAAATCCCTAAAATAGGGCCGGTTCGATACTAGCAATACGCGTACAAAATAATACGGAAATCACCAATTTAATGGTATAAATCCCAAATGGAAATGTGGGCCCAAGCCCACTAATTTCCATGGCCTATCGAAATACCGAGTCGAAACTAGTAAACCGAGTAAATACTACGAAGTACGAGGTCTACCAAAAATACGAGAATAAAGCTAGTAAACCGAGTAATAAAATAATATAACAAGGTCTACCAAAAATACGATATAAATATTCATTTAAAATCACAATATAATGTAGGCATAAACCAAATATAATTTCCCAAACATAAATCACATTTAAATAATATAGGGAAAGGGCCCACTCACAAATACCAAAGCCGGGAAGTCCAAACGTACGTCCTCCGAACGCCACGGGTCGCCAAAACCTATTTTGGAACACCCAAGATTAATAAAGTAATCGAAAATACGAAGAAAACGGTGTTCAGAAACTCGAAAACGGAGTTTCAGGGTCGGAAACCCCAAAACCGCCGCCGTGCGCCGTCGCACGCGCCGCCACACGCTGCCATTTGGCCTCACGCGCCGCCACGCGCGGCTGTGAGGTCACACGCGCTCTCACGCGCCGGTGGAAGTCCACCACGCGCGGCCACGCGCCACACGCGCTGGTCACGCGCCGGCTGGTCGCCGGTGACACGCACCGTTACTGTTCCGTTAAAGTTAACGAAATATTCTAACGGCGTTAGAATATTCCGTTAACGCCGTTAAGGTTAACGGACGAAATATTCCTTGGAATATTCTCGGTCCGACCGGGTTGAACCAGTTTGCTGACGTCAGCAGGACCGGTCTGACCTGGTTTGCTGACGTCAGCGCCGGTCACCCCTAAACTTTTTCCGGTCGCCGCCGCCGTCGCCGTCAGCGGAAACTGGGAAATTTGGCCGGAATTCTGGGGATTTTTCAAAGCTTCTTAACTTCCTCGTTTTAAGTCCAAATTGGACGATTCAAGTACGAAAATGAAGCTAGAAGTGAGGAGATTCAGAATTTACGATTTTGGGGGTCGGTCTCTGGTCGGAGGTGGCCGGAATTGGGCTCGAAAGTTTCGGCCAAAACTAAAACTTGTCGATCTCGAGGTCTCCTTCACACGCAAGCCCTGGGTTGTGATCCCAGGGTCCCCAGAAGTCCAAAGGTGACAAGATCGAGGTGATTCGAGCTCGGTTTCACCGAGAAATCACGAGGAAAAGTTCTCGGGGTTTTCTTGGAATTTTTCTGGGTTTTCTGGGTTAGAGTTGTAGGGTTCAAATCTAGCTGGTTGTGATGGTTTGGCCATGAAATTTGGCCTGGTGGGAACTCGGGGAGAGGGAGAGGAATGGCAACGGGTGCCATTAACAATTTGGAGCTTTTGTTTTGTTGTTTGTGTTGCAGAGAACCAAGGAAGAAGAAGAGAGGTTTTGCTCGGGTCAAAGACCCAGACAACATCCCAGGAATCCAGGGATTGCCCACATGGGCCTGCAGACCAATGGGCCCCAGCCCATCAACTCAAAACTGCCAAAACTGAAATACGGGAAACGTCGAAAACCAACGCCCGTAAAATATTCGTTCGGAGTTCGAACGACGTACGGCTCGCGTCTACTCGTTCGTATCGACGAGCACGTCAAGAAAATACAAGTGAATGCGTCGTGCGAGTTACGAAGCAAAAGTCAACCGAAAGGTCAACCAAGGGCAAAATCGTCATTTTACCCATCCGCGAATAAAGTAATATTATTTCCGGAACGGGATGTAACAAAAAAAGGAACAAAAGTAACAGGTAATTAGGGAAACTTAGATGGAGCTGCTAAGCCGTCTCATCACCGAGGCGGACACAAACTTCCTCGAACATGTCAATCTCCTGAAACTTTGCACCTTCCTAAAAAAAATAATAAAAGAAGGTTAAAATTTTAAATTTATAAATATAAAATTATATTAAAGTTGAAAAATGTAAAGTAGTTTTACCTCTCGTCGGTTCTCCAATCTGTAGGAGAAGGGCTTCGAACCGGAGTGGTGTAGAAGTATCTTTTTCGTCCTATTTATCTGGTTGGCTCGAGATCGTTTATGGTAAACCCAAAATTTGTTAGTGCATATATTAATTGTTGAGTACAATTATAAAATAAATTAGTAAACTTACCCAAAAAATAGGACCTTGAAAGTGGTTACATAACCACTCCCAATCCAGAGGCCGTTCCAGCAACTCCTGAGGGCATCCTTGGGCTAAAGCAATCTCCGCGTCCGGATACAACTTAAAATGGTTGTGGAGGTCTCTCTTCCACTCTTTGTACCGACTTGTGAAGAGCATATCTATGTACGCTGTCCGGTCGGCATCAAGGTCCATAGTATTAAAGTTGATATGCAAATATGAAAAAATATTATTAAAATATAAAAAATATTAGACTTAATTATATAAAGTAGTAGAAAGTATTGAATACACTCATCGACAGCTCATGCCACATCGCAACCTTCGTTTTCTTTGGGACTGATCTTCATGTTTCCCATCTCATAGGGCAATGGGCACTTAGTATCGACCCTATGTCATGGACCGGGGTGCTGTGCTGGTCAGATGTAGAAGCAGCCCGGTGTTGAGGAGCAAACGTGATGGCGATCTTTTCAAAAGTCGCACGTGTGATCTGCGCAGACTTCAGCTGTCTGCAAGGGCCCCGTGTCTTTTTCTTCTTTGCCAAAACAAAGAATAAATTCATGGTTAAAAGGTGTACTAAAAATTCTACAGAAAATTCAGCAGAACCTCCCCTAACAGTCTAACATTTTCCATAACCTGCAAACAATAATACAACACATCCACATCCACACAACATGTCCAACAAATTTGATAATGGTACTAATAGTTGGAACATGCAATCAATTAATTTGAATATGGTAGTAAACATTCCAACAAAAATGTAAAAGATTGGGGGTAGGGGTATATTACCTGTCTGCGAGCCCTCGCCGCTGATTGTGGATGTCCCGGGTGCATGAAGGGCCTGGTCATCGAGACAACGTCGCCGGTAAGCCCGACGAGTGCTGATTGGGGGATGCGTCACCGAAGCAGTGGATGAGACAGGAGTATCGGAGACATCCGGAGCGGCCGACGCGGGCTTCGCAGCATTAACCGACGGAGCTGAACTAGGACTAGAACGGTGGCGTGTAGAAATCAAACCCGACATTTGTAAATTGAGCTAGATACAAATTGTTAAATAAAAGGACATACATATGACAAAAAGTGTCAAAGACCATGCTTTCTTTTAGTTTTAACAATGATTTCTAATAAATCAAAATATTCAACATATGCATGTCATTTACAAACAAATTGATATAATTATACAAATTAGCCTAAACCCTTAATTTCAAAATCTAGTGAGCCTAAACTGTTAATATAATCCACAAAACAAATTGTTAAATACCAGGTAAGTATTTACATACAAATTAAGAGAAGAACGATGATATAAAATTTACAACTCCAACGACATTTTCTAGAATAAGAAGTCATGTGTATGCAGGGAAAAAAGGAAGATGAAGTAGGTACCTTGACTGAGTTTTCACTTATTCCAGATCACTTTCTTTGAATGGACAACTGAATGCTACCTGAGGATACAAATTCATATTCCAATTTCAATGGTTAGTATTAACTTATATCTAATCAGAGAGGAACATACGAAGATGCAACACATGCATGAATAAAATTTATAATTTTCAACCACCCCTAATTTATAAGTAAGTTAAGAAAATACACAGCAAGCACAACACAATCACAACAACAAGAACTTTCAAATAGCAAAAACATCAACTACCTACAATGCATAACTTCTGACAGCGCACACACACACACATTCACAGCGCGCGCACACACATACACATACTCACAATGCACACACACACACACATACTGACAGTGCACACACACATACTCACAGCGCACACACACACATACTCACAGCACACGCGCACACACGCGCTCACACACACACACACACACACACGGCACAAACATGCTTCTAACAAGAATTCACCCAAAAACACAGACATAGTACACACACACAGGTCACAGCGACTGTGAAAAAATCACCCAAAAACACACACAAAACGGAAACAAAAAATCAAAACCCAGACATGAATAATACTTTGTAGTTCAAACCTAAACCCAAAAACCTAAATGAGCCAAAAAAATGACTAACATCACTTCAATTTGTACTTCAAACAACAATCAAAACCCATAAAAACAATGTGTACAAAAATCGAAAAATATCAAAACAAAATTGAAATTTTCTGAAGATTTATTGTTGTCGTATGTACCTGAGTTCAATAGAAATGGGTTGAGGTGATCTCGACCAACGGAGTACCCAGATTGGATTGAAAACTCGTCGGAAAACCATTGTCAGTAGAGAAATGAGAAAGGGAGGAATAGAGGGAGTTGAGGTGGAAGGGGTTGGGACGAAGGGAGGGAGGGACAAGTTTGCAGAAATTGGGAGGAGCTGGGGTTGGTTCGAGCAAGCCGTTGTAGAAATTGATTTAGAAAGGGTCGTAAAATTGAGGAATTTTCCAGAAAGAAAAAGCAGAGATCAGGGACGGTGAAAATAAAACCCAAAGGCTTTGCCCGACAAACCAGTTTCGTCGCTCAAACTCATCCTTTCGTCATGCATAGTTTTATTAAAATTTTAAAACAAGCCCAAATTTTTGCGCGGTTACACCAAAATTTTGCTGCCAAAATTTTAAGGTTTTAGGTGACGAATTTCGAAATAATTCGTAGCGCAAAGACACATGAGGCAACGAATGAGTTGTTCGTCGCCTAAACCTAAGAAATTTATTCTACACCGTTCTTTTTGTAGTTTGCTACAAAATAACTTATTCATGTCTGAATGAAGTAATTTTTGTACACAATGATCTTGAAGAAGAGGTCTACATATTCACTGGTTCAGATTTAAAGAAATAAATATGTATGTGTGTTTACAAATTAACAGTCGTACAAAAAATTAAGTTACAGTGAAAAATTCATAATAGGTGATGGAGAAGTGGAAAAAATTTGTAAAAAAAATACAAAGACTCGTAACGAGAAGACCTACAACTTTCATTAAGGGGTCATCTCCAAAATCGAACAATAGAAATAATGAAGGCAAACTTATTTTTTAACCGTCGATTAATGTTTACATTTACGCTCAGTTATTAGATTCGTAAATTATTTTTTCATCCCGATTCTTTTTTTAAAACATGATGTTTTATTGAATGCAATAAGATGAGCGGTTTGAATCGTTGATAGAATGTCCCCATATTTACAGTGCACTGAAAATTGTTATGATGTTATATAGTTTTTATAAACTTTATAACGTCCTACACAAATTTCACTAAACTATAAATTTCGGGACATAATATAAATGATCCGAACCGTTCATCTTATTGCATTCAATAAAACATCATGTTTTAAAAAAAGAACCGGGATGAAAAAATAATTTACGAATCTAATAACTGAGCGTAAACGTAAACATTAATCGACGGTTAAAAAATATCTTTGCCTTCATTGTTTCTACTATTCGATTTTGGAGATGACCCCTTAACGAAAGTTATAGGCCTTCTCATTACGAGGCTTTGTTTTTTTTTTTACAATTTTTTCCCACTTCTCCATCACATATTTATTTCTTTAAATCTGAACCGTTGAATATGAGACCTCTTTTTCAAGATCATTGTGTACAAAAATTACTTCATTCAGACATGAATAGGTCATTTTGTTGCAAACTACAAGAAGATTGATGTAGAATGAACTTCTTAGGTTTAGGCGACAAACAACTCATTCGTTGCCTGAAGTTGTTTTGCACGACGAATTATTTCATTGCCTAAAACCTATAAATTTTGCGCGACGAATCCATTTCGTCGCCTAAACCTATAAATTTTATGCGACGAAATAATTCGTCAACCAAGCTGTATTTCTAATTGTTTTGTACCTGGTTACGAAACAATTATTTATTTATTTTAAATTAAGTAATTAATTGTTAGCAAAACAGATCTTCACATTCAATAAAATAATTGTCAATCTTCCCTTTCATTTATTTTTCAATGTTACAAGTTTACAGTTTCCCGACTTTCAAACTTAGTCTGAATCAGAAATAGAATACACCTCGTCGTCATCACTTTCATTATTTTCGCTTTGTAGTTCAGATTCGGTGCTTGCATATGATTCCTCATCATCACTATCCTCGATCTGTGCGACGTGGGAAAATTTTGGCAGCATTTCCCTACAATTTTCCAAGTGCACGATGTAGATATCAAATACTTACTATGCACTCGAAGAACGTAAGAAGATGTTACCAAAAACCCACGATCGAAACCTAATCCGTGAATCGCAAACTACGACACACAAATGTGCACTCCCAAACTGTCCAAAAATGGGACAATTCAAAAATCAATTGGATCGCAGTCACGCTTTCGCATCCATGCGCGAAATCCAATTAATTCTCAAACGGAAAAGTAAGTTTATGTTTAAAAAATGCATACGAAGTTAATTACTATTAACTTAGTACGTACAACACAAAATAAATTCGTACAAAGTTAATTACTATTAACTTCGTACGTACAACGCAACACAAAGTCATTCAAGATATACAAATTATTTTCATACAAAACTATATAAAATAAATTCGTATGTCAACAACATAAAATGATCTAGAAAATACCTTCAAATTGGTCCTCCAACAACAATCCTATGCAACAAACCTATAAAAAAATTTAATTAATTTATGTTAATTTTAATTCTAAAATAATAAAATAATATTAAAAAATTAAAATTACCGTTAACGATTATCGGACTCGGTGGTGGTGGAGGAGGAGGAGATGGTAGCTAGCTTGGGGGAGAGAGAGATCTAGAGGGAGAGAGAGTGAGATGGAAAGAGGGAGATGAGTGAGATAGGGAGAGAAAGATGGAGATGAGTGAGATAGGGAGAGATATTTGGAGGGAGAGATCCGAGAGGGAGAGATTGTGATTGAGAGGCAGTTGTTTGCAGTTTTCTGCAAAAACTGCCTCTCGGGGTCTAAGGAAGGGGATTAAATCAGCTTGGTTTTGCCCGACGAACATATTCGTCGCCTAAAGTCACCGCTTTGCGCGGCGAACCATTCGTCGTGCAAGAAATTTTAGGCGACGAAATTTTTTTGTCGCGCAAAAATTTGGCACCAAATTCTCCTTTTGCCGCCACTTTTTCCATCTTTTGAGCGACGACTGTATTTATTTGTCGCCCATTTCATTTTTAAGCGATGAATGTCTTCATCGCCCAAATGTTCTGACATTTTAGGCGACGAAACAAGATTTTCGTCGCCTAAAGTCCTCTTGCCCGACGAAATTTCTTCCGTCGCCTAAAATTTTGTCGCGCAAGCTGTTTTTTCTACTAGTGATGGGTAATAATCGCAATCATGGTTAGCTAAATTAGCTTGATTAAAGATTAGGAGAACAAAATCTTTACTGTTGGATGGTGAGGGATTCATCACAAGCCCTAATTTACTGAGGAATCTGTGATAAAGAAGATACCTCTAATTTACTGGTGGAATATTGGCGAGGGGCTTTATCACAAGCACTGAAGAGAAGACGGCAGAAGAGGTAGGAGAACAAAATACCTGATAAACTCATAAAAGTAAACTTGATTCAAACACCTGGCAATCATGGGAATAGTTGTGTGAAGCTAGAAAGTAATTAGTTAGCGGAGCGGGCACAATTAAGCAATGATGAATGCATATTCTTCTGGAATTGCAAAAAGAGCGGGCGCGTAGTGTTAAATTTTTTTTCAATTTTAAATGAGGCATTTTCGTTGAGCACTTGGTCAACTCATACCTATTGTGTGCTTAGCGTACATCCTCACTATTTGAGTCATTTTAATTGTATTTTTAGGATTAATATTGTTATAGTGAACAAATAGATAAATTATATATATAGGGCTGAGAGGTCAAATTTATTAGACGTATGGGAGGAGGGAATTCTTCTTCGTGAGCTGCCAGAATGAACTCTACAACTAAATATTTTTCTATTATATCTGGCTCCCGGTGGTTTTGGATGAGGAGTGAATGATAGAGCTGGTGGTGGTGAGTAGATTAGTATTCGTTGTAGTCCGATTTGAAGCCGTATTAAGCGACCGAAAGCGGCTGCAATTTAAGCAGAGTCTTGATTCCTGCTCAGGCTACCTTTTTTTCTTGGCCAAAAATTTGAGGGGGGAGGCAAGTGCCCCCTTTGCCCTGAATAAGACTCGCCCCCGTGATCCGCTCATTGATAAAAGTACGATGAGGACTTTGTTTGGAGTAAATTAGCTGATGAAGATTGACGACTACGTGGTAATTAGTAAATCAATGCTACAAATTCGATTATGAACTTAGTTTAGATATATCTATTCTCCGTCCATATCTTGAATGTTGAATGTACAAGATTAGGGTTTGTGGACAATAAGGTACCGCGTTTTTTTTTCCTGGCGTAATCACTGTATACACAAGATTAGAATTTGTGGCGAGTGTGGTGTGTTTGTGTTTAAAAGCAGCTTGGTAAGAAATGTGGTATTCTTAAAAAAAATCAAATTTAAATTTTTTAAAGTGCTGTTATATGCCTATGTTCTATTTTCTTGTCCACTTTTTAATAAAAATTTTAATGACCAAGTTATTCTCTTCTAAAATGACGTATAAGGACTGAGGCAAAAAAATAAAAATCCTTTCTCTGTCCATCGACTCCACTTCCACCCCTCTGCAACTGTATCTTTTTTTCCTTTTCCAAACTCTGCAACTAAATCTCAATCTCCTAAAAATCTCTTTTCTTCATTTTCTATCCATTCAATCGTTCTAGCTAGTTTTTTTTTATTGAATTGTATATTCACCCATGAATTAATCAAATTTAACCTAAATCAAAATAATGGAGTACTTGTACAAAGAAATGGATTTGGAATCAAAAAGCTTGCTGTATTCGTCGAACTGATACACATCCCACATGCATAGAATGCCTTCTGCCGCAACAATTGCTAGGCTCCAGCTTCTCAGGCGGCGGAGGTGTAGCCGCTTTCTCCACCGATTTCGCTTGGCTTCGATGCTATGATTGGTTGAGCTTTGTCGCTGCTGCTGCATCGCCTCCATGGTCAACCATGGAGATGATTGGAATGGTGGTAGTTCAGAAAGGGTAGTCACCGGAAGGGGAGGCCATGCTGATGAGCGGTGTCAAGCATAAGGGTACTTTGAGGATAACGGTGAGTGGGAACAGAGTATAGTTTTTTTTTTTTTTTACTTTTTATGGTGGATGAGATTATAGGATGGGTGAGAAGATAAAATAAAGGGGTGACACTCATTTTTTAATGAAGTATAGATAGATATTGGAGTAAACTTAAATAGTAGGCGATGTTTAAATAGAGAAACTCGTAATTAATAGTAATGAGTTTGTAACGAAAAAAAAAACAAAAAAAAGTAGTATAATCATGTTATCAAATAATAATCTTGCCATAAACAATTTTTTTCTTGAAAATTGCTCAAGCAACTAAAAAATCTCAACGATATGCTTTGTTTCCTTTCCTAGCGCCCTATTTGATGCTTAAGCATGATGTTTCATCTATGATGACCCATATTTGGAGAACTTTTTCAGTGAATTCGAAATACGAGTCAGTATATTACGTGTCATAATATAAATGGAGAGACACTTGAAAAACAAATTTCTCTTCACGAAACATAGTGTACCGAATCATGTTCGGAGTACATGAAAAAATTTCTCCCGTTTATAGTTGACCCCATCTTATACTGCATTTAGGATATGTTACTAGGATATTATTTTTGAACCTAAAGTTAATTAAATATTGGACCTTTGTGTCCACAAGTTTGGTACGTTCCTCCCCTTACCTTCATTGTGCCCATTCTATGAAATTTCACCCAAAAATTTCTACTAAGGCCCTACTTAAAGCACCATATCCTCTTAATACTTATTTTTTAGTACTAATGAATATCCTACTTAAAGAAAAGTTGATGGCTAACCAAGTTACATACGTACTTTCGGCTGTGGACAAAAAAAAAAGAAGAAAGGAAAACTCCATAACCATTTCTCTGCATGGGGCCTTTCATTGTTAAAAAACAATTAAATTAATCATTGCAGAAAATGATGAATAATTGGAATGATCCAAAAAATATGATACGCATGCGTTGATCAGCTTGCATGCGTTTCCATAATCAGTTAATTTCCAATGCAAATGCGTGACAGTAAATACTTGGCTTTTTACCGAGATTACCAACAAAACCTGAAAATTATTAAAAAAAATGGCAGGTGGTGCACTAGCAGCGAACGCGAGATGGAAATCACGTGGTTTGTGTCGGGTAAAAATCTGGCATTTTTTATCTGTATGGTTGTATGAATGTTACCGTTTTTTTTCAAAGTTACCGCCAGTGCCGTTCAGAAATCGTATGGAGTGCTGCGCTGCTGGACCGCCGTTTCCAGGTTCTTGTCAACTCCAACATCACGCGCATCGCAATGTCGTAAACTTATTGATTTGTTTATGCGATTAAACAAATTAACTTATTTTTAGGTTGATTTACAAGCTGTGTGACAATTTGGTAAATAATGATTGAGACATTATTTAAAATTATCAGAAACTAAATCTTAATTGTTTGAAATGATAAAAATCAAATATCAACGACATAACAATCAGAATTATTAGACATTGACAACGTGTCGATCAAATATTGAGGACATAATAAAAAAATTGTTCATTCGGCAATTAAAACTTAAAAAACTCTTATTTTATTCAATTTTCAATAATATCAGGTGAGGAGAACAAATGATCCTTTTTCAAAACAATTGTCATCATTTTTGTGCGATGAGGATATTGGTTTCAACTAAGAGTTGAGTAAAACAAGTAACAAAATAGTGCTTTCGAGATGTTAGGGCACCAAGAATGATTGATTTTGAAAGATTTTAGTTGGGTGGAATGGAGATGATGCCTTTAAAAAAGAGAAACTAGTATACTTGTCACACGTTACTGTAGTCGATTTTTAGTTTCTTTTTACCTAACAAAAAATTAATGAAAGTAAACAAAAATTACATATTTTCACACTACTCAAAATTCTTACAATATTCATGTAGTTTTCATACCTATAAATGTGAAATAATTGAGGAAATATAACTTTTTAGAACCCAAAAAAAAAATGTCCCAAATCCCAATCTTGTAACTTGTGAAATATGACAAGGAGTTGCAGTCAACAGTCACGCTTACTTGCTCATGACTTGTAACTTGTGACTTGTAAGGAGTGAAAAAAAAAAACTCCAAGTTAATGTCTGTCCACACGCCAACACAGAATGATCACCTCACCTCGCATCCCCACCCGCCAACCGTCGCGTGCAACACCCAACCCACAAGAACCGAAAATTCCGGAGGCCGGACATACTTTCCCAGGACCCATCTCGAATAATGTTCATCATTCACCAACAACGCATGATTGCTGGACTCTTTGACCAAATTCACAAGCCTTCCTTATCCCACCCCTCCATTAAATAGTATGGAACTTTAAGATTTAGGTGTTTAATAGTTATCTAACATGGTATTAGAGTTTCGATTTTAAGAAAATCGGAGTACTAAACCTCCATTGGCCATTTTGGTAGGGCGAGATGCACTTGTTTTATTGTGCATGTTTATCTATCTCTCCACATGCATGATGAAGCTGAAAGAGTGTCAACTTGATATACATATATTGTTGACTTATTTTCTAAAAGCTTAAGTATAATTGAGATTGTTGCACTCATTATGTTATGCATATGTCTATTTGTTTCTATCTCTACCTACGTGCATAATGAAATTGCACGTAAAAACGAGTATATCTTGTTGACTCGTTTCCTAAAAACTTAGTTTTTGCTTACCACTTTGCCCAAACGGTAACAGCAGCACTTGGATTTTTATACAAAGTAACTACAGGCAATCTAGTTTAATAAATAAGAATCTGCTTCTGATTAAAAGAAACAGATTACGATTTATTAAGCAAGATTTACTAAAATTACGTAATAAAACACATGGCAGACCCCAAAAACAAATGCAAAATTTTATGTTTAAGTCGAAGCTCCTCCTCACTCACATCCTTCTCTTCGCACATCATATCATATCAACCATTTCATATCACATTTCACATTTAGTCTCAGTAGTCGATCTCTCACTCACTCAAAGGCCCCACGCTCCTTCTGCTAATCACTGACCTTCCGACACAACACTGAAAGCAAAAAGAAAAAAGTGCCATTATCCACACACAGTCACACAGAGAAACAGAGAGAGAGCTTCTCGTACCTCTAGTATATATCAGAGCAGCAGAGCAACTCACTCAGGCATTAACACAAACACTTTCAAGGCATTAAAAATGGACGAGAGGCCGGAGACGGAGCTGATTTCCATTCCGGCTACCCCACGCGGGGTGTCGACGCCGGAGATACAGACCCCATCTGGGCAGAGGTCCCCTCGTCCGCCGTCCAAGGAGGCGAAGTCGTCGACGGCCTGGACTCCGACGTCGTTCATTTCGCCGAGGTTCCTCAGCCCCATCGGGACGCCGATGAAGAGGGTGCTCGTCAACATGAAGGGATACTTGGAGGAGGTGGGCCACCTCACCAAGCTCAACCCGCAGGACGCGTGGCTTCCCATCACCGAGTCCCGCAACGGCAACGCCCACTACGCCGCGTTTCATAACCTCAATGCCGGCGTTGGCTTCCAGGCCTTGGTCCTTCCCGTCGCCTTCTCCTTCCTCGGCTGGTAATTAGTAAACTAAACCCTGCTCTGCTAATCATAATTACTGATAAATCTTAATAACCCATTTCACCCAATTAGCTAAAGGTTCATAAAGTTTGTTTCTTTAGTGGTTAATTACCCAGTTGGGATTTAGCTCTGGGATTATGTTTCTTGGCTGGTAATTAATTAACTAAATCCTACTCTGCTACTCATAATTACCGATAAATCTTAATTACCCATTTCACCCAATTAGCTCAAGCTTCATAAAGTTTCTAGCTTCATAAAGGTTAATTGCATTTATCCTTAATTGTATTAATTACCCAGATGTGAAATTTTGCTTTGGAATTATGTTTGTTGGCATTTTCTACTTGATTCTGCTGGGGCTGGCTACTGTCACTCTTTCACATGCTTTCTGGTGCGAGTCTCAGGAATTTGACTAAAGTTTATGGCTTTTGTGGGTCTACCAGATTAAAGTCACTTCATTTATTGAAAATTGATCATAGGTTATATTTTTAATTTGGAAAAAGTAAATACAGAACATCCTTGAGGCATCACTTCCTTTTACCTTTTGCTTTTCCGGAACCTGAAAGATCTTGTTTATTCTCTTCACTGCAATACTACTCTTTGCTTACCTTTAACTTTTTTTATTTTATATTATTTTTGTGTTAACATTTAATTAGAAAAGAGAGGTCAATGAATTCCTTTCAACTGTTCATTTCAATATGCAAAAATTTCACAACAAACCAATGCATAACATACATTAATGAATTTAGCGGTTGGATGTGCACCCAAGAGTTTAAGGGAATTGAACGCGTGGATTAGAACCTGCTGCACAGTTTATGTTTTCCGAATTGTTTTGTTGGTGTTGATATGATATTAGTCAATCTTCACAGATTTGACGACTCAAAGACTTGAAGCGTTTGATATTAGGATAAAATTGTCGAACCTGCTAATAATAACTAGTTGAAAATTGAAATGAATTGACTTGGTTGGGGTTTTTATAATTTATTTGATTTTGTCCACAGGAGCTGGGGAACACTTTCCTTAACCATAGCCTACTTCTGGCAACTTTACACATTGTGGATTCTAGTTCAGCTTCACGAAGCAGTTCCGGGAAAGCGGTACAACAGATATGTGGAGCTTGCACAAGCTGCATTTGGTAAGACAGAGCTTACCATTTACCAACAAGTCAACAACTGCAAGATTATTTGTTTCTCGAATATATCATAACCTGCATTAGGCGTCACTGCACTCAAAGAATTTAGCTTGATCTTTACGAGCGCTATGTATTTAGCTTAATCGGAAATGATAACATGGCATGTGAATAAGTCATTAATTGGCACATATATTTCTTTGTGGCAGGGGAAAGATTGGGAGTTTGGCTTGCTCTCTTCCCAACTGTCTATTTATCAGCAGGAACTGCAACAGCTTTAATTCTCATAGGAGGGGAGACCATGAAACTATTTTTTCAGATAGTTTGTGGGCCGTTATGTTCGTCAAATCCCCTAACGACAGTGGAGTGGTACCTAGTGTTCACTTCGCTATGCATCGTTCTTTCTCAACTCCCAAACCTCAATTCGATTGCAGGACTTTCGCTTGTTGGGGCTGTGACCGCCATAACTTACTCCACAATGGTTTGGGTCCTCTCTGTTAGCCAGCCAAGACCGCCCACAATTTCGTATGAACCCATATCGTTGCCATCCTCTTCGGCTTCTGTCTTTGCCGTCCTGAATGCTCTTGGTATTGTAGCCTTTGCTTTCAGGGGGCACAATTTAGTTCTTGAGATTCAGGTATGCACTCTCTGAGTCCCGAAGTGATGAACTTATCTTCAGTGGGAATTTTCACTATGAATTCGTATCTAACGCAAATCCATTTATCCGATTTAGGCAACAATGCCATCGACCTTTAAGCACCCGGCTCATGTGCCAATGTGGAGAGGAGCCAAGGTTGCTTATTTCTTCATTGCCATGTGTTTGTTCCCTGTTGCAATTGGAGGCTTCTGGGCTTATGGAAACCTTGTAAGATCACCGTTCTTTTAACATGTGAGGCGCAATTCATCGGCTTTTATAAATGCAGTCTTTTGCTGATTATATTGCATGTTCTGTTTTGCTGCAGATGCCTTCTGGAGGGATTCTCAATGCCCTGTACGGATTCCACAGCCATGACATTCCAAGAGGACTCCTTGCAATGTGTTTCCTACTAGTTGTGTTCAATTGCTTGAGCAGTTTCCAAATATACTCCATGCCAGTATTCGACAGTTTTGAAGCCGGTTACACCAGCCGCACCAACCGCCCTTGTTCGATTTGGGTCAGGTCTGGTTTCCGAGTTTTCTATGGATTCATCAACTTCTTCATAGGAGTGGCACTCCCCTTCCTCTCCAGTCTTGCCGGTCTACTAGGAGGGCTCACGCTTCCGGTCACATTCGCCTATCCTTGCTTCATGTGGGTTCTTATCAAAAAACCCACAAAGTACAGCTTCAACTGGTATTTCCATTGGATCTTGGGCTGGTTGGGGATCGCCTTTAGCTTGGCATTTTCGATCGGAGGCGTGTGGAGCATGGTGAACAGCGGTCTTAAATTGAAGTTCTTCAAGCCGCCGAATTGATGTTTCAATGATTCTTGCATTGGAATTCTGCAAAATTTGTTGAAAAAAACTTATAAACATGTTTCCTTGGTGCAAATTCCATACGTCTCGTACGTACATATTATGTGGTTCTTCTTGTCACATAGTTAATATGTTGTAATGCTAAGTTTCTTCAGGTTCTTGAATAGAAACTTTATACTTGGATAACTAAGTTAAGGCTTCTCTACCTAAGCTTATTATTATAATTTTCACACTCTCGTTTTCTCCATCTACATTCTCGCATTAGGTAAAATCAACTGCTAGAAATAAAGAGGGAAGTGCCACGGAGAAAAATAAGAAAGTACGGAAATCATTTCTCTTTTTCCATCACTATAATTTGAAATTTTGGATGGACCCATTCTCATTGTTTTTGGATCTTTATAAGTTGGCCCCATTTTCATTGCATGCTTCTAGGGCATTATAAGTTGGATTGGACCCAGTTTCATTACATGTTTTTGGGTCATGATAAGTCTGATTGACCCAGTCTAATTTACTTATCACAATTATTTTTTAACACGATAGTACTTACCCTACCATCATATGTCGTGAGAAAAACTTACATGGCACAAGTACACACTAGTGAAACACATAAACTTGTAAACAAAAACTTACATACATCTTTATTTCATTGGCACAAGACGTCATCGTAGCGATATACATATAGCATGTAAGTTACTCTCGGTAGTTATGCGGCCAAACTCACGCACACAAGGCTCCTCTGAATTTGGTCAATCCACCCAAAACCCTACGATGTCGTATATATACAACGGTCGAATAGAGGATTCCCTCCTACCTAACAAAAAGGAGCTTTCTTCTAATTCCCTTTTCACTTATAAGCAACTCAAAATTCTACTGTATTTCCACCCTACCTACTACATTAATAGTTGACAGATGAGGAACTCTTTTTTTCTGTCGTTTGATTTTTCTCATCGCTAATTAATTAGTAATTAATTACGCAGTTTAGGTTGGTAATGTGGAGTGGGATTGGTCCGAGGAAAATGAGGGTGTTGCTTAATGCACACAGAATCGGTTTCATAATTTAGTCTCTCATTAGTGAGGAATTGCGGGTTTGGTGGGGGGTGGGGCCTCACAAATATCCATCCCTACGAGAATGATGACTCCACCCGATCACAAATCATCATATGTTTAATAATGATTTCAACTAGCAGAGAGCAATTAGTAGAGTTACCTTAAATATAATTAATTAAATTAAATTGAATTAAGTGCATCTGGATTCTGGTCTGGGCATGCATGCAAGGCAAGCTGGCGCTCTCCGTAATTAAATGCGATTTGATTATATAATGCCATTGTGTATATAATCATAAACAATCGACGTTATGGACAACATGATTTGGAATAATCATCATATCTTATCTAATCATGTTTGTACTGCCTGCAACATAAACCTGCGAGCGGGATTTGATTTCGAGTTTAAACCTCACGATGGACCAGTCAAAAACAATTTGCTATTAAATTGAACTCATCATTTCCGAATTTAACATCTCATACATACAAGTAGAAACAAATACTACTAAACCGTAATGTTGGTGACCATATTTTACATATTTATACGTAACACCCTGGAATACATACTCTTCACCCGGAAGTTTTCAAATTATGTGAATTAGTAACACTAAATGACTAGCTAGTTACACTCGAGTATTTTCAGTCGTGAGATAAACGGGGTGCATTGAATTTACCCTCAGTTCAACCTAAAAGCACAAATCAAGTCAATTTCAAGGGGGAAAACAAGTTTTCAGCAACATATCCACCTGAAAACGACAGTGAAGCATGCATCAAAGTGGTCCCTAGTCGGAGCCGATGGAGCTCAAAAGTCTCGCATTAATTTTCAACGGCATGAGTCATGACAAGCAGAACAGAAACTATTCAATCCCGAAGTTGAACGTACAGATAAATCATAAAAGTATAAAAACCTTAAATTACGCTGAGGCAGGTTGATTGTCCGAATTCTAATTAACCCTGTTAATTAGTTTAACTTGTACTTGTCTATTTCTTAAGTAAAGAATTACTGTCTAGTAAACTGTCAGTTCATGTCTGCTTTCTTGGTTTCCCTTAATTAGTATTAAACCAATTAATTTCATTCGACCAAAGTTAACAATGTGGGACTCGAGTATTCATCATGCCTCATGTGCACTTGCTTTGGTAAGACAGATTTAGGATCCAAGAAAAAAAAATCATCCGACAGAAATTAAAACAAAAACTCCACTGAAATGATCAAAATATCGATGACATAAAAACATTCATCGTTTGGTCGTTCTGGCTAATTTCCCACTAACATTGATCACTGAGTTATATTAACTCGATTTAATTACGAGTAGATAAACACAAATATAAATTCTTACCCAACGGATAAAAAACGATTGCTGGTCAGATGAAGACCTAAAATTAACCCCAGACGATGAAATTGCATCATGGAAAGTAAATGCATTTTTACCCAAAAAGCAGTCATCTTTGTCCATTTTCTTGCAGCGTTTCTGTCCATAGACAGACGGAACATTTACAGAGCCAAGAAAAGCAAAACCCTAAACCCGACAACATAGAAGCCAGCAAAAGCAACCGACTTTTGTAACCTATAACGATATATCTATACCCATAACCCACCACGGACACCCGACACAGAACAAAACGACATGACCAGAACATCTAACCAAAAACCCATAACCCCAGAAAAGGCAAAAGAAAAGAGGAAATTTACACCTTTTTCTTCTTTTTTTCCGGGAAATGGGTCAAAGGAGTTACTTTTATTACTTGGAAATCTCAAGCTCCGGCCAGGCAAAGCAATCCCCATTGCTCTCGGCCGTCCCACCGTCACCACCAGTCATAATCTGCCACGTGTTGCACCCGACAGCACCCCCACAAACAGCTCCATTGTTGTGGTTACCATTTCCAAAATCACCGGCCTCGGGAAAAGCAAGCACGCCTCTGCCGCCGCCGTACCCGAATGTACCCACTTCGTCAAACCCTTGCCCAGGCCCCAACCCGTACCCGAATCCGTACCCGAATCCGCCAAGCGCCAGTAACCCAGGTGCAGGTGGGCCCTGAGCACTCAACAGATAAGTGAAACCGCCGTTCCCGACAGCGCTCTCGTTCAGGTCCATCAGCTTTTCGTTATCCGACGCCGTCTCTAGCTTCGGTTCGACCGGCAAGGAAATGAGTTTTGCGGGGGCAACGGAGGTGACCTCCTGGGTCAGTGAAGAGGAGGAGGGCGAGCCCGAGGAAGAAGAGCAGGATGGGCGAGAACGTTTGGTGTTCTTGCGGGAGCCACCGCCGATGGGGACATTACGGAGGGTGCCGCCGTGGGTCCAGTAGCGGCGGCAGGACTTGCAGAAGTGGCGGGGCTGGGCGAGATTGTAATTGTTGTAGTAGCAGAACTTGGTGTTGTCGGAATCGCAGCGGGGGCAGTGAAGCGGCTCGGTCTGCTGCGGCGGCGGGTGGCCCAGGCTGTGGTGGACTCTCGTCGTTGTCGACGGTCGCATTTGCGCATCGGCGGAGTCAAACGGCATCGGGAGTGTTGTCGTTTTGGAGAAGGGGGGTGGATTTTTTTTGAGCTGGGCTAAGCGGGGGGAGAAATGCTGGAGGAAGGGAGGAGGGTTTTATCGAGGAGTGAGGAAGATGGTGCGAGTGACACGTATCACAGCTGAATTACCGCCTCCCAATTAATTTAGTTTTGTAAATTTAAGTGTGTTCACTTATTGTTCACATTTATCTGCTTTTTTTTAAACTTTACTGTGCGGTTGATATTTATTGAAGTTGTACGGAGGCGTTGACGTGGGTGAATGTGATTGGAGGATGGATGGTGCTGGTGATAAAGATAATATTTTTTGGAGGTGTGTCTTGGGAGGAAAGCTGGTGTATCAGGTAGGGTTGGCGTGATCTCTACTCAACCTTGTTTCATGTCATCAACTTCGTTCAGTCGGAAATGAATCGGAACAACTTCTTCCTCGATCACTACAATATTATTTTTAAAAGTTTGTCAATGTCTCCCCAGTAACTTACCGAGATTCTCTGCGTATTCTACGTCATTTTTTGAAACAACAAAAGATATTTTAGACACGTCAGCTTTACTTGGTGTATGTTCAATTCACTGTGTTTTAGACATCTAAGAGCTAGCAGTGAATTGTTCTCGTTTTCTACGGTATTCTTCTTTAATACACTGTTTTTTGTATTCTTCATAGTCCATAATTTGGTAATTAAATTGAACTTTAGATCGACTAATTAATTAATTCAAGATTAGAAACATAAAGCTAAGTTTTAGTCTTTTACACTAAAAACAATGAATCGTATTAGTAAATGGATTCGAAAATTGAAGAAGTGTAAATACAAGTAAGATTCTCAACACGTGCTAAAATAGTATTAATGTTAATATTAATTTAAACTAATATAAATTGCGGTAAAACATTGACATCATTGTAGCTACACTAATGCATATCTCAATCCTTACCGTTCAGACAAAAGGTTAACTTACCCTTTTTTTACACAAGATACGAGCGTATGAATTAGAGAGGTTTTTTTAAGTATCAGATATTTAAGCCGGTAGTTCACATATCGTAATATAAGTCGCATAAATAATATATTTTTTCGTGTTCTTTCGCTTATATTATAACACGTAAAGTATTTGTTTGAATACTAAGCACTTTGAATTTTTCTTCCATGAATTGGTAAATGTTTGGAAATTAAAAAAAAATTTGGTACTGTCAGTCCAAAAATTTCATTGTGCTCTCTTCAGAAATGTAATTTTTTTTAAATATATAAATTTTAGAGTGTTAATAATTATTCTTATTTTAAATTTTTTTATAAATAAATGGAAAAAGAGAGGTAAAGAGACATGTAGTCCGGGAGTAATTAACCGTCGAATAAGGGAGAGAATAAAATTGGAGATAGAAGAGAACCGACAATATGATGGGTGTCGGGCAGCGTGGGATGCAATAATTGGGTTTGCCTGCCCTTCTTCTTCCTTCCTCTCCTCGGGTCTCGTGTGTGTGCGCCTCCTGTCTCTCTCACTACTACTATTCTAGTGTCCAGTGCCGCATTTTTTTTAACTCACGACTTGCAACAACTTGAACCAATTATTTCAGGGTTTAACTTTAGTGGTACGTACTATTGAATGGTACGTACTGTTGAATGGTCTAAGATTCATTTGGGACCAGCTGCAAATTAATCTGGACCATTCAATGGCCGTACCATTGAATGGTACGTACCACTGAAGAATTTTCCAATTATTTCATACACAAAAACTTTTTGGTGCTCGTGAGTGTTTTGTACTCTAGATTTTTTAACTGTAAAATTTTGTATTTTATATTTCAAAATAAAAATTTAACGGCTAAAATATTCGGAGTATGCAAGAAAGTCCCTATCATACACTATACTTTCAAAAATTGTTAGTGTTATGCATGGTACTACGAGATGATAGACAGTTTAATTTAACAGTCGATATTAGTTAAAATAATAAAAAATAATAATTGTATTCAATAGTACGTATTACCAAGAATTTAAATTTCGGTTTCAATAAATATATCAATAGTTCAATTTTAGAGAAATAACGATAAATATATCAATTTAAAATATAAAATCATGAAAGCTTGCAAAAATTATATTTGAAATTTCTATAAGGCAACAATTGTCTCAAATACCATGCAAGCACATGCATCGTAGTTGAGACAACTGTATCTATTCCCTTTCAATTTCAAATTATACTTATATTCACACAATAAACTTTCTTCCTCTTAATTATCAAATTTGGTATGATAGTTTGTTTCTTCACCATTCATAAGAAAATATAGTTCGTGGGGTATTCACACACTTTTAATTGTTCCTTTTTTTCGTTTTCTTGGTTTCTACACTCATTTTTCACTCATAAATATATGCTCAATTTTCAATTATTTGAAGATGTCTTCGATAGTTTTTAATTAATGTGGTTCATCACTGCATGTTCAATTTACGCAGGCGCTCATCAACATCACCAAAATAAAAAAAATTAATCATTTCGACCGTTCTCCTACTTCATTCTCAAAAAATGTTCCCTTCAAGGTTCTAGGTGACACAGCCTGTACCGGAGAATAATATTATTTTATTCCCGGAGGTGCAAAATGACGATTTTGCCCTTGGTTGACCTTTCGGTTGACTTTTGCGTCGTAACTCGTACGACGCTTCCACTTGTATTTTCGTGACGAGCTCGTCGATACGAACTCGTCGACGCGAACGGAACGTCATTCGGAGTTCGAATGAACGTTCTACGGACGTTAAGTTATTTGTGTTCGGTGACTTGGGCCTTGGGCCCAGTAATTTCTGTGGGCCCAGCCCACTGTGCCTCTCTGTCATTCTATCTCAGCTCAACATCTCTGTCTTCTCCCTGTGACTGAACACACACAAGTCGTGTAAGTTTGCAGAAGGCAAACACACCAAATTTCCTCAAACCACCCAGGCCTTCACCTTCACTCTTCTCGGCCTCACCTCAGTCCAGCATTCCACTAGTGTACACCACCATCATCCTCGATTAAAGTCCACTCATTTAGAACCCAGAAACCGAACCTTGAAACCAGAAAATACTAAAGACACCCGAGCCTTCCCCGACGAGCTTACTCGTCGATTTCAACCTCGATGGTCCCTGTTTTGTCCACCAAACATCTCACTGAGGTCCCTGCAACCATGCTCGAGCCTTGCATGGCCGAGATCGACCTGAAATCGAAGCTCTGGGAATCGACCAATTTCCAGCCGAGGGAATTTCTCCAAATTCCGGCCAACTCCGGCCGATTTTGGGCCAACCTTAGGTAATTTCTGAATCCCCTTGACTCCAGCTTCATTTTGCCTTTTGAATCGTTGAATTTGGTTGAGAAATGAAGAAATTAGGTCAAGTTACAGGTTTCCGGCCAATTTTCCAGTTTCCGGCGACCGGCGACGGCGGCGATGGCGGCGGCGGCGGCGACCGAAAAAAGGTCAGGGGTGACCGGCGCTGACGTCAGCGAACCGATCAGACTGGTCCTGCTGATGTCAGCAAACCGGTTCAACCCGGTCGGAACCAAATATTCCAAGGAATATTCAGTCCGTTAAACTTAACAGTGTTAATGGAATATTCTAACACCGTTAGAATATTCCGTTAACTTTAACGGAACAGTAACGGCGTCAGTCACCGGCGCGTGGTCGTGCGTGGTGGACTTCCACCGCTGCGTGACGGCGCGTGAGGGCGCGTGGGACCTCACAGCCGCGCGTGACGGCGCGTGAGGGCGCGTGTGACCTCACAGCGGCGCGTGAGGCCAAACGGCAGCGTGTGGCGGCGCGTGTGGCGGCGCGTGCGGTGGCGCACGGCGTCGGTTTTGGGGTTTCCGACCCCGAAACTCTGTTTTCGGGTATCCGAACGCCGTTTTCTTTGTAATTTCGTATACTTTACTAATTTGTGGGTTTCAAAAATAGGTTTTGGCGACCCGTGGCGTTCGAAGGACGTGCATTTAGACTTCCCGGCCTCGGTATTAGTGAGTGGGCCCTTTCCTTACCTAAACTAAATGTTTTACTTGTTTTAAATATTATTTTGGGTTTTACCTATGCTATAATTGATTATTGTTATACTTGTTAGCAAAACTTATTTATGCCTACACTAGTTAGTGACTTTAGATTGGTACTTATCTCGTATTGTTAGTAGACCTTGTATTTCATGGCAAATACTTGGTTTACTATATCGTCTCGGTATTTCGTTAGGCCATGGAAATTAGTGGGCTTTCGCCTACATTTCCATTTTGGGAATTACACCATTAAATTGGTAATTTCCGTATTATTTTTGTACGCGTAGTGCTTGTATCGAACCAGCCCTATTTAGGGGGTTTTCAGAGAATTAATGAACATTGTGCTTATTTGTGATTATGGGTTTTTATACCTATTAGACGGCCTTGAGCCGTATTTGGGTGAACCTTGGAAGTGGTAATTTTCTACCGTATTTTTGGATTCACCTAGCTTACCATTAAGTTGGTATTTTTATACCTTGGCGCCCAAGTGGTGTATTCTTGGTATTTCACGTAGTATTGAGTTATACTTGAGATTCCGGGTACGACACCCGAGAATACTTTATTATATTGATTGTTTTACGGTTATCCCAAAAAGGGGAAATTACCTCACTTATTTTATTTAAAAATACTCCGTGGCATGTTTTTGTACGCTCAACTTGGGAGGCTTACACGGTGTTTATTGTACTGTCTGGGCCAGGACCAGCCTTCACGTGATTGTTCACACGCACCGATACGCTCACTATGGATCCATAGTAGGTGCCAGCCTGTTCGAGGTCACCTGGGCGCCCGAACTCGTTATGATGCGATTAGCGCCAGCTTCACGTGATCGTAGTACATGAGCGTAACTTTATTTATACACCCAGCCTGTTCATGACAGAATATATCTGTATGAACTCGTGTGTCTGCCTTGCCTAACCGAGCATTTATCTTGTAGTTGGATTGTGAGTTATCTCAGATTTTCACTGTTGCCACGAATACTTGTATTTGATTTACAGTTTTCCCGTTAACTTTATTTTACGAACTTTTTGATAAGTATTTTATGTCGAAATGTGGCTTTCTACCCGTTTCGGACGGTAAGTACATTTCCGTACTTACCTTGATTTTCTACCTACTGTTATAGTACGTTTTCAAGAACAGTTTTCCGAAACTTCGTACTTGTTTTACGGCGAGGGGTTAGTATTTTCTAAAGGAAAGGTTTTTACAAAACTAGCTATGGCCCACTCACCCTTCTGTTTTGCGCCCCTCCAGGTTTAGTGGCTGGAGCTGTCGACGTCGAGACCCGGTGGTATGAAGTTGTTCAGAATTCTCTTTATTTGTAAATTTTCAGTATTTCGTATTCGTACGATAACTGTTATTTATTTATTAATTCTTACTCTGTGCGAAATTTGTACATCCTACTCATTAATTCATTCAATTATTTCCTATTTCTTCATTTTGGCTTTCGTCACCCTACGTGGTGTCGCCCAGCACATCCGACTTTTGGGTGTCCACGTGTACATCCGGGTCGGGATGTGTCACTAGGTTTCTTTGTCAAGTACACAAAAATTTATCAAATTATGCACTTTTCTAATGAGCAATCAAAAATTATTAAAGCCATGAATGAAAAATGAGCAATGCATACACAAGAATGAACAAGTGGTGCCAACACTTTGCTAAAATTTATATTGTTGCCAAATGGAATGATTGAGCTGATTGAATGGTTCTTTCGAAGTCATGTGATTGTATTCCAACGAACAAATTGGAGAATCGAAGCCGTGTTGAATTTCAGGGTTCCTGCAACACCTTTGGCTGCGAATAGGTTGTACCCCAGTACTTGAAAAAGCCCCTATATGGTGGTACTAGATAAATTTTCAATCGAAGACGCATTACATATGATTAACCAAAGCAAAACTATTCATGCGCGCTGCCAACAGGATTAAATTAAAATTCCAATTTAAAACCTTGACTTTTGAAACATATCAAAACTGTGATATAAAGGACTATGTCTAATTCAAAAGTGATTAGTTGAAAACGAGTTTTTTGATAAGCTCATTTTGAAAAGAGTCTCAAACCGATGGAGTCGCAAGTTAATGAAAACCTACAGAAAGACAATAAATTTTTCTGTAATATGTTTTTAATTTTCTAAGAGAATCGATTTACATGATTGAGTACATCAATGTAGCATGGTTGACACATCCCGACCTGGATGTACATGTGGGCACCCAAAAGTCGGATGTGCTGGCCGACACCACATAGAGTGACGAAAGCCAATTTTGATGAAATAAGAAATATTTGAATGAATTAATGAGTAGGATGTACAAAATTTGCACGGAATAAAGAAATAACAAATAGATAACAATTACCGTACGAGTACGGAGAACTGAAAATTTACAATTACAAGGAAATTCTAAACATCTTCATACCACCGGGTCTCGACGTCGACAGCTCCAACCACTAAATCTGGAGGGGCGCAAAAACAGAAGGGTGAGTGGGCCATAGATAGTTATTTTTGTGAAAACCTTTCCTTTAGAAAATATTAACCCCTCGCCGTAAAATCAAGTACTTGGTCGAAAAACCGTTACAGAAAACTTACTAATATAGTAGGTAGAAAAATAGGGTAAGTACGGAAATATACTTACCATCCGAAGCGGGCAGAAAGCCACCGTTCGGCATAAAATATTTTATCTAAAAGTTTGTAAAATAAGATTATACGGAAAACCCTTAAATCAAATAAAAGTATCCGTGACATCAGTGAAAATCCGTGGTAAAATCACAATCCAAAACTATAAGATAGACGCTCGTTTAGGCAGGGCAGACACACGAACTCATACAGATATATTCTGTCATGAACAAACTGGGTGTATAAATAATGGTACGCTCATGTACTACGATCACGTGAAGCTGGCGCATAAGCGCATCACAACGAGTTCGAGTCGACCATGCGACCTAGAACAGGTTGGCACCTACTATGGATCCATAGTGAGCGTATCGGTGCGTGTGAACAATCACGTGAAGACTGGTCCTGGCCCCGGACAATACAATCAACACCGTGTAAGCCTCCCAGGTTGAGCGTGCAAAAACATGCCACGGAGTATCTTTAAATAAAACAAAGTGAGGTAATTTCCCTTTTTGGGATAACCTTAAAACAGTCAATATATATAAGGTATTCTCGGGTGCCGTACCCGGAATACCAAGCTTACAACTATAATACGTGAAATACCAAGAATACGCCACATGGGTACCAAGGTATAGAAATACCAACTTAATGGTAAACTAGGTGAACCCAAAAATACGGTAGAAAATTACCATTTCCAAGGTTCACCCGAATACGGCCCAAGGCCGTCAGATAGGTATAAAACACATAATCACAAATAGGCACAATATCAATTAATTCCCTAAAACCCCCTAAAATAGGGCTGGTTCGATACAAGCAATACGCGTACAAAAATAATACGGAAATCACCAATTTAATGGTGTAATTCCCAAATGGAAATGTAGGCCAAAGCCCACTAATTTCCATGGCCTAACGAAATACCGATACGATCTAGTAAACCAAGTAATTGCCATGAAATACAAGGTCTACCAACATACAAGATGAATACTAACTTTAAGTCATAATAATAGTGTAGGCATAAATTAAGGTTTGCTAACAAAGTATAGTACTAGTCAATTTAAAAGTATAGGCAAAAACCCAAATTAATATTTAAAACATGTAAAACACTTAGTTTAGGTAAGGAAAGGGCCCACTCACAAATACCGAAGCCGGGAAGTCCAAACGTACGTCCTCCGAATGCCACGGGTCGCCAAAACCTATTTTTAAAACCCAAAAATTAGTAAAGTACACGAAATTACGAAGAAAACGGCGTTCGGAAACTCGAAAACGGAGTTTCGGGGTCGAAAACCCCAAAACCGCCGCCGTGTGCCGCCGCACGCGCCGCCATACGCTGCCGTTTGGCCTCACGCGCTGCCACGAGCGGTTGTGAGGTCACACGTGCCGCACGCGCCGTTAGGGTTAACGGAATATTCTAACGGCGTTAGAATATTTCGTTAACGGCGTTAAAACTAACGGGCGGAATATTCCTCGGAATATTTCGGTCCGACTGGGTTGAACCGGTTTGCTGACATCAGCAGGACCGGTCTGACCCGGTTTGCTGACGTCAGCGCCGGTCATCTTCAACCTCTTTCCGGTCGCCGGCGCCGGCCGCCGGAAACTGGAAAATTTGGCCGGAAACCTGCAACTCGACCTAAAACCTTCATTTCTCAACCAAATTTCATGATTCAAGTGTCAAAATGAAGCTGGGAGTGAGTAGATTCAGAATTTACCTAAGGGGAGGCCAAAAACTGGCCTGAGGGTGTCTGAATTTGAAGAAAAGCTCTCGGGTCCAGTGAGCCAATCTCCAGATCTCCAATTCTCGGCCAAACTCGGCCATGCAGGGCTCGATCGAGGTTCCAGGGACCTCGGAGAGTCGAATGGTGATGGGAACTTGGGAGGCCGAGGTCGAATGGTGGCTTGGGGAAAAGCTTGGGTGTCCATAGTAAATTTGCAGTTTCTGGGTTCCTGGTTTGAGCACAATGGCTCAGATAATGAAAGTGAAGTCTGCAAAAACAATTGGCCAAGAAAATGGCTCGAGGGGGGGGGGGGGAGAGAATTGGCACGGGGTGTCCTAATAAATTTTCAAGGCTTTTTTTTTGTGTGTTCTGTTTTCTTGCAGAGAAGAAAGGAGAAGAAGAAGAAAGGGACACGATCCATAATTCTAGGTAATGGCCACATGGGCCTGCATGTCAATGGGTCCAAGCCTAAACAATTTAAAACTGCCCAAACGTAAAATACGGGAAACGTCGAAAACCAACGCCCGTAAAATATTCGTTCGGAGTCCGAACGACGTCCCGCTCGCATCTATGCGTTGGTAGCAACGAGCATGACAAGAAAATACAAGTGGAAGCGTCGTACGAGTTACGACGCAAAAGTCAACCGACAGGTCAACCGAGGGTAAAATCGTCATTTTGCACCTCCGGGAATAAAATAATATTATTTCCCGGTACGGGGTGTAACACTGGTTTTCAGCGTTAACTAGTTTCTAATGAAAAATTCAAAACAAAATTCAAATCCATGAGAAATTCCAATTTATTATCTTGGTAGATGAATTAGTAGTATGCATAAAGGAGTTTAGAGCGTGTCCAACTCTTGCCCAGCCACGCCATTGTGCGCATGAAAACGATTGGAGCCACAGTTTGAGGTGAGTCTAATGTACAAGTATGTTTTAAACTCATTTGTTTAGATTTAGGTTTTATATCCCTGTTTTTCGAGTGTTTAAACAAGAACTATAAGAGATTTTTCACCAAAAAATATTTTTTGTATAATATGAAGACAATAATTTGGTGTTAGGGCAAAGCAAAGAAAAACAAAACAAAAACCAAAAACCCAAAAAAAAAAAAAAAAACAAGGGAGGGTCGGTATGAGGCTACCGACTCTATTATGTGATGATCGGTTATATGGCCCCGACCTTACTGGAAATGATCGGTAACGTCATACCGATCGTTCCCTATTCCATTTTTTTTTTTTTTCGTTTTATCTTTTATCTTTTGGGTTTTTTTTTCTTCCTACTTTACTTGACTTGAGCTCGTTTGGTTTCCATTGCTTTCTTGGTATATGGTATGAGATAAGTTTTTTAATTAAAAATTGCAAACATATGTATAGTAGTTGAGACAATTGTTTGGGTAATTCTCACTTACTACCCTCAAGTATCATGAAATTCGCATTTTGCTACTATTAGTTTTTTCGTCTCACTTTCATATCTAAAGTGTGATTGTTCTGACACTTTTATACTTTCTTTAGTCTATCCATCAAGTGCTCCGTTAACTGATGACGTGGCAGATCTGTGGGCCACCAAATTGTGGCACATGGACAATAAACATCTAAAATTAATTAATTAATAATTAATAATAAATAAATAAATAAATAAATAAATTTCCCTTTTCTCTTCCCCCTCCCTCTTCGACTCCACAACACATCCACTCCACTCCTTCCACTTTAAGCCCCTTTAGCACTAAATTCCTTTTTAGCTTTGAATTTTTCAGTTTATTTGGATATGTTGTGTTTGATTTGGATTTGGTGGCCCACAAAGTTGATTGTTTGGAGAATGAGAGTTTATTTTCTTCTTTACTGTTTTATTATTATTTTTCTCTTTTTAATAATTTTATACTTTTTAGTGGGGCAAAGTCTTGCCACATCATTAATTAACGAAAACTTGACGGATGTATAAAAATGTCAAGAAAATTAAACTTTAGGTATGAAAGTTACACGAAATAAAGTAAGTGTAGCAAAGTGTAAATTTTACGATACTTGAGGGTTGTAAAGTGAGAATTACCCCAATTATTTTTATTGCTTTTCAATTTCAAATTGCACTATTCATATATTGACTAGGAAATTAGACTGAAATTTCAATCGAAATATCTCTAAATTCTATTAAATTGATTAGATATAAGATTGAAATATCACAATTTAATCAAAATTCTCGATATTGCCAAAATATCGAAGAGATCATGTATAGATATTGTTTTACCCATATCAATTATTGATAATCTCATTTTACAGATAAATCGAGAGATACATCGATAATATCAGATATATTTAAATGTATGAGTATTCCTAATTCAATACTCGTCATACTCGCATACGTGATCTCTCTCTATCTTCACAGTTCATACATAACATTTAGAGCCGTTCTCACTTCTCATATCAACTTATCAAGTGAGACCAACGTTGACTTGGTTGAGATTCAAGGAGTATGCTACAGTGCTCGCAAGCATTGAATGCTCACACCGATCTCACCATTAAAAGGAGGGAGGAGGGAGGAGAGAGGGGGGAAAGGAGGGTGAGATCGGTGTGAGCATTCAATGCTTGCGAGCACTGTAGCCAGTCCCGAGATTCAAATACAGGAGGGCATATGTTTTTGTAAGAAGATGCCTTAATTCAAGTTTTTCTCGTGTTTTAGCTTGAATATCTGCTTTTCATCATCTTATCTCTCTCCAGGGAACATGGTAGCATGGATATTTCTGTTCTCTCTCTCTTTTCCCCTCCGCTCCTTGGATATCGTGTGTACACTCCTCTTTCGGGAGTCTTTCTTGCATACCCCGGGGTACGGGGTACTCCGGATTTTTTAACGGTTAGATTTTTATTTTAAAATATAAAAATCAAGATCCAACGGTTAAAAAATCCGGAATACCCCGTACTCCGAAGCACCCAAGAATTTTTGCCTCTCTCGGTACTAAAGACTAGTGTCTAGTCAAGGGTCTAGTCTATTAGCAGAAACCTACCTACAGATACAGGACTATTTAGTCCTAGCTCCCTAGCTAGCCTCAAGATTCTTATCGCAAGTAATGAGTAGTGCTTGGTGCCCAAGTCACTCAACTCACCTCCTTTCAGTCATTCGCTTCAAGTCTGTCGTAGTTCTTGTTTCCCTCCCGTGATCCTGCCGCCTTTCATTTCCGTCTTTTTAAGTGGGTTTTTCGAGGGCACTTTGTTGGGTTAAAAATATAAAAAGTTAAGATGTAACAATTAACGGCACTCAAAAAAAATTTATTTTAGATTTTAAAGTACAGATCGGAATATAATATGCACGAAGATTCTTGACTGTTTAACTATAGAATATTTCACACCTCTTCTATATTCCCTTATGCTTCATTTTTTTAATTGGCTTATTTTTTAGCAAGTTTCTTAAAATTTTACTTCAATTTCTTATTATTCTCTTGTCTCTTAAAATTTAAATTGCGTCTCTTCACAGTCTGAAATTCAATTTTTGAGTCAATTTACTATATTTCGTCAATTTAATAAAAAAAACCCGTTACGTGGCATGATTGGGCCCACTTATTTGTATTATAATTGCCATGTTATTTATCTGTCTACAAAATTAATATTAAAAAATATTTGAACATTTTGAATCTTTAATCTCCACCGAGCTGAAACCGACCTCCATACGGCTGCAAGACACCGCCAGCGAAGGACGCGAAAGAGAATACAGAGCAGTGGTCTGAAATTGACTTAAAGGATGAGAATTTAGAAATTGACTACAAGACCTCGATTGTCTGTTGACAAGTAGATTGGTATGTTTATAGTACAGAGAATGGTGGAATTTTCTAAGCCTTATTTACAGCAAGCCAATTAGGATATTGTAGAGATCTGATTAAAAGTATACGAGGAAAACCTTATATCAGTATCATGAGAGGCAATCACGGCGGAGTAGGTGGTGACTCCAGACTTGTTGCAGAAGATAATGATGTTGATTGCAAGACTGTAGGAGCAGATGACGATGACGTATGTTTCTCTTCACAAATTCGAAGACCAAATCGAAGCACGGCGCAGCAGTGAAGCAAATCAAAGGGGCACCTTCTGTTTTTCGGATTTGTTAGACCGTTTTTACATTTTGGGTGGCTGATTTGTTGATCTAAGGAAAATTGGGTGGATGGGTAGTTTGAATTACAGCAGCTTAGGGTAGGGAGCTGCGGCGGTGACGGGAGGGGAGAAGGAAGATTTTAATTTTTTTAGTTTTCAAAATATTAAATCAATTTTTTTTTTTAATATTAATTTGGTAAACATGGCAATTACAACAGAAATAAGTGGCCCAATCATCCCACAATTGACGGAATATTGTAAAGTGGTGTAAAAATTGAGTTTCAAGATATAAAGCGATGCAATTTAAATTTCAGAGAATAAAATTAAATTAAATTAAAGTAGAGTTCAAAGTGGTATACCGGGTCAAACTTTAATGGTACGTACTATTTATTGTTGAATGATTTAAGATTCATTTGGGGCCCACTGCAAATTAATCTGGACCATTCATTGGGCGTACCATTGAATAATACGTACCACTGAAGATTTTTCCCGGTATACCAAAAAATAAACTTTTTACTTTTTAGAATCAAACTTGCATGGTACATATCATTCAGTAGCCAGATCATTAAATAATACATATCATCCAAAAAATTTCTTACTTTTTAGATTGAATAAATTAAAAAAATATATAGTACGTAAACAAAAAAAGAGCGCAGAAAATACAAAACGAGAGTACGTTTTGCTCTTACTTTATGTACGTGTTACACTTTGCATGGTGATTAATTACCGAATACGCTGGTTTTTTGTATGATATCGTACACAGTATAAGCTAAGCGGCTCCAGAAGCTAGCCATGCCAAGCCAAGCCATACAGAGAGGAAGTAACTGTCAATCTGTGTCAAAACTACAAGGGCTCTTCTGCGACATTGTCTCTCCTCACCTCTCTGTGTCGTTGTCAATCACATAATATAATATGGAATATAATGTGGAGTGTGATTTGTTTGCCGTTCCCTATCAGCTTTCAGCCCCATTTTTCCAGTCCGTGCTTTTGACGGTTCTCAACGGTGACTACCTACAGTCCCCTCTACAACACTAAACCCTAGCACGAACCCTAATACAACTTACACAAGGAGAAAAACTTGGGTGTGAGTGTACCGTGATTGTATATTCATTTGTGATTATATATCTCTCATCATGTGCTACATGAACATTGAGATAAGCACGAAAACAAAAAATGACTGTTACACTAAAGTCTTTAATATATGTATGATTTAAAGAAAAATATTCGATTGACTGTCTGAAAATAATAACTCTCACATTCTGAATGAGTCTGGACGATATAGGCGAGACTAAATACAAAGGCATCCCAAACATTTGAGACAAGTATATGTATGAAGCAAAATTAACTTACATTTCTCATATTTAATTTCGTTTTTGCACGAGGAGATTTGGCATAATTAATGAGTCTTTTGTTTTGTTTTAACTATTTAATTAGTACTGAGATGGTACTGAGTATTGTGGTGGTGATAATATAAGACGGATCTGGTCCTATCAGCCGCCCATGGTATTAGCATTCACTGCTTAAGTATGAAATCACATGCCTTAATTATTCAATTAATTAGTCAGTAGCCCTGATCCCAACTTCAGCTTCGGCCATGACATCCATCGGCAGCCTCTTTTGTCGGATAATACTTAGCTACTTACAGTGAGTATTTTATATACTCATTTTAATAGTTTGATTCAATAATATTTTAACACAAGTTTTATTATTTTAAAAATTAAAACATATGTTATTTAATTTTTTTTAATTTTTAAAAATAAAAAATACATATCATCTTTTAATTTGTCTAAATTAAAAAATAAATATATAAAATACTTACTAATGAGTATCGTATTATCTTATTTTGTTGCACACGTCAACTTTCTGGCACAAAGAAGTAGTAGGCCCCAAGAAAACAACTTCCATGCACAAATGTTAGCAGTGTTAAATTATGAGGCAGTCTGAAACGAATAAGAACTGATATGTCAAATCCAACAAAGTAATGCCAATTTATATTTCATGCTTGCAGTGAAAAAAAATAAATGCTGGAATATCTAATTACTTCCATGTTTTAAATATGCATTTACCTTCGAACAAAATGTAATTAAATTTCCTCTTTCTTTTTGTACTGAAAGTGATTGCTCGATTATTAGTTGCACATTCAACTGTTTACTCATATGTTCATATGCTATGAACTGATCCATTCTCGAACTTTCATTGCATCTAACTCATCTATCACATTGATGAGATAGAAGATAAATTAAGTCACAGATGAAGGATGGACGGTTTGACTAATTGGGCTTTTTGTTTTCCCTTTTGGGCTCACATAGAACCGATCATTCGGCCACCGCCAGAACTTCCAATTCTGCATGGCAACAACACACAGGCACTGCCATTAATTAATTAAGGTGACAGAGAGGATAATTACCATAATATGCTTACTGCACAAGACGATGAGACAAAACTATCTGCCTAATCACTTGTGATTTATTTAACGCTAATTTATTGCTCTTAAATTTTTGTCATTCATGAAATTTCCAATTCCCCTGCTTATTTTAGTTGAATTTTCACTAGTTCCTTGCAAAATTACGGTACGACCTAGTTGGAATCTAAGGTAGTTGGACGTTAAAAATGCCTTGCTTCATGGGGAATTACATGAAGAGGTTTATATGAAGCAACCCCAGACATTTGTAAATCCTGTGTTTCCTACTCATATATGCAAATTAGTGAAGTCAGTGAAGTCTCTTTACGGTTTAAAACAAGCTCCAAGAGCTTGGAATGTAAAATTTACCAGTTATTTGCCTGCACTTGGTTTCAAAGTCTCAAAGTCTGACTCTAGTTTGTTTGTGAAGAAGGATGGTGATAATATAGTCATCCTTTTATTATATGTTGATGATATAATCTTGACAGGTTCCAATTGTAGTCTAGTACAATCTGTGATTGAGACTTTGAGAAAGGTGTTTGATCTTAAGGACATGAGTAATCTTGCCTATTTTCTTGGTCTCCAAATTCAATATAAGTCCAAAGGAGATATTTTTGTTAATCAGTCAAGCATACAAAGAATTTGATTCACAAGGCTCTCTGCGAGTCTAGTTCAACACCTTGCAAGCCTCATAGTCAAGTTTCACTACTGAAGGTGAGCTTTTGTCTGATCCAACCATGTATATGAGCATTGTAAGAGCTTTACAGTATCTCACATTTACAATATCAATACCATGAGATGTATCACTGAATATGGGGTGTATTTAGGTGAAAATCTAGTGACGTGGACCTGTGGCAATCTAAGAAGCAATCATCAGTCTCAAGAAGCTCTACGGAATCCGAATATAAAACTATGGCACACACAACAACTAATATTGCTTGGATTGGACTTGTTCTCAATGATATGCATCAATTTCTTCCTAATCCTCCAGTCATTTAGTGTGATAATCAGTATGCAATCGCTTTAAGTCTTAATCCAGTGCAGCATTCCAAGATTAAACACCTTGAGATAGATTTTCACTTTGCCAGGAAAAGAGTTCAAAGTGGAGATTTAGCAGTGGAGTATATATTCACTGAAGAACAAGTAGTTGGTGTTTTGACCAAAGGTCTTCATAGTCCAGTCTTTCCTAAACATTGTATCAATCTTAAACTGGGATCCCCAGTTTAGATTGTGGGAGGATATTAGATATATGTATTATGTAAGAATGACAGGTCATCATATTATTAGTCGGTGGAGTCCGTTACTATAAATATCAACTCCTCTCACAATTGTATTCAGTTTTACAAAATACAGAAATATAAAGGGAAATTTTTTATAGCTTTCTTCTTCTCTAAGCTTCAATCTCTATTGTTATTTTCCAATTTTTCTTCTATGTTTCCTCTGTTATTATACTTCACTCTAGCTAGTTAATTATCAGCATATATACATCAACATTGACATTTTAGTTTTTTGGTTCTTAATTTTAATTGACACAAGCGACGTGAAAAGAGGATGAAATCGACCACAAAACTACATTTATAAACACTCTTAACTACCTGAGCAATAAATTCCTTGCCCAACAATTTTGTTTTTACTCCGAAATATCTACCAATTACATAAAAAAAGATTGATCCTTGATTGTCATTGTCCCTCTAGCCCTTTAATTAATTAATTGGCATTGTCCTAAATACTAGTCACTGACACTCTTCAATCACCATTAGCAAGTGTGGCCACACAAAACACCCCAAAAGTCTATCTAATGCCATTATTGGTGGAGCTTCTTGTCCTTGGAGACCCTACAGCATTGTCAAGAATATTCAGAAGATTGCTTGCCGATTTCATGACATGGAGTTTAAATCTGTTTTCCGTGAAGCGAATTTCATTGATTATCCGTGGTAGTTGCTCTAGAGGCTTCTCTTTGTAATTTTTCTTTTCTTATAAATAAAAAAACTACGGTACCTCAAATAATAATCTTAACCACTTAAACTATAAACCTTTTACACTATATATTTTTTTTTACTCCAAAATTCCTAGTAAAAAGATTAGCAAGTAGCAAAAATTGGGCCATTCTTGTGAAAATCAATGTAATGGTTCTTCAGTTTTTCGTTTAGCAGTTGGTCTAAAGAAAAGATGTATGACAGAAGAAACATAGGGATCCAAATGATATCAAGTTTGTAGGTTGTTTTTTGTTTCTATAACATAAAAAATAAAAAATGTATGGCCAAACGCTATGCTTCTTGCCAAAAGAGAAACAACAAAGGGCTCTAACTTCAGCCCCTCACCGCTAACGTAATCAATTTTTAGTATGTTGTTGACATATATAATATGTCGCCGATATTTAATTTTGAATATTTCAACAATTGAGATTCTAGGCCAAAACCCAACAACAAAAAAGGATACACAGTTTTGGTATCCCAAAAGTCTCCTTGGGCGGAATTGTCTTTGCGGAACTACTGGTGGAATCGGAACTCTAATCTTCTTGTGCGGTGCTGAACCCACAAAAAAACCAAAGTATGGCCAGACGCACAAACAGGCTTATTAGGCCTGTATTCGGAATTGGCAAGGAAATGGGGCGTCCTAAACCCTACCTCCGGGTCCGGCCATCGATTATCGACATCATACGCTCTACTGAAGTAGATTTCACGGTACTATAGTAAATGTAAAAAAAAGAAAAAAAGAAACGGGATGTATGATGTCATTCAACTAAACGGGGAGACACTCAAAACTTATTCAACTGTGATATTACATGTTTCTTCAGGTACATAAAACCCCGAAACCATCTCAAATTAGTTTGAGGCCTAATTTTCTAAGCCTTACTAATTTCTCGGTTTGAGGATTGCATGCATTGGATGGAGTTTGTGAGTGGTGAGTCCAACAGTGTCCACATTTTCTTCCTCTCCACCTCTCAGCTTCCACTCGAACTCCTGCACCAGCCTTCCGATGGTGGTGCACGCTATCAGCATTGCCTGAAGAGAACCGGCGCATACCCTCTTTCCGGCTCCAAAAGCCATGGTCTTGTACAAATCCATCGGATCGTATCTTGGTTCCAAAAATCTCTCCGGCTTCCATTCTTCTGGGTTTTCCCATTGGTTCTTGTCCATGTTGCACCCGTATATGTTAATCGCAATCTGCACAGCAATACAGCTTAGTAAAAGATCGATAACAATATTGTTGAGAAAACAAGGAAATCTCATGGAAACATTTATCAAGTACCTCTGTTCCAGCAGGAACATAGTAACCGCCTAATTGGGTATCTTCGTGCACATATCTTAGAGGAACTATAGGAGCTGGACTGTACTTCCTTAAAGTTTCATGGAAAACAGCACTCAGGTATGGCATCTGGGACAAGTGTTCCTCAGTAATCTTGTCGGTTCCACAAACATTTTGGATTTCTTCAAGGAGACGATCCTGTCACATTACAGAGGCAAAGTTAACCAGTATCAGTTACTACGTAAAAGAAAAAAGTTGCACATATAAAATGGAAAGATTAGCAACTGAAATAACCTGTTGTTTCTGATCTTTCGCAAGTTCATACATAGCCCACTCCGTTGTTACCAATGTAGTATCCGCTGTCTCGACAATTGTCTCCCAAAGCAACATGGCTATTTGCTCCGGTGTAAGCGTTTTTGCTTCGGAGAGCAAGTAGTCGATATAACAATTCAATTCCTGTTTCATACTCCATTCAAGTTACAGCTACAACTACTAAGAAGTTCCTAAAAAAGAAAATATGCATTTATAAGCAAGAAAAAACACCTCTCCAGCAGCAATTCGCTTCTTCTGCTCCTCGATCAGGGCATTCATTACTGCTTTCCTGCGGTGACAGAGTCTCTGAATTTTATTTTCTATGGCCTTATTAGGAACCCATCGCAGGTAAGGGAAGAAGTCTCTCCAATCAACCTCGATTGCACCCTCCATCATGTCAAGCACTAGAACCTTAAAGATCTCGTCTCTTGACAGTGTAGTACCAAGCTCCTCCACATAAATGGAGTCTTCTATATTCTTACCTATAGCCTGCATATGCCATTATGTTAGTTTATACTATATTCTCGACTTCGCAATTGTCATGTCAAGTACAAGGAACAAGCATTACAGAATACTTATACAAACAAAATAACAACACTCACTTGCTTCAAAGAAATTCCAAAGAGTTCAGACTCAAATATCTTTCTGAAATTTATAGCTTCTTGAGGAGAGTTCTTTACTTGAGCATGCAATCGGCTTGCAACATTTTCCCTCATTATATCTCTGTGGTTTCGATGTCGCTTCTGAATATCATTAATGGAGTTATAACAAGATCCACTATATGATGGCATAAAAAGTAGTATGCGCTAGTAAGTGCGAACAAGAATCATAACAACGAACCTGAGCATTTGCTCCAAGAACATTTGTGAGTATGTATCGTTTTATCATTTTGTGAAAATCGTTGTAGTCACTTATTGCAACCATACATTTATCGAAAGTGAGAATCTTTAGTGCGCTTGATAGCTTTTTTGTTGACATGGACGAATATCTGGTCACCATTGCCTGAAAGTGGTTATCAATTATTACAATCCTTCATACATGAAAAAACATATACATAAGCATTCATGTATAGGATAAAACCATCCCCGTAATACATACTAGTTCATCAGAACATATTGAATAACTAAGAAACATAACGACGTCAATGGAAAAGATTACAACCATAAGTCGGAAATCAGTAGAAAACTCAATCGAATGGATCTTTCATGGCTTTAAGAAAAAACACAGTATCTTAATTGTTAATGCTAAACTATAGGTATTGCTTCTCTTAAATAGTTTCAAAACGATCAAAGCGCGAGAAAACTCGACTCTCCTCTTAATCAAATTTCAAAACTTTGAGTATGGGATCACTCCAAGTTCTCTGTTTGCAACCAAACTTCAGCCCAATTTAAGACAATAATCCTTGAGAGTTTGGTTTTTTCTAAATAATTCAAACATTTTCTTTCTGTATTCCTGGACTGGTAGACTGCCCAAGTCAACTGGTGCAAAGGCCTAACTCAACCAAAATTAACCTCACTCAGAAGTTTCAGTGATGGGTAAATACTGAATTCACTGGGTAGAAACAAACTTCTATTAAGGTCAATTTATTTATCCATCAAATAACAAAAGTACCCTTCGAATATGTGATATGGCACCTAGTGATTTTTTTATTTTCTTTTCGTTGACAAAGACGTTACTCTATCAAAAGCGATTTCCGCAAGCACACATTTTTCCTCCTCTAACAACCACCACCCCTCCTATTTTCGGCCTTTGAAATGAATTAATCAAGAGGAGCACAAATAAACGGAAGAAAAGAGTTCTTTATTCTATTCTAACTTCTCTAATTTAGAGGAAGGAGGACTCGAACTTGGGTGAAGTTGCATCCTTAGCCAACTGGTCTAACTCACGTCTGCCATGCTTCACATTGATTAGTAAAAGAAATCTACCTCTTTGGCAACATCAGTTGAATTGAGAACAACCATGGTGGAAGCACCAGTCTTGATAGAATAGATTGGTCCGTACTCCTCCGCCCACCTAGTAAACGTCTTGTACGGCTTCTTCTCCTTCAGCTGCAGCAAGTTCCCCACCACAGGCAGCCCTGGCACAACTGCAAAATTCCCAATTTACCCACCAACCATTTCATCAAAACTCATAAATCCCCAACAAATAAACACAAAAATAAAAGTGGGAAACTAGAAATAAGTACCTGGAACAGAAGGGAGTTTGGGAAAAGCATTCTTCTTGGTGAAGATCAAAGCTTTGACGGAAAACAGGAAGAGCAGAGACAGAGCAGCAATGGCAGCAGGGACTGCAAAGGGCATTGCTTGGAAATTTTGGAGAATCTGGTTCATGGGGGCCATTGATTTTCTGAGAAACTTGAGAGGAAAGGTGCTGGGTTTGCTGCTGGGTTGGTTTTGAAGGTTGCATTCACCCAGCACAATAGCAGCATATATATACCGATACGATCGAGGGGGGATTCGAATGAATGAAAAATTGCGGTGGGATTAAAAAGGAAGTTAAAAAACAGAGTGAGGGTGGCAGGATAAGCATTATTAGGGACTGAGTTGGCTAAAGCACAAGATGGAAATTCGTCGTCTTTCTAACTAAGCTGAAGCAAGGAATATGCCCACTAAGTATGTCAACGAGTTAATCACGCACTGTTATAAAAAAATTAAAATGCAACACGGTGTTTGATTGATTTAAAATATGCTCATAATGGCATTTGGCGATGATCTTAAACTCTATATTTGTCAACTGAAATGTTATTGTACCAAATCAATTACGCACTGCTATGAGAAAATTAAAACGTATACCAGAGTATAATTGATTCAAAATACTGTTGCAATGTAAGTAAGTTTCAGTCCATGTCATTGCCCTAAGAGCGTACGCGTGTTAATGAAAATAGTATCATGATGAGTCAATCACAACATAGTATTTAAAAAATTTTGGCTGATTTAAAATACTGCTACAATAATATCTTTGTTATAGATAAATATTACTCCACATCACGACCCTAAACCCTAAGCATGTCAACGAAAATGCTAGTAGGCGAGTCAATTATGTAGTACTAGAAGTAAATTTAAAATGCATGATAAGATATGTTATTGACTTGAAATACCGCAACAAAAACATCTTATTGTAAATATTAAATTTCTTTAACTGAATATTAATTGCAGCATTCATCTGGATTCTTACCTTCGGAAAGTTGGAAGCACGGTTATGCCGTTTTGGAAGTTTGTTCCTCAGATGGAGCAGTCGTTCTCAGGCATGGGGACAAAAGATGGGATTGAGATCATGCGAAAGGGTACCAGATTCACGTCACGAGTTGGCCTCGAATTGGAAATATAGTAATAATGATACCTTGTACGTGTAACCAAAACAAAATGTTTGCTCTGTTTAATATGTTTCCATCTATGTCTCTATGTACTTGGAGTATATGTGACTACTGTCCTGTTTCGATCCATTATTTTATTAAGATTTTTTTTCTTTTTTTTCAAGTGATATTTTAGTTAATCTGATCTAATTTAGGAATGTGGAGGTAGAAATTGTTATAGGTATTGAGAATATAAGTTGCGTAATGTGTCATTTCACGCGTTATAATAAGAGTAGACGACGAAATTAATGTATTCTACTACTTTTATAATATATTAATAGAAAAATTACTTCACGTAAATAAAAAAATAACATAACGTAACTATGCTATCGGTACACCGAAAAAAAACACTATTGTAACCTATTTTAGTGAAACCGTTGGAATTTGAAGATTACACGTATTCGTGAAACACGTTGATAAAAGTTGACAATATTTAAGATTGTGGAGATCATAATGCAAACAAATAAGAACAATGCATAATGATAATCCATTTAAAAAAAAAGGTTAGAATAACAAATTTGCTTACGGACAAAACGGTTAAGCTAATATTGATTGGAATCTCTCTAGTTTTCTTAACTCTCTTATTGACGGTGTGTGACAAATTGTAAAAAGTTGGCAATACAATGTACCATATATTTGGTAGAAGAAGATTACCATATATTCTGTGGTCTTTAAAAAAAAATAATAATAATAGTAAGATGGTGGTCAAGTCACATCAGTTTACTTTTGAGAGGCCGAGAAGACTCACAGAGACATTTCAGCCTATCCCTAACCACCATCGTGCAATTCACCAGCATTATGAATCGATTTCAGGACGAGTTGTATGAAATATAAGCCTAAAATTGTCCCCAACCACTAGGCAACTCAGTGGTGGTTCATATATTGTGTAGTTGAAAAGAAAGTTAATTTGCTGTTGGATTACATTTATATAAATGAAATGATTTTTACGCATTCATTTTTTTTTTTAATTGGTTACATTGAAGGGGTTCAAACTCTTAACCTAACCTACTCATATCAATCCTCACCACTAGACTTTGCACGTTCATTTCTTCTTTCTACATTGTTTATTTTATGGAATTGTCCACAATAATACAATCATTATTTAATAGTCATGTTAATTCATGTGAATATTTGTATTTAATAAAATAATCATTTAACCGTTGACATAATAATTGTATTAAATGCATGTGTATATAAACAAAAAATATTTAAAAATTTTGTGAGCAATCACTTCCGAAAGATTCAACGAACCAAATAAAAGAAAAAAGACCTAAGGAGCAACAAACTAACTTTTGGGTCTAAGCGTTAAAAAGGGAATTGTTATGTTGGTTCAGTGTAATTGAAACAATTTGTGGCCGGCCCAATCTAAAGGATTTGCAAGCTTTAGCTGGATTTGATTCATTTCAAAATAAGGGTTGGATTTGTTGTTCAAGAAAGTCTTCTCCCAGCTCCAGCCCAGTATTTGATAAAACTCCAGCCCAATTTCTCATATAAATTCATTTTTGGCCGGCATACCGAACCATATTTCATAGATGTTCACATTTCTTACAAATCATTACTTGTGATTTCAAAGAATTAATTTTTGTTGAAAGACAACACTAACTAGAGATATTTACCACTTCAAGTGCCTCTGTCCTATGCTGTAGCACACTCGTAAGAAGTGCGATTAGATGAGACCTGAATGCATGAGGTCGTACTTCTTTACGGAGAGAATGGACATCTGCACTCGAGAATTTCTCTCTGCATGAAAAAGACAGTCCACCCACAAGCACTTCACTTCACACTTGGCAAGGTCGTCTCAAATCTCATGTGGAGAGAGAGAGAGAGAGAGAGAGAGAGAGAGATATGTTTGAGTATTTGTGCATGGTTTCTCCATTAATATTCTCAATTGCTTTACTTTAGATACACTAATGATGAACTTTTACGTAAAGCAAAATTTGAATGGAATTGACATCATCATCATCATATTCAACAAGAAAAGAAAAAGAATAGAAAAAAAATGGAAAAAAAAACACAAAGTAATGGATACCAAATTCAAAAGGAAAAGGGAAAGGGGGGTCTACTGAATTATTCAGGAATTAACCAACAATATTGTTGTAGTAAATCATATATAAAGTATTGAACCCAGCAGCACAGCACCTGCGTCCTTGTCACTTTGCGCTCCATTAACTATCATCCACTCCATGCCTATATAATAAGCTACAAGCACAGTACGTATATTGCGCGGTGGACCACAAAAGCATGAAGCATGCAAAACATGAAACGTCGTGTTTCGAGCTGTGCTGCATTATGATATACATGCCATGCACACACAACAATATGTTACATAATTTATCCTAATTCGTATTGATAAATGGGAGTTTTTAGTTTAAGTACCAAATTCAAAATAACTTTAAGCTAAAATATCATAGTTTTAGTTTAGGTACTAGTTGAAAAGTCAAACTAATTTGCTAGATAAAATGACAATAATGTACAACCCTACCATCACAAAGTTATAGCCATTAACCTTCCCAATGAATTGTAACTAACAAGCATGAGTATGAATTTTTTTAGGATTTTTTTTTATTACGTTAATCGCTTAGGGCGTAGGGTCTAGTTCCCGGATTTTGGGCTTCGCCCAAATCCCGAGACCTACACCCTAAGCCCTAAGCTCCTCCCAAGGACATTCTAAAACCCTAAACCCAAAATGATCAACCCCAAACCTTGACCAACCTTTTAAAACCCTAAACCTTCAAAGTTAACCCCGAGCTCTAAAGGCCTTATAAAATTCTGAAAGAAATAAACTTGAGGACAATATGGTAATCTCTTACATCTTTTATTTAGTCATAGGATCACTTGCAATAAAGTTTATGGCTTATCATAAAATATTTAATTAGACTTGATATTTTTTCTTAAATATGATATTTTTTTCTTAAAATCTATACCCAACTTGGTATCTAATATGAATTTACCTTTGATAAATCCACCTATTTAGGAGAGATTTTGTTTTTTAAAAGTGTCTATCTACTTGTATTATGACACTTGGTGTATCAGATCGTATTTTCAATACATTGAAAAATCTTTCCTATATTAGCATCTCTATCAATAGGGAAAAGCTTGTGTAAGTCAACTTGATTAGAGTAATTCTCAGGGTGGGAATATAATTGTTGAGAGTATCAATTCTATATTGGAAAAATGAGAGACTTTGCATGTACTTATAAGTAATTGAACTATTTTCTATATTGTTAATTGGTTTTATAGTTGTATTCTAACTTTCTTCAATAATCACCGAGTGGAACAAAAGCACGTGACTGGGTCTTATGTTTTTGTAAAAGGCCCCTTACCAACGATATATAGTCCGGTGCCCTATATAGTTCAATTCTCTTATTGCAACGCAATGAAAATCATACTATTTCGTTTAGTATCAAAATACAACAACTTGCTAAAGTTTAATTTCTTCGACCATTAAAAGTACAAATAGCATTATTTTAATATCTACATGTTAAAATAATTCCAATATTTTCTTTTCAGGGCATAAGAAAAACATCAATATATTTTGGTGAGAGTCGATCTAACTCATTCCAAGAATTGGGTTAATTATGTACAAGATGCAGGCGTTGTTCTTGCTTGGGGGTAACTCATGCACGGCGTGGCATCTCAGCAACAAACAGAACAAAAATATATACACAAGACACGTATATGGTAGCAACTTTTCGAAATACAGAAGAGTAAGTACTTCTTCTGCTCTTATCTTATATTTTGGAAGTCAAACTTCAATTGTACATATTATTCAATAGAAAAGAAGAAAACCCTATCTTATTATAACCAAATTATTGGAAACAATATTCAAACGAAAATATTGGACTTCACGTTTTATAGACTTAGAAAAAAAAAATTATATGAGAGTGAACTCTGCATTACTTTAATATTTGTTTATTTTATATTTTTGGTAGGTCATTACTTTATTATCTTTGACTCTTTGTTATGAGATTAGTTAACCTACATTCAGTTTGTTTTAAGAGTATTCAATCATACGATTAGTCTTTTGACCCCTTTAATAGTCTTCCTTGCAGCTATCAAATCAATGTCCATATCTGGTCATGGTTGTGCATTGATTTGAATTAGAGGAATGTCTGGCTCTTTAAGATTGAGGAGAAGCTTCTCCTTAATTTATTTCATAGCCAATTCATAGAATTTCATGTTTATAATTAAAACTGTTTATATAAATCATTATGTAAAGATTATCTCTACAAAAAATCAATCAAAACTAATATTGTTTAGTCAATCAAATGTAACAAATAGATTGATAGTTCACAATGTTTTCACCGAATCCGTTCATATGTTGTTATATAGTTTGATGACTACATGATTTGATATTTCATTGATTTTTTTGCAGAGATAATCCTTACAAAGTGATTTATAATATTAACGGTTATGATTATAAGCTCGAAGTTTCATGTATCGATCACGAAATGAATTGAGAAGGAAGTTTTCCTCATCCATTAAAGAGCCAAGTTAATTTCTTTGAATTAACCATACAATTCTCTTGTTCCTTAGCCATTCTAAATTCGTTGTTTATATGGTTGGAAAGTATGACTGTAACTTAAATCACTGGAGTTAACTTAGTAATAAGAGTGAATAAGGTGATAGGTATGAATAGACTAAATTTACGATTTGAAATTTTGCAATATTGTAACTAAAAGACTGTCACTTACTTAAAAATATTACTTCCAATAAAATAAATAGGTTAGTTCATCCATATGAAAATAGTTCAATCCACTCAAGAATTAATCAAAATCTGACTCTGGTCTCAAAGTTGTCAAAGTTAGAATACACTAGTAAGAATTATGATTGAAAGTTTTAGGTCAAATTGGTCAATCTCCAAATTGCCAAAACAAATGGAAAAATCTTGAGTGGTACGTACCATTCAATGGTACGACTATTAAATGGTTCAGATTAATTTGCAGTGGGGCCCAAATGAATTTTAACCATTTAACAGTACGTACCATTCAATGGTACGTACCACTGAAGTTGGACCCAAAACAAATGATCAATAACCTTTTCATTGAAATTCCTTGGAAGCTCCATAACCAGAAAACAAAAAAATTTTGGAAGCTCGTCTCAACAGGAAGTAGCTAGGAAAATTTGGAATCTACATTTCCAACATAAGGACTACTATTTAAGGTTTTTGTCGAGGTAGTTCATTATTCCTGGTGGCAACAAAGATTAGGCAATTTGTTGCCACATGATTATAAAGATTATCACCATTTTTTAAATAGAAAAATATCATTGTGGACTACAAATCATACAATTTCTAATAGTAACTATCTCATAAAATATAAAAAACGAAAAGCAATATATCATTTAAGTTGACCACCTTTCCAAATGGTGACAGCTAACAAAATCGGGACACCCCAATGCATGCATGATTCATTGATTTGCAATTGTGTTTTTTTTTAATTTTTTAGTTTCTTGGTTAATTTATGAGATAATTATGAAGAGACTAATCGACAAAACTTTCCCAATGCCTTTATTCTATCTGATAATTTAGGGCACTAAACTGTTTTCACAGTAAGTATTATCCTTGAGCGGACTCACTCAATGCCTTTATTCTACCCTAGTATGGTATTATATACGGAGAAAATCGAGGTTCTCAAATCAATTGGCAATAGTAGAGCGAACTCATTCTTTATAAGTTTATGCGAAACTGCTTAACTTTCTGATACACTATCATCCCTTCAAGTGTTATAGATACTTGAAAAATGATCATCTCAGATGGGACTGGTTATAGTGCTCGCAAGTATTGAATGCTTACACCGATTTCACCCTCCTTGCCCCCCTCTCTCCTCCTACCTCCCTCTTTTTAACGGCGAGATCGGTGTGAGCATCCAATGTTTGCGAGTACCGTAGCCTACTCCCATATCAGAGTACTAAGTTTCACTTTCATGTCTTCTTTTTGCAAATATCTCACCGCTCTTAGCAGCAACTTATGATTATATGGGGTACATAAAAGGGTACGTAAGCGAGGTCAAAGCAGCCCTCAAACTTTTCTCAAACATTCCCCCCCCCCCCCCCCCCCCCAATCAAATTGAAATTGCTGAGTGGGGAGAGTGGAGAGGGAGAGAGAGCGCTCAAATCAAAATTAAACTGGAAAATCAAATGAGAGAAGAGGGGAGGTGGAGTATTTAATGTTGGGAGGTAAGAAAGGCAGGCAGCATTAAATGTAGACATGTCTGTATTAACTGCCCATAGTAAATGAAAGCATTTGATGGGTTGCCAAACCATTTGTTTTTATCTTTTGCATTTCAGTCACTTCTACTACTACTAGCTGAGTAGTTGCTGAAGGAAGCTATCTCTTCTGCCTTTGCTTTAATCCCTCTTCCTTCTTTTTTCTTTTGGCTCTTTTGATTTGATTCCTGGCCACCATTTTTTTCCTCTTTAACCTTTCAATTTTTGATTTATTGGGTTTTTTTTCTGGTTTGTTTTTCCCCTCAAAAGACTTCATCTTTAATTGGTTTGGCCCCAAGAATCTAAGAATTCAATAGCCAATGGGTTGTGGGAATTCTGAGTTTTGAATCTTTTTTCTGGGAAAATATTGGGTTTTGTATTTTTTATGATTTTTCAAAAGTTGGAGGTTTTCTCTGTGATCACATTTGATGATGATTATTAAAGGTGAGTAGTTCCTTCCTTATCAGATAAGTCCTTTATTTTTTTGCCTTTTCCTTTTCTCACCAGTAGTCCTTACAGATCTCAGAAAAAAAAGTTATGGGTTTTAATGGAAGAATCTTTCTCTTTGATGTTTGAATGTTTCAGGTAAAAAATTAATGTAAAAGCTCCAAAATTTGAAATGTGATTCAATCTCTCAAGCCCCAAAATTTGAATATTTTTCAAATTCAGAGACCCCCTTTTGCTTTCAGACTGATTATCTGATTCTGGGCAGCAGTAATCAGACTGGTTTGAGAGAGAGAGAGAGAGAGAGAGAGAGAGAGAGAGAGAGAGAGAGAGAGAGAGAGGAGAGAGAGGGATTGATATGCATCTTTCAGTATGGAAGCCAATATCTCACTGTGCAGCTCTACTAATGGAGAAGAAGACCAGGAGGAGGAGAGACGACGGTTCTGGTTTGGCCGTCGACTCCAAGCGGAAGCCGTCAGTTCTCCGGCAGCTGCAAGAAAACAGGCTCCGGGAGGCTCTTGAGGAGGCGTCAGAAGATGGGTCGCTTTCCAAATCCCAAGACATTGATTCTGATCAGACCCCAAATCAAGACGGTAGCTTTGGACGATCGAGATCCCTCGCCAGGCTCCACGCCCAGAAGGAGTTTCTGCGCGCGACGGCGCTGGCAGCGGACCGGACATTCTCCACGGAGGATTCAATTCCTCACCTCCGTGAAGCCTTCAACAAGTTCCTCACAATGTACCCGAAATTCCAGTCTTCTGAAAAGATTGACCATTTGAGGGCGGAGGAGTACAACCACCTCTCTGAATCGCTTGCAAAGGTATGTCTCGATTACTGCGGTTTCGGGTTGTTTTCGAATCTTCAAACTCAACTGTATTGGGAAACATCTTCGTTTACATTGTCGGAAATAACTGCGAATTTGAGTAACCATGCTCTCTATGGAGGTGCTGAGACAGGCTGTGTTGAACATGACATAAAAACTAGGATTATGGATTACTTGAACATCCCCGAAAACGAATATGGTCTTGTTTTTACTGTCAGTAGAGGGTCGGCATTTAAATTGCTGGCTGAATCTTACCCTTTCGGCACGAATAAGAAGTTGTTGACAATGTTTGATCATGAGAGCCAGTCTGTGAATTGGATGGCGCAGAAGGCGAAAGAGAGAGGTGCTAAGGTTTATAGTTCTTGGTTTAAATGGCCAACATTGAAGCTTTGCTCTAGGGAGCTGAAGAAGCAGATTGCAAACAAGAAGCGGAGGAAGAAGGATTCTGCTACCGGGCTTTTTGTGTTTCCGGTTCAGTCAAGAGTAACTGGGGCGAAGTATTCGTACCAGTGGATGGCACTTGCTCAGCAGAACAATTGGCATGTTTTGCTTGATGCCGGGTCATTGGGTCCTAAAGACATGGATTCGCTAGGGTTGTCGCTCTTTCGCCCGGATTTCATCATTACATCATTTTACAGGGTGTTTGGGTCTGACCCAACTGGGTTTGGATGTCTTTTGATCAAGAAATCTGTAATGGCGAGTCTGCAAAGTCAAGGTGGGCGCACCGGGACTGGAATTGTGAGGATTCTTCCAGTTTTTCCTCAGTACCTGAGTGATTCTATGGACGGTCTTGATGGATTGGGTGGAAATGAGAATGATGCAGTCAACAATGATGAAGAATTAGTGCCTGAAACACATGGGGGGTCTCAGATGCCTGCCTTTTCGGGTGTGTTCACTTCCAATCAGGTGAGGGATTGCTTTGAGACGGAGATGGATCAGGACTCGGACAGGGATGGGGCAAGCACCATATTTGAAGAAGCGGAGAGCATTTCGATTGGGGAGGTTATGAAAAGTCCAATCTTCAGTGAGGACGAGTCATCAGACAATTCATACTGGATTGATTTGGGTCAGAGTCCATTTGGTTCTGATCATTCCGACCAACATACGAGACAGAAAACAGGTTCGCCCTTGCCACCATCATGGTTTTCTGGGAGGAAAATTGACAAGATTTTCTCTCCAAAAGTAACACCAAAACCGCCAAAGAGCCCAATATATGATGATGATAAGAGGGCAAACCTCAGACTGCATGAAGATCCTGTTTTGTCTTTCGATGCTGCTGTATTATCGGTGTCACATGAGCCGAACCATGTTAAGGGAATTCCTGAAGAAGAGATGTTTTCTGAAACCGACGCTGCCTCAGGAAATGGTAGGGAGATTCAAGAAGAACGTGAAATCAGGGAAGACTCAATGGCCAACAATTCTAGGTTGCTTTCTACGGAAGATGGATTTAGGCCGAACAATCAGACTTCTGGTCTTAAACACAGTAACTTTGAGAGTTTCTCAACCTCCGAAATTTGCCAAGAATCAAAAGACAGTGCTATCAGGAGAGAGACAGAAGGTGACTTCAGACTCCTGGGAAGAAGGGAAACAAAGAGATTTTCTGGTGGTAGATTTTTCGGTTTAGAAGAAGGTGATCGAGAGCTAAGCATGGGCCACAGGGTGTCTTTTACCATAGAAGACGACCACAGGGGAAAATCAAGCCTTATTTTGGAGCCTGGAGAAACATCCATGACTACCCTTGGCGACGACGAGTTTATGAGTGAAGGAGAATATGGCAATGAGCAGGAGTGGGGAAGGCGGGAGCCTGAGATAGTTTGCCGGTGCCTTGATCATGTCAATATGTTAGGCCTGAACAAAACTACCCTCAGACTTCGATATCTCATCAATTGGCTAGTCACCTCGCTACTGCAACTTCGGTTACCTGGTTCCAATGAAGGGCCTCTTGTGCAGATATATGGTCCTAAGATCAAATACGAAAGGGGTGCAGCTGTAGCTTTTAATGTGAGACAGAGCAGCGGAAGAGGGCTAGTTCACCCTGAAGTCGTACAAAGATTGGCTGAAAAGAATGGCATATCTCTCGGCGTTGGCATCCTTAGTCATGTTCGAATTGTGGATGGCCCAAAGCAGCAGCATTGCGGGGGACTTGACCTGGCAGACACATCTTTGTGCAAGCCAATGGGCAACGGGCGCCAAGGCGGTAAGAACATGTTCTTTAGGGTCGAAGTTGTGACAGCATCGCTCGGATTCTTGACCAACTTTGAAGATGTATATAAGATGTGGGCTTTTGTTGCCAAGTTTCTCGATTCGTCGTTTGCTGAAGTCGAAGGGGATGAATTGCCTCCGGTATCGGAGGAGTCCGGAACGTAACACTTGTAAAGTAAATTATATGGATGTTTTTCTATCTATTTTTCAAGGAAATGGAAGTGAAAGAAAAGGATGCTTTTGTGTGGTCTGTTCTTTTTGACCCTCCTTGGGAGATTTTTCTTGTGAGCAGATTAATTTGTTTTATTTTTGTTGCCATATCCTTTATTGTAATTTTTGTGTTACTGGTGTTAGCTCAGGAACAACTACTTTGTAACTTGAAATATAAATTAAATTTGGTCTGAATATTTATCTTCATGGAGAAGTCTTTTCAAAACTAGACTTTTGGTGATTAACTTGGGCTGCTTGTATGAATCTTGTATTTGATTTGGAAGGCCTCAAGAACTTAAGAAAAATGTACATGAAACTAAGACGCCAATGTGGTGGTGTGGTGTCTCTAGTTTATCACACGTCGCGTGTAAAAGTTCAAATACATGACGACGTGGTAAATTTGAGATACCACCACTTTAAAATAGAAATAAGACGAATTGAACTAATTGGTCACAAATCATAAGCATTTGTATATAGTAGAGGTCGGATTGGGACCTAATTCAATATTGGAAAGAGAACTTAATCATGTAACTCGTGAGCCAAAAAACACATTCAAATTCATGGACTCTGAGAGTGGCAAAGTTGTTTTTGCATGGGATTTTCTTATCATACTACAGAACTTTAAATTAATGTATCTGACCACGTCATTCGTAAGACACCTCTCACAAAAACATGAGATTCTCTATATTTTAATTCCACTCAACAATTTGTTGGTCCCGTTCTATGTGAAAGTTGGCCTAATCAAACAGTACTATCAACGTTTCTCTTCATACCACACGCACTCAAAAATCCAAAAAAACATTTCATCCCATCAAATCAAAAACTTGTTATGGTGAGGTATTAGTGTTTGTCTGCGTGAGGACTAAATAGCAAATTAACAATTGTTGCTGCAATATCCCTTGAGTTATATGGGCTTTCCTTTTATTATTATCAACCAAGCCCATTAAACTTAACAGGCCCAATTTCTCTGATTCTTTAAATCCCCGTTCTGCATAGCAGAGAGAGTCAAAGACGATGACGCAAGCGTTTCAGGCTTTCCCCCGTCGTACCTGGTGGCGCGCCTGCACAGTACGAACCCAAAGTACAAGCTCCAGCCAATGGCATTCATGGATTCTCAACTAATTTACTGCGACCCAGAGCTGCTCTGGAGAGCATCCATTGACCCTTCAACGCTATATAAACATTACATTCAGCTGGTAATCCAAAAACCCTAGCAATCCGCCGTCCGTTCATTTCTTCAAATTTCACATCTTTGTTTACGCTAGCTCCTTTTTATCAGGATTCATGGCTGCGGCAGTTCCTCCGGTCACCGAGTTTTTTAAGTATTTGGCGCCTGGCTGCACAAAGAGACTTGTATGATTCTCTCTCTATATATGTATGGAGAAGTGTTCAGGTGCTAACCGATTAGTAAGTTAATATGGCTCTAACTGCTCGTTTGGGTCCGCTCCAGAACAAAATCTAATCATCCGAACCGTCCATATTAAAGATGATCTTCCTTGCAAAAAATTAGTCAAGTTGGCAATCGTTCACCGTTTGATTGTTCTTGTGAAATTTTTCGTTAGTTATAGGGAATATTGTATTCGTCCATTTGTTTGATTATAGTTACATGACTAGATGTTGTTTGATCTGGCTAATTTTTTTGTAAGGATGATCTTCGAATGATAATCTTTAAATTGAACGGTTTGGATGATGAGATTTTGTTGTAGAGTGTGCCCAAACAAGTGGTTAGCGCCATATTAACTTATTAACCGGTTAGCGTTTGAGCGCTCCTGTATATGTATGTATGTATATAGATATATGCATTTGGGATTTTTTTATACCTGCTATTCTTCTGTTTTACAGAGTAACGCATGTTTTGGATTAATTTCTTTGTATTTTTACAGAATTTTTTTTTAAAGAAAATTAAATTTTAAGTTGGCAATGTGGGTATGATCAGAGCTGGAATTTGTATATTCTTGTGAGAAATTAATTTATATTTTCATTTGCATTGGCATGCCAGCTTGTTATGTTTATGTTGAGCCACAAATAATTTATACTTTGATGGCCTTCTGTTGGCCAGTTATCGATTGATACGAATGAGACTTCGGTGCATATATGGTGTGTATGGTATAGGAAGTTTCTATAAAACTTACTGATCTGTATTTTGCTGGCGATTCAGTTTCTTTCTCTTGTATTTATAGTGGATAATGCAAATCACGATCTTCCATTCCAATCTTTAAAGGTTCGTAAGCATTTTATAAAGCGTTGTCTAAGTCTCGGACAATGTAACTATAGTCCGACGGGGTTGTATTGTTCTTTAGATGGACTTGTGTATTATCTTGATGATTTTGTATGGACAACTTGTCCGTTTTTCGTTGCATCTTTGTATCCTTATTAAAATATATAGCTTCTTATATGAAAAGAAAGTCACTGGATTCCTTGTTAAATCAGAACATGCTTCCTTACTCTTTTCTGGGATGGGGTTTCATTTACCAAAATATGGATGCTTTGTGCTTGGAAAATACTTGTTAGTATTTGTACCTAATCATTTGCTTCTTGATTAGCAGATCCGGTAGAACCTTCCATATTAACGTAATTGTAAATTATTTAAACTCTTCTTTCAAATTGAATGATTACGAAATGTGGTTTGATATTTTTCCTGTATGTACTAACAGCTACTTCCACCAGCTTTCTGTAGAAGTCTGAGTGAAAAGAAACCAAAAACAGCACTTATTAAAAGCTGTTTGGGATACTGGGATGTCAAAGTCAGCAGGACCGGTGATGGAAAGCTTGCTTTTTAAGAAGGTTGGGAAGCGTTTGCGAAGTGTAATGGCTTGAAGGAAGAGGACTTTGTAGTTTTTGAACACACAGGAGACATGGTCTTCAATGTGGTTGCCTATGACTCTGACTCTAGCGAATGTGAAAAAGAGTATCCACCTGCTTCCGTTGTAGCTGCCAACAGGTTGGCAACTTCCTCCAAGGCGCAGAGCAACAAGCATCATCACGCTTCCAAAGGTTGGATGATTTGCTTCTTTTATTGCAGAATTGCGAGAATGACAGTGGAAAAATCATTGTCACTCTCTTCCATTTTACCACAAGATTTACGTCGGTGGGTGCTGCCTTTGGACTTACTTTTCAGGAAAAGGACTTTTGAAAGCAACAAAATGCTTAACGTCGAGGAAGCAGTTCAAGATAAAAATGGCAAAAACCCATGGGTCCGTTAACAAGGCTTATGTGGTAAGAACCCTACCTTCTCTTTGCATTTCATCGTGTTCATGTCGAGCATGCTTTTACTAGACCCCTAGGTGCGGAAGTTTCTTTTTCTTTTCGGATTCTTTCTCAATCCGGCGAGTGCTTATGACAGACTATTCCTGCACCGTTTGCAAGAGAAAATGGCCTGCATAGCATATCCAAATTGATTCTCAATGATCCGTTGGGAAGATTATGGCCGGTGAGCCTAAGTCATTGGGGTACCAGATTGAAGGCCATTAATAATCGTCTAGCCATAAAAACGAAGGGATGGTATAAGTTCTATGAATCCAACAATCTCAAGGATGGTGATGTCTGCTTATTCAAGCTCAAACGGATGTCCAGGTCAATTTCCACAGCTTTCATGCACGTCAAGATAACCCGCCACAGATCCTAATCAGCCGTTGGTTTTCAAGTTTTTGGATTTCCGACAGTGTCATCAAGCACGTAGGTGCCTAAGTAATTCTCCTCATATTTGATGTGTTTTCTGGATATTGTGAAGATTAAACTCATGCTGTGTAACTTGGGAGTAGGCTACAATGCTCGCAAGCATTGAATGCTTACACCAATCTCACCATTAAAATGAGGGAGGAGAGAGGAGAGAGGGGGGAAAGGAGAGTGAGATTGGTGTGAGCATTCAATGCTTGCGAGCACTGTAGCCAGTCCCGTGTAACTTGATGGCTAAATCTTCTTTATGCCCCTTTTGAAATTCTGTATTAATTTGACTTCTATAAAATTATTGGTTTTTTATAATATTATTATGTTGATATATTGTTATTTTGTTCCACATATAATACTGTTTCTATGCCACATAGGATAAAATCGTCTCCAACCGAAGTAGTAGCAATTCAATTAGTAATGTGCTTTTTGGATGTTGTAAATTAAAATATATCGTTATGAAATCTCTGTGAGTCAAATTTGAGATTTCACTCAACTAGATTTAATACTTCTTCATTCAAGCGGAAATTGATTGCCGCTAGACCAATTATTTGATATCAGTTCTTACTAATTATAATCACAATTTTTTACTAATGGCAAATCATTTAATTTTGATTAACCTTTGTAGTAATTTTATAAAAACAATTAATTACCGATTAATTAACGGTCAAAAAATTACACTATGGACGCATGCAGCCTTTACACCGGTGTGAAAAGATCAAAGTTACACCCCCCCCAGATAACGTGGCCCCTCTCCATTCGATCATAAATCTCGATTGCAACATAAATCATGTAACTCAGGTGCACCAGATTTTCTGACCTCCAATTGCACGTGGCATTGTCAGACTGTTGGCTCAGTCACGCGCCATCAGGCGGCGTGAGACCACGGTGCATGTCCTCCAACGAGCTCTTGGGGCAAGTGAGAGAAAGCGACTGGCTTTAATTTCGTCTCTCTAAATTTCCCAGAATTTTTTTTTTAAAAAAAACCCCCACTAATTTTATACGATCAAAAATAGCATCTTGAATTTTGTTCCTTCTTGCTTCGTTAATTTTAATTCCGAGGGAAAATGTTAGGACCTGTTTGGTTGTTCGAAAAATTTGACTGAGATTCTGGTTTCTGTTTAGAGTTTGAAATTTGCAGAGCTAATTTCAATGGCGAAGGAAGCTCGCAATGTGAGGAGCCCTCATTTTTTTGCGTTTTATTCTGCTGATTTGAGCTCCGAAAGACTGGTAATTTTCTTCTTCCTCTTCTGATTTTCCATTGTTTCCTGTTTTTGGGTAATTTTATTTGTACTGGGTTGTTGGGAATTAGGGTTGGTGTGTAAAATTTGCTGATTAATTTGTAAAGTGAGAGTCTTTGGATTTGGGGATTAGGGATAGTGCATTAAAGTTGCAAACAGTTAAATTGTTTATTGCATATTGGTACTGATCAGAAGAGACTTCAATTGGGATTTCATGGTAAAAAGTTATAATTTTTGTATCTTCAGAGTTTAGCCAAGTTAAAATATTGGTGGGTTAATGTCAGTGTTTGTTGCATTTTTGGATGGTGATACAATTGCAATGTTATGGTACAGAAAATCCCAGAGAGATTTATGAGGCACATGGAAGGCAGAACGTCCGGGTTAGTTTCGTTGTTAGGTCCGAGTGGCAGTGTGTGGAGTGTTGAATTGATTCAACAGAATGGTAGTTTGTTTTTGCATCATGGGTGGCCGGCATTTGTGAGAGACCATTATGTGGAATGCGGGGACTTCTTGATTTTTAGATACGATGGTGATTTGCGTTTCACTGTGCTAATTTTCGATCAAAGTGCGTGTGAGAAAGAGGCTGCATTTCGTTTTGGATACAGTCAAGACTCCAGCAACTTTGAAAAGTATATGTATATGGGACGAAAAAGGGGAAGGGAGGAGGCCGCATCATCTGGCAATGAGCTGGTTGATGGTGCGGCGAAGAAGATGAGAAACGGCTTGTCTCAATACCAGTCAGAATTCATTGATGAGGGCCGAGAAGAAGCAACTTGTTCCAAGGAAAAAAATCCACATGAAAAGCCCGGTAAAAAAACCAACTGATCTATTGGCTCTTTCCACACGAAGGCAACTTTCCAGTCACCAGATAATTCTGCACAGCCTGCCTCTCTCTCTTTTTTCCCTCTTATAGTAATTTGTTTGTGTTACAGATAATTTTAACTGTTTTGGAGTGAAAGGATGGACCGAGTCCAAGTTTTCATGTAATTAAATTCTAGGCATAAAAAATGAAGTTCGCGTGCACTAGAATGTCAACCCTGAAATAATGAGTTTTACTACGTCTGTGCAAACAAAACTGAATACATAGAGATGCATTGGTGATGTTTTTATTCTTGCTTGCAGGTTTGGATGTTGTTCTATATAAAGCAAAGGCATCAATCCAAAATATATGTGGAAAAGGAGATGGATTAAATGTTAATGGTAGAGTTTGTATGCAGATGTCATCAGCACATGAAGTCGCTCCATCATTTAGCTCCTCTAACCCTTATTTTGTGAGAATCATAAAAAGTTTCAACATCAGTGGTTCATATACTCTGGTGGGTTCTTCACTCTGGCTTTGCTGTTGTATCTTTTTCTTCTTATAAGGGAATGTTTTGTTTATTTATGTAAGGTATACGTGTTGTGTCAATTCACTTTTTTGAGGTGCTATCCCATTGTAATTATCTGCTCTCATGCATCCAAAAAAAGATCGACTGATTCCATTTTGGTATCAATTCTTTGTCCACAATTCCTCAAACCATGCAAAATCTTGCTTTAATGTTACCGGTTCCCTGTGGAATTAACCACAATCACCCAGGGGTTGTGCCTATCGTTCCTCATTTCTTCGTTCAGGTTTGGGGTTTGGACAGTGTCCACGGTCACGGTATTTTGCTTTTTCTTTTTCACATGGAAGTCTATATGGTATTCTCATTTCTCAGGATAGAGTTTTCAGAGTGTTAAAGTTTTTTTTTTCTCTTTTTCTTGTATGAACTTGTGTGTGTGTGTGTTCACGCATGTGGTTGTGGGTATGGGCCTGTATGAGTGTTTTTTTACTGACTGATTTATGTTTTGCAGAATATCCCATATAAATTTTCAGTGGCACATTTACCAAACTGCAAAGTAAAGATTGTCCTTCAAAATTGGAAAGGAGAAAGTTGGACCGTCAATTCTGTGCCAAGTAATAGAGTGCATACAAGTCATACTCTCTGTGGAGGATGGTTGGCGTTTGTTCGATATAATGACATACAGCTGGGAGATATCTGCACTTTCGAACTTGTGCGTGAGTGTGAATTCCGTGTCCACATTCAAAAGGGAGAAACATCTAGTTGGTTAAGTCCGGGGCTAGCTGGCACTACTCATAAAACTATCAAGGGCTTGTCAAAGAAAATGAAAGGGAACTCTCCCAAAGTCCATTCAAAGAGCATAAGAGACATAACTGATAAACTATCATCAAAGAAGTATCAAGACACTGCTTTCATTAATGACCCAAGGAAATATGGCAGCACATCAAGATCTCTTACTAAAGTTGCACTCTCTCAATCAAAAGTTGCCAGTAAAAAGTTGGGTAAGTTAGCAATTTCTTGCAAAGATGGGGCCATGATTGCTTTCCATGTTTTGATTGAAATGAGCATGAAGTTCATCTAGATTTACATGCTATTCTTTTATCTATAAACTCAGGCTAATGTAATTAGATTTTCGACGTGTTTAAGAAATGCATGATAGTAATATTGTTTAAAGTGGTTGATGTCAAGGGCACCTTCATTTTTCTAACTTAAATTGGTTTCTGAACCATAAAATGGAGACAGTTAATCGCAGGAAAAAAGTTGTTGAAGATGAACTAGATCCGCAATCAAGTGGCTTGAGGATCAAGTTAACACTTGATGAAGAAAGAATAGCTCGATCTTTCACTTCTTGTTTCCCGAATTTTGTGAAAATCATGAAGAAGTTCAACATCAGTGGATCATATACATTGGTGAGCTTTGTCAATTCGTGAACACATGTTTATATTGTTCTTTTGAAGATTGCTTCGTTCATACTTATAGACTGATTATTATTTTGCAGAAAATCCCATACCAGTTTTCCACAGAATACCTCCCCAACTATAAAACAGAGATTGTGCTTCGAAACTCAAAAGGGGAATGTTGGACTGTGAACTCTGTTCCAGACTCAAAAGGGCGCGTGGTGCATACTTTTTGTGGAGGGTGGATGGCGTTTGTACGCGGAAATGACATCAACATTGGAGATGTTTGCATATTTGAGCTTGTTGGTAAGGACGAAATGCAAGTGCACATTTCCGGTGTTGGTAAAAAGGGGTTTGACTATCTAGGCGGACAAGCAACATCTAATGTAGTATAGCGATCGTGCAATCTACTGGAAATGTACCTTCTCTCTGACACATTATCCAGCTCAACCATCCCTAAATACAACATATTCTGTGGTGAGCTTTCATGTTTGCACTTTGTTTTTCTCTGATCTTGTTCATGTCATGGCGACTGCTGACTAAACATTGGTGAGTGTTGTCATCTACAACCTAAATCATCCTTTCCTGCGATGAATATGAATGTTAATAGAACTTCACTGAACATCTTTTGTGATCGTAGGCGCTTCTTCCTTTTCCCCGCTTTTAACGCTTTTTTCCCCTCGGTGAATTCAGTTTGGTAAAATGCACGCGGCTTTAAAGAGAAAAGTTTCTGCATTTTTGTATGGAGGGCGAGTAGCAGACTTGCTGGTGTAATTGTTTATGCAATACATTTGACTACTTGTAACGGTGATCGGATTTTCACTCTTTAGAGTTTGCTTATGATCGGTAAACGACATGAAAGTATAGCGGGGGATATTGTTGGTTGAAACGTGAGATCGATGGTCCTGATTAATGCTTATTTACTCTTAAGCAGAATCCAGTTTGATTGTTCAAAAGTTTAAGATAATTTATATGGTTGCAACAAATAAAATGCCAAAAGGGAAGAAAGCTACGACAGGCCGAAGAAAACAGACTGAACCAACAAAGTTACCCCAAATGTTGACCAACCATAAAACTTGTAACTAAGCAGTGCAGTAAAATTTTTGACAAAAAATAAAAGACCGTGGCATTAACGTAATTGGATGTGTAACGTTGGGGTTAAATTAAACACGTTATAAGCCTTCAGGTTAGCAAATCACATTGTATGACATATAGCCAACCAGAAAAGACAAAAGGCGGAAAGTGAGTATCTTGATATAAGCAATATTTTAAATCAAACTAATCTAAATTGGAAAAAAAAAATTTAAATTCAAGTGCACAGTGAAAAATACATATGTTCTAACCAATGTAGTTAGGCTCACATATTGAGCTATGATTTACAAGAATCAAAGAAATTTAGATCATAGGCTTATCTTTCTGACGAACTCTTGTGACTTGTCTTATCGGCTTATAGTCAACAGTCATTTCAACTCAGTGTGTCATCATAGCTAGCTTAGAAGTACTATATAGTATAATATATTCTAAAGTTTCAACTTTAAACCCATCTGGTTGGCTTTTTTACTTTTGCCGGTGAACTCTAGGGGTAAAAATGGATGCGAAGCTAAAGTTTGCATTAGAGAGACCGGCATTTAGAGTGCTCCTTGTCGGTGACTTCTCTAAGCATCTGGTAACGTCCGTCGGAGTGTTTTTGTATAAAACTTATTAGTTCTCGGGGTGTTTTTTGTAATTTACTTTGTTTCTTAAATTCTGCAGCGTATACCGTCTGCGTTTATCAAGAACTTCGGAGGACGATCGCTTCGGAAATGTACTCTCAGAAACCCTAGCGGGGACTGCTGGGCTGTGAAACTGAAACAGAAAGAGGACGGCTTGTTCTTCCGAAAAGGTTGGAAGGGTTTTGTGAAGGATCATTTTTTGCAACATGGAGACTTTCTGGTTTTCGAATACGGTGGCGGATCGGCGTTTGACGTCACCATCTTTGATCGAACTTGTTGCGAGAAGAATGTAGAAGATGCTGCCACCAGGGCAAGTAGCAATCTTGCCGACAGCAGAAGTGGTGAGTTATATACTTGTTCTTTAATGTGTGTTTCAAGCCAATCACACATTGCCATGCGTTGTCGTGCGTTTTTCAGTTAACTTTCTCGCATAATAATGTGTCATTGATCGGAGATAATGTCAGAGTGACATTCCCGTTGCATGGAAGATATACTCATTTGTATAGTTGTTCTCAAATCTAGCAGTTGATGATGTCGTGTGCACAAAGAGACCTGCAAGTGTTCATTTAGCAGAAACATCAACCGGATCCGTCTTGTTCAAATCGGAGAATACGTGTTTTACGAAAACTTTGACGAAATTTAATCGAGATAAGATGGTCAGTAGTTGTACGATTGTGTATTGTTTGTGTTTTCGTTCCTCCTTTGGTATGATGATTTTCCTAATTGCAGCCAATTCCGAAGCATGTAGCCCGAGCTGAAGGACTAGTAAGCGTTGCAGGGCTTCCGAGTAGAGAGACTGTAATGCTTCAAGATCCGACCGGGAGATCATGGCTTGCTCAAGTTCATGTCAAGGCAGATCACCGTGTGCAGATGGCACGGGGATGGTTAGCTTGTGTGAGCGCAAACGAGATTTCGCCTGGGGACGCCATCGTTTTTGAGTTTGTGAAGCGCGGCGTGATGCTGCTTCATATTTTCAGAGGCAATGTGCTACTTACAGCCCCAGATGTCTCCAATTGAAGCCAATTAACTGCAAATTTTCACATTGCATTACTTCTTAATAGCGGTGGGCACGGGCCGGGCCTGTTTTTGGAAGAACCGACCCGGATGGTTGTTGTTAGGGAACGGGGCGGGGCGGTGGATTTTGTAAAATGGAACCGGCCCTAACCCGGCCCGTATATAACGGGCCAGTTCCACGGGTCCAACCGGTTTTTTTTTTTTTTTTTTAACTTCACATTTTTTAGTTTCTAATTTTGTAGAATCTGTACTACTCTTTGAGTCTTTGTAGAATGATCTGTACTACTACTACTCTTCTTTCACTACATTTTTCTTTTCTTTCACTTTTTTCAATAATCATAAAAAGCATAAATATTGATTAGGTTGACTACTCTTCCTGATATATTCCAGCTAGCTGTGAGATTTGCCCTGCTTAAAACATACATAACAGAATGCCCAAGAAGATAGTCCATGAGTCCATAGACTCCATACTCCACACATTTGTGATTTGTTCATATGTTCATTAAATTACATAACTCAACACAAAAGCATGAATAAATGCAAACAAAACAAGCCCTCAAAACTCAAAAGTTCAAAAGAATCAAAACCACATGATCCACCACTCTCACTATCTCACATTCACATGTCCACCAGGACCACCACAATTCACAGATTGTAAATCAAGCAATCTGCAAGGAAAAAATATAAAAAAAGCATATTATTCTCATCTATGTCATATATAATTATATATATTCTCAAACAAAGTTTAGAAATTTATTAATTTAAATGACTGAGTTTTAGAATATTACCACAACTCCTTTATTCTTTTGAGTTGTTTGAGTTGTTTGAGTTGTTTGAGCACCTGAGCGCGTAGCTTTTTCTTTGCCTTTATTATGCTCTACAACAAAGAGGAAAAGAAGCAAGTTAAGGAATAGAAACGATATCAATGACTATGAATATAAACCAAACTACACAAAACAAATCAATTACCGATTTCACATTCTTGATAGAATTCAAGCTCAGATGCACTTGCTTCATACTCAATGTTGCTAATATCTTCACTTCTTATCCAATTTTGGAGGCATATCAATGACTCGACTAATTTAGAAGTGAGAGATGATCTAAAGGGATCAATTACTCTCCCTCCAGTGCTAAAAGCACTCTCACTAGCAACTGTTGACACTTGAATAGCCAAGACATCCTTGGCTACCAATGCAAGTGTGGGGTATGAGATCCTCCCTTTCAACTTCCACCATTTCAAAATATCAAACATTTCATTCTTGTTAGATTTCTCTAGTCGGTCTAGGAGATACCTGTCCACCTCATATGCAAGCACAACATCCTCAGTGTCTTCTAGTTCCTTTTCCCAATCACCCATCATCTCATCAAATATCATTGGACATTCTGTTAGGGCACTAGTGTGGGGTAATACTTGTTTTCCGCTTGAAGAGGTAGTGTCAACAGACTCAATGCTCAACGACTGAGAATGAAATCCAAATATAAAGTTTGGATTAAATTTAAGCTAAACAATAACATTTATAGAAATGAACCAATTCTTGAAGAAAGATTTGTTACCTGTTTACCCTTTTGCTGTTTTGGGACACTAGAAGCAAGTTGAGCATATTCATCACACAACTTCTTCATCAATGACTTGACTTCTTTGCCTTTTTCTTCAACCTCTTCTTCCACATACCCCAATTTCTTTTTACACAAGTGTAAAAAGTGTCTCAATTTGAACCTTGGGTCTAGGACAAGCGCAACTACTAATAGTTAGTTCATGGAGCCAATTGAACCAAAATACTTTTGGTATTTGGCTCTCATGCTCATTGTCATATCACGTAGAACTTTCTCTGTATCACTTCCAGTTTGCATATATTCAGGAAGAAAAAGCTTATTAATCTCAGCCTCCACAGCAATCACATCATGGACTGCTGTATGGGATGTGGGATGCTTGCTAGCACTCACTTTTAGAGTGACAAGATAGAAGACCTTAAAAAAGGACACAAAAACCTCGGCACTCTCCCAATCTTGCTCACCAGGTGGCCCTATTCTCCCTTTATTATTTTTTCTCACTTCTTCTTCTTCACCATCAAACTCCTCATTTTCTTGGAAATAACCCAAGTATGCATTGTCTTCATCGTCACACATCCTATCAAATGCCTTTTTAAATTTCAAGCCGGATTCTAGCATCAAGTATGTGCTATTCCACCTAGTAGGCACATCCATAACAACTAGACCCTTGCTATTTAACTTCTCACTCTCAACACATTTCTTGAAATAATCACACCTTGGAGGGCTTGATCTGACAAACTTCACAGCATTTCTAATTGCTGCCACACTCGTATCCAACCTCTTCAACCCATCTTTCACTATCAAGTTCACAATGTGAGCTAAACACCTCACATGTGTATACTTGCCCTCCAAAATAAGCTGACAATTTGCCCATTTCTTTATTTTACCAACAAGCCACTGAATTGCCACTTTATTAGCTGATGCATTGTCAACTGAAATACACAACACCTTCTCAATTTTCCACTCAACCAAACACTGCTCAATTAACTTTCCTATTTCTTTACCTTGATGGCTTGGAATCGGACAAAAGTTTAGAATTCTTTTGTGCATATTCCATTCATCATCCACAAAATGAGCAGTTAGCACCATGTAGTTCACATTTTGGACACTTGTCCATGTGTCAGTGGTCAAACTCACCCTGTGCTTGCCTAACTCCATTTTCAATTTAAATTTCATGTCATCAAACATCTTCAAGAACTCCCTCACGATAGTTCTTCGAGATGGGACATGCAATCTAGGCTGCACTTTACTCATCATCCGCCTAAACCCCTCCTTCTCCACAACACTAAAAGGCATCTCATCAATCACAATGAATTCGACAATGCCTTCCACACATTCTTCTTGGCTCCACCCCTTAGCAACAAGCATATTCTTAACGTCACTAGAAGCTCCAGAACTACCTAGAACCTTCTGATTGAAGTCATCATTTGGTATATACTTCTTGCACACTTTAAGGATGTGTTTACTGTAAGTACTAGTGCCACCTCCACTAGTATCACAAGCAAATAGTTGGCCACAGTAATTACACTTAGCCTTCAGTACAGATACCTTCACCTTCTCTTTCTTTCCCTCCTTCACTATTTCTTGTATTTCTGTGACGATACCTTTAGTGACATGAACCCAAACCCAAGATCTCTCCACAACAGTTTTTGAAACACTCGGACTCGGTGATTTTTTTCTTGGAACACTCGGTGGTTTTTTTCTAGGACCACTTATTGGTTTTCTTTTTCTTGAAGAGGACGGGTTTGGAGGAGGCATGGAAGATTGTGCGGCTTGTGGTGGTTCTGCATTAGCAGGAGCTACAGGACTAGGTGATGTAGCAGTAGAAGATGCTGCTACATTACTAGTTTGGTTGGGGGTACTTTGACTTTGAGACATGCTAATCCGTAAGCCTAAATTCCTAATAAACAATGGAGAGAATTATTACTTAATATCTCATAAACAATAGTCTATCACAAGATTCACAACTGTTCCAATAAAAACAACCACTGTAAATTACAAAATCCAAAATTATAAAATCACAGCAACCATGAATAAATGGTTGTACAATTCATGAACCATTTAAAGTTTTAAACCTACATGGCAGAAGCCGCAGAACCATCACAGATTCATTCATAGATGACATAACCACTATTCACAGCAGCAATCACTAATCACAATTCACAGATTCATGCCATACTGTCTCTATATAGACTATATATGTACAACCATTTATTCATGGTTAGCACCGATTATTCATGGTCAGCATTCAGCAATCAGTAACATTTATATATAAAGTAAACCATCGGCAACAAAATCACAACCCTCGGCACTTTCCCAATTTAGTGCATAACTAATTAAGTATTACTAGATTTGCAGGAAAACTAAAAACCCCCAGAATAATTCAATTAATTGCTGCTTAGTGCTTGCTGCAGTTTGAAGAAAAAAAAAACCAGTTTTAACTTTTAATTGACCTCTTTTATCGCCGCCTAGCGTCGCCGAAGAAGAAGAGAGTTGGCGCCGGAGTCTGAGAGAGACCGAGAGAGAGGGCAGTGGCCACTGGCCAGTGGGAGAGAAGAGAACTGATTGAGAATTGGTTGTCGCCGTTCGACCTAATTCCAGTAATCGACCACCACTGGAAGAACTGAAGAAGGCTCGGAGTCTCGGACAGCGGCTTGGGATTGCGTTCGGGCCCTTCGGGGTTTTAAGGTCAGCGACTCAGCGGCTTGGGACTTGGGAGACAGAGACGGAGAGAGAGTCGAGAGACGGAGATAAGAGAGTCAGAGATGAGAGACCGAGAGTGAGAGAGGCAGAGCAGAGCCGCAGAGACTAGAGAGAGACGGGTCACGGGAGAGCTATTTTAGACTTTTAGTTTTAGGCTTTTAGTTAGGTTTAAATTAAAGTTTAAACAATTAATTTAATAACCCAATAAAACGATGACACGTGTCAACCCATATATTAAACGGGCCGGTCCGGGTTGGTTGCATATTCTGAAATTGTACCCGCCCCGTCCCGTATGTATATTGGACCCGCCCCGCCCCGCCCCGTTTCAAGATTCTAATTTTTGGAACCGGCCCGAACCTGCCTCAAACCATCCGATCCGGGTCCGACCCGCGGGTCTTGGGCCCGTATGCCCACCCCTACTTCTTAATGCAGTCGTGGCAACATCTGCTTGCCTGTTTAGGGTTTAAGGTTGCAGTTGGATTTGTTATCCTTCTCCGAAAAGAAGCATTTTGTACCCCGAAGCTGACTCTGATGAAAGAACTAAACGATCATGCTTGTTGAATCCTAACTTCGTTGTACACTACTTTGATTTGTGTTCGTAGTTCGTTATATCAAGCGCTTACGGGGAAGAACTAAACTGCAGTTTAGGAGTACTGAGCTTCTGCAGACACTGTCAAACCCGAATATTTTGAATGGAACCGAAAGACAAACAGATTTTGTGCAACCTGAGCAAGGCAGTGACACGCCTATGACAAATCGGTGTATAAAAAGTGAACGAAAGATTTCATCAACTAGAACCAGGTCACATGGGGGAGAAGGGTGGAAGATATAGAAGCTAGCAATCTGTGGATCAGATGTCAGTGTTGCAAAATTCTCTAAAGTGGAAATATGCGATGCAAACCTACTCATCTCCAACTTCAACCCAAAATCCTGGTGGGTACACCGGTAGAAACTGATATAAACTTGCACCAAATACGCCCTCAGTTCGCGAAGTCAGTAAAGGTCTGTTGATCAAAAGTAGATATAAATAAACAATCTCTACATACCAATGATTTAAAATAATGAAACCGCATGGTAACCATTCGAAGAAACAGAGAACGGAGGATATTCTAATCCTGAAGACCTTTTCTGACTGAGAGTCCAATGTTGGCGGGTTATGATTGGTTGTTTCAGGCAGAGGGTCTCTGACATTGAGCAAATAACTGCCAACTGATGAGGGCCATCATTAGAGAGGCACCAAATTCAAACATTAGTACATCCAGAAAGTTCCAAGCCAGGCCTCGCCTCAGATAGCTGCATAAACAACAAGTGAGTTAGACAAGAGAGAGAAACTTAAAAAGAGTGCAATCTAGTTGTTACGTTTGAAAATTCATGAACGGAACCAGCCCTACCAATCAGAATTTGAAAAAGAAAGAGGAAGGTAGGATCAGAATATGTGGGAGATATCACTATTTTTAAGGGAAAGGGAAAGAGATATAACTACCTAGCGTATCAATGCGTCGTAGCAATGAGTAGATGTTAAAAGCAAAGAATTTTTCAAGTAGTGATAGAACTAAGGGAAGTTAAGAAGCTGACCTTGTGATAGATGGCATGGTTGCCCCAATTCCTGCACATATGTATATTACAGGAATCATAATCTTAGGCTTGTTTTTCCGAAGCCACATCAAAGATCCAAATGCAGCAAGGGATATACTCAAGACCTGAATAAAGAGAGTGAACAGGAACTTACTAACAGAGGCAAATTTAATCCATTAAAGAAGAAAAAAACTTGAAGTTATATTAATCAAGTTAGTTAAGAAAAGCGACGCATATATAATTGAGGTATGCCTAACATGAAATCATTATGTCACTTTCCGGCTCTCGTAGGGGATATTAGCATTCTATATCCACAAACCTATCAACGAGCATTCTGGCCGACATGGTAGATAAGAAAACTACAATGCAAAAAACAAAGAAACAAAATGATTGAATACCAGATTGGCATTTGCTTCAAGGCCCTGGAGAATGTAATCCCAGGTGAATTCTAGTCCTCTAGCGCCCACCCATAGCGGTGCCAATCTATGGAGAACAGAATCAGCAAAAGCCCATCCTGCAAACAGGGAACAAAAAAGCATCAAAATTGTTCTAGAAATGCAACTTATCGTTTTCGTTTTAAACGGGCTTGATCAGGTTTTACTCACCAAGTCCCACTGCTTGAAATTTATGATTCTGAGAGATATTCCTGTGGGTCAATTGGGTCAATGCAAAGTAAAGGCCAGCAACGTCTATGAAACCGATTAAAGCTTTCAACAATTCCTGAAACACGAAAAAAGGCATTTAAGCATTTGCTTATTTCAGTCTAAATTTATAATCTTTAAATGCAACACTAGCCAAATTACAATAAAACTTCGTTTACATACATGAAAAGCAGCATGAACTTATCGAAAGTGCGAAATTCGACTCGGAAACATACATTTCAGCTGAAACTAAACATAGAAAATACCTGATACGGATCGAAGATCTCATTGTCAGATACCTTCAGAAAAGTTGCCAAACAAACCAGCTGCAGAGCACAGATTTAATAGACAAAAACCATCAGCAGCCATTTCTGTTGAAATTACATCAAAAGTACTAAATTTTACATATAAACGCGAATTTTCTAAGCATATCAGTGGAATTAAATACGAATTAATACTAACGGACCTTCACCAAAGCTGTTCCGAGATAAACCAGAGCTGCTTTGACGGAGGTACCGAGCGTATCGTACTCCGATCTGCACAATTGAATCGTACAATCAAGTTAGGGTTTTGATTTGGGGAAGAAGACGAAGTGAATTGGATGTTATTTGTGAGAGCGTAAAAGATCCGAATAGAAAAAATAAGAGTAGGACGGGCGTACAGCGGCGTGGCGGAGTAGTAGACGGCGTGAGGGCCGAACGTCAGAATCGCGCAGTTGAAGAAGTGAAACACCGTCATTTCTCTCCGTCTTCTTTCTTCTTCCTCGCTTTCTCAGTCGAAGACTCTCAGACTTGGACGCACTCTCGCAGTGCGATCTCGACTAGAATTTGGGTGACTTGAGGACCCGTTTATTCGTATCTGGGCTTCGATTAACGCGACTCGGGCCCTATTATTTTATGGGCCTCATTTAGTAATAACAACAGATTCTGGGCCTAAGCAAATGGACTAGGTATTAATGCTGAGTATTAATGGGCCGGATGTGAAACCAAAACACAAAATCAAACATAAAAGGTTGGTTTTTTAGGGTTAAACACCATTTTGGTCACTACATCGGAATTTAGCTTTGGTCACCTGCACTTTGAACTTGATCAATTTTGCCCTTGTGCTTGACAACAGTCGCGGTCCTTTTTGCTTAATTGGATGTTAATCTGCAATGATGTGTGAGTGTCTGTATGCACATTAACTCTCATATTAGACGGAAATGACTAAAATAATTATCGTATCACAATGCAACGCAATGAAAAACTTGGCCGAATTGAAAACACGAAGATCAAAATGGGATTCAAGCCCTTCTTTTAGTTAGGATCACTAATTATGATTCATTTGTACCTCTCATTATCAAATGTCAATAACAAAAACTAAATTTTGTTTTTTTGGCAATTATCTTATCAAATGACTACAACACACAAGAATGTGCTCATAGTGGTTAGTGGACTCCATATTTCCCATTGAGATCGAATTTGATCTTTACCAGAAATTCCAGATTCCACGACTGTCTTTTCTGCCAAGGCCTTGACTGTTCACCACTTCTCCCTGACCACACATGGTCCACCATTATCTATAAAACTCTAGCTAGGGTTTAATGCCATGTCTATGCATTTTTTTTAACAGAAAATACTTGCAGGCCACACCACACTTGGATGCATGTAATTAATCTACTTAATTATTATGTCTTGCATTTCTTATTTGAAATCTTCTATTTGTTTTCTTTCTTAAGTACCATTTATTTGGTTTTATAATTAGGCTCTAATTGTGACATTTTTTTTCTTATAATTTATGTCTAATATTATGCATTTCTAGTAATCATTTGACTGTTCACGTGGCATTTCTGGCCACAACACTGTAGACAATAAACTTGAACAACGACCTATTTCGTTTCTACTCTTTGATGTCTTGCTCACCAGTATGATTATTATAATATTTAAAATTTCATGATACTAAACGTTAATAATTAAAACACGACCAATATGATCAAGTGGATGTTTCAGGTTTTTGCTTGTGGAAAACAAATGTGGATATATTTGTTGGATGGATGTTGACGTTTAAGGTTGATGAGTTTTTTCCTTTATGCTATTGATGAGAAGCAAGACAATTGCCAGCATGAATGGGACATCCCTAATTCCCATATATATATATGAGTGTGAGAAAGTGTAAAAAAAAGGAAATATATGATGGTGCTTTTGAGCATTGGAACAAATATAGATTTACGAGCTATTTTTAGCAGAGATTGCGTTTTACTCTAGTAAAAATGGAACAATATAACCCTCGTAAGGACTATGTACAATATGACTTTCGTATTTTAGAGCAAAAAATAAGAAAAACAGTGAAATATACAAGAGATCTTATGCGGTGAATATACAATTTTCTGCAATAGTGTGTATACATTCATGCTAATTAAGAAGCTGCTTTATATATGTGTGTATAAATTTACAAATTTTAATTTAATTTGTGTGGTCCAGAGGGACAACCATGGGGAAAATGAGAGAGAGACAGTGTCACGGGAATTCTCAAAGGATCTTTCCCAAGCAAACAAGAAGTTTATTTAATTCGAAAAGAGAGAAAAGAGAGGAGAGGATTTTAAGTGATTGGGATGGATTCCTATGATTCCCATATACAACTAAAAGTTCAGTGGAAAGCCATCAAACTTTTCATAATTGAAAATAGGACTAGAACGAGGGTTTGAATTGCAGAAGAATCGCAGCTTGGGAAATGCAATGGAAAATGATGGAAAACTAAGTTTGGAATATTAATTAAATGAAAGCGTTTAAAATTGACAGAATGGAAAAGGATTTTTCTTTTTCTTGTAAATTAGTTGAAGTTGAAATAAGTATATACATTCTTCAATTCCTCAAAGAAAAAAACAGCTAAATTTTTACTGACTCGACTAGTTAATTGATACCACATATATGATAAAGTTTATAGTAAATTAAAACTAAGCTAAAAAGTTTTAAGAACTAGTAGGAAAAACAACGATGAGCATGAAAACGTTTGTATTAGTTTATTTTTTGTAAATCTACTGTTTTAATTAACTGACATAACTCACAAATATATGTTTGTATCAAACTTAACTATAGCATATGATAAGGCATGGAATGACATAAAACTGATTAAAAATTCATACAACTTCGAACACGATAGAAAGTAGGGTTAGACCTAATTTAAATACCCAATGGACCTCTAATTATTTGGGTGTATGGATTGAATAAAGAGGTTTTACTACCATCGATGTTGAAGGTATTATCCCGCCAATTTAAAAATACAGAAGAAAGTCTCAAGTTTCAAGATTTTGCGTAGGCTCTGAGCTCATTCTTCTTTTTATTAATGTTTAATTTTTATTTTTCCATCTCTCTCTAGGTATTTATCGGCTTCACTTTCACTTTTAACTTGGCAAAATCTAACTAGCTAGCTGCCTTTCTGTTTTTGTTTGAAAAAACTTGGAATGAAGTTGCTATTGAATCAAAGGTGTTGGACCAAAAGTGATAAGAAGAACCCAAATCGAGTTTTCAAATGTTGAACCTTTTAATTTGTGTTTTGACTGCATTATTGTTAGTTTGTCACTCATTATCTCATTATTATCCTTATTATTGAGAATGACTATTGACATCCGTGAGCTTTTCCTTTTTCAGTAGAGCATCTTATAATTCCTTGATAACGAAAAATGTCTTGTATTACTCAAAGGCATCGGGAAAATTAATTCTACCCAGCCAGCCACGTTGGCCAGCGATATTGATGGATGCATGCATGCATGCATGCTTGTGTGTAATAGTCCAATAACATTTGTTTTTCTTTTTAGTTTTATAAACAATAAGATAATTACAAAATTTTAATTTTACAATGTACTACAACAAAATTAAGCTACTGCAATGGAGTTAGCCACAATTAAGTAAAGAACTCTTTAGAAATATATTGTCATCGCCATCCCCATCCATATATGTTAATTAGTCGTCGAACTTTAAAGTATGCTTTATAACCCAATAAATTCAAATATATCCAATAACGGAGGTAAGGTGGGGGCATTGGTTGCCTCTAACTCCAATAAGTTGTTTTTTGTCCTATTAGTCTTGACCCCCAAAAAATTGAAACAAAGAAACAGACGACCCTATTTAGTTTATATCTTTTTGCAGGTAACCAATGTATTGGCCAATATAATGTGTATTTAATTAGAACAATTGATATGTAATGCAATAAAAAGAAGGGTGGTGCTAATCCACACTCGTTTTTACTTTCCACACATCCCTTGTTAGTAGGGTCGGCCCTGTGGCAGTGCAGGTGGTGCACCCGCATAGGGCCCCCGATTTTGAAGGGCCCCCAAAATTTTAATGTGTATGTAATATATAGATTATGTTATATATATATTTTGTGCAATAAATTAATTGAATTTACGCTTAGCAGAGGTGGTTAATGCAATGCAACTTTCATGTGAGGTTGTGGGTTAAAACCCCGTGGTTTGCATGGTTTTTTTTTTTTTTTGCAAAATTTTAAGAAAGAAACAAAAAATTCAAAACAACATCAAAGCTATTTGAACCCAGGACATTTTTGAAGAATTCAAAATTCATTTCTAACTCAACTGATTGTATTTGATATATTTGTTTCCGCATAAATTAAATTTATATAAATTTGAAAAATTAATTACTAAGTTTAATTTATGATGATTTTTTTCTTAGTAAGGGTCTCGATTAAATTGTCGCACAGGGCCCCCCAAATCTCAGGGCTGGCCCTGCTTGTTAGTTTTTGTCCCTTGATCTTTGTCAATTCATTTGATCCAACAACCGAAAATTAAGAAGGTGTGTAGGAAGTAAAAATGGGTGTGTGGATAGCATCACCCTAAAAAAACAATGTGTTAAGTGCATATTTCGTTTAAAGAATACATAGGCACAAACAACATTATGCATCCAGCCTTAAATTATATAGGAAACTGATTTTAAGACTAAATTTATATTTATGATGGGGTATTTGGAATGCAAATTGGAGAAATTATCGTAAAAATAAAAATTAAAGTAGTGTAAACAATATAGAAGAGTTTTCCTTTTACGCCTCCATTATGATAAAATCATAGCTCCGCGGTTGAATATATCTAGACCAAAAACTAGTTAATTAGCATTCATGTATAAATATTTGATATATGCATGCATGCATGTTGATGTGTTGGCATCGTTTTATTCTTTAAGGCTAATGATGTAATGTCATGGGGCACGTCAGCCTAAACGGCGTTGATTTCGGTGATTCCTTCCTTTCTTTTTTGTCGTTTCATTGATACTCAAAGCAAGAGAAGGAGAAGGTGGTGATATTCAAATCTCAAAGCAACACATGCTTGTATGGCTGTATCCTAATCTCACGAATCGCCGTGAAGAAACTAATATTCTTCTCACAAAAATATGATTCTCCTGATTACTACATACTTTATACATATTAAGTTTAATTAATTAATTACTTCTACAAGCATTAAGACAGTAATTAACTCAGTTCTGGTAATTAAAAACCTTAGTACTGCTAGCTGTTTTGCTTTACCTAATCAAAGAGCCCGAGAGGGCGGTTTCCCCTGTTTTTTTCCTTTCTAGCTAGTAGTAGAACCATTTTGCCACGGAACTTTCTAGCTAGCTAGCTAGCTCTTATCTTGCAGTCAAAGAATGCCCTTAAATTAAGATGAAGTAACCCAGATTAACCCTAACCCTAACCCTAGCCCTAACCCTGTTAAGTTTGGATCTGTTTGCCAGAATAGACGGGACTCTAATTAGAGTTAGGTGTCATTCACACACTGTTGGTCTAATGCACGTGATATGTACGTGAAAAGATGAAAACATGAAATTGAATATATACTTGTCTATTTTGAGAAGCATCTAAACAGTAAAACAAAAGCAACATATATCTTTACAAGAACATGCATATCTTGGTAAACTATAAATTAAACTTATGTCAGTTTCTAACTTGGGATGCACTAAACCAGGAATTAACAAAATGCAAGGAATAATTAACACAAGAACGCATTTCTAATTAATTAGCAAGGGTACTATTGCTTGTAGTTTATCTGTCACTTGTCTATAGGTTTGTCCTGCATATATATTAAGGCCAACGAAGCATGCAAAATGTAAAAATCATGAATTCAAAGTATATACCTTGCTTGTGTAAGGGTAATATATGTGGTGTAGCATGCGTATATCCTGTCATTAGTATCTTTCTCGTCAAATAACGCCTATCACATAATGAGAAAAATACTAATAACAAGAGAATATATTTGATTGTATCAATAATTCCCTTATATATCTGGTCAAGGGAGGGTATATATTATTTGAGGTAGGTGGCGCATGATATGAACATGAAAATACTAGTGATGAACCAATTGGGGGTCCTTGTCAAAAAAGGTTTTAATTAATTAAAAAGTAGGGATATGATCAGAAGATTAAAATATAAAATTAATATGAGAGAGTAGGGAGGTGGTGTTATGAGACAAACACATCGAATATAACTTAAGGAATAATATGGCATGGCCCCAAGCATTTGACAACATTGCAAATGAACCCATAGAGAGACATGTTGACCGGATATTGCCCTCCTGCAACCTTATTCTTCAATACTTCCAACAAGATGAGGATTGAGAATATATGATCATGATTCATCAAGGGGTGTGTGTGTGTGTAATCATATACTATTAATTTAATTTAATTAACTAGTTTAATACTAAAATAATTAAAGATAGATACAAAATTTTCTGTTCCCGGAGAATCTAGAGCGCATCAGGCGCTGACCATGGCTTCGAAAACTATTAACAAATGATTAACGTTTTCTAGTCATCTTGTTGTTTCTGTAATCACGATTAATTAATTAAACAAATCGTATAATAAAGAATAGGAAAGTCATGGGGTTATGAGTTGAGATTAATATTATTTTTAATATTAATCATAAAAGACCAATAGAAGAGAACAAAGAAAGAGCCTATTGCCTAGACAAAGTCACGTCCATATGTCACGTGACGGGAAGCCATGTTGACGCCGAGGAATATGGTCTCTGAGATGAGTTTTATGTATTTTTCTAATTTTAATTTTGTGGGATTCCACGCGCGGGTGTGGCTCGACAGATGGGTTTTGGCCAAGGAATACTTGGACACGGAGAGGGAATATTGGGGACGATCGAAGACTGTGGATCGGACAAATACTAGCCGTTGAAATTTTCCTCCTCACCTTCACCCACTTCATTCCATACGCCCTCGTTTCCACGCGCTGGTCCCTTCTTTCATTGAGGAACAATATTATCAAAGCAAACTAAGGGTGCACTTTCTTGTCCATCTATTTATGATAACGAATTTTTTTCGTGCATCTATTATAACCGCAAAAGATCATGTTCTCAATCCACGTTTAAGGTTATCTTTGCAACAAAAAAAAAAAAAAATCAATCAAGTTAGAGATCGTTTAGTTATACATGTACATTCAATAATTATCAGTTTCATAACAAATAAAAGTTAAAGTAAAAGTTAAGTTATTCATATTGAGCCGTCCATCATGCGCTCTTTAGAAGATGATTGAAAAAGCGGTACCATTTATGACATGTACAATGAAAATTCGTTAATCACAAGTATATAGACAAGAAAATGCACCCTACTTGACACAACGTGACACTCAAAAGGAAATCAAACGATAATTTAAGAGAAAAAAGACTAGAATCCTTCATAAAGCATGAAAAAATCTCAAAGATTGAATGAGTAATATGAAAGATAACAACCCTAACTCATAATAAGGTTGTTTTATACCCTATATTGATTCTCAAACTAATTGAAAACGAAATATGAAAATAACTAAAATTTGAAAATATCCTTAAAAGTTTTATCTAGTAAACGAAGGAACTTGGTATAAAAAACTGATAGCTCAAGGCAAATCGGGAATCATTCTCTTCAATACGGCTTATTACAGCCCAAATTGGAGCTCAGAATCCAAATTTGCAATGCTTAAATTTTGCATGTGTCGAACTGTTCTTCGATTCACTCCATCATGTGTTCTACTTCACTAATGTAACCCCTAATATTGTCCTTTATTAGGAGGAAGGTGATTGAACTAAAGAACATGTGGAGCGCGTGGCATGAGGAATGTTTGAAAAACTTGAATAGTAAGAAATGCATGTGGGTCTGCGACCCTGGTGTCGCCGGACACCCCAGCCACTCTGACACCTCCTCTGTGCTGCATACTCGTCTTTGATTCAATTCAACTCATTCATATATATTCCCTCCCTCTCTTCATCATCTCCTTATTTCTAATTAGCTATGATTTAATCATGTAGTATAGCTAATTAAGTAATTAGCTAAGATATTTGTTCGTGGGGTTCGCACGTGTACAGCTCGATTATGATTGACAAACTGGTATTGCCCACTTGGACCAGCGACTATGTAGACCATATATTGTTCTCTTTGTTCAAAACTGGTTTCAATATATTATGAGAGACAATTGCAGAGGCTGCAGCACTAGATCAGCTGGCAATCAATGTGTAGTCGGTTTGATTGAGTATAGGGTTGGCCTTAGGCCCTTAGCCTTAGAAACAAAAATCTTTTGTGTAACACATGGAGGCAATGAGCTTATCCATTCAATGGAAAATGTAAGTATTATCCACTAACTCATATGCTTTGAGTTTGTTTGCATTGCATGATTTTAGTTATTAAGCTTCTTAATTATTCCAACACAAAAAAAAACTTCTTAATTATTGTAATTGCCACGTCTGCAAGAAAGAAAACGAATAAGGGCATAGCTGGAGCTTTGGACGGGGGATATTTAAAGGGGTGGTCAGTCAATCCTCGTTCATGAAGTAAAATGGAAATATTCTAGTTTAAGGTCAATATTAAAATTGAACGAGAATAATATCTGATAGTAACAAAAAGAGTAAGTAGCGTATTTAAATAGGTCGCGATCCATCCATCCATACGATCAGGTACTCCATCCATACATACATCCATCAAAACCTAGAGAGAGAGAGAGAATTCCGATTCCGATATTCCATTGAACAGTGCCCCATTTGTTTTCTCGAATTCCAACCATTCCCTTCCCCTGCAGAAACCTCCATTATACCCCGGCACCTCCTTTTCATTCTCTACCATAAAATACATAACCAAAATACCAAAAAAACCAGGCACCTCTCTCTCTCTCTCTAGACTCTTGGCTCGCTCTGTAGAAACTGGAAAGCAGGAAAGGTCTCTGATCCCTCTGCACTCTCTCTTAAATACACAACTTCCCCTTTTCACTAACTTTTCCTGCATCCCTTCATGCCAAAAAAACTCTCTCACTCTCTCCATTTCCCTCTCTGTCTAGACTCTCTCTCTCTCTGACTAGTGGTTTGATCCTACTTAAAAAGCCTATCTCCGGCTACCTACTTTCCAATTTATATCTCTGATCACTTCCCCAACCCCAATGCAAATCATAAGGCACTCATGACCCTATAATTATCATACCTCTCAACCCTTTTTCCTTCATATTATTAATTTACACTTTTCTCCCTCTCTTTCCTTGTTTTCTATAAGAATCTCTCTTCTTTTTCCTCACAATTGTCACTCATTTTTCTCCCTCTGTATACCTCATGAACTCAAACCCTAGCATGATGAAAAATACTTCTTTACCCTTGCCTGATCTCTCTTTACAGATCAGCCCTCCATCATCTGCGGATGATCTTCCATACGATATCGGAGTAACGAGAAAAGCACTTTACAGTACAGACAGGAGCTCAGCCACCGACTCCGGCAGCAGCGGAAGCGATTTGAGTCAGGAAAATGGCTTCTACCACCTTGAAAGGAGTGGCAGTTATAATCTTGGTTCGGCGGATGAGGAGCCAAAGTTGAGTTTAGGGTTTGATGAAATGAAAGACCATCATCACCATATGGCTAGTCCTCCTCCTCCAGCCCTCCAAATGCCAAGAAACTTCAACAGTAATCATTACTTCAACCCCCACCACCACCCTCAAATCTACGGCCGCGAGTTCAAGAGAAGCGCGAGAACGGTTGGTGGTGTGAAAAGAAGCATCAGAGCTCCTAGAATGCGGTGGACTACAACCCTCCATGCCCATTTCGTTCATGCAGTGCAGCTTCTTGGCGGCCATGAAAGTAATAAACAAATCTTTTTAATTTCTACGCATTTCTATTTAATTTTCAAGAAACAATTAATGGAGAGAGGGAATCAAACCCCTTGCAAACAATTGAGATAAACCCCCTTGAAAACAGTTAATTATTAATCAAGTTATTGCAATGTTAATTCTTGTTTCTCATGTAATTGATAAGTTAATTAAAAATGTGACTGCAGGAGCAACGCCAAAATCTGTGTTAGAGTTGATGAATGTGAAGGATCTAACCCTTGCTCACGTGAAGAGTCACTTGCAGGTGGGCTATAGCTTCACTGCTTACTCATGTGTCCTCAATCTTGTTTTAATTTGTTTGATTTCAAACATACGAATAATGAGATTGGTCCTTCTTTGTAGTTTTTCAAAGAGTTGTTATATCAAATGTACCTTTTATCATATTATGTATTTTTACAATATGGGTATGATTCATTTGTTGTGGGGGGTAGAGAACAAAAGGGTGTGGACAAAAAGGCATCTAAATGGGGGGTACTCGTAGCAAATGTCGACCTTTCTCTAATTTTTTTCTTCTAATTTTCGTTTCGGTGTTTTCATGCAGATGTACAGAACAGTGAAGAGCACTGACAGTAAAGGAACAGGTACGTAATTAGATTTTTGATCCGGCCCTCTCATCTTACAAGGACCCCATGTTATTATTTATTTATCTTTCCATTATTCTCTTTGTTTGCGAGCTTGGGGTGATCTGAGTGGGACAGACTCGATCATTTGATCCACTGTGTCCTCCCAAACTAAAACAAAAATGGTTGAGGGCCGGGATATAATTGGACTGGCTTTCAGTAGTTGTTAGCTAGCTAGTTCATGTGAATTATTTGCTTGGTGTCTGATAAATCCAGGGCAATAATGGCTCTATATATATTGTAAATGTTGCAGGTCATGAGGGCCAAACAGACATGGGTTTGAATAAAAATCCAGGAATCAATCCATCACTTCAAGTCAATGGACAATTATCTTGTGACAAAGCGAATACTAATAGGTGAGTTCTGTAGTTTTAATTTTGTTATTTTTATAAGAAACACCGAGTTATGCTTTTAGGGTTAGTTCAAGTGGCGAAGGAAGGTAAAATTAGAATAAATTCAGAGTTCAGGTCCGTCCAATAAGCAAAATCCACCGACTTAATTACTTGGTTAGTATATAAGTGGCAGCATTAGTAAATGAATGCAAATTAACATACATGCACGAATTTTTACAAGCTAGTACTCTTGGATATGGAATTTCTTTTGGTCCAACATGGTGTCTGTCTGTCTTTGTTCTGGCGTAGAGACATATTTATTGCTGAAGTCTCAAAGCACCTTGAATTTGATGAACATGGAGTTAATTAGCTAGGGTTTTTATGGGCATGTAGGTATTACGTCTGTCCTTTACAACGAGCTCCACATCTCACATCCGTTGGATTGTAAATTTGTGTTAGATATGATCCCAATGTGGGAAAAAAAGTCAAGGAAATTCACCGCAAATCTCAACGCTGTTGAAATCCGACGGTTGTGATCTTTGATACAAATCACAAAGAAATCAAAGACCTCGGATAGATTAGCTAGCTAGGGGTAGGCATGTCTAATCTCGTGGCCAAATCGATGCATTTTGTTGACTCCATTATGTATGGCAAGTGAGCAATAATGTTGTTGTTGCACTGGACGACTGAGTCCTGCTCTGCTTAGCATTGAAGTTGCTAGATCTCAATTGCCGGTTAGAAAGTAGCTTGACGATATACCATAAACTACTTTGAATGTACATATTATTTTAATTAATTGACATAACTTATATTTGCATGAATGTGTTTTGAATCTAATGACTAATGTTATAATTTTGTGAGCAGAGGTTTATGGCATTCTTCGACGGAGACGAATGGCAGCTCTAATTTAAGACATGGACACGATTTGACATATTCTCATTGCCCACCATCAAATGGCACCAAGGTATGCAAAATAATCACAATTACTATATCAAAATTTTATAGAAATTTGTATATATGTGTGTGTATGTACATAACATTTTATTTATATTTGATATATAGGTGGAAGAAGAGGATTCAGGTCGCCATGTGTATGATCAAAGCATGAAGGAGAGGCCGACGTTGGATTGTAGCTCCTTGGCATCGAAGGATATGTACCTTAATCTAGAGTTCACTCTTGGAAGGCCAAGTGGCGAGTGGACTGTGCTCAATAGCCTCAACCTTCAAATGACCTAACCCTAGCTAGCTAATTAAGCTTCAAAATTAATCAAGTGTTACTTAATTAAACACTAGAGTTAATATATCTTAATTTTCCTCTTAATTTTTAGGCAGACGTCGAGAAAGATAATATCTAATGTGCAAAATCAATCACTCTTTGTGTAACTTTTGATTCCATGTTTCTCCGAATTTTGTTTCTTTTTAACCAGAAATTTAAGAGGAAAATGCATGGTATAATACAAATTATGTAATTTATCCTTATTTACATGGAACTCTTTGTTGGTGCCCACTACTCCTAAAATAATGCGTTAAATTTTACCTGGACAAGTTATATTAAAGAAATCGAACCTTGTCATACTCTCAAGGGCATAACTATAAGCCAATTATATAGTCATGGTGCCTTCATACAAGTTGGTTTGGAACTTTTCCTTCTTCACAAGAACACCTTCATGGAACTCGGGGGTGGTTACTAGGAGAGTCCTAGACATGGGATTCTTAGTTGAGTTCGATTGTTTAACCGACCCTAGGGCAAATGGATCATTATAAGGTTTTAAGCGCCATGGGGGGAGGACTACCCTTAAAGCAATTAATAAACAATACGGAATTAACTGATACAGAGACGAAACTAACAATTGTCGTAATGAACCTAACCTAAATATGATATGAGTCTGTCACCGAATACTTTTTAATTAAAAAAGGTTGAGCTAGTCCTAAAGTCGATAGACGAAGGCAACAAGGTCAAAGACTTTAGGGGATATGATAGGTTTGGAACCCAAACCCAAACCAGGAAGGGAACTATATCCTTAACTCGAGCTAGACTTGTTAGAGAATAAAATCCCACATCGAACATATGACAAAATAATATGCAATTAATATATGAGGGTTTTCAATTTTTACCCTTAATATCACCTAGGCTTTTTGTGATAAAACCCAACACCTAGTAATAGGTGGTTAAGTTGAGAAAATATCGGTGATGTTGGTGGTGGACTATGCTGAACCTAAAAGTTTATCATGGTATCAGAGGATTATTCTTTTGACACGTTATGTGGCCGATTTACTGAGCTTGAATTTGCCTCCTTATTAAGTTGGACTAGCTCTAGCTTAAGGTATTGACTGTATCGATCACTTGGCCTTCAAAAAGTTGTGTTAGCTCTAGTGAATGAATGATGACCGGGCTCTCAAAAAGTTACGTTAGCTTCAGTATAATAATTGACTAGTCCAGATGTGGTAATTGGTTTCCCGTGTGATCCGGTGTGGGTCCACTGGAGAGAGGGTGTGTTGGATAATAGATCTCACATCGGGCATATGACAAAATAACATGCAATTAATATATAGGGATTTCCACCCCTATTATCATCGGAACCTTTTGTGATAAAACTCAACATGTAGTAATAGGTAGTTAAGTTGGAATAATATCGGTGATGTTGATGATGTACTATGTTGATTTAAAAATTTATCAAGACTATCACACACGAGGCTCGCCTTGGTCTAGAAGTTTAACGTCTAGCATCATTGTCCTGCCACTCTGCCTATCTTCTTGTGGCTGGGCCGGGTCAATCTTCACTCTTGTTATAACTATAAGGGAGACCTCCCTTGGCATACTCTTGTTATAAGTTATAACTATAAGCTGAGAACATGGGGCGTCAGGGTCGGCAGTGATTATTAACATGGTTTTCCAGCCCATATCTTCCTACCCCTGGTCACATGAGTTTTATGTAATTTCAGTGAGGATGTAAGGAGTTGTCCTGCATCAAAATTTTTAAGCAGTTGGGTCACTCATACTCGTTTTGGGGTGGAACCCCAACCCCAGATTAGCTCATGGTTTCAAATCGGAATGTCAACGAAACTTGTCTGGCTTTATTAGTTTGTAAATGGCCATTTCTAAAAGAGGAAAAAAGGGTACAGAACATAACCTGAATTATCCCAATATTGGGCCTTGCATGCCCAAATTATATAAGCCAATATGAATCATCAACAAAGGGCCCCATATGATTTAATTTTTTTTTCTTTTAAATAAAATTGATGAGTATCGAAAGACAAAACTTGAGTGGACAAAGTTTCATTCGGCGACCTACGGATTGAGTGAAAAAAAGGAAAATGAAGAAATGAAGAAAAAGATGGGTGATGGAGTTAGTCAAATGGCAAATTGAGAAATGTGGCCCGTCTTTTACTCAGAAAATGCGCTTGGAGTCTGAACAAAACTAGAAACAGAGATGGAGATGATGATTTCTGAATTAAGCACCACCACCGCTTTGTTCATCATTTCAATTAGTGAACTTGGGTATTTTCAGCATTATTGACTTTGTTCATCATTTCAATTTGAATTTTTGCTTCTATCGTTATCTGATTTTCACATTCACTTGGACCACTACGTTTTCATGAATTTAGTTTTTGCTGTCGTTGAAAAAATTGCAAGTTGTGGTTTACGTCCAATTACAAGTAAAATCGCATACTTGTTGGACATGAATTTGCTTTGCTTTGAATCTTGTCACCATTGTACTATTCATCATCTACTCCTTTTGCATTGTTTTTGGACATTTCACACTTAAGTCCTTCATAACATTACAATTTTGAAACAATACTTCAAATTCAGTAATTTAAAGAGAACTGTTATTAGCACTCCAAAAATCTCATTTTGCACTCTCATAAGTGTATTTTTCTTTCTAAATATAGAAAATTTAGAGTGGAAAATGAGAATTTTAGAGTGTCAATAACAATTCTCAATTTAAAAGGAAAATAAACACCAACAGACTTGCTATTTGTTAATAGAAGGTAGATTTCACAACTAAAAATTAACTAGAGTTTGACAAATGGATAGATAAGTAATTTTTTTTTTTTGGTTTAGCTCTTGAAGGTTTTTTTTTTATTATAAAATTTAGAGTTGCATCTTTAAGGGCCAGTTTGTGATTGCTATGCTTTAAAAAAAAACTACTTATAAAAGCAGTTTTTAAAAACAACCTCCATGCTGCTTTTAAAAGTTGCTGTTTAAATGCCATAACTTTTAAAATAAGCAGTATGTTTTATTTTTACCAAACACTTTTTATTTGCTTAACTTTTAAGTGAAGCAGTTTTTAGTGAAAAAAAAAAAAATCAATACCAAACGGAGCCTAAGTTGGACTAGCTTAGGTGGGACTACTCTCCCATGTTTGATTTGGTCAGGATAAACAATAAATGAGACTAGCCGACTCGCTCGGACTAGCACCTTCACTAACATGGTGCTAGCAATCCCGTGCTTTAGAGTGGGATTGCTAAGACGCTTTCTAATCCTCCCTTCACCTTCACTTTCGTACATCATCATCATCAACAGATGGACGACGATGTGGACCAGAGAGTGAGCGCACCAACAAATCGTCGACTAGAGAGAGGGATCAATTGTCCAATGATTGTCAACTAGATCGACAACGTCGCCACTCAGAGAAAAAAAAAAAAAAAGGCAAGCCGACGCAAATCAAACCCAGAAAATAAAATCTCAGTCTCGACTCTCTAAGCACAAACCTTTCCCATACCACCCACGCCATCTCCTTTACCATCCTCCCACTCCCCTGCAACTGACACAACCTCCAGGAAAAATAAAATTAAGAAATTCATCCAATTTTGACGTAAAACATTAGACCACTTGCACGGATCTCAACTCCCCTTCCCTTCCCCAACTTCCCTAACTCAATCTCCCAAATCCCAAATTAGACCACTTGTAGTCGATCATGGAGTTTCTGGTGGAAGTGAAGACACAAAGAGAGAGAGGAAAGAGAAAGTGGGTTTGACCAAAAGAAAAATATACAGTCGGTTCTACTAGAAAGTTAGAAACCAATGGAAGGAAAATGATGGGGTGAAAAGTAATAAATAATTAGCTTTTTGTTTTTTGAAAGATAAAATTGATTTTAAAAAAATTAGGTTTTTTTTTTGTCTGTATCTTAGTCCGATATTGCACCAAACGCTTTACTATTCTTATACTGCTTAGTCTATGCCAAGCCAGTCTAACTTAATTCCTGAAACTAGTCCAATTTTAACTAAGAAGGTGAAACAAATGTGGCCTTAATTTAATATTTTTTAGTCCTTTCAATTGTATTTTGAGTATTTTGTTGGCTTTAATCGTTTGCTCTGCTGGATGTTATTATCAATAAATCATTTTCCGCACATTCGAATCTCAAACTACTAAGATTTGCTCCCCCTATACATATTTAACACCAATTTGATGGATATTTAAATATGGGGAGGGATCCATGACACCATATTTTGAACACAACTTTAAACACAACTCTTAGGCCATTGGATTAGCCCACTATCATTGGATGGGATTGAATCTAACATAACATTTAAAATTATAAAATTATTTTTCTCTCTCTTCTTTTCCCCAAAAAAAAAAAAAAATTCTCTCTAGAATTTTCTTTTCTCTATCTCATTTTCCTCAAAGAACGCCAAAATCCAAATCAAAATAGGGTCTCTCCCCATTCCCTTCCCTCCCGCTCTTTGTGGTTGCCAAAAGATGGGAAGAAATTTTTGTCGCTGTTGATGTTTTCTCCAGATTTTCTCTTCAAGAAAGTTCTATCTCTTTCAAGTAAGGTTTTCAATTTTTTTCTTTTTGTCATCAGATGTGGTTCCCGTGCAGTTGTTTTGGTTTAGGACTTTGATTATTAATCTGGGAGCTATATTTTCTTTTTCTGTATACAAAGTTTAGCTATTACTTTCCATAGCTCTTTAATTGTTTGTTAGGGTTTTTGGTTTTGATAATTTAAACTATTATTGTTTAGAGTGTAGATTGTTTGATAGGGTTTTTGGTTTGGGTGGGATTTTAAACTTTTGATTGAGTTATTTCTCTAAGAGAAGTTGTGTTAATCTTTTGACAGCTTCCTTTCTATACGCACTTTTAGGTCAATGCCTTCGAAGGCGGTATATTGGTGCAACAATTACGTAGTGGCTACATCAAACGACAGATAAAACAGATCGATGTGAAAGTAACCAAGGGCTAATTGCTAACAAAACATATCTAATTCTCTAGATGTACTCAGTAAAAAAAAAAATTTCTCTAGATGTAGTCTTTGTATTGTGATTTGTGTACAAATAAGAAAAAAAAAAAGGAAGGAATTGCATGTTAATTTACACTCCAACTTCTGAAGTAGAAAATTAAACATTATTTTCACTTTTTTCTAGCAATAGATTGCAATACAATACCATTTCATGCATTTTCTTTTATTTCATACTTCATTCCAGTGCGTATAACTTGACATCTTTGATGCACATTGCCCAAAATAGTTACTCCAGTTTTCTGCTTATCAAGTTCAAACATGTAGTTTGAAGTTTTACCAACAAAAGCATGTTCTTTTAAATCATATATACCTTGAGTTAGGTTTAACGACTAATTAAATGAAAAAGAAAGCCATATGAGAATCAACTGTTGTATCATTACAGACAAAGAAAAAAACCAAATCTTGTTCAGAAGCTAAGGAATTATAATGAACAAATGAAGTTAAAAATCTGGTGATATCATCAATACAAGTAAGTCTCACTTCAAATGTACTACCCCAACACTGCATAATTAAAAAGTAACAGTCTAGCCTTCAAGAATGACCTCCCACATAGAACCACATATCAGCGTACCTGCAAAAGAGAGGGAACCCCACAAATTAGGTTGTTTTTCATCATATATCCACAAAATTTAATGCAATGCCACCATACCTAGTATTCTTAGTCATCAATTTCCTTATCTTGATCCAACTCTGATGGTTTCCGTTTCTGTTTTTTCATACCTGAAAATTTCCAACAAAAAAAAATTATTATATTTATAATAGAGGTTACTACTAGAACATATAAATTAAGATTTAGATTAAGCTTACCTGGATTAGTTGAATCGATCTTTATTTTTTTCGAACAATTTCTTGAATCATGTCCCACAAATTCATTGCATGTTGCACAATGTCTTAGCCTCTTGGTTTGAGCTAACTCAATACCACTTTTCAGTCTACCCGAACTATTAGCGTTGTCCTTCTTTCTACCCTTGGTTTGTGAGATATTTGGGTCCAAAAGCAACATTTGAGAAGAATTAACACTTGAACAAGGATTACCTCATTTTGTTGGGGAAACAATGGTTTCCTGCTGATGAGAAACCCTTGAGAGCTTTTTTGATAAATCACTTATAGCTTCCATGAAAATTTTGTATGTCTCATTTGAAGAAGTTGCCATACAAGCCAATTTAGTTGCTTGGTGACACATATGACTAAGCCTCAAAGCTTCTGATTCTTCACCAACATCACTTTTCACCAAATTCTCTGAATCCATGATCCTAAATTTGTTCGCCTCTTGTCTCCATCTTGGAAGAACAAAATGGTCTGGTATTGTATCAATGTCTAGGCGAACAAATACTTTCAAAAAATGTCTACAAAGTATTCCAACAAACTCAAAATTTTGGCATTCACACATACCTTGGAGAGTTTGCAAATTTAACTTCACTACGAACTCCTCAGGTTCTCCAAATTTTTTTTTCACTAGGTATGTGTGGTATTCATTGTCGCATGCCCTTTCTTCAACTTTGTATCGATTGACTTTTTTCCATTCACCCTTAAACTTTTTAAAAACATTTCTAGTGTACAACGTAGCAACAGGTTTTAAAAAGAGTTCACCTTCACCAACGATCCGATGTTATGTTCCGATTCAAAATCTGCATCACTTTCTCTTTCCACAATCCTCTTTAGTGCTTTTTCATATTTGACAACAAACTTTCCAAGATTTGTTGTTGATGTAACAAACCCATCAAAGAATGAATTAATACCTTCACTTCGCCTAGTAGTATTCATCCCTGTAAAAAATATGCCACGATTATGTACAGGAACCCAAGAGTTATGTATTTCATATAGTTGAGGCAACCACTCATTTTCTTCCAATTCATATTCTTTAATCAATGTCTTCCACTTTTCTTCAAACTCTTCTACCTTGTATGTTGACTTAATACATTTCTTCATCTCAATCTTGAATTTGGACTTCTTAAAATACACATGAGACAACTTTTCAGCAAACTTCTTCTTAATGTGCCAAAGGCATAGTCGATGACGTGCGTTTGGAAAGACCTTGGCAATTGTTGCTGTCATTGCCAAGTCTTGGTCAGTAGTAATCGAAGTTGGATGACGTCCTCCCATTGCTTCAAGCCAAGTGTCAAACAACCATAAAAATGTCACCTCAGTTTCATCTTGTAGAAGAGCACATTTGAATTGTATTGTTTGAAAGTGGTGATTTACTCCGGTGAATGGTGTGAAGGGCATATCATACTTGTTTGTCTTGTAAGTTGTGTCAAATGTGACTGCATCCCCAAAATAATGATACGCCATGCATGATCGAGAGTCGACCCAAAAGAAATTAGTCGCCCTTTCAATTTCATCACATTGAATTGCATAAAAAAAATGAGGATTCTCAGCTTGCTTTTCTTGAAGTAAGTAAGGACTGATTGAACATCCCCTCCATCTAGTTGCTTAGACCATCTCCAATGGTTTGAGATAAAGCTTAAAATTTTAGCCCAAAAAATTTTAAGCTTTAACCCAGAAACAGTTTTTCTTCTCCAATGGTTCTGGCTTAAAATTTTATGCCGAAATTATTAAATAATGATTGTAGTCTTTTTTTTTTTGGTAACTTTTTAAAAAATAAAATTGATTTAGATTATCCTAATTTATTTTTATGAACATTTTAACCTAAAAATATTTAAATTCCTATAATTAATGAAAAATCACATAACCTACCCTATGTAATTGTAATAAAATTATGTGTGTTTGTGTGTTACGCTTTCATATTAAATATGTTTATTTTTTTATAAAGATAAAGATTTAAAATTTAATTAAAACACTAAATAAAGATTAATAAACAATAATTAAAACACTCAATAAAAATTACAATAACTTCTAATACTAATAATATTCGTAGGGATTTGGTTGATTTGGTCATTGACTTGGTGGTGGACTTGGGATATAGACATTAGATGGGGCATCATCCTCAAAGACATTCCTTGCGGCATTACTTCTTATAATTTCCGCTTGCTTTTCACGGAAGAACTTCTTCCTCTTTGGAGTGTATTTGTTGGGGTCTTCCCTCATTACATCAAAGTCGAACCTTTCTTGCTTTAAACGGTCTCTTGCATCATCCTTTTCCATTTGCTTCTCCATGAGTAAGCGCATTCGAACCATTTCTTCCTTGGCCTCCCCTCGGCCTTCAATAATTTTTTCAACTCCAGAACAAAGCGCGGCACCAATCGGATCTTGGATCTTCCCTTTTTTCTTTGTTTCCTTTTGCTTATCTCGTCTTGGCGGCCTTGGCGTAGAAGATGGGGTCACCGATTCATCAACATCATCGCCAACATTAACGCTTGAGCCTTCATGACCAACTAACTTTGCCCATTGTTCGTCCGCATTGGTTCCCCACCTCGGACAATCCTTGAGGATGTCCCAAGCATGAAACAACCTAAAAGAGGAGTTTTTGGGTTGAGACCTTGTCTTGTAAATCGCTATTGCTTTCTCAGTCTATGGAAATAATACATAAAGATCAATTAGTTGCAAAATAAGATTGTGTACATGAAAAAATAAACTATGAGGGAGACATGCACTCACCATTTCTTCTTGACTCCTCCCACTAGCGGCACCAACCACGGCTCTTTCCAAGCTTCCCTTCCACAAGGTGTACGCTTTGTTGATAGTCTTCCACCGATCGTAAACACCTTCGTAGGTTCGGTTGGTGTTGGAGTTGGAATTGAACTTCTCAAGGATTTTACCCCACAATTCCGATTTTCTTTGGTTTGTGCCGACGACACCATCTTTGCTAATAAAAATCCATGCCAAGCACAAAGCAACACCTTCATCATTTGACCAATTAGGTCCTCTCACATGATCTTTTGGCATCTTGAAAATTTGGAAATGGGAAGAAATAGTTTTGGAAGTGGGTATAAAGAAAAAATGGAAGAATTGTATGAGGAAAGTGAATTGTGTGTGGATGTTTGAACAAATACATAGGTATTTATAGAGTTTTTGGGTGAATTTTGATTTAAATAAAAAATTTTAATTGTTTTAGCTGTTGGATTTAATTTTGGGCCGTCAGATTTTTTATTTTATTTTTTATGGTTAGATTAGCTCACAATCGATTTTAGCCGTTAGATTTAATGTATTTATAAATTTCATTTAAAAAAAATTGAATCGTGACCGTTGGATGAACCAACGGTCAGATCATGATGGCCGTTCGATCACCAAAGAGCCGTTGGGCTCATAATTGGTGGTCTTCTAGATTTGGCCCACCTGCCAGAATTGGTGGCCTGCCTTAACCAAAGGTCAGATCATGGGTCTCGCCTGCCAGATTTGGCCGCGTGCAAAAGCAAGGAGCGCGTTTGCTCCTGCAATTCGATCACTTTCTTGGAGCGTCTACGCGCAAACAGGGGTCCACAACTTTTATTTTGGCTTAAATTTTGGGCGGAATCTGGCCCAGAAAATTTTTGGGGTAAAATTTCTCCCCATGGCTTAAACTAGCCCAACCATTGGAAATGCTTTGGGGGGTTTTAAAGCTTAAATTTTAAGCTTTATCCTCACCATTGAAGATGGTCTTATGCCAAACATTCTTCAAGTGGTTATAACAATCTCTATTATTGAAACCAATGTGTTCACCACCAAGAATTGAAGAAACTTTTGTGATTGGCAATTTTCTTCTTGAAATCTATTAGTCAATATCTTAGCTGCTTTGGGCATGCATTTATTTGACTTCATCTTCACACTTCTTATTGGTGTAACTATTTTGTGATTGTGCAAGTCATTGAAAACAGAAACTTTCCATTTGTTCGAGCACCTATCATGTACGATCCACATACTAGCTTTACACCCACATTTCACCGTGGAACAACTTTTACTCGATTTCTTGGCCTTCTCAGTCTCACTTGTTTCTTTTCCACCATTCTCTTCTAAATCCTCAGCAGTCTTATTGCTCGGGACATAATTTCCCTGACGTGCACAAACAAATTGCCAAATTGCCTACTAGTTATCTCATCTACACCATATCTTGTCTTCGACGAAGATCGAGTTCGAATCCAGAATCCCTCTTGTCTACCGTAATCTTCATAATAAATTCGAGCTTTTTCCATTGTATCGAAAAACATCCCCACATATGGAGCTTTTAATTTTTCCGCATTCCTTTTCGGCGTACTCGCTTCACCATTCTCATCTTGAACTACATCTTTTGCATATTTAATGTATTCATGATACAAAAATTCAAAACATGCATACTAGTTAACAATTTAGTCCACATAGCAAACAACAATGGAAACCAATGTGTTCATTTTTTTTCTTCATAACTTTCGTTTAACAAACAATCATACTGGAACAAGAAAACAAACCAAAAAAAGATACATAGCCTAAAAAAAAACTGAAAAATATGACTTTAGCCCTTGAAATTTAATTTTCTCTTTATAAAACCCGACATAAGTTTTTTACTCGAATATAACCCATTGACTAGACTCCACATAAGCAAATTCATTAATTATGTTTGACTTTACACATTTTAAAGTTTTTGGATGCCTAAAATACCCATATTTGAATGTTTGATGTACACAATTAATTCCATACAGGTAGTAAGGGAGAATTAATGACTTTCCAAAACGAAAAAAAGAAAAAAAATATTAATGTTACAAGTTCATTCCCATATATATAACAACAATAAAACATGCCTAATATATGTAATAATACATGCTTAATTAATGTCACGAAAATTATATTTTACATATAAATGTAGGTAAATTATTTTACACACACACATGTATAATAAAAAAAAAAATGCCTAATATATGTAAAAATTCATGCAATATAATTTACCTACAAAATAAAGAAATGTTATTTGGTTCAAAATTAATTTACCTGTATTTTACATAAAAATATAGGTCAATTATTTGCTTATAAAATAATAATAAATGCAAAATAATTTACGTACAAAAATAAATAACGTGCTAATCATAAATAAATTTATATATAGGTAAATTAATTAGTACATATAAATTTATATATATGTTATTTGATTAAAAATTAATTTAACTATATTTTACATAAAAAGTATAGGTAAATTATTTGCATACCATAAATTTATAATTGTGAAGTCAACTCTTGAAAGAATATAATTTTTCACTCCCACAAATAGTGTATGTTACATCCCGTACCGGGAAATAATACTATTTTATTCCCAGAAATGCAAAATGACGATTTTGCCCTTGGTTGACCTTTCGGTTGACTTTTGCGTCGTAACTAGTACGACGCTTCTACTTGTATTTTCTTGACGTACTCGTCGATATGAACTCGTAGACACGAGCGGGACGTCGTTCGGAGTTCGAACGAATGTTTTACGGACGTTAACCTTTTGACGTTCCGTTAATTGGTTTTGTGTTTTAATTTGGGCCTTGGGCTCAGTGGTTTCTGAAGCCCAGCCCATTTTCCCTCTCTGGCACTTTCTCACTCAGCATCTCTGTTACTCTCTGTCTCTCGAACTCTCACCCTCTCCCAGCAAACACAACCCTCTCCTCTCACCCGTGGCCTTCTTCCCCGAGAACCATACATCCCCAAGTCAACCCCCACTCTCAGTCGAGCATACCTCGTTTCTGGCTTATTCATCAGCATCCTTCTCAACCCAGGAACCTCGAGGAACCCAGCAACCCCAAATTCTAGAATTTGCCGATGAGGCTTCGACCCTTTCTCGGCGAGCTTTCGTCGAATCCTACCTCGATCACCCTCAGATTCATCACCATTCATCACCTCGAGGTCTCTAGAACCTGGATTGAGCTTTGCATGCTCGAAATTGGACCTGGGATCGATGTTTGGGGATCGGTCATTTTCAGGCCGAGGCTTCTCTTCGAAATTCCGGCCAACTCCGGCAGATTTTGGGCCAACTTCAGGTAAATTTGAACTCTCCTAAACCCCAGCTTCATTTGATGTAAATTGCGTGAAAAATGGTGAAGATCTGTAAAATCTGCAAATTTTCCAATTTCCGGCGACGGCGACCGGAAAATTGTTGAAGACGACCGGCGCTGACGTCAGCAAACCGGTCCTGCTGATGTCAGCAAACCGGTTCAACCCGGTCGGACCGAAATATTCCGTCCGTTAGTTTTAACGCCGTTAACGGAACAGTAACGGCGTCAGTCACCGGCGCGTGGCCGCGCGTGGTGGACTTCCACCGGCGCGTGAGGGCGCGTGTGACCTCACAGCCGTGCGTGGCGGCGCGTGAGGCCAAATGGCAGCGTGTGGCTGCGCGTGCGACGGCGCACGGCGGCCCACGGCGGCGGTTTTGGGGTTTCCGACCCCGAAACTCCGTTTTCGGGTTTCTGAACGCCGTTTTCTTCGTAATTTCGAGTGCTCCGGAGAGCGTATTTTCGAATTACTTCGACTTCGGTATTTGTGAGTGGGCCCCTTCCTTACTTAAATCAATTGTTTTACATGTTTTAAATATGAACTTGGGTTTTAACTATGCTTTTAAGATGATTATTGTTACTTTCTTAGCAAACCTTAATTTATGCGTACACTATTGTTATGACTTAAAGTTAGTATTCATCTTGTTTGTTGGTAGACCTTGTAATTCATGGCAATTACTTGGTTTACTAGATCGTAGCGGTATTTCGTTAGGCCATGGAAATTAGTGGGCTTTGGCCTACATTTCCATTTGGGAATTTCACCATTAAATTGGTGATTTCCGTATTATCTTTGTATGCGTATTGCTTGTATCGAACCAGCCCTAGGGGGGGGGGGGGTTTAGGGAATTAATTGATATTGTGCTTATTTGTGATTATGGGTTTTATACCTATCTGACGGCCTTGGGCCGTATTTGGGTGAACCTTGGAAATTGGTAATTTTCTACCGTATTTTTAGGTTCACCTAGTTTACCATTAAGTTGGTATTTCTATACCTTGGTACACTAGTGGTGTATTCTTGGTATTTCACGTCTTATAGTTACGCTTGGTATTCCGGGTACGGCACCCGAGTATACTTTATATATTGATTGTTTAAGGTTATGCCAAACAGGGAAATTACCTCACTGTGTTTTATTTAAAGATACTCCGTGGCATGTTTTTGCACGCTCAACTTGGGAGGCTTACACGGTGTTGATTGTACTGTCCGGGGCCAGGACCAGCCTTCACGTGATTGTTCACACGCACCGATACGCTCACTATGGATCCATAGTAGGTGCCAGCCTGTTCTAGGTCGCATGGGCGACTCGAACTCGTTGTGATGCGCTTATGAGCCAGCTTCACGTGATCGTAGTACATGAGCGTACCATTATTTATACACCCAGCCTGTTCATGACAGAATATATCTGTATGAACTCGTGTGTCTGCCCTACCTAAACGAGCGTCTATCTTGTAGTCTTGGATTGTGATTTTACCACGGATTTTCACTGATGCCACAGATACTTTTATTTGATTTACGGGTTTTCCGTATAGCTTTATTTTACGAACTTTTTGGTAAAGTATTTTCATGTCGAACGGTAGCTTCCTGCCGTTTCGGACGGTAAGTATATTTCCGTACTTACCTTGACTTTTTACCTACTATTATAGTACGTTTTCAAGAACGGTTTTTTCTGAACTTCGTACTTGTTTTACAGCGAGGGGTTACTATTTTATAAAGGAAAGGTTTTTACAAAACTATCTATGGCCCACTCACCCTTCTGTTTTGCGCCCCTCCAGGTTTAGTGGCTGGAGCTGTCGACGTCGAGACCCGGTGGTATGAAGATGTTAGAATTCCCTTTATTTGTAAATTTTCAGTAGTTCGTATTCGTACGATAACTGTTGTTTATTTATTAATCCTTTACTTTGTGCAAATTTTGTATATCCAAAATTTTGTAAATTTTCAGTAATTCATTCAAATATTTATTCTTATATCCAAAATGGCTTTCGTCACCCCACGTGGTGTCGGCCAGCACATCCGACTTTTGGGTGTCCACGTGTACATCCTGGTCGGGATGTGTCAGTGTACCTACTATTTGAATTTTAAAATGTTAAATTGCTTCATTAACATAATTAGGGTATTGTGGCATAAGTTGTAAATAATTTGTAATAATAGGTTACTTATTTTCCCACATGTCAACAAGTTTGAATTTTGGGTTTTATTTGAATGTTTAAAGATAAATGGGTTTAAGTTTGGAAAACAAGAGTTACAAGGGCCTATATCTAAAGAACCCAAAAAAAAACTACAACAAGCACATATGAGATCAAAAAAAATAAAATAAGAAGGTATGAAAAGCTATTAAAAGGTTTTGGTTATGTTCTATGTCCCTCTCTGAATCGTGATAGATTGCATGTCTCCTTTTTATCACCTATCTATTATTTTTAAATTCTCTTTCACGTCAATTGCATAGCTCTCGGCCCAATCTCTGTATACTAAAAACAATTTCTTTCCGCTAAATCCTATTAGCTTCCTTAACACCCTTAAATTATGACCTGATTTGAAACCAATTCATTTTTGTTCTTCATAACTTTCTTTCAACATATTGGAACAAGAACAAACCAAAAAAACCTACCGCGAGCACACATGAGATTGAAAAAATAAAATAAAATAAGAAGGTAACATACTAGAGATATGCATTGAGCGTTGGAAGGAACATCTTCTGTGTCCACCATTCCATTGAGGAAAACGAGAGAGAGGAGACCGGAGAGAATTAGTTTTGCCGTAAAAGGTTTAGGGTTTCTGCGTAAAGATGAGGAGAATGAGACTTGAAAAGTTTAATTTTGGTATTTTTGATTTTCAAGGGAGGAGAGAGAAGAATAAAATTAAGTAAAAAGTTTCAGATTTATTATTTCAAAATTTATTTATTAAAAAAAAAATGAAAACCTTACTTGAAAGAGATAGAGCTTTCTTGAAGAGAAAATCTGGAGAAGACATCAACTGTTGAGCGACAAAAATTGCTTCCCATCTTTTGGCAAGCACAAAGAGCGGGTGGGAAGGGAATGGGGAGAGACCGTATTTTGATTTGGATTTTGGCGTTCTTTGAGGAAAACAAGAGAGAGAAAAGAAAATTCTAGAGAGAATTAATATTTTTTTTAGAGAAAAGAAGAGAGAGAAAAATAATTTTATAATTTTAAAATCATTTTCCACACATTCGAATCTCAAACTACTAAGATTTGCTCCCCCCTATACATATTTAACACCAATTTGATGGATATTTAAATATAGTTAAGAAAATTGTCTCTAAGAAGCTTAGTTAAATGATAAAAGTTCAAAAACAAAATGATAAAAGTCTTCACTCCATCGAGTCTTTTTTGCATATCCCGGGGTATGAGGTACTCTAAATTTTTTAACTGTTAAATTTTTGTTTTAAAATATAATAATAAAAATTTAACGGTTAAAAAATTCACTCCGAAACACCTAAGAATTTTTGCACTCAAGAAAGTGGTTTGACAATTTAGTTTCCGATCCATCCTGCCACACTGCCAGCTGTACCAATAAACTTTTCCATATCTTAAATGGCTGTCCTGTCTCCACGTGAGTAATCGACGAATTTTATGTTTCCAAAACTAAAAGTCTAAATTAGTATTAATGGACGTTTTACCATACTAAAATAATTGAATTAGTCAACTGCTTGCGATATTGTGATGTGATAACTGATCCCTTAGAGCACTTACAGCCAGCACCCAATTGCAAGGGCAATTGGATGCAATTGCCCTACCAAGCCAAATGGACAGCTCCAGCGGGCCTTTTTGTCAAAGGCGATTGGTGGGCCAGCCAAAGCCCGAGCAGAAGCCCGAGCAAGAATCGCTGGACCAGGAGCCCGCGGGCTGCTGACGTCATGCTGACGTCAGCGGCCTTTTTTTTTTTTTTTTTTTTTTTTTATAAAAAAAAAAAATAATTTTAAAATAATTTTTTTTTTTTTTTATAAATACCCCCAATCATCTTTTTCATTTCTCACATTACAACTCAATATTTTTTTTCCTACATCAACTATATTTGTTTTTCACCTTCCAAATCCTTGTTTTACAAAAAAAAAAATTTTTTTTTTAAAAAAATAATGACACGTGTCGTGACGAGAGTGGTTGAAAATGTCGGTGCAAAATATATGGGGATAATCACAAGCCCCGATAAAGCCAACAAAAATAATAATAATAATAATAATATTTTTCCTTGCCTTTGCCCTTGCCCTTGCCCTCCACGAACGGGTGGAGTTGCACAAGGGCAAGCACTGTTCACGGAAGGCAATTGTTGCCCTTGCCCTTGCCCTTGCCTTCCACCAACGGGTGGAAGTGCTCTTAAGAAGTTACAAAATTGGGTTAGCCAGATTCCAAAACAGATAACTGATCCTTCAAGCAACAATGGATTTCCATCTCCCATACCTAAATACTGCCATAGCTGGAATCTTTGCCATACTTGTGCTTTCCTACTTGATCATAACTAAGAAGTCTAGAGCTTCTGCCTCGGGTCCCAAAGCGCCGAAGGTCGACCGTGGATGGCCTCTGTTAGGGCACATTCACTTGATGGCAGGACCCGAGCTTCCCCATATAGTTTTGGGAGGCTTGGTGGACAAGTATGGACCAGTCTTCTCCATCAATGTCGGCCTCAACTCCGCCCTTGTGGTAAATTGTTGGGAGGCGGCGAAGGAGTGCTTCACCACCAATGACTTGGCTGTTTCCTCCCGTCCCAAAAATGTAGGCGTTGAACACTTGAGCTACAACGAAGCCATGGTGGCGTTTAGCCCCTATGGTCCGTACTGGCGTGAAATACGGAAAATAGCAGCCCATGAGCTACTCTCAAACAGCAGGCTGGAGCTTCTCAAACATGTTCGAGTGTCCGAAGTAGAGATGAGCTTGAAAGAGCTGTACAAGCTGTGGATCAAAAGAAAAGGAGGCTCGGGAGAAATTTTGGTTGAGATGAAGGAGTGGTTCGGGGATTTGACGCTAAATGTGGTGTTTCGCAGGGCCGGCCCAAACCCAAGGCGACCAAGGCCCAAGCCTTGGGCCACATTTTGGGTAAGGCCTCAAATTTTTAAGTGTTTACATAGAACATAGAAAAAAAAATTATTTAATAAAAAAAAAAATTATAATAAGGCCTCATTTTTTTATTTTGCCTTAGGCCTCAATCTCTATTGGGCCGGCTCTGGTGTTTCGGATGGTTGCTGGAAAGCGTTACTTCAACGTTACGAATGGTAGTTTGAGCAACGAAAAGGAGGCGCGGCGGTGCCAAAACGCCATGAGGGATATGTTTCATTACCTGGGATTGTTTGTGTTGGGGGATGCTGTACCGTGGCTTAGGTGGTTAGATATAGGCGGGCACGAGAAAGCGATGAGAAGAACGGCGAAAGAGCTAGATAGTATTGTTATGGAATGGTTGGAGGAGCACAAGCAGAGAAGAACTCAAGGCCAAGAGCAGGATTTCATGGATGTAATGCTTTCAGTCCTCGATGGAGCAGATGTTGTAGGATTTGACGCTGATACAGTCAACAAAGCGACATGTTTGGTATGTACATACATATTCTCTAAACTAATTTGAATGATAGTTAACAATGAATTCAAATCTATAAATTGCAATTATCAGTCTTTAAATTGTAGAAAGAGTATCCTAATTCAAATTATAGAAAACTCTATTCTAATTCTTAAAAATGATTTAGTTGGTGTTTTACAACAATGGTAGAAAACAATCATGCCTATGCACTCTAGTGTGAGTTCGATCTCTCTTCTCCCTAACAACTAACAATTTAACACACTAATGCTATTGTTTCTAAAAAAAAAAAAAAAAACTTTTCAATTAATACCTTATGCCATGTCATGATATGCATAACTCAAATTAGATTTCTTTTATTCTTTGTGCAGCTTTTATTCCTTTTTCCATATAAGGAAGGAAACACTTATTTTGAATCCACAATTTATGTTTTTAGTTAAAAAAAAGCCACAAATTGAGAAGTCATTAATAATAGCCTTAACAAAATTTCAATCATTTTTTTTTGGTTAAAAAAAGTTTAGGGGGAGGAGAAGTCATTAATAAGACGTACCACAAGCCTCTTTGAAGACTTAGGGGGTCTTAGCCCCTTTTTTGGTTTACGTTAATATGATATTATTAATAATATAAGGTTCACGTTAAATACTTTAATATGATATTATTCTCACAAAATTCAAATTGAGAGAATAATACTGTTACGTAGGTACTATGATTGTGGCATTAATAATAGCTTTAGGTACTATGATTGTGAGCAGGAGTGAGCTGAAGTGTCTTTAGCTTTTACAAGTTTCACTAGGGATTAGTCCTACTCTTCGGGGGTGTGGAATACCTCATATTTTGGCAAAAAAAAAAAAATAGTCAGTAATTTTTTTTTTCCAGTTAGGTACTATGATGTAGCCTGTAGATGTATTGAATATGCAAGTGTACTCAATTAGGTACTTTGATTCAGGTGTATAGGTGTTTTCATTTGGGTGCTATAATTTAGATTATAATACAAGTATGTTCATTTGGGTACTATGATTTAGGTACTATGATCTCAATAGGACATTAACATTTCTATTTAGGTATTATGGGGACTTTCTTGGGTGCTTAGAGGTATCGGATACTTCGAGCGTTTTAACAGTTAATTTTTTATTTAAAAATATAAAAATTAAAATTTAGTGGTTAAATCACCAGAAATACCAAATACTTCAGAACACCAAAATTTTTTTTGAGTATTATAACTTAGGTACTATGATTTACTTACATGGGATTTGCTAGCCAGACTCGCACAAAAAGCGAGTCTAGCCTGACGTCTCTTTCTCAGTCGATAGTTAATGCGGACTCCCCATTAACTTATTTAAAAAAATAAAAAAGGGCGATTAAATTAATAATTTTTCTTCTCTCTCCTCCTTCTTCATCACCTATGCTGCTTATGATCCAGAAATCTGTATTTTCTTCAAGTTCTATCTATGAGACCATGAAATTGGTATTTAGCTTTTAATCGATATAAAAAATTGATAAATCAAATAAGAAAGAAAAATAAAGAGCATAACTTCTGGGTTTTAATGGTGAGTTAGTTTCAAAACCATAAGAGGGACGTGACAAATCTAAAAGTATTTCGGGTTCTCATATGGTGGGGTTTGTGGTTGAGCCTTAAACAACTAAAAGCAAATAATTTTGGTGGTGGTGACGCTGTTTGGTGCAAGTTTCAGATCTTGGGTTATCTTCTCCGTTTACAGATTCAATTGTGAGTATTTTTCGATGGATATTTTCAACTTTGTAGCCATGGTGTGAGGGACAACAATTGAAATTTTTTTTTGTAGAAAGTTCATTTGGGTTTCATCGGGAGGGAGATACATTTTTAATTCTAACTTTTAATTTTTTATTGTGTTTATTGGTGGGACCCATACCATCATTCATTTTCTGAGGCCTCCTCATACGTGGCTAGCGAGTTCAGGAAGACTTGCTTTTTGAGCGAGTCTCCTTAGCATTTACATTTGTTTATTTTCTTTGTATGGTACGGAAAATTGTACATCTTAATGATCATTAATTTTTTTATTATAAATATTTCTCTTAATTTCTGAATTACTATAATCTTGCATTTATCATCCCAAAATTAGCAACAAATAAATCCTAAACCCTACACAAGGTTTTAATGAAAATTTGATTTTATCGATTACTTGCAATTATAATGTTTCAGGCCGTGATCGCTGGGGGCAGTGACACAACCATGGTGACTATGACATGGGCACTCTCGCTACTTTTGAACAACCGTCACACCTTGGTGAAAGCTCAAGAAGAACTAGACAAGCATGTTGGGAGAGGAAGGCTAGTGAATGAATCAGACATCAGTAACCTGGAGTACTTGCAAGCCATCTTCAAAGAAACGTTGCGAATGTACCCGCCGGCACCGCTCTCAGGCCTAAGAAAATTCAGCGAGGACTGCACAATAGGAGGATACCGTGTCCCAAAGGACACTTGGTTGATAACGAACCTATGGAAGATCCACAGTGACCCCCGGGTTTGGGCTGATCCGATGGAGTTTAAGCCGGAGAGATTTCTCACCGCCCACAAGGATATGGATGTGAAGGGTCACAATTTTGAGTTCATTCCTTTTGGCGGTGGTAGAAGAGTATGCCCTGGAATGGGTTTTGCTCTTCAAGTCACACAGTTAGCCCTGGCTAGTTTTCTGCATGCTTATGACATCTCAACTCCAGAAAATGCAGCTGTTGATATGACTGGGAGCCTCGGCCTTTCGAACGTGAAATCCACCCCACTTCAAGTCCTCGTCAAACCTCGCTTGTCTGCAAATGTTTATGAATAATAATAATAATAATAATAAACACTAATCAAGGAGCATGACGCTAGATATATCCTCTGTTGTACCTTATAATCATCAATAATGCAGACTAGATATGATATTGGTGGTGTAAAATGTGACGCATATTATATGAGATGTGTATTGAATTTAACTAGACAAATGAAGATTGCTATATATGATATTTGTGGTGTAAAATCTGTATCCTTTCGAATTTGGTCTCTTATATCTAACATAGTTGTAGTTGTGATCGATTCACAATTTCATGATTCTTCTGGTTTGGCATGTTTTTTTTTTTTGGGACATAATTATAATAATATGTGGATGTTGAGTAAAACGTGGTCATTTAAATTAAGTGACTGTCAGATAATTAATCATGAATGCCATCATTGACTTCTATTGAGTTTTCTTGAAAATGTAATTTTGAGGTAATATGTAGTGTTTAATTAACTGTTGCGTATTGTATCTCATAAGATCTTGATTATGTTAGGAAATTTTTCGCCTAATTTTAACGTACTTTTATTATATTTTATTTTTATCACCAAATAGTCAAAAAGATACAATATAAATTTCCATGTTTCTTGTCAAACAATAATTTGATGAATAGATAGGTCTCATGATTCGTATGGTTCCCCTTCTTTGAAAGGGACAACGGTTTTGGCAATTGTCGAACACAATTTCTTCAATTTAATTACCCTTAAAGTTGGTTTTTGCTGCTAGCCACACAAAACGCCACACAGAACCATAAAAAATGATGATAAGATCCACTACACGGCACTCAATGGTTCAAACCCCAATTTTGATTTTTTTTTTTTTCCGAGCCTTTGCGCTCATTTGAATTTAGTTCTCTTTTCGCAAATCTCCTTTCAACACCTATGTTGGAGCGGAAAAATTTGGGTCTTTCAATTTTTCTACAAGATATTTTGTATTCAGGCTGAAAAGCTAGCGACACTATTTTCACTCGCCACCAATGATAAAATTGTGGGGTGAACCTCTTTTACTCAAAAAAAGCATTTGGAATGGGGACAAATACAGACAGAGTCTATGAGATGATGATTTCTGATTTATGCACCTCCAATATAGACAGAGTCAGTATTATTCACTTTTTTCATCATTGCCCTTTCAACATGTTTGGATTTGTTTCTACCGTTTTCAGATTTTTCAGGTTCATTTGGCACACAAGGTTTACATGAATTTAAATGCAAATTGTTTATGTTGAGAGTATTAATTCCACACTAGGAAAAGATCGAACCGTATATGTGTTTATAAGTAATTTGGCTACTTCTCATATTCTCAATTATTTTTATACTAGAATCTCAACTTTTTTTTACAAAATTTACTATTATTAAGAGGAGGGGGAAATGATTCAAAATTATTACAATAATACAGAGGAAGGGGGAGTTTCAAACTCGAGATGCATTGGTAGAACCCAACACCTTATTCACTAAAATATTGGACCACATACATCAACTTTCTTCAGTTTAGTTGTTGGTTTGGCCAATTGATTAGGGCAGGGCGGGCCACAGATAACTCATCCTTCAAGCGACAATGGATTTCCATCTCCCATACCGAAATACTGCCATAGCTGGAACCTTTGCCATACTTGTGTTCTCCTACTTGATCATAGTTAGAAAGTCTAGAGCTGCTGCCTCGGGTCCCAAAGCCCGAAAGGTTGCGGGTGGATGGCCTTTGCTAGGGCATATTCACCTATTGGCAGGACCCGAGGCTTCATCATATAATTTTGGGAGGCTTGGTGGAGAAGTATGGACCAATCTTCTCCATCAACATCGGCCTCAAATCCGCCCTCGTGGTAAATAATTGGGAGGCGGTGAAGGAGTGCTTCACCACCAATGACTTGGCTGTTTCCTTCCGTCCCACCACCGTAGTCATTGAACACTTGAGCTATAACGAAGCCATGGCGGCGTTTAGCCCCTATGGTCCGTACTGGCGTGAAATACGGAAAATAGCTGCCCATGAGCTACTCTCAAACAGCAGGCTGGAGCTGCTCAAGCACGTTCGAGTGTCCGAAGTAGAGATGAGTTTGAAAGAGCAGTACAAGTTGTGGATCAAAAGAAAAGAAGGCTCGGGGGAAATTTTGGTGGAGATGAAGGAGTGGTTCGGGGGCTTGACGCTAAATGTGGTGTTTCGGATGGTTGCTGGAAATCGTTACTTCAACGTTGCGAATGATAGTTTGAGCAACCAAAAGGAGGTGCGGCGGTGCCAAAACGCCATGAGGGATATGTTTCATTACCTGGGATTGTTTGTGTTGGGGGATGCTGTTCCGTGGCTAAAGTGACTGGATATAGGCGGGCACGAGAAAGCTATGAGAAGAACTGCGAAAGAACTAGATAGTATCGTTACGGATTGGTTGGAGGAGCACAAGCAGAGAAGAACTCAAGGCCAAGAGCAGGATTTATGCAAGCTATTTTCAAAGAATCACTGCGTTTGTGCCCGCCTGCGCCGCTCTTGGGCCTAAGAAAGTTCGGCGAGAACTGCACCATAGGAGGATATCATGTCCCAAAGGACACTTGGCTGGTAATGAACCTTGGGAAGATTAAAGAGAGAGAGAGGGGAGCATTAAAACAACTTAAACTATGTCTCGTCACCTTATGCCTCCGGTAAAGGCCCTATCCCATTCGGGAATCCACATTTGTGTCTCATAGTTTACGGATCCACCAAGATTAGATTTCGACGTGGGCAAATTTTGGCAGCATCTCCCTACAGTTCTCCAAGTGCACGACGTAGATATCAAATACCTACTATGCACTCGAAGAACGTAAGAAGATGTTACCAAAAACCCACGATTGAAACCTAGTCCGTGAACCGCAAACTACGACACACAAATGTGCACTCCCAAACTGCCAAAAATGGGACAATTCAAGAATCAATTGGATTGCAGTTACGCTTTCGCATCCTTGAGCAAAATCCAATTAATTCTCAAACAGGAAACTAAGTTTTTGTTAAAAAAATGCATACGAAGTATTAACTTCGTACGTACAATACAAAATAAATTCGTACAAAGTTAATTACTATTAACTTCGTACGTACAACACAAAATAAATTCGTACAAAGTTAATTACTATTAACTTCGTATGCACAACGCAACATAAAGTCATTCAACATATACAAATTATTTGGATACAAAACCATATAAAATAAATTCGTACGTCAACAACATAAAATGATCAAGAAAATACCTTCAAATTGGTGCTCCAACAAACATCCTATGCAACAGACCTATACAAAATTAATTAATATTTGTTAATTTTAATTCAAAAATAATAAAATAAAATTTAAAAATAAAAATTTTCGTTAACGATTACCGGTCGTGGTGGAGGAGGAGGAGGAGATGGTGGTGGTGGTGGAGGAGGAAAGAGAAGCTAGCTTGGGGGAGAGAGAGAGAGATGGAAATTAAGAGGGAGATGAGTGAGATAGGGAGAGAGATTTGGAGGGAGAAATCCGAGAGGGAGAGATTGAGAGGCAAATTTGCAGAAATTTGCTGCAAAAGCCTCTCGGGTCCAAGAAAGGGGATTAAATCTGCTTGGTTTTGGGCGACGAACTTATTCGTCGCCTAAAGTCACCACTTTGAGCAACGAACCATTCGTCGCGCAAGAAATTTTAGGCGACGAATTTTTTGGTTGCGCAAAAGTTTGGAGCCAAATTCTCCTTTTGCCTCCACTTTTTCCATCTTTTGAGCGACGACTATATTTATTCATCACCAATTTCAATTTTAAGCGACGAATGCCTTCGTCGCCTAAAAGTTTTGACACTTTAGGCGACGGAACATGGATTTCGTTGCCCAAAGTCCTCTTGCCCGACGAAAATTCCTTCGTCGCTAAAGTTTTGTCGCCCAAGCTGTTTTTTCTACTAGTATTGATAAGTTAATTAAAAATGTGACTGCAGGAGCAACGCCAAAATCTGTGTTAGAGTTGATGAATGTGAAGGATCTAACCCTTGCTCACGTGAAGAGTCACTTGCAGGTGGGCTATAGCTTCACTGCTTACTCATGTGTCCTCAATCTTGTTTTAATTTGTTTGATTTCAAACATACGAATAATGAGATTGGTCCTTCTTTGTAATTTTCCAAAGAGTTGTTATATCAAATGTACCTTTTATCATATTATGTATTTTTACAATATGGGTATGATTCATTTGTTGTGGGGGGTAGAGAACAAAAGGGTGTGGACAAAAAGGCATCTAGATGGGGGGTACTCGTAGCAAATGTGGACCTTTCTCTAATTTTTTTCTTCTAATTTTCGTTTCGGTGTTTTCATGCAGATGTACAGAACAGTGAAGAGCACCGACAAATTTGGACCTTTCTCTAATTTATTTCTTCTAATGTGGACCTTTGCGCTCCTTTGAATTTGGTTCTCTTTTCGCAAATTTCCTTTCAACACCTGTGTTGGAGCGGAAAATTTTGGGTCTTCCAATTTTTGGACAAGATATTTTGCATTCAGGCTAAAAAGCTAGCGACACCATTTTCGTTTGCCACCAATAAAAAAATGTGGGGTGACGATATACCAAGAACTACTTTGAACATACATTATTTTAATTAACTGACATAACTTATATTTGCGTTTTGAATCTGATGACTAATGTTATAATTTTGTGAGCAGAGATTTATGGCATTCTTCGACTGAGACGAATGGCAGCTCTAATTTAAGGCATGGACACGATTTGACATATTCTCATTGCCCACCATCAAATGGCACCAAGGTATGCAAAATAATCACAATTACTATGTCAAATTTTTATAGAAACTAGGGCTAAGTGCCCGCGCTCTGCCGCGGGATTTTCACATGTTAAAATATTTACATATATTTATATAAATATTTTACATAATAAGTAGTTATCATAAAGAATATTTACATGAACAAAATATTAGTATTGTTGTTTTACCATGTGTAGTCATGGTAATTTACTTGCATATCATCTTCACCCCATAAGTCATAATTTACATAAAGATGTTTGTTGATAATATTTACATATTTGCAAAAAGTTGTTGCGTGATTCAACCAGCGAATTTGAGTGTTTCTTCTTTTCTTCTACTTGCTTTCTTTTTCAGTCTTCTTTTTCCTTATTTTTAGCTTCCCTGTTGCACAAATGTAAATGGTTTAGCAAATTTAAGACAAAATTTGTAAGGTGTAGTAATTATGTAGGCATTGGCAAAATTAAAAATGTGTTCTATTACATAAAGAAAGAAATTTTTATTAGTTTTGTATGGTGATTGATGAAAATAGGCAAAAATAAAAATAGCCGCAGGGAAAAAAAAAATCCCCCCCACCCCCATTTTAGGAAAAGTTAATTGAAAATTGTACTACAGCTATAGAAACTAAATTAAAACTGTACATTGATTCATAACTCAAAACATACTACAAAATAAAATCGAATAAAACAAACAGGATTAAAAAAAATTTAAATAGTAGGAAAATATGTTATTCCTGCAGATGGAGATCCAAAAACTGAAACAAAGTTTAAAAACTTAAATATTAAAAACTTAAGAAATATTTCATCTTTCGACTAATTAAACTTTTAGGAAGGTTGGCAAATTAAAACTGCTTGTCATAAAGCATACCTTCACACAGCCAGGTTTCGAGCTTCCTCTTCCTCATGTAGATCTCTGAACAAAAAACACAGCATTAAACTTCTACAACAAATAATTATGCAAAGCAAATTCAATGAATAAAAGCAAAACTTTCAGAACAAAACAATCCAAATTTGAACTACAAATTAATTTGGCCCTTTGAAGCAAGATCAAGATTTCTACACAATTTCAGCAAAACATCAATCAATTATCCTAAACCATGAAGAAACCCTACTTAATTACTGATTTTTTTCTCTACTGGCAGTAAAATATTTAAAATTTAAGGACAAAATTACAACAGGAACATGACTTAGAGACTGAAATCTTCAAAATAGAGATAAAAACTTCTAAATCTACATAATTAGAAACTTATAATCAGAAATAGGATTTGAACTCGCAGAAAACCTGGAGAGAGACTGACAAAAGGGAACACTAAATTAATTGCCTTTCATTCTCTTCCCCTGTTGCATAAACAGTACAGTAGCTCTAGTTTTTCAGATTTTTCATGCCAATTCTTCATGCCAAACCAAATTCAACAATTAAAATTATAACATGCATGTTGATAGTACCCAACAACCTTTGCATTTAATTGCATAATGTTTTTTCGGTTTAAAATTTCAGTAGCCCCAAATCAATTTTAAAAAAAATTTAAGTTTAAAATCGAAATTAGGCATAATTAAAAATGGACCAAAATTCTAAATAGCTTACCTCACATGTAGAGCTCGTTATCTTGAATTTGGAAACACTTGAAACTTCTTTTTAAAACTGTAATGACACAAACTTAATCAATTAAATACGAATATATTGAAATATTGACAAATACAAACATATTGAGAAATAAAGAGTGCATGGTAAGAAACAGTGAACAAATCATGACAATTTTTATTTAGAAAACATACTAACAAATAATTAAATGAGTACCGATTAAAGCCCCTAAACCATCGATGTAGAAATAAAGGAAAGAAATACTTTAGAATAATGTCCAGATAATTATGTAATGGAATCACCAACATATTTTGCAGAAACTGAAGTTTTTTTCGTCCGTTACCAACAAATTTTGCAGAAACTGAAGTTATTTTCAAAAGCCCAATCCTGCTTTGTAAGTCTGCAAACAAAGAAGAAATAGCCACCCAATTAAATTGTTGGTTTTTACTTGCATTGAAATTCAAAGTTTCAATAATTAGCAAGGATAACAGACAACATTTTCATTTTTCATTTCAATTAAAAAAAAACATATCTATAAAATACTTGGAACAGCTTCAACTATGTGACGATTCTTGGATCCTGCATCCTAGAATTGACTGAATCATCCAGTCTGCAAAAGGAAGTAGGTTGTAAAGTAATGCATGAGTATTGGTGCCGAATCCAAAGACTACGTAGACAAACATAATTGATTCAACTCGCATCCTGCACTGACTCGAATCAACTACCAGAAAAAGGAAGTAGGTTGTAGCAATGCAACTGAGTATTGAGTGCCGAATCCAAAGACTACAGAGACAAACATAATTGAAGTATTTATTGTTATTCAACCACGGTATTTAATCCGGTAAATAACAATGATAGTTTTTGAAGTCATGGTACCATATTTTAACTATCGAAGAAAGAAGACTCATGATTTTGATCACAAATATAAATGAAGTTGGAAAAACAACAATTCCAAATTAATAGCACTCAGATTGATAGAATCACTGAAAACTAAAATCAACCATATCATATCTAAATAAATAGGAAATAAACAAAAAGTATACACAAATAAACACAATAAGAATAACAAAATAAACATATTCTAAAACCAAATCTATGTAAACAAACAGCATACAGTAAAAAACTGAATAAAAAAGTAAAAAAAAAATCTGGTACCTGCAATTCCAAATTCGGAGATTTAATCAAAGCTTCAATGGAGATTTAATCAAAGCTGCAAAAAAATGCATAGAAGAAAAACCAAAATGTTAATGAAATTGAAGATTACAATCCAGATCTGAATAAGTAGAAATCGTATTCAAAAGCATAAGCAAAATAAACAACGAAAGGAAACAAAAGCTATATCATAGAAGAAAAAGATAAGAAAAACTACCTCCAAATGAATTTATGTCACAGATCCAAATCCAAATAACTGCCTAAATTTAAAAAAAAAAAATTTAAAATTCAAATCTCGAGAGAGAGCCAGAGGAGAAGAGGTTATAGATGAGCAAATGCTTCGATTCAAAGTGGAGCAGGAAGAAAACGTTTGGGATTGTAGGGATTTTGAGTGAAGTCGGTGGATGAGCGAGAAGTTTGTTTCGATTCGAAGCAGAGCAGGAAGAAAACACAGGGTATAGGCTGATGAGAAGGGCATTTCCAAATTTGTCCCCTTTGCTCAAATTTTACTTGGTCATTTGAATCACAACAAACCAACTTGAAGGCGAGCCAAGCAACTGCTCTCACATTTTTCATAAACCAACTTGAGCGAATGAGAAACTGTGTGTGCGCGCGCGAGAGAGAGAGAGAGAGTCTTACTCACAACGACTTGGTTCATCAACATCAGCAACCTCATTTTTTAATCCACATCTAAGTCTAACCTAAAGATAAAATAAGACTTGTAAGACTGCATATCAGAATAAAAATTAAACCAATACTTATGTGACGTTTGTCTAATCTTCATTCAAGATATTAATGGGTTGTAAAGGATTGCTGCATATCAGAAAATTCTTTTATTGAGAAGCAAGAGACCTAACAACCGAAGCAAGATGTAAAGGATTGCTACCAGATTCTGTTAATACCCATTTATACATTTCATCAAACAGTTGGTGGACATTTTAGGGTCCCAAACTAGATGGCCATGGTGTCCTACAAAGAACTTCAAACCCAATAAACATTATAGTAGATACGCTACAATCAATGAACAGAATAATTACAGAACGAAGAAATTAAAATCGCCCAACAATTTATATCACAACCCATAACTAAATACACATAAAAATGCACAAAATAAAAAACACAACTACAGATTAGACGAAGAATTCTACAAAATAATCGAAACTGACTAAAACCCAGAAATTCGAAACAAATATTTACACATAATAAGTCTAGAAGATACCTGATATGATGAGATTATCAAGCAATTTACAAAGCCTGGGGAAGGATTTCGAAAACCCACAACCAAATTCACCTAAAAATTTACAAAATAAAAAACCCAACTCAAATTAAAGAAAGACTTCTACAAAATCATCAAACCTTACAAAAACCCAGAAATTTCAAGTAGATAAATACATGCAGCAGGTTTACAAAGCTGTGGAAGTTCACCATCACTGTATGCTTGCCATTCATTTAAAGGATATTAGAAATTTTCAGCCAAAAGATTAAGAACCCATCTAAGAAATCCCAAAAAAAGCAAACGATGATCTGAAAATGAAAAGCACGATAAAATTGAAATCAAAATTGAAGATGAAAACCCTAAATTGATGAAAATAAGAGAGAATCAGTACAACATATGCAGAAAAATCAGCTACCTCAAACTGCAAGACGGCAACAGAGATCAACTCCAACAAACCACAAAGGAAATTGAAAAAGAAAACAAATCTAAAATATTCAGGGTATTGTTTCGATAACGGGTAAAAAGAACAAAGGGAAGGAAGAAGGGAGAAGGAAAAGAGAGGGTGAGTGAAAGAAGAGAGAGAAGGGAGAAAAAAAACTTGCGAACTGTCGAAAGCTAAACTCACCACGTAAGAAGAAGCAGCAGCAGACGTTAGCTGTCGAGGCGAGAAAGCAACAGCGAACAAAGAAGACGACATCGAAGAAGCAATAGCATAAGGCACCGAGGGTTATTTTGGTCATTTGAATCACAACAAAGCAACTTGAAGCCGAGCCAAGCGGCTGCTCTCACATTTTTCATAAACGGCTTGCAAAACGAAGCCAAGCCTAAAAAACGGCTTTGGAACAGTAACTCTGAAGACTGAGCTTTAGTTTAGATATATAATATATAATTTGTATATATGTGTGTGTATGTACATAACATTTTATTTATATTTGATATATAGGTGGAAGAAGAGGATTCAGGTCGCCATGTGTATGATAAAAGCATAAAGGAGAGGCCGACGTTGGATTGTAGCTCCTTGGCATCGAAGGATATGTACCTTAATCTAGAGTTCACTCTTGGAAGGCCAAGTGGTGAGTGGACGGTGCTCAATAGCCTCAACCTTCAAATGACCTAACCCTAGCTAGCTAACTAAGCTTCAAAATTAATCAAGTGTTACTTAATTAAACACTAGAGTTAATGTTCGTCGAATAAATTCACACTGGCGCTTAGTTGTAGGCCCAGAAATTTATATGAACACGAATTTGGAGCTTGCGAGCGTGCCAGTACTAGGTACTGCTAGTAGACGGTGTGTGGGTGTGTGACTGAGATTGCGCTATTTAACTTCTAACCAAAAGATTGTGCCTTTAAGTGTGAGAGGCTCTACTTAGGTTCTTTGTTTGCCTTGCCTGTTAAGGACTTTAATTGTTATGTAGATACATATAACAAGGCCAATATGGTTGGAATATGAATTGAATATAAACTGGTTATATTCAATTGGAATGCTTCAATGGTAAAGACAATAAGCAGTAAGTAAAGAAAATACAGCTTGCACCAAAGTAAACATATATAAACTGAATTGAAAGTTTACGAATAAGTAAATACAGTAAGTAAATAAAGCTGTAAACATCAACCAAAGTATGGTCGGATTGCATATAAGGCCATCGGATTGGCTTTTATGATCATCGGATTGGAGACAAGGCCATCAGATTGGCTTCTCTACAAGTTTGTCTCTTTGAGAAAAAGAGAGTAGCCTAAATGAGATTCTGTATCAGGCTTAAATAGATACTACAGAGAGAAGTGGCAGAGCTAATTCTAAGATCGGGGGTTTCCTTATCTAAAAGTTTTAACACAAGTTGTTGAAGCTTTGTGAATGGTTGCTAAAGCCTTGTGTAGGCTTATGAAAGCTTGTTGCTGGGTTGTATAAACAGATGAATGCCACTTCTTGGCTTTCAAGAGAGGGGTTTTTCCCTTTGGTTGTTTGAAAGGTTGGCTTTCCTTAGAACATGTATGTTTTGATTTTTGGTTGGTTGAGTGTCTTTAGCTCTCTGCCCTCGTAGCTCTTATATAGGCAATTGTGAAAGTAAAGCCACTTGATGTATTCCACCGTCTTAATTCCACTTGCACAAAGAGAGATAACATTAATTAACTATCCACTTGTAGACACCCAAAATATCTTGGTATAAGTTTGGCCTAATTTCACAATAACCCCCACATAATGCCATAATTTGGCTTCAGACCAAAATGAGTGAAAACATGACAAATTTGAGTGTAAACAGTTAATATATCTTAATTTTCCTCTTAATTTTTAGGCAGTTGTCGAGAAAGATAATATCTAATGTGCAAAATCAATCACTCTTTGTGTAACTTTCGATTCCATGTTTCTCCGAATTTTGTCTCTTTTTAACCAGAAATTTAAGAGGAAAATGCATGGTATAATACAAATTATGTAATTTATCCTTATTTACATGGAATAAGGATACTCCATAACACCCAAGAATTTTTGCACAATTTGGTTTCTGATCGATCCTGCCACACTGCCAGCTGTACCAATAAGCTTTTCCATATTTTAAATGGCTGTCCTGTCTACACATCTAGTGTGCTCCGAGGTAAAATTTACCCCGATTTTGAAAAAAAAAATTTTGCTTTTAAAAAAAATAAAAAGTAACCTACAATTGTAGGTTACCGGTAAACCAAAAAAAAAAAATATTTGTACAAATGTAATGAACAGTTCATGTAATTGGCAAACAGTAAATATGCATCTGCATTACATTATGCAATTAGACAAAAGATTAAATGACAACATCACATTATTTGGTGCTAATGTCCTACATGGATCTGCATTAAGAATTGTTTAATTGTTTAACTGTTTAAGTTGTAAAACTCATAGTTATCACTTGAACGTATAAATTATCATTTAAGTTGTAAAACTCATGGTTCAAGTAGTAATTTTCTAGTTTAAGTGGTAATTTAGCATTTGCACAAGAAACTTTATCAAATGAACCACGTCTTTACTACTTCAACGACTTTAGAATTATAGGTTACAAAATAAACAATTACTACTTAAAGGTGCAGTTTCTAGTTTAAGTTGTAAAAACATCGTTCAAGTTGTAATTTCTTCGTTTAAGAGTGAGTAACTTACCTTGAGCGACAAATTTACAATTTGAGCGTGCATTTTCTCTCAGAAACTGAGAATTGAACAACCTGGATGGATACAAAAAATTGCCAACCTTCACTAAGTTCATTTTCCGTTTAAATTGGTAAAATATTCGTTTAAGTTGTAAAACTAACGTTCAAGTGGTAACTTACCAATTAAGCGAGTCAATCGATCGTTTAAGTTGTAAAAACATCGTTCAAGTTGTAATTTCTTCGTTTAAGTGGTAACTTACCACTTGAGCGACAAATTTGTGGTAGGCGGCATCTTTACCATTTGAACGAGTTGACAAATTTGGGTGTACAAATTTGTCCATTACCTGCACCAAACGTTCATTTCCCGTTTAAGTGGTAAAATACCTACTGCGTTTAAGTTGTAAAACTAACGTTCAGGAAGTGTGGTAATTTACCATAAACGAGTCAATCGATCGTTTAAGTTGTAAAAGGAAACATCGTTCAGAGATTTGTAATTTCTTCGTTTAAGTGGTAACTTACCACTTGAACGACAAATTTACCATTTGAACGGCGTCTTTATTTGAACGAGTTGACAAATTGTAAGTGTACAAAATTTGTCATTACTACTTATAAACGTTCATTTTCCCGTTTAAGTGGTAAAATACCTCGTTTAAGTTGTAAAACTAACGTTCAAGTGGTAATTGCCACCACTTAAGCCGAGTGTCAATCGATCGTTTAAGTTGTAAAAACATCGTTCAAGTTGTAATTTTTTCGTTTAAGTGGTAACTTACCACTTGAATGACAAATTTACCATTTGAACGGCGTCTTTACCATTTGAACGTGTTGACAAATTTGGGTTCCATTATATACAATTACAACAAAATTTTCATGTTTTTCGTGTCTTTCAATAACTATAATTTTTTTTAAAGTTATAGTTATTGATGTAACCATTGTGAAAGCGTATATGAGTTCAAGAGAGTTTGAAGTCCCATTAATACCTCTTATTGGGACCAAAAAAACTTTTAGTGACAAAATTCAATACCCAGAAACAGTTGCTAAAAATATGAACAACCTTTAGCGACTGAAATTTCTTTGAAGATCGTTACAAAAAATGGATTTTATGACCAAAATTCTGGAAATACTATGCAGCAGTTTTCACGATTTTTGTTCTTCACTTTTTCAGTTTCTAAACCCCTTAAATGTCAATGTAGGTCGATTACCGTCCCCAACCCTATTCCAAAACATCATACGGTTGAGATTAAATAAAACAGTTGTGGTTATGCTTTCCTTCACCCAAAATATATAAGTATTTCTCCTTCCTGCTCAAATAAAATCAAATGTGTATGTTTTTATTTAAAATTATAACTATGATTTGTAGTTCAACCAAAAGAAAACGAACATGTATTTTTAATCATCTATGCATACACATGTTTCAGCCCTAAATTAATATGGATTCAAACACATAATTCATGACTAAAAAGTGATTTCAAGTTCTATACATTTTATTACTAAATGATATCCGATTCGGATATTTTTATGTAAGGTGATCCTATATGAAACATTTATATAATGGAACTCTGTAAATGTTGTTAGTATATTTCATCCTTGTAGTTGAGGTATTGTTGAACTATTCATTAATGCTAACGTTCCTTATACATTAGTTCATCACAAATTCCATAAGACACTAGGGTTGGATTGATTAGTTTGGTAACCAATAGTTCATGTCATATGCCCTAAGGCACTTAAGTTTCAAGAAGGAATGGGGTAAATGTATATGCACTTATACATTACGTCATTACATACACCAAAACGCACTAAGGTTTAAAAGAAAATTGTGGTAAGTTGAACAATCCATCCTCAGTAAACCACGACATACCATACGAGGCACTAACGTTTAAATGATTTGTATAGTAAATTGACCAATCGATCTTTTCCATGTCAAAGGCATAAGACACAAGACACTAGGGTTAGCATTACAAGTGTAGTAAATTGAGCACTAAATAATTTACAGTCTCAAATCCATAAGGCAGTAGAGTTTAAAGGATTGTGTAGTTAAATGATACCATGTATCCTCAGCCGGTTTTCTATCTATAATGTTTCATTAAGTGCATGCAATTGGCAAACAATAAGATACTGTCTGCACTTCTCTATGCAATTGCATGTGGTAATTTTGCAGGCCGAATATATGCAAACAACCGGCATTTAATCATATAAGTATAATGTAAAACATATGTTATCTCCCACATTCTGGGTTAGTTCCTAAAAAAACATTGCAGAATAAGCTCATCCTTACAAGTACCAAATCAACGTCAAAATATACCAATTCATAGAAGCATGATTGCAGAAGAACCAGACACTGATTGTTCATGAGCCTAACTTACAGCGAGCCCCCTGTCTTCTTCTCAATCCTAGCCTTGTTGAATATTACAGTGTATATTAAATATTATGAATTATGTAATGTGCTTTGGTATTTTTTAATTATTAAGAAAAATGAATTCACATTAATACCTCTTATTGGGACTAAAAGAACTTTTAGTGACATAATTGAATACCCAGAAACAGTTGCTAAAAATATGAACAACCTTTAGCGACTGAAATTTCTTTGAAGATCGTCACAAAAAATGGATTTTATGACCAAAATCTGGAAAAACTATGCAGCAGTTTTCATGATTTTTTTCTTCACTTTTTTCATTTTCCAAACCCCTCAAATATCAATGTAGGTCGATTACCTTCCCCAAACATATTCCAAAACATCATATTCAACATTATAAACATGTTCTCAACATTGAATTGGCTTCAAAAACATCCAAAATTAAATTAGCCAACTATTTGGATTTGACCAAAATATGAACTGAAAATAAACTTTTTCTATTCCTTTTGCCTTTCATATCATGTGCAGCATCAATAGTCATTACATCCATTCCAATCTAATTCAATACACCTAACAAATAACACACGACTTGGCTTGAAAAACAGTAAATAGGAAACAAATTAACTTTTTCTAACACAACATCACCACCATTAGACTTTGCTTCTTATGGGATCAATTCTTTCTGGCCTTGTCACCATGAAGGTTTAGTCCTTGTGGGATCACTGGGATACCGTTGTTCTCTACTTCCATTATGAAGAAGACGACATAGCAAATTGACAGCCCTGAAAAAAAATTATAATTTCCCAAGAAAGAGAGTGAGAGAGTATAAAAAAGCAACACTCGCTTCCCAAATAAAATTTTAATTCCCTTTTTTCTCATATTTCAAGTTAAAGAACAAAATAGAAGCAGAGTGCTTACCAAGAATATGATGTAACTATAATGTAGGAGAACCTTGAGGCTTCAAAACTTCATAAGAATGTTCTGCTGCATTCAATACGAATCAAAAGATTCTACTAAGATAACACTCACAATAGTTCAACAAAACAAAAAATGTAGATTTCATATTATATCACGAACAGAAAAACGAAAGCTTGCAAAAGCATTTAGAGATCACATTGTTATCGAAATCAATTCACTAGTTCTCGAAGCTTTAACATTTATGGTGAGCCTTTTAATTTTTGCAGCAGTCCCTAATTCTTTCTTTCTTTCTTTCTTTCTTTTCCCATTCTCGGATTAGGGTTTTAACCTTTTTAGTACTCCTAAGAACTTGTCACTGCCACATCAGTCCCTAAAATCCTAGTTGCTACTTGTTACGATCAAAGTAGCAGCCTCTCGCACACTCTCTAAGAAGATTAATTCAACTTTCGTTGCAAAAAATGCTTAACACAACCTTATGAGAACATTTCGAAAGATTTTAAATCACCCTATTAATTGTTAAACAAAGTTAACACAACACCTTACAGCTAATACAAGGAGAAAGGTCTAATGCAGATACCATGATTGGTCTCCTCGAAGAATTAGTCTCGATTATCGACGTCGTTGTTCAAAACCTGAAAAACCATACAAAAAAAAGGTTCAATCACGATGAATGCAAAAACATCTATAATATGCATTTGCAAACACCAATACTAAAACAAGAACAATGTATCGCATAAATTAGAAAACCATCGAAATCATAAACTTGCAAGTTGCAACTCCATTAATCAACAATAGAGAAAAGATCCATTCATTTATAGGTCCAAATGGCCAAGGAAAATCCTATAAATATTTGTTCATCCATCACAACGCTAACCGCAACCAATTCAAAATTTTTTTCTTTGATACAAGCGATATTCTACACTAATTCATCTAACTACGGACATTGGGATTCGAAGTTGGGTGCAGACATGGATTCAAATTTTTTTTATTAAAGATGTAAAAAACACAAATTTACGATGAAATATCAAACATTTGGGAAAACAGAGACCACCCCATTTGTAGTTTTCACACAATCATTCATTTCATACAAAAACAAACATAAAAAGTCTATGTTTCACATCAATAAATGGGAGTAGGCTACAATGCTTATAAGCATTGAATGTTTACATCAATCTCACCATTAAAATGAGGGAGGAGAGAGGAGAGAGGGGGGAAAGGAGGGTGAGATTGGTGTGAGCATTCAATGCTTGCGAGCACTGTAGCCAGTCCCCAATAAATGAAATTAAAATCACAGAACCCACAAAACCCATCTGCAATTCGTGACAAAAAATCACATTCCGTGTTGGAAAATAATCCAAAACTTGAAAAAAAGCATCAAAGATCGAACCTTTTTCTTGTGTATCTTCCTATCCTTGTTCTCAATCATGAGAGGAGAAAAGACCCCAAAAGGGGGGCTCCGCAAAATTGGTCGCCCTTACAAAAAGTGGCGATTTATTCGTCGTTGTTGCTGCTTTCACCGTCTCTGACTTCACCCTCCGCTTCTCCGTGTTTCGTTTCGTGGTTGATTTCTTCGCCTTCGTCATCTTAGATCTACATATGGATTAATTTTAGGGAAAACCATGTATGAATCAAAGCCCTATTTTGGTCGGCTCAATCAATGTTCTATCAGCCCGAATTTCAAATCAGAAAACTGTATTTCAACAGTGAATCCAAAGTGCTTCACAAATATTACAACAAAGGTAGTAAATTACCTAATTTGGGAGGGAGAAGATGGTGGTAGTCGATTTCGAACTTTAGATAGGCCTCTGAGTTCGATTTGCAGCAGTTGAAGGATTGGGAACAGATGATGGTTGTGGTATTGAATGTCGACTTCAAAATACTCTGACTGGTCGTCACAGGAAGTGACGGCGAGAACCAGTAGTGATGGTGGGGAGCAATCGACGGCAACCTCAGAGAGTCCACACTAAGACAAGGTTTACCTGCATATTGTTTGTGCAGTTATGGTTTCCTGGCTTCTGATTGCTTGCTGGTTTCTTCTGCTTCCTAGTTCCCTTGTTGCTCCAACTTGCAGATCCGGTTACCAAGTCAACTTGCTGCCTTAATCTACACCAATGAATGCTTGGAGCCAAATCTAAACCGTCCATTTTTTCCGGAGTAAAAATTATTTCGGAGCATACTAGATTTTTTGTTGGTGGGTACTAATGGACGTTTTACCATACTAAAATAATTAAATTAGTCAACTGCTTGCGATATTGTGATTTGTTGGTATAATAATTTAATTAAAATAATTTAATTTTTAGGCAGACGTGTTGGGATGACAAACTAATTACCTTTTCTCTTGGTCTATGTACCATATGATTTGTTGATGATTGACACCTGGCCAAGCTCCAAGTTGAGGTCACTAAGTTAATACGAAACTAACGTAATCTTCGATTTGGGGTTCCTTAATCCAAGGGCCCCCCATCAGGATTTACAGCAAAATCGAATCTTATTGGTCTAACAAATCAACCTTCACATGGGCTTTAGCCAATGGGAGACAGTCACCAAAATAATGCGTTAAATTTTAGACAGGATATATTAAAGAAATAATTGAATTAGTCAACTGCATGCGATATTGTGATGTGATAGCTGGAAGTGGACTATGGTACTCGCAAGCATTGGATGCTCACCGTTAAAAGGAGGGAGGAGAGAGAGGGGGAAGAAGGGTGAGCTCGGTGTGAGCATCCAATGCTTGCGAGCACTGTAGTCAGTCCCGTGATAACAGATCCTTCAAGAAGTTATAAAATTGGGTTAGCTAGATTTCAAAACAGATAACTGATCCTTCAAGCAACAATGGATTTCCATCTCCCATACCGAAATACTGCCATAGCTGGAATCTTTGCCATACTTGTGTTCTCCTACTTGATCATAGTTAGAAAGTCTAGAGCTGCTGCCTCGGGTTCCAAAGCGCCAAAGGTTGCGGGTGGATGGCCTTTGTTAGGGCATATTCACCTGTTGGCAGGACCCGAGCTTCCTCATATAGTTTTGGGAGGCTTGGTGGAGAAGTATGGACCAATCTTCTCCATCAACATCGGCCTCAAATCCGCCCTTGTGGTAAATAATTGGGAGGCGGTGAAGGAGTGCTTCACCACCAATGACTTGGCCGTTTCCTTCCGTCCCACCACCGTAGGCATTGAACACTTGAGCTATAACGAAGCCATGGTGGCGTTTAGCCCCTATGGTCCGTACTGGCGTGAAATACGGAAAATAGCTGCCCAAGAGCTACTCTCAAACAGCAGACTGGAGCTGCTCAAGCACGTTCGAGTGTCCGAAGTAGAGATGAGTTTGATAGAGCTGTACAAGTTGTGGATCAAAAGAAAAGAAGGCTCGGGGGAAATTTTGGTGGAGATGAAGGAGTGGTTCGGGGACTTGACGCTAAATGTGGTGTTTCGGATGGTTGCTGGAAAGCGTTACTTCAACGTTGCGAATGATAGTTTGTGCAACCAAAAGGAGGTGCGGCGGTGCCAAAACGCCATGAGGGATATGTTTCATTACCTGGGATTTTTTGTGTTGGGGGATGCTGTTCCGTGGCTAAGGTGGCTGGATATAGGCGGGCACGAGAAGGCTATGAGAAGAACCGCGAAAGAACTAGATAGTATCGTTACGGATTGGTTGGAGGAGCACAAGCAGAGAAGAACTCAAGGCCAAGAGCAGGATTTCATGGATGTAATGCTTTCGGTCCTTGACGGAGGGGATGTTCTAGGATTTGACGCTGATACGGTCATCAAAGCGACATGCTTGGTATGAACATACATATTTTGTGAATTAATAAACTATAATTGTCTGTCAATAATTTATATATATAAAGAGTATCCAAACTAAATTATCATGTTGCAGGCCGTGATCGCTGGGGGCAGCGAAACGCCCATGGTGACTATAACATGGGCACTCTCGCTACTTTTGAACAACCGACACACCTTGGTGAAAGCTCAACAAGAACTAGACAAGCATGTTGGTAGAGAGAGGCTAGTTAATGAATCAGACATTAGTAACCTGGAGTATCTGCAAGCCATTTTCAAAGAATCACTGCGTTTGTGCCCGCCTGCTCCGCTCTTGGGCCTAAGAAAGTTCGGCGAGAACTGCACCATAGGAGGATATCATGTCCCAAAGGACACTTGGCTGGTAATGAACCTTGGGAAGATCCACACTGACCCCCGGGTTTGGGCTGATCCGATGGAGTTTAAGCCGGAGAGATTTCTCACCACCCTCAAGGATGTCGATGTGAAGGGTCACAATTTTGAGCTCATCCCTTTTGGTGGTGGTAGAAGAGTATGCCCTGGAATGGGTTTTGCTCTTCAAGTCACACAGTTAGCCCTGGCTAGTTTTCTGCATGCTTATGAAATCTCAACTCCAGAAAATGCAGCTGTTGATATGACTGGGAGCCTCGGGCTTTCGAACGTGAAATCCACCGCGCTCCAAGTCCTCGTCAAACCTCGCTTGTCTCCAACTGCTTATGAATAATAATAATAATAATAATAATAATAATAAACACTAATCAAGGAGCATGACGCTAGATATATCCTCGGTTGTACCTAATAATCGTCAATAATGTAGACTATATATGATATTGGTAGTGTAAAATGTGACGCATATTATATGAGATGTGTATTGAATTTAACTAGACAAATGAAGATTGCTATATATGATATTTGTGGCGTAAAATCTGTATCCTTTCGAATTTGGTCTTTTATATCTAACATAGTTGTAGTTGTGATCGATTCACAATTTCATGATTATTCTTCTGGTTTGCTATATTTTTTTTTTGGGGACATAATTATAATAATATGTGGATGTTGAGTAAAACGTGGTCATTTAAATTAAGTGACTGTCAGATAATTAATCATGAATGCCATCATTGACTTCTATTGGGTTTTCTTGAAAATGTAATTTTGAGGTAATATGTAGTGTTTAATTAATTGTTGCGTTATAATGACTATTGATGCTGCACATGATATGAAAGGTGAAAGGAATAGAAAAAATTCATTTCAGTTCATATTTTGGTCAAATCAAAATAGTTGGCTAATTTAATTTTGGATGTTTTTTAAGCCAATTCAATGTTGAAAACATGTTTATAATGTTGAATATGATGTTTTGGAATAGGTTTGGGGGAGGTAATCGACCTACATTGACATTTGAGAGGTTTAGAAACTGAAAAAGTGAAAAAAAAAATCATGAAAATTGCTGCATAATTTTTCTAGATTTTGTCATAAAATCCATTTTTTGTGACGATCTTCAAAGAAAGTTCAGTCGCTAAAGGTTGTTCTTTTTTAGCGACTGTTTCTGGGTATTGAATTATGTCACTAAAGGTTTTTTTGGTTCCAATGAGAGGTATTAATGTGAATTCATTTTTCCTAATAAGGTCTGAAAAAATACCAAAGCACATTACATAATTCATAATAATTAATTTACACGTGTCAAAAATGCAAAAACAATATTCAAACGCTCGTGAACTCATCATCTACGCTTTCACAATGGTTACATCATCGTTCGAATTTTTAAAACCCTACAAATCCTTGTGAATAGTGTTTCTTTGGTAGTTCAAATTTAAAAAAAATATATAGCAACTGAAAGACATGAAAATTTTGTGGGTTTATGGGTGTGGTGAAATAAGGTCTGACATTTTAATCCAATTGCCAAACAATGCATGTGTGTTCACATCTGCGTATGCAATTGGACGGATTTCGTATGCAATTGGACATATTGTAACCTAAAATACGATAGGTGTTACAACTTAAACGCGAAAATGAACATTTAAGCAATAATGGTTTATTTTGTAAAATAAAATTCTCAAGTCGTTGAAGCGGTAAAAACATGCTTAATTCATTTGATAAAATTTCTTTTTCAAGTGCTAAATTACCACTTAAATGTACAAATTACTACTTGAACGATGACTTTTACAACTTAAACGATAATTTGCAGGTTCAAGTGGTAAATTACCACTTAAACATAAAATTACTACTTGAACGATGAGTTTTACAACTTAAACGATAATTTATAGGTTCAAGTGGTAGATTACCACTTAAACGTACAAATTACTACTTGAACGATGAGTTTTACAACTTAAACGATGATTTACAGGTTCAATTGGTAAATTATCACTTGAACAATGAGTTTTACAACTTAAACGATAGGTGTTACAACTGAAACGAGAAAATGATCGTTTAAGTAGTAATTGTTTATTTTGTTACCTAAAATTCTCAAGTTGTTGAAGTGGTAAAGACATGGTTCATTTAATAAAATTTCTCGTTCAAGTGGTAAATTACCACTTAAACGTACAAATTACTACTTGAACCATGAGTTTTACAACTTAAACGATGATTTACAGGTTCAATTGGTAAATTATCACTTGAACGATGAGTTTTACAACTTAAACGAGAAAATGATCGTTTAAGTAGTAATTGTTTAGTTTGTAACCTAAAATTCTCAAGTCTTTGAAGTAGTAAAGACGTGGTTCATTTGATAAAGTTTCTTGTGCAAGTGGTAAATTACCACTTAAACTAAAAAATTACTACATGAACCATGAGTTTTACAACTTAAACGATAATTTATACGTTCAAGTGATAACTATGGATTTTACAACTTAAACACTTAAACAATTAAACAATTTTTAATGCAGATTCATGTTTACTGTTTGTCAATTGCATGAACTGTTCATTACATTAGTGCAAATATTTTATTTTTTTGGTTTACTGGTAACCTACATAGGTTACCTTTTTTTTTTTTAAATGCACATTTTTTTTTTCAAAACCGGAGTAAATTTTACCCCGGAGCATAGAAGAAAGACAACACAATTTCTTCAATTTAATTACCCTTAAAGTTGGTTTTTGCTGCTAGCCACACAAAACCAGAAAAAATGATGATAAGATCCACCACACGGCACTCAATGGTTCAAACCCCCAATTTGCTAGGGCATATTCACCTGTTGGCAGGACCCGAGGCTTCCTCGTATAGTTTTGAGAGGCTTGGTGGAGAAGTATGGACCAATCTTCTCCATCAACATCGGCCTCAAATCCGCCCTCGTGGTAAATAATTGGCCGTTTCCTTCCGTCCCACCACCGTAGGCATTGAACACTTGAGCTATAACGAAGCCATGGTGGCGTTTAGCCCCTATGGTCCGTACTGGCATGAAATACGGAAAATAGCTGCCCATGAGCTACTCAGGGCCGGCCTTGGCTATAGGCCGGATAGGCCATCGCCTAGAGCCTTCAAATTTAGGAGCCCCAAAATTATGTATTTGTTTACATATAATAATATAATATGTATGTTAAAAAAAATTTAGTTATATATTATATCAGTATAATAGTATATGTGTGTAGGGACAAACGTGAAAATATCAATTTCCAAGTTCCAAGACTAATGAACCAGGTTTTGCACAAAAAAAAAACCATTGATCGTTGTCTTTTTAAATTCTTTTTTCCTTATCACTATATTGGGGCGTGTATTGCACACAAAAAAAAATTCTTTCACATTCCCGTCTGTCAGGGAACTCTTGTTGAACCCAGAAGGCTCCAAGCCTTCAAACTCCAAATAATTGGCAAAATCTAAAATCCATGTCATAAGAAAGATTGAATGGTTTGGATATGTTATCAATTGAAAAGGATCTTATTGAAAAACTCAACTATGAGAGCTTAATTAGTACTTTTGTAGCAAAAAATGCAAGGGTAGTGTTTGAGTAGTGTTGGACGTATGATTCGTGATTTCAAAGTTTCTTATTGAATTTTTACGTTTTTTTTAATTCTTACACGCTAGAGTGTGCTATTATGGTTTATTATTGTTATTAGCCTATTATTGGCCAGGAGCCCCATTTTTTTGTTTGCCTATAGCCCCCAAAAAGTCAGGGCCGGCCCTGGAGCTACTCTCAAACAGCAGGCTGGAGCTGCTCAAGCACGTTCGAGTGTCCGAAGTAGAGATGAGTTTGAAAGAGCTGTACAAGTTGTGGATCAAAAGAAAAGAAGGCTCGGGGGAAATTTTGGTGGAGATGAAGGAGTGGTTCGGGGGCTTGACGCTAAATGTGGTGTTTCGGATGGTTGCTGGAAAGCGTTACTTCAACGTTGCGAATGATAGTTTGAGCAACCAAAAGGAGGTGCGGCGGTGCCAAAACGCCATGAGGGATATGTTTCATTACCTGGGATTGTTTGTGTTGGGGGATGCTGTTCCGTGGCTAAGGTGGCTGGATATAGGCGGGCACGAGAAGGCTATGAGAAGAACCGCGAAAGAACTAGATAGTATCGTTATGGATTGGTTGGAGGAGCACAAGCAGAGAAGAACTCAAGGCCAAGAGCAGGATTTCTGCAAGCCATTTTCAAAGAATCACTGCGTTTGTGCCCGCCTGCGCCGCTCTTGGGCCTAAGAAAGTTCGGCGAGAATTGCACCATAGGAGGATATCATGTCCCAAAGGACACTTGGCTGGTAATGAACCTTGGGAGGATCCACACTGACCCCTGGGTTTGGGCTGATCCGATGGAGTTTAAGCCGGAGAGATTTCTCACCACCCTCAAGGATGTCGATGTGAAGGGTCACAATTTTGAGCTCATCCCTTTTGGTGGTGGTAGAAGAGTATGCCCTGGAATGGGTTTTGCTCTTCAAGCCACACAGTTAGCCCTGGCTAGTTTTCTGCATGCTTATGAAATCTCAACTCCAGAAAATGCAGCTGTTGATATGACTGGGAGCCTCGGGCTTTCGAACGTGAAATCCACCCCGCTTCAAGTCCTCGTCAAACCTCGCTTGTCTCCAACTGCTTATGAATGACTATACAACTGAAGATTGTTTGTCGAATTGTGTCTCCTACATTATGTCTTTCCAGACCACCTTTCGACGCTAAAAGTCTAAAATAACCTAATCGATTCAAAATGGACGGACACTTATGCCTGAATCAATAAACTGGACGTTGAACTGCGACAGCTATACGTTGAAGCCTGCAAATTCAGCCAACCAAAAAGTTCCATTAAGCATCTCTCGAAAGCAAACCTAAACACACAAATCACCTTTCACAAAAACAAAATAACAGCTTTTACTTTCCCAAACGAACACTTGCAGTCGGAAACAAACTGCATAAAAAGTCCCAGGTCGTTAGGAAAATCACGGCATAAATCAACAACAAAACGAGAAAGCAACAAAGCTCATATATTACCAAATATCACCTATCAAAACCAGTTAGAATTTATTTTCAGGTTAGCATTTTGGTGGGATTTCAAACGTCGATAAGCATGTAACCAGTGTCCAACTCATTGCACAGATACTAGACAACGTCAAAATCTAAGACTTGAGTTCAGAGAACCAAAACAGGACTTAGTAACTACAGACAACCGCTCCAACAAAAGCCAAAATATAATCAAAGCAACCGAAATTCAGGCCTTAACTCACGATTAAACATATGATTGGTTTGTTTCATCAATCATTTCAAAATTCCATTAAAAATCTGAATGCTTTCGTGTAGTACATTGTGCGAAATTGAAAACGGTGACCCAAATATTTCGCAATTCCCAGTATTTCAGTTCTAATTTGTCACCCTATCAATATTTCAAATTTACGAAAAAAGACAATAATTAGCCATTCAATTGCAATTATAATTATCCTGGAATTAAACAAAAAATTGCATTTGCAACCAAAGGGTTTTTACCAGTTTCTTGATTTTCAGGAACCTCCCAATTCTAATTTTCCAATTTAACTTCAATGGATTAAATTACCAATAATTTAACAATACAAATTTAATTATGAACCGAACACAATCACCCAACAAATTGCTGAAAATTGGTCTCACAAAATATTGATAATCATAATACGAATTACCTTAGGGTTTTCCATGCTGCCACGCCACGAATCGTCGAACGCCTTTCAGCGCTCTAGATGACAATTAAGGATCGTCGTCGTTCTGATTCCACTGAATCGGTTCGGTCACGATCGCAGGGCTCCCTTGCACGTCGTCGTTTTGGTCGTCAAAGTTCTGGAGAGGAAATGATTTTTTTTTTTGTGGCCCAACAATGTAATGTTTTCGCTTGGGAGCCCATTTCATATTTAAACTTTCGACTTTGGACTCACAGTCACAGTTCTAAATCACATATTTTTCTTATACCAGCAACGAGGTTTTTTCCGTTGCACAAGTGCACATTTGAGCTAGATATCTAAACAAGAGCAGTTAGATTTTGTTAGGTAAAATAAACAAACAATTCTTATTCAGATATATAATTTAAATGTAAACAAGAGCAGTTAGATTTTGTTAGGTAAAGTTTTTATCGATTTCATCTTTGTTTTAAGGAAATAACTACTATTAATGTTAAAAAAAAAAAACATAACTACTAAAAGTAGACAACGATGTTCATATTTTGTATCTTTGTTCTAGGCATTTAATGATGCTAAACATTTTTCATATGTAGATAGTGGTGTCAAATGACTCAAATTTTTTTCATAGGTAGATAATAATGATATTGAATATCTTGGTCATAGGTAGAGAAGTGCTATAAGTAGATAACAATATTCAGTATTTTGTACCTTTGTTATAGGTTGATAAAGATGCTAAGTATTTTTTTCACACGTAGACTCTATTTTTTTTCATATGTAAATAAGAGTTTCAATATCTTACTCATAGGTAATTAACATTGTTAATAATTCAAAATTCAAATTAGGGAAAAGAAGAATGCAGAATTAAGAATTTTAGTTAATTCTTATAGGTTAATAGAAGGCAAAAAAGACAGAAAAATTAAAAAGAGTTGTTACTAAAATTGTGGGTCTATATAAAAAAAAAAACCCAATGTCATATCAAATTCAACCAAAACCATGACTTTATTAATACAAGCTTACTCATCAACTTCTAATAGTGATCGAGGTAGCATTCTATAAAATTATTATTATTCTAATATAAATAGTCACCATTTGAGCATGAGTAGTGATTATTTTACTAGAAAACAAAGAATTAAGGTTGAAGACTGCTCCAGATAGTAACCAATGCAACAATCGGCATGTTTCATGGTGCCTAACCTACTGAAATCCCCATTGGATTACTTGTATATAAATCAACATAATTGAGCTTGCTATTTCATTGATTCCTTGCAATATTATTCCAACCATGGATCTTTCTTTCCAATTAACTGTCATAAGTTTGTTCGTTTCCCTAATTTTTCTCATTAGCGCATTTCTTCGAAAAAGTGTGCAAGATTCCAAGTCTAGAGAAGCACCGGAACCTGCCGGTGGATGGCCAATCATAGGCCACCTCCACCTTCTAGGAGGCGGAGACCAGCTTCTCTACCGAACACTCGGGGCAATGGCGGACAAGTACGGCCCAGCCTTCAACATCCGCCTCGGCAGCCGCCGAGCTTTTGTAGTGAGCAGCTGGGAAGTAGCAAAAGACTGCTTCACAGTCAACGACAAGGCACTCGCTTCTCGACCTACCACGGTGGCCGCCAAGCACATGGGATACAACTACGCCGTGTTCGGCTTCGCGCCCTACAGCCCATTTTGGCGGGAGATGAGAAAAATCGCGACCCTCGAGCTCCTCTCGAATCGACGGCTGGAGATGCTCAAACATGTCAGGACGTCAGAACTCGACATGGGCATAAAAGAATTGTACAATTTGTGGGTCCAAAACGGAGCTTTACGACCTGTCGTTGTCGAGCTCAACCGCTGGTTGGAGGAGCTGACGCTTAATGTGGTGGTTAGGATGGTGGCGGGAAAGCGTTATTTTGGCGCGTCGGCGAAATGCGAAGATGGTGACGAGGCGAGGCGGTGTCAGAAGGCGATTGGCCAGTTTTTTCATCTGATTGGGATTTTTGTGGTGGCAGATGCACTGCCGTTCCTGTGGTGGTTGGATTTGCAGGGACACGAAAAGGCGATGAAGAAGACGGCGAAAGAGCTGGATGGAATACTTGGAGGGTGGCTGGAGGAGCACCGCCTGAGGAGAGGAGCTTCTCGTGGTAAGGTGGAGGATGAAGGAGGTGATGCGGACTTCATTGATGTCATGTTGTCTCTCCAGGAGGAAGGGCAGCTTTCAAATTTTCAGTACAGTTCAGATACCAGCATCAAGTCCACCTGTCTGGTATGTTTTCTTTCTTTTTTAAATACGGTTTGAGGAATGTAGTAGGTGCTTGCGCAGGGAGCAAATTAAAAAAAAAAACATTCACATTACTACGTAAAGTATGTGAGCCCAAAATAATTTAAGACTCGAGATGAGCTCTATTCAATATCGAAATTGGCCTGGAAAATAAAATTGGTGTTGCCATTTAGAAGTGGGGCACACACTTATTACGTAGGCCATTAACTGATGCCTAGATGCTTAGGACTCAGATGCTTTGTTTTCATACTTTGAGCAGTAATGTAAAAAAATTGAAAATATGTCTTTATTTGAAAGCAACCCTAAATCTGAGGGTGTATTTAGCAATTAGCTCTATTCTTCCAAGTAGTAAAAGGAATTTGTGACTTACGACACACTTATTTGATGTGGGGTCTATCCTACTAACCTTTTGGATTGTATTCAACGTGACTTTAACGTTACGACAATAAATCTAATCTTGTTGACCTTGACTTATTCTACATATAACAAATCACGTTTATGCTTGCTTAGTCACTAACCATGCCAGTATGCTATATGCTGAAAATTGATTTCATTTAGATAGACTATTTAAATTAATTATTTCTCATTTTTTTCCTTAATTCAAACTAATTAAACATGGTAGGCCCTTATACTTGGTGGGAGTGACACCACAGCGGGGACTCTAACATGGGCAATCTCTTTACTCTTGAACAATCCCCACGCCATGAACAAGGCACAAGAAGAGCTAGACCTCCACGTCGGCACAGAAAGACAAGTTGAAGAATCCGACATCACAAACCTAGTATATCTCCAAGCCATAATCAAGGAAACCCTTCGTCTTTACCCAGCTGGGCCCCTCTTGGGACCCAGAGAAGCTTTGGAAGACTGCACCGTAGCCGGGTACCGCGTGCTAGCTGGCACCCGGCTAGTGGTCAATGTGTGGAAGATCCAAAGGGATCCTAGGGTTTGGGAAAATCCATCTGCTTTTGTTCCTGAGAGGTTCATAGAAAGCCATAGCCACGTCGACGTCAGAGGGCAGCAATTTGAGCTGATGCCGTTTGGTTCCGGCAGACGGTCGTGCCCTGGTGTGTCGTTTGCCATGCAGGTTCTTCACCTCACGCTTGCTCGTTTGCTGCATGGGTTTAAGATTGAAACGGCGTCGGGTCAAGCTATTGATTTGACTGAGAGTCCTGGTTTGACCATTCCGAAAGCAACTCCTTTGGAAGTTCTCCTCAGCCCACGTCTACCTGGTGAACTCTATCTCTGGTGAAGAGCATGATCAGAGAATAAAATTTGAACTGCTTAATTTGTTGGTTAATTAAGGAGGTTTAAATAACTTATTTTGTTGTAATATGAGTCTTTTCTTTTTATCATGATACAAGCGATTACTGAGAGAGGAGAAATCGATTTCAGTAGTACAAGTGTAAAAATAAAACTGAGGTGTAAGTCGCAAGAGCCTTCACATGATTATTTACATAATAAAAAAATAAATATTAAATAGCGGTGTGATATTATCCGATAAGATCAAATGGGGAAAGATAATCTCTTCAACCTAATGTGATGAACTGAACAGTCTGAACGTCATTCCATCATGCATGCACCATGGCCCATGGGGAACCTTATTCAACCATGGTGTGCTTTTTCTCGGCAATGACTTTTCTCAGCCACGTACATAAGTCTTTGATAAAATAACGGAAAAATTTTGAGTGGTACGTACCATTAAATGGTACGACTATTGAATGGTTCAGAGTAATTTACAGTGGGTCTCAAATAAATCTTAACCATTTATACATAATTTTCTTTCCTGATGAGAACTTTTTGTTTTTTAAAGTACTTGGTACAGTGATCTTTTTGTTTTTTTTTTTCTTGTGGTGATCAATTAGCAGTTTGCTTCCTAGGCATCAATTATTACAAATACTGGATAAGTCAAAAGTATTTTCTGAGCGTAGATTTTCTAGTGTACAATAAATAAGAAGCTTTGTAGTGATAGATATTACTCAGCCTTAATCCAAGCAACAATTAATGGATTTCTCTCTCCCATTCCTAAACACTGCCATAGCTGGACTCTTTGCCATACTTCTATTTTCCTACTATTTCATAAAAAAGTTTAGGGCAGCGGCCAAAGTCAGGGGTTCCAAACCACCAAAATTGGCAGGCGGGTTGCCTCTGCTAGGTCATCTCGATCTATTCGGAGGATCCCAGCTTCCCCATATAACCTTGGGGGCCTTGGTTGACAAGTATGGACCAATCTTCACCATCAAGATTGGCATCCACTCAGCTCTGGTGATAAATACTTGGGAGGCTGCCAAGGAGTGCTTCACCACCAATGACTCGGTTGTTTCCTCCCGTCCCGCCACCCTAGGGACTAAGCACTTGGGCTACAACTTTGCTATGTTCGGCTTTAGCCCCTACGGTCCATACTGGCGCGAAATACGCAAACTTACATCCCTCGAACTACTCTCAAACCGAAGGCTCGAGCTACTCAAAAGCGTTCGAGTATCCGAAGTGGAGATGAGTTTAAAAGAGCTGTACAAGCGATGGACCGAAAGAAAAGATGGTGGATCGTCGGGAGATATTTCGGTGGAGATGAAACAGTGGTTTGGGGATTTGACTCTAAATGTGGTTTTGAGGATGATTGCCGGAAAGAGATACTTTAATGTTGTTAATGGTAATTTGAGTGATGAGAAAGAGGCAAGGAGGTGGCAAAAGGCCATGAGGGAATTCTTTCATTTGGTGGGAATGTTTGTGTTGGGAGATGCTATTCCTTGGCTTTGGTGGTTGGATTTGGGCGGTCATCAGAAGGCTATGAAAAAAACTGCCAAAGAGTTGGACAGTATTGTTATGGGATGGTTGGAGGAACACAAGCAGAGAAGAGCTAAAGGCCAAGATCAGCAAGATTTCATGGGTGTGATGCTTTCAGTCCTTGATGGAGCACATGTTTCAGGCTTCGATGCTGATACAGTCATCAAAGCAACATGTTTGGTACACACTAAATTCGTTAATAGTTAACTCAACTTGTCTCTTTCTTTTTAAGGTTCAAACTAATTAAGTAATTTTTCTCGGTTAAATTTGGTTTAACTAATCAAGCAAATTATGATTTAATTATTTGTAGAGTTTGATTGCTGGAGGGAGTGACACAACCATGGTGACTCTGATATGGACACTCTCGCTACTTTTGAACAACCGTCACGCTTTGAAGAAAGTTCATGAAGAACTAGACAAGCATGTTGGCAAAGACAGGCTAGTAAACGAATCAGATATCAACAATCTTGTCTACCTGCAAGCAACTGTTAAAGAAGCAATGCGTTTATGTCCAGCTGGACCACTCTCAGGCCAAAGAGAATTCACCGAGGACGGCATGGTCGGAGGCTACCATGTTCCGAAAGGCACGTGGCTGTTGGTGAACCTGTGGAAGATCCAAACCGATCCACGGGTTTGGGCCGACCCGATGGAGTTCAAGCCGGAGAGATTTCTCACCACCCATAAAGATATTGATGTTAGGGGTCAGCATTTTGAGCTCATGCCTTTTGGTAGTGGTAGAAGAGCATGCCCTGGTATAACTTTTGGCCTTCAGATGACGCTTTTAACTCTGGCTGGTTTTCTACATGCGTTTGATGTCTCCACCCTAAAAAATGCACCGGTTGATATGACCGGAAGCGTCGGACTTACGAACATGAAACTCACCCCTCTAGATGTCCTCGTCAAACCACGCTTGTCTCCAAATCTTTATGAATAAGTTAAAGAATGGGAGTTTCACTAGATATTCAGTAGTACAAAAAAGGCCTTAGTCGACGGTGGAAAACCGTCGCCCTCGGCATACACAAAACCATCGCGTAGGTGAGTATCGTTGTAGGCAGCAAATTTTACGTCTGTGGAAAACCGTTGTCTGGTGTATACTCAAACAACGGTTTTAGTCCAAAACCGTCATCCTATCTCTCAAAAAAAGGGTTTCTGTCGTTCGAGCATATCGAAGACTACAGTTCAAATAGCTACTACACGATGGTTCAGCACTATACCGTCGTCCCATTTAAAAAACTAAAGTGTTTTTGCTGGTTTTGCTCATGTATGGTACGACACTTTCTAAAACAAACTATCGTTTTGATTGCCTTCTTTAGTTTGTTTTTGGAAATTTGCATTTGATCCACAAATTTCAGTTTGACGATTTAGTTGTGCCAATTTGCATTTTGATGCATAGATTACATCATTCATTCTAATTGCCATTGGTGCCACAATTCACAAATTGCAACTTCATATATTAAGAAACATGACAGTACAAAAAGTTGGATATAGGACCAACTTAATTAGTCCACATATATTTCAAAATAATTCAAATCCTCCCTACCCCCTCCTGTACAAGATAACCAAGAGTCATAAATCTTACACAAAAGATGGCTCTAGACTACTTTATATCCATGTCCCCTTTCTAGATAACCAAAAATACCATAAAATGCACATATAGACACATACATGAATAGACCATGTCCCATATTTGATTTACGTTCACTAAAAAATGTTAGCAAAATGAATGCTTCCTCAATATAACTATCCAAAGTTTTCATAAAATATGAAAAGGGTCACATATGACAAGTTTTCAATTAAGTTAAAGTTGAACTAAGTATTATCTTTGTCATAATTACTGTGGAGTATCCATCTTCAATTATTTCTTTCATATAACGCATAACAAAATAGACACACTCCTTGTTAGTTGGTTGTTGAGAAACACCCTAAACAAGATAAAACATTAATACAATCCACAACCGTACATAAACTGAAATAAGTTTGCAATCTCATGATATATGGCAAAGGTAACATACCGCCAAATATTTCCACTGAACTAATTTACGCATATGCTTATTCCTTTGAGTGTTGAATATTTTTAATCCACTTCATCAAAACAACAATCATTCATTAATATTCTATCAACCACATATTGATAACCAAAGTACTAATTTATTCATGGGAACAAATACTTACTTGTTGACTACTGATTTCCAATCATTTTCAATCGAGCGGCTCTTCAATGGGTCCATGAAATAAACAATTCCTTTGTTCGGATTGATAACTATCAATGTCCAATGTTTGTTGCTCATGAGAATATTCATATCAATGTACTAAGTACACAGTGAAAATTAACAAACTAGTTTGGATTCACAAGCTTACCTAGAATTACAAGGAATAAAAAAGATCTGATCATCACAAGCCTCTGAGATATCGATAACAATTTTACGTAATCGGTCTTCCACACTACCACACCCATTTGCACTAATTAGAGCAGGGCCAACAAAACCAACCATTCCATCCTTGGCTTTCAAATTGTATAGTCTGATAAGTGTGCCTAGCATGGTGAACTTTGTGCAACCATGAAACAAAGGTTTGTCTCCATCCGCCATGACATTCATAAACTCATTACACTCGTTCTCTACTTTCTCATATGCATTGCCTTCCATGTCTACCGTTTCAGTGAAAAATGCATGATCCTATCAGTCATTTCCACATTTATTGTTGCATTGGCGGCTGACCTAGAAGGTTGCACATGCCTTATCTAATCTTGAAATTTTTTTGTCAATCCCTATGAAAAATAAATGCTCTTTCATAACTTGAACATAAAATTGTTGCATATTTCCACACTTCATACATGGACAAGTCATGAAATTTGATTTGTAGCAAATTCCAATGCAATTTTCAAAAATCCTTCAACCCGCATTGTATAAATGTGATCTTCAATCTCGCAAACATCGACTCATTATCCATTGTAGAACTTATGATTTGAAAAAAAAACAAATAGGCAATTATAAAAACCGTACTACTATAAAGGACAATAACTGGGAAAGAAAATATGCTAATCCAATTATAGATGTGCATGTATAAAAATATAGAATGCATAACACAATATATACATGAACATGCATACCAAGATTATAGCTCATCAGCTTTATAAAATATAGAAGAATTTAGATTTGGCTTATAAGTATGTTAACACACCATAAGTTTTTTTTTTTTTTGGGTCACAATACACCGCAAGTTTTGAAAATATTAAAAAGAGCATCAAAATGATATCAAAAACCTCCAAACACTTTGCTTATACATGTAAAAGGTGTTAGAAAACTAGTGGTCCCAGTCTTGTTGACATCAAATAATGTAAAAACAAAAAAAACACATAAAAACATATTCATAGTCTGAAAAACATTAGGAACCAATAATAGAAGCAGATCTTCATACTTTTATGTCTAAGATTAAGTGTACTATTAGTTAATTATAATCCCTTGTTGTATACAACCATGCTCGTAATTATACCTTAATAATAAAAGTAATTAATCAAGCAATGCACAAACCTATATCCCATTGTAATATTATTGTTAATTGAGTAGAAGAGTGATAGTATTCGAAACAAACTTAACAATTGTCCAATTAGAAAAAAGAAACAATCTTAATAGGGTTTCAAGCTTTATTCAAAGTAATCCAATAATGGCTCAAGTATTGTTTGAGCAGCATCCACTATAAATTTAAAAAAAAAAACATCAATGCATATGCTAGTTGGTTTTAAGGTTTATTCGACCTAAACCCTCAGTTAATATATGCAACATATTTCCACCTCATGACAACCAAGATAAATTCATGATGATGATAGTGGTAGATATTATAACAAAATCTCATGTCTATAATTTCCATTAATCCCATCCCATCCAAAATTTCTATCCCGTTAAATTACTCTGATCGAAATAATCGAACTAGTGGTTGGCGTGGACTAAGTTGCAGATGATTGGTACAACCCAATCTGGAACAAAGAAGAATCAGAAAGCAGCCAGAGAAGACGATTGGCAGGTGCACAGAAAAAGAAGAAGAAAATAATAAAAAACCATCCATTTAACACTAAATTTGAACGTTCATGAAGGAATAGAACTCAAACCCTAAAAGACCCATTTTACCTTTCAAAGAAGAAATTAGTGGAGATGTTGGAGTATGAGAGGAATTGGGGATGTTGAGAGTTTAGGTCCCTGTGAAATTGCGTAGAACAAAGAGGGATTTCATCACTCGAGATGTTAGTGTGCGAGAGGAATTGGGGATTAGCATATGAAGGAGTTAGCTTGTTTTTTTTAGTCTAGGCGTTTATCACCCTTTGCACAACAATTTTTAGCGAAACTGACGTTTGGAAAATTGGAAAGACGAACCTCGTCTGGTTAGTGTCGTCTAAGGCTTTTTTTTAGGGAACTTTAATGAAAATGACAATTTAAACTTTTTTTTAACCAAAAACACCATACACTAGTAGAAAAAACAGCTTGGGCGACAAAACTTTGGGCGACGAAACATTTTTCGTCGCTCAAAGTGATTTTGGGCGACGAAATCCATATTTTGTCGCCTAAAGTTGAGTTTAGGCGACGAAACTTTAGGCGACGCCTTATTTCGTCGCCTTAAGTTCTTTTAGGCGACGAAACGTAGAGCGACGAACACCATTCGTCGCCTAACCTTTTGAGGTTTTGGCGATGACACTTTAGGCGACGAATAAGTTTTTCGTCGCCTTAACCTGGTTTTGGGCGACGAATAATAGTTTCCTCGCCCAAATATACTTTAGGCGACAAATAATTTTTTCGTCGCCTAAACATAAGAAATTTACTCCACACCGTTCTTTTTTTTATCTACTAAAGAATGACTTATTCATTTCTGAATGAAGTAATTTTTGTACAAAATGATCTTGAAGAAAAGGTCTACATATTCAACGGTTCAGATTTAAAGAAATATGTATCTATGTGTGTTTACAAATTAAGAGTTTTACGAAAAATTAACTTACAGTGAAAAATTCATAATAAGTAATTGAGAAAGGGAAAAAATTTGTAAAAAATATACAAACCCTCATAACGAGAAGGCCTACGACTTTCGTTTATGGGTCATTTCCAAAATCGAACACTAGAAACCATGAAGCCTATAATATTTTTTAACCGTCGATTAACGTTTACGTTTACCCTCGGTTATTATATCTGTAATTTATTTTTTTCATGCCGGTTCTTTTTTGAAAACATGATCTTTTACTAAAATCAATAAGATGAACGGTTCGGATCGTTGTTAGAATGTCCCCAAAGTTACAGTTTACTGAAAATTGTGATGATGTTATATAGTTTCTATAAACTTTATAACGTCATACACAAATTTAGCTAAACTATAAATTTTGGGACATAATATTAACAATCTGAACCGTTCATCTTATTGCATTCAGTAAAATATCATGTTTTTTAAAAAGAACCGGGATCAAAAAAATAAATTACGGATATAATAACCGAGCGTAAACGTAAACGTTAATCGACGGTTAAAAAATAATATAGGCTTCATGGTTTCTAGTATTCGATTTTGGAGATGACCCCTAAACGAAAGTTGTAGGCCTTCTCACTACGAGCGTTTGTATATTTTTTACAAATTTTTCCCCATTCTCAATTACTTATTTTGAATTTTTCATTGTAAGTTAATTTTTCATACAACTCTTAATTTGGGCGACGAATAATTCGTCGCCTAAAGTGTCTTTGTGTTACATCCCGTTCCGGAAATAATATTATTTTATTCCCGGAGGTGCAAAATGACGATTTTGCCCTTGGTTGACCTTTCGGTTGACTTTTGCGTCGTAGCTCGTACGACGCATTCACTTGTATTTTCGTGACGTGCTCGTCGCTACGAACGCGTAGACACGAGCTGGGTGTCGTTCGGACTCTGAACGAATATTTTACGGGCGTTGATTTTCGACGTTTCCCGTAATTCAATTTTGGGCAGTTGGGCTGGGGCCCAAATACCTGCAGGCCCATGTGGGCTTATCCCTGGATTCCTGGGATTTTGTCTGGGATTGGACCCGTGTCATCCCCTTCCTCTCTTCTTCTCTGCAAGCAAAAACAAACAAAGCTCCAAAATTCTCTCAAGGCACCCCGTGCCTCTCCTCCCTCTCACTGAGCCAATCTTTGGCCAGGTGAGTTCACAGACCTCACCATCATCTTCATTAGCCTCAAAATACCCAGCCTAGACCTCTGCAAACCCAGAAACCAGAGAACCCAATTCGTGGGATTTTTCCGGCGAGACACTCGTCGACCAACCACCTCGATTCAGGCCTCAATTCAACCCCAAACATACACCAATAGACTTCTGGGAACCCTGGGATCACAACCCAGGGCTTACGTGTGAAGGAGACCTCGAGATCGAAAGTTTCAACTTTGGCCGAGAACTTTGGAGCCCATTTCCGGCCAACTCTGACCGAGTTTGGGCCCCACACTGGTAAATTCTGAATCTCCTCACTTCTAGCTTCATTTTGGTACTTGAATCGTCCAATTTGGACTTAAAACGAGGAAGTTATGAAGCTTTGAAAAATCCCCAGAAATCCGGCCAAATTTCCCAGATTCCGGCGACGGCGACGGCGGCCGGCACGGCGGTCGGCGGCAGCGACCGGAATCCTGGCAGGGATGACCGGTGCTGACGTCATCGGACCGGGTTGGACCGGCCTTGCTGACGTCAGCAGACCGGTTCAGACCGAACTTGCTGACGTCAGCATTGACCGAACCGGCTTGAGCCGAGCCGCGTTGACGGCTTGAGCCGAGCCGTGTTGACCGGCTTGAGCCGAGCCGAGTTGACCGGCTGACCTGCTCAGTTGACCAGCTCGCGCGTGAGCCGCGCGTGGGGCCGCGGCTTGGCGTGTTTGAGCCGCGCGTGAGGGCGCGTGGGAGGTCCAAATTCGATTCTGTTTTCACGGGGCGACTCGTGACGACGTGTACTACCTCGGGGTAGTACGCATGATAATTTTCTAGGTGTTTTGGACCTCCAAATTGAGAAAGTAAGGAATAGGTTTAATTAATTAGTTAATTCGTTACCTTTATGAGTTTAATCATTGTACCGGTGATATCTCATATAGGTGAGGCTAAATGGCAGCGTGTGGCGGCGCGTGCGACGGCGCACGGCGGCCCACGGCGACGGTTTTGGGGTTTTCGATCCCGAAACTCCGTTTTCGGGTTTCCGAACGCCGTTTTCTTCGTATTTTCAATTACTTTATTAATCGTGGGTGTTCCAAAATAGGTTTTGGCGACCCTTGGCGTTCGGAGGACGTACGTTTGGACTTCCCAGCTTCGGTATTTGTGAGTGGGCCCTTTCCCTATATTATTTAAATGTGTTTATGTTTGGGAAATTATATTTGTTTTATGCCTACATATTATTGTGGTTTTTAATGATATTATTATCGTGCTATTGGTAGACCTTGTTATATTATTTTATTACTCGGTTTACTAGCTTCGATTCGGTATTTCGGTAGGCCATGGAAATTAGTGGGCTTGGGCCCACATTTCCATTTGGGAATTATACCATTAAATTGGTGATTTCCGTATTATTTTGTACACGTATTGCTGGTATCGAACCGGCTCTATTTTAGGGAATTTAGGGAATTAAGTATTTTAATTCCCTACTTGTACCTATTTGCGATTATGGGTTTTATACCTATCTGACGGCCTTGAGCCGTATTTGGGTGACCCTTGGATATGGTAATTTTCTATCGTATTTTGGGTTCACCTAGTTTGCCATTAAGTTGGTATTTCTATACCTTGGTACCCATGTGGCGTATTCTCGGTATTTCACGTATTTTAGTCCTATGCTTGGTATTTCGGGTACGGCCCCGAGAATACCATATATATATTGATTAGTTTGAGGGCATCCCTTATAGGGAAATTACCCCACCTTGTTCTATGTAGAATTCTCTGTAGTATGTTTTCATATGCTCAACTAGGTTGCTTACACGGTGTTTGGTGTACCGTCCGGGGCCAGGACCAGCTTCACGTGATTGTTCACACGCACCTATACGCTCGCTATGGACCCATAGCAGGTGCCAGCCTGTTCTAGGTCGCCTGGGCTACTCGAACTCGTTGTGATGCGCATATGCGCCAGCTTCACGTGATTGTGTACACGAGCGTACTGTTACTTATACACCCAGCCTGTTCATGACAGAATATATATGTATGAACTTGTGTGTTTGCTATACCTAAACGAGCGTCTATCTTGCAGTCTTGGATTGTGGGGCCAGGACCACTTTCACGTGATTGTTCACACGCACCGACACGCTCACTATGAATCCATAGTAGGTGCCAGCCTGTTCTAGGTCGTATGGGCGACTCGAACTCGTTGTGATGCGCATACGCGCCAGCTTCACGTGATTGTGTATATGAGCGTTTATCTTATAGTTTTATATTGTGATGTTATCACCGAATTTCACTTATGCCACGGGGGCATTTATTTGATTTACGGGTTTTCCGTAGATCCTTATTTTACGAACCTTCGGGTAAAGTATTTTATGCCGAACGGTGGCTTTCTGCCCGTTTCGGATGGTAAGTATATTTTCGTACTTACCTCGTTTTCTACCTACTATTATAGTACGTTTTCTGAAACGGTTTTTCCAACCAACTACTTGATTTTGACGGCGAGGGGTTACTACTTTCAGAAAGCAAAGGTTTTTACAAAAATGACTATTATTGGCCCACTCACCCTTTTGTTTTGCGCCCCTCCAGGTTTAGTGGCTGGAGCTGTCTACGTTCGAGGCGGTGGTATGACGAAGGCTTAAATTTCTTGGTATTGTATATACTTTGTATCCCGTACCTTGTACGATTGTTGTTGTATTAAATCTTCCGCCCGTACATCTGTGTACACTTGAATCTTAATTTATTCAATTTATTCCTTTATTTCTTCAAATTGGCTTTCGTCACCCTACGTGGTGTCGGCCAGCACATCCGACTTTTGGGTGTCCACGTGTACATCCGGGTCGGGATGTGTCAGACACATCCCGATCCCGGACGAGCCAGGTGTCGGAAGTGCTGGCCGACATGCGTTAGCGTGACGAAAGCCAAAAAGAAAATTTAAGAATAAAAGATAGAATATTGATAGAAAAGAACAGAGTGCGGAAGAATTGTTAGAATACACAATAAGAGTAGAGTGAGGGATACAAAGATATACAAACGTATAAAAATCCTTACATCGTCATACCACCGCGCCATCGACATCGCAAGCTCCCAGCCAACTAACCTGGAGGGGCGCAAAACATAAAACGGTGAGTGGGTCAAAAAGCAAAGTTTGATAAAACCGTTGTTTTCAAAAGTTTAGTAACCCCTCGTTTGAAAACAAGTATAATTGAGAAAATACGTCATGCCCGTAGGCATGAACCTCAAAATACTGTCGTGAAAACATTCGGGTACTCCCCGATAATAATGTACTGACATGCTCACCCATATGTAAACACACAAGTCCACGTGGCTAAACCACAATGAACAGGCTAGGTATAAAAGTAATACGCTGAGTACTACAATGACGCGAGTCTAACGCTAAGCGCTGGTGCACAAAGTGCAGTCACACAAGTCCGAGTTGCCTAGTGCAACCTAAGACAGGCTAGTACCTACAATGGATCCAAAGCTGCGTAGCGGTACTGATAGTGACTACTCCTAACGTCAAGGCTAGTCCTGGCCACAAGACTGAGTACTAATACCTGGGGTGTATACATCTACTGATGAGCAACAGTATGAAAACATGCATGGCAATATAGTACGTGTGTTCTACCTCCAACACACGTAATGAATATGCATCTACGCTAACAATTTAAGAAAGCGTTGAAAAACCATACGTATATATGTACATTTATCAAACAAAGACCCACTCACTCACCTGTAGGTAGCCGGGTCGAAGTACCCCGTCCTGGGTAGCCCCGGTAGTCCTCTGGATAGGCCCCACCTATATGAGAAATCACCGGTACAATGATTAACTCAAAAAGGTAACGAATTAACGAATTAATTACACCTATCCCTTGCTTTCTCAATTTGGAGGTCCAAAACACCTCAAAAATTAACATGCATACTACCCCGAGGTAGTACACGTCGTCACGAGTCGACACGTGAAAACAGATTCGAAAAAGGACCTTCCACGCGCCCTCACGCGCGGCTTGAAGGTCGGAGCTTACGGCTCCACGCGCAGCTCCACGCGCGGCTCACGCGCGAGCCGGTCAACTGAGCCGGTGAGCCGGTCAACTCGGCTCGGCTCAAGCCAGTCAACACGGCTCGGCTCAAGCCGTCAACGCGGCTCGGCTCAAGCCGTCATCGCGGCTCGGCTCAAGCCGGTTTAAGCTGATGACGTCAGCAAATCCGGTCTGAACCGGTCTGCTGACGTCAGCATGGCCGGTCCAACCCGGTCCGATGACGTCAGCACCGGTCATCCCTGCCAGGATTCCGGTCGCCGGCGTCGCCGCCGGCCGCCGTCGCCGGAATCTGGGAAATTTTGCCGGTTTTCTGAGAATTTTCAAAGCTTCATAACTTCTTCGTTTTAAGTCCAAATTGGACGATTCAAGTACCAAAATGAAGCTAGAGGTGGGGGGAACAAGATTGTACCATTTTGGGGACCAAAAACTGGCCAGAAGTGGCCTGAAATTGAGGAAGAAATTCCGGCCAAAATGGTGCTCCTCCGATCTCGATGCTACTTCGAGTTCCAGACCTTGGGTTGGGTTCCCAAGGCCTCCAGAGGTGAAAAGGTGATGCAATTGAGCTCCCTCGAGCTCCAAAATGTCCAGTTTGAAGGGGAAGAGTGCCACGGGGTGGCTTGAGTGATTTTCCTGGTTCTGGGTTCCTGGGTTTGTCCAGGTTTATGGACACCCACAAGCTGCAAGGTTTGAGTTTGATTGGTGAAGCCAAAATGGTAAGGGGGAAGGCCACGATTTGGCCTTGGATGTTTGCAGAACAAAGATGAAGAAGAAGGGAGGAGAGGCTCGGCCACAAAGAGCCAAAGCCAATCAGACCAAATCCCAGGAAATCTGGGATTGGCCACAGGCCTGCTGCCAAATGGGCCCCAGCCCAAATAATTCAAAACAGTCCAAAAGTGAAATACGGGAAACGTCGAAAAATCAACGCCCGTAAAATATTCGTTCGGAGTCCGAACGACGTACGGCTCGCGCCTACGAATTCGTATCGACGAGCACGTCAAGAAAATACAAGTGGATGCGTCGTACGAGTTACGACGCAAAAGTCAACCCAGGGGCAAAAACGTCATTTCCCACTTCCGGGAATAAAATAATTTAAAACTTTGAACGGGCTGTGACAATCTACCCCCCTTATAAAAATTTCGTCCTCGAAATTTCCATAAGAAGTACAATGAGGTAGATTGGAGTACAAAACTGTTCACAAAACATCTTCTCCGAGCCGTTCCCCCGAAAGGGATGCAGGAGAAGAAGACAAGTGTCCGAACCGAACGCTGGCAACAGTGCTCCGACGTCACCACGACTCAAGGTGACACCAGTGCTTCGAAGTTCAATCAAAAGAGGGATACGATTAGCTGGAAGAGTAATCAGTCGTCCGAAAGACATCTGATAGAGTTTACCTGCTACTACGTTTGCACGACCGGGAAGTGGTAATCGATAGTGCAATCGTAGTCACCTATCAGCTACATCCAACTCCTTTGACTGAGATTGAGGTCTCCCAAGAAAATGAGACACCTCAGCTTTGGTGGTCAAAGAACGGTCAACACGTCTCACCAAAGAGAAAGAGATTTCTGAACTTGGAGCAAAGATAAAAGCATCAAGCTCCAAAGAGAAAAAGGTTTCAGAAACCTGGAGTAAAGATACTGGCAACGAACTTCGAATCATGGGTATGATAATTCATCTCATGCGGTTTCAGTCGCCTGAAGGCATGAGCGATTATCCATCCATGCTGTATTAGCACACAGACCAACCCGCTCAGTGACGCATCACTGTAGAACACAAAGTGCCGCCGTCGTTGGAAAGTGCTAATACAAGAACAGGAGTAAGACCAAACTTGAGCAGTCGGAAGATTTGCTCGTGGTCGTCGTTCCACACGAAGGTTAACGTTCTTCCTGGCAAGTTTCGTGAAAGGCAGAGAAACAGAAAAGAAATCCTTCACGAAACGTCGGTAAAGACCGAGCAAGCCAAGAAAGTTCGAAATCTTATAACGCTTCTGCGGTCGCTCCCAGATCTCCGCCATAGTAGCCGTCTGGGGATCAACAAGAGAACAATCCGCAGGAATCACATGTCCCGAGAAAGACACATGATTAGGCCAGAACTGGTACAAACTGAAAAGTTCTTAAACTTCAACGAAATCATGCGCAAGTACTTTTGCATGATCGGCCCCAGAATTGGAATTCGCCAGAAAGTCAACTAGAAATGGGCCCCAGCCCAAATAATTCAAAACAGTCCAAAAGTGAAATACGGGAAACGTCGAAAAATCAACGCCCGTAAAATATTCGTTCGGAGTCCGAACGACGTACGGCTCGCGCCTACGAATTCGTATCGACGAGCACGTCAAGAAAATACAAGTGGATGCGTCGTACGAGTTACGATGCAAAAGTCAACCGAAAAGTCAACCCAGGGGCAAAAACGTCATTTCCCACTTCCGGGAATAAAATAATTTAAAACTTTGAACGGGCTGTGACAGTGTCACTTTGGGCGACGAAATTGTTATTCGTCGCCTAAAGTGTCTTTGGGCGACGAAATTATTCGTCGCCTAAAGTAGCTTTGGGTGACGAATAAAAATTTCGTTGCCCAAACCTAAATTTGCCCCGCCAAAAATTTTGGGCTGATTTTAAAATTTTTAATAAAATTTAGGGCGACGAAAATTTCGTCGCTCAAACATAAATTTCGTCGCCCTAACCTAAAAATTAGCTCCAGCTGCCAAAAATTTTGGCTATTTTCAAAAGTTTTAACTAATATATGAGCGACAAATTTTTAGTGTTTGGGCGACGAATCTGTTTTGTTGCCCAAAGTCCTCTGCGTTTTATACCCCGTGCCTTCTCTTTTCTGTTTCTTCTTCCTTCTTCCTCAACTAGGTTTCTTCTACCTTCTTCCTCCACCTGCATAACCAAATCCCACAAACATTACTTCTTTTCGCCCAAAAGCCTCTGAAATAACTTCACCCTTGCTTTTTATACCAATCATTTTTCGTCTTTCTTCGTCCATCCATCAATCTGCATTCCCGAAATTGACCCACGAGCTCAGACCCAGCTTATCGAACCTCAGCCGCGACCCAGGCCGTGAGATCTTCTTCCTTCTTCCTCCAGTTGTCGGACCTCAGACCCAGCCTCGAATCTCGGTCTCACCTTCGTCGCACCTCTGTCAAAGTACGTTTCAAACTTTGCATTTTTCTTCTTGATTTTACAATTTCTGTATGAATTTGATTTGGGAGTTCGAATCGAAATTGAAATTGAAATTGGAATTGGAATTGAAATTTGATTCTTTGAAGTAGAATTGAGCGTGATTTATATATGCTGCTAGTTTGAATTTGCTGCTAGTTTATATATGCTACTAGAACGATGTCGAGACTGCACTCAAGGTGCTCGACAAAATGCCTGCTATGGGGTTTGTCCCGAATGTGGTGACTTATACCACGATTATTGGCGGGCGATGAACTCTTGCTCGGAGGAGGAGGCCATGGCTATGATTGAGGAGCTGCTGGGGCTCGTCACCTGTGCTGTGATTTTGCGGCATGAGAGCACTGTGCTGTGATTTCAACTTCGATATTCGTTGTCCAATATGAGAATACCCATATCCTCGCTATTCTTTCACCAATTCATCCTTCTTCAATTCTCCCCCAGAATCTCAGCCATCAGGTATTTTCAATCTTTTAAATTTTTGGAATTTGTCTCTTTGATTGCTGAGAAAAACAGAGGGAATGTTCAATCTTTATGGTAATGCGGTTGTAAAGTTTGAATCTTTGATGGCTTTCCCTTAATGGGTATGTGAAATTTCTCTTTTTTCTTTCATTAAATAACTACAAAAAACTAAAAGAGAAGAAGAAATCGTAATATTTGACGTGGGCTTAATAGTGTAAAGTTAATTTGAAGGACATGGCAGCTTGCATTTGTAGGATGCCTTATCATCTCACAATTAAATTAAATTACTAATCGTTTTCCTTGTTCCTTTTAACCCCAGCCTTCTTGGTGCCTTAATTACAGTTTATCTGAAATTTAAACGAATTCCGCACACTATTGTAAGTTAGAAGTTTCAACTTCAGACTAGAAGAGAAAGAGTTGCTGAAATATGTGGTCATTTTGTAATAACGTTTCTTTCAATCCATTGATATGAATAATGTTAATTGTGTTGAGTTTCATATAAGCAATTATCATAGACATTTGGGTCTTTTTTGTTTCTTTATTAATGTATGATTTTCACATAGGAAGTGTTTTTTTTTGTTTTTTTGTTTAATGAAACCTATAGTTGTCAAGGTGTTTTTTCTAATTTACTACTAGGGGGAACTGGCTTCTTGCAGACTTGTTGCTATGAGAATGTATCTCTGGGAGTTTCCAGTCGGACGCAACAAAATGATGTTCTTCAAAGATTTTTTTACTTTCCAGGAAGCAAATCATTGGAACAGTTGATGATTACGTTGAAGATTTGTGCTTTTGATTGTTTTTGTTTGCCACATGGAGGAACAGACATTTGTTGTTGGTCAAGAGTTCCCTGATGTCAAGGCCTTCAGGAATGCAATTAAAGAAGCTGCAATTGCACAACACTTCGAGCTTCGTATCATAAAAAGTGACCTTATCCGCTACTTTGCAAAGTGTGCAACAGATGGCTGTCCATGGCGCATCTGGGCTGTGAAGCTTCCTAATGCCCCAACCTTTACGATAAGAAGCCTTGAAGGGACGCACACTTGTGGTAGAAATGCACACAATGGGCACCATCAGGCTTCCGTTGATTGGATTGTCAGTTTTATAGAAGAACGTCTGCGGGGTAACATCAATTACAAACCAAAGGATATATTGCACGATATCCATAAGCAATACGGGATTACTATACCGTATAAGCAAGCTTGGCGTGCAAAGGAAAGAGGACTTGCTGATTTATGGTTCTTCTGAGGAAGGGTATTGCCTTCTTCCTTCATACTGCGAGCAAATAAAGAAGACCAACCCTGGAAGCATTGCAGAGGTATTTACCACTGGTATAGATCACCGTTTCCACCGGTTGTTTGTGTCCTTTCATGCGTCCATTTATGGATTTCTGAATGGTTGCTTACCTATCGTTGGGCTTGGTGGAATCCAGCTTAAAAGTAAATATCTTGGTACCTTACTCTCTGCAACTTCGTTTGATGCGGATGGTGGATTATTTCCGCTTGCATATGGCGTTGTTGATGTAGATAATGATGAGAGCTGGATGTGGTTCCTGTCAGAGTTGCATAAGGCGCTGGAGATGAACACCGTGAGTATGCCGGAGCTCACATTTTTGTCTGATGGACAGAAGGGAATTGCAGAAGCAGTAAGAAGGAAGTTCCCAAATTCTTTAAATGCTTTTTGCATGCGCCACTTGAGTGAAAGCATTGGAAAAGAGTTCAAGAACTTGAGGCTTGTTCATCTTCTATGGAATGCCGCATATGCCACTACCACTATTGGCTTTAAAGAAAAAATGGTTGAAATAGAGGAGGCATCTCCGGATGCTGCAAGATGGCTACAACAATTTCATCCTTCTGGCTGGGCATTGGTGTATTTTGAAGGAACGCGTTATGGTCATCTCTCATCAAATATTGAGGAGTTCAATAGATGGATTCTTGAAGCTCGTGAGCTGCCCATAATCCAGGTGATTGAGACAATTCATAGTAGATTGATGGCTGAGTTTGAAGAATGGCGTTTGAAGAGTAATTCTTGGGTTTCTGTACTTGCTCCATCTGCTGAGAAGCATATCGTAGAAGCCATCAGCCATGCATCCACATATCAGGTCCTTCGGTCTGATCAAGTAGAATTTGAGGTTCTTTCACCTAATCGATCAGACATTGTGAATATTGGCACCCATTGTTGTTCCTGCCGTGATTGGCAGCTATATGGGATACCATGTTCCCATGCTGTGGCTGCCCTCATTTCATGTCGAAAAGATGTATACTCCTTTACAGAGAGAGTTTTTACTGTTGCAAGATACCACGAGGCATATGCCCAAGAGATATACCCTATCCCAGGAAAAGTTGAATGGAGAAAGACAGATGAGGCTTCAATGGATGACGATATCCAGGTTGTGCGACCTCCCAAGTTTCGTAGACCGCCAGGACGACCAGAAAAGAAACGGATTTGTGTAGAGGACCTTAATCGCATATTTCCCTCCGGCATTTCAATAGTTATTTCATTTTAGGATTATAATTTATTTTCAATTGAATATTTTGTACGTACATTTTTTTATATAATACAATTTATTTTTCTACATTGTTTATTATATTTTATTGTCTTTTAAATACCAATTAATTCATTATATTATTTAATCAAAAAAATTAAAAAAATTAAAAAATTAAATATTTAGGGCAATAACTATTTCGTCGCCTAAACATTTGGGCGACGATATATTTCGTCGCTTTAAGTGTAACCAAACTTAGGGCGACGAACTATTTTCGTCGCCTAAAGGTTGCTTAGGCGACGAAAATATTTCGTCGCCCAAGGTTTGGTCGACGGACTTTGAGCGGCGAATTTTGGGTGACGAATTAATGGTCGCCCAAATGTTTAGGCGACAAAATGAGACCTTGAGCGACAAAATTTTTTTTGTCGCCCAAGTACTTTTTTCTACTAGTGATAATAACTTTTTTTAATGAAAATGACAAAAATTTTAATCAAAATAACAAACTTTACCACAACAAGACAAAAAACAAGAAGGCCCACATGCAAAACCCAACATGCAAGCTACAATTTTTTTTCCCAATCTATCCCTAACAGAATCCAAACTTTGTTAACCCAAAAATATCACTTTTTAATTACGAAAATACCATTAAAACTTTCATTATTTACAAATATGTCATTAACTCATTAATGTCCAAAGATCACAACGAATTTTTTATATTTTATTTTTTATAATCAGCCTAATGCTCTTGATTATAACATTTTTTATTGGGCTCTTCAAAAAATACAAAAACAAGCTATAATTATTACTACTCCCTATTATTCATGTATCAAATAATTCATCCTAATAATGAAGCAACATGAATAGCAAAATTCGAAAAATCTAACAATTCAACAACAAAACCCAAGCTGCATATCAAATTAAAATTATAAATAAAATCATTCAAATTACATAGTAGCAATATCCCATCCAATTAATTGTTTGTTAATTTTTTTAAAAATAATTATATTTTTTAAATTATTTTTTTAGAAATAGTGGTCACCATTTGATACATCCCGTCCCTGATTATATTGTATTTTATTCTCCGATGTTGTAAATTTATGAAAATACCCCTGATGGATTAAGTGAGTCCTACGTGGACATTCGATGTTCTTGTCATAATTTCATACATTTCTTGTGTTTTCTGTTTAGTACTTTTCACTACGAACCTATGAGCGCAAGCGAGACGTCATTCGAACTTGTAACGGACAAGTTGTGAGTGAGGGCATTTTGGTAATTTGCACTTTTCTGTGTTATGGTTTATGTGGATTACTCCCGTGGTTTTCTCACAAACCAGGGTGCTCTGCACCCCCTGAAAATCAGTCTGCAAACTCACTATTAGACAAGGTTGCATGCAAATATTTTATGGTTTCCTTAATCTTTAAATCGTGGTATTCCCGTGTGGGATTACACCACACAACTCAAACCTAACCTGTCTTCTTTGTCTGCCACTGCCCTTTTGTCATCCTCGTGCCCAGACTCAGCAAAAAAACTGTGAAGAAAACTCACACCACACACCCAAACTTTCACCGAGGATCTCCCTCACCTTTTTTTGAAAAATTTTCTAGCAACCCTTATCCCAAATCCCTTAATTCGCCATCCTTACACCCAAATTCAAACTAGAACCATAAACCCAGAACCCAGACTTGGTTTCTCAGAACTCCGGCGAACTTCACAATTTTTTTTCCCGACGAAGTTTCGTCAAATCTAGACCTCGATTGACCTAGATTTCTTCACCAAACCACTCATCATGGGTTGTAGGACTTATCCCAGGCCCTGCATGCAAGGTTAGCCACAAGAACGACGATTTCAAATTTTGACCGAGCCTTTCGAGGCATTTTCCGGCCATCTCCAGCTATCTTTTGACGTTTCTCTAGGTAAATTCGAGTCCCTCATCTTCCTAGCTTCATTTTGGTATATGGTGCGTGAAAAATAGTTGTGATTTGAAGAAATGGTCAAACTTCAATGGTATGTACTGTTGAATGGTTTAAGATTCATTTAGGGTCGACCGTAAATTAATCTAGACCATTCAATGGTCGTACCATTGAATGGTACGTACCACTGAAGATTTTTCCTTGAAGAAATTATGAAATTTTGAGTAATTCTAGCAAAATTTCCTTATTCCGGCGGCCGAAAAGTGCAGAGGTGACCAGCGAGCTGACGTCAACAAACCCGGTTCTGAAGTCAGCCAACCCGGTCTTGACGTCATCAGACCTGATCCAGACCCAGTTGGACCAGAGAATATTCTGATGTATATTCTGTTCTTAAACTGACGCCGTGATGAAATATTCCCTAACGGCGACGGAATATTCTGTAACGCCGTTAGAATATTCCATATGACTTAACAGAATATTCCGTTAAAGTTAACGGTGCGCTGTTAACTTTAACGATGCTTGTTTCCGACCTCCAACCAGCGAGTAAGGGCGCGTGATCGCGCGTGGGCTCGCGTAAGGGCGCGTGCGGCGCGCGTGTCCTTGTGGCGGCGCATGGCAACGCGTGAACCACTTTTCCAACAATTTTAAGTCCCGAATTGAGCAAACAAAGGGGATTTCAAGTCTTTTCCTTAGTATATTTGGATTTGACTTGTATAATGATTAGTGTAATAATTTCTCATATAGGTGAGACCTATCCCGAGGTGTACCGAGGCCAGGCTAGGTACGGCGGCTACGATCCGGCAACTTACCAGTGAGTGGGCCCGTTTCTTTAAAGTATATTATATTATATGTTTCAGAGTGTGTTTTAAATTGTGTTATAACCGATAGTATAGCATTCCATGATTTGTGAAATGTTAAATGTTTGATTAAATATCTTTATTGAGTTTTAGAAACTAATTGTTCGCATGACTATACATTTATGACTATTACTTATCATGCATACCTGCACGATGTTAGTACTGTCCAGGCCAGGACTAGCTTCACGTGTATGTTCACATTGCACCGACACGCTCACTTTGGATCCATCGTAGGTGCCAGCCTGTTCTAGTTGCCTTGGCAACTAGAACTCGTTGTGACGCGCTTAACGCTAGCTTCACGTGTATGTAGTACTAGAGCGTAATTATAACACCCAGCCTGTTCATGTGGCTACTTTCTGCATGAACTCATCTACTTGTATTTATCTGATAAGTAAACTGATTTATTTTATGCTGTTGATTATTGGTTACCCGTATTTTTTTTTTGGGCCTTGTTCCCAACACTTGGTTTATATATTATTATTGTTATTAAAGTTATATTTTGAAAATTACTACGGGTTTTACAGCGAGGGGTTACTATTTTCCAAAACTCAAGAAAAGTTTTATTAAACTTTACTTTTGGCCCACCCACCCTTCTTGTGTTTTTCACCCCTCCAAGACTTAGAGACTAAGCTTGGCTGACGAGAACTTGTGGCACATGCTGACTCTCATTTCAGCTAATGTACGGAAGAGTATTTCTGTGTTCTTGATATCCATCTTACTGGATGGGAATATTATTTCCTTTACTGCACTTCCTTGCTCTGACACTTAGTTGTAATAAGGGTTCAATCCCACACTGCGCACTCTTTAAACTCTCTGCTTACTTTTGAATCTTCAACTTTTATTCAAATTCTTATTTCTTTTCCACGTCATGACTTCGTCACTCCTCCAGAGTGATGGTCAGCACGCCTCGATATTCGGTGTCCACCTGGATATTCGGGTCGGGGTGTGTCACCATTTGTAGAGATAGTGTCACTTTTTTTAGAAATAGTGTCACCGTTTCTCTAAATTGTGTTACTGTTTGTAGAAATAGTGTCATCGTTTTTAGAAATAGTGTCACCGTTTCTCTAAATTGTGTCACAGTTTCTATAAATAATATCACTATTTCTAAAAATAGTGACACTATTTCTACAAATGGTGACCATTGTTTCTAGAAATAGTGTCACTGTTTCTCTAAATAGTGTCACCGTTCTCTAAATAGTGTTACCGTTTTTAGAAATAGTCTCACCGTTTTTAGAAATAGTCTCACTATTTCTACAAATGATGTCACTATTTCTACAAATGGTGACTATTATTTCAAAAAACTGTGACACTATTTCTAAAAACGGTGAACCTATTTAGAGAAACGGTGACATTATTTTTAGAAATAGTATCATTGTTTCTAGAAATAGTGTCACTCTTTTTAGAAACTGTGTCACCGTTTCTCTAAATAGTGGCACTGTTTTTATAAATAATGTCACCATTTTTCTAAATAGTGTCACTGTTTTTACAAATGGAAATGATTGTGTATTAGCATTAGAGTGATTTTTGGTTTTGTTTTGGGTCTAATTCCATACCAAATTCAACAAATACACAACTATTTTCAAAAATATATACCGACTATTTCTAAAATGTTCATCCAAACTAAAAATACAAATGATTGTGTATCAGTCGACTGTTTTTAAAATCTTCATATCCAAACCACAAATGCAAATAATTGTGTATTAGCTTGGGATGGATTTTGATTTTATTTTGGGTCTAATTCCATGCTAAATTCCAAAAAAAAAAAATTCAACAATACACAACTATTTATATATATATATATATGCCGACTATTTCCAAAAGTATTTGCCCACCACAAAAAAAAGCTATAGGAGACAAAATATCCAGTTTTCCCTTTTGCCTTATTCTTGCTCTTCTTTTTGTGCTTTCAGGGTCTTATTTCTTGTGTATTCCCAAACACTCACACGATTATTTCCTCTTTTGTGTTGTTCCCAAAGCACAAATTCGCTCACTTTCTGCCATTTTTTCCCAATTCCCCACTTGCGTTTCTTTCGTTTTCTCTCCAAATTCAAAAAAAAAAAAAATTACATTACATTACATTAATAAATGGAATTGGGGAGGTTGAGATCTTGAATCACGACGTCGAGGATGGCTGCCATGCGATCGCAGATGAAGATGACGGCTGTCACGGCGGCGATGGAGGCAAAGAGTGAGAGAGCGTATGAGAGGAAGAAGAAGAGGATCTTGATGCGGATGAGCGAGATGACGTCGTCGCAAGACTCCTTCTAGACCTGGTGGGCGAGGGATTCGAGGTGGTAGATGAGGGATTTGAGAGGGTGCGAGGAGAGGGAAAGGGAGAAGAGGATGAGGGAAAGTAGGAGGGTCATGAGAGCAAAAATGGAAATGAAAGTCTGTTTGTTTCTCGGGAAAATCTTGAGGGAATCGAGGAGAACCTTGAGAATCGTTGATTGGTGATCGTGGAAAAAGACGACGACGAGACGGAGGACGATGCCATTGCATAGAGAAGGAAACGGACCAAATAAACGGTGTCAGGGGTAAAATCGAAAACTCCGTAAGCTACTTTGGTTGGGCCAGCCTTATTTGGGTTGGTTTGATGTTGGGCTTGCCTTAATCATTAAACAAAAGTTATTAGGGTGTTTTTGGTTAAGTTTCAAAGTTTTTATGTCCTTTCTATTAGTTTACCTCTTTTTTTAACTAGTGATTGGAGAATAATATGTTGTGAAACAATATATTTTAATGAATGAATGTAGTCAAATGTATTCGAGTTTAGTACGTAAATCCTTCTACATTTTGAATTGCACTTTCAATCGTTATCTTATTATCTGAATGTCTATCCAATTGATAAAACTAATGGATCACAATCACAAATGTTGACATAAATTTGTCGATTGGAAAAGTAATAGTTGATGACTAGCAGATGAGGACATAATTTGTTGATATATCACTACCAAAAACGTGAGCATTAGAGGTGGATCATTAGGGGCGGAATAGTGGAATTGTTTCTATTAATTATGATTAGGGGCGGATTAAATTAGGGACACAATTAATGTATAATAGAGGCGGATTTATTTGTCCTAATTAATTTTGGCATATTAGAAGCGGAATTATCCGTCCCAAATGTATATTTTTATTTTTATTATTTTTTTTGTGTATTTTTAATTTAGCAAAATATAAAACAACTATTTATTTTCAAAACGCTAGGTCAGATCTACTTTCTCTCTCTTCTCTTACTTTAAATTTCTTTTCATGTGCCACTTTCTCAACCATGTTCATTCACCTTCACAACCATAATCTTTCTCCTTCCTTTCTTATTGCGAGTCGTTTGGTGGATTGAATTGAAGATCGAAAGATGATTAGGGTTTTCAAAATTTGGAAAATTTTATTCAATTCTGAATTTCTTATTTCTTTCCTCTTGTTCTACAACCTTCCTCCAGGTAACAAGTTTCACTATTTCTTCTTTGCTAAACTATTTTATATTTATTTTTTGAAATATGTTTCGTAAGTTATTTATGAAAAGGATGGATTGTTACGAAATTAGTTGTGCTAATTTGAGTGTGAATTTTTTCTTTTGTCTTGTGTTTCAACAGGGATGATGGAAGACTAAAAAATCTATATGGGTTATGTGTTTGGCCTTCATTAGATTTAGGGTTTAGGTTTTCTTTTAGGTCTAATGTAATTTGTACTTTTTTCCTAATACTCATGTATTATTCATTGATCGTTTGTATACTTTGTATCTAATCAATGGAAGTTTGATTTTTTTTTTTTTTATATTTGCTTGTTTCATCTGGGCTCATGTTAGTATTGGTTCTTAAAAAATAAATACATTTTTTCTATCAAAAAGTAAAAATACGTTTTAAATTATTTATGGTTGATTGACAATCAATTAATTTAATTATTTATGGTGGAGAAAATTAATTAATTGAAACAGTTTCCAAAAATATATTTATGGTGGAGAAAATTAATTAATTGAAACAATTTCGAAAAATACATTAATGATTTATGCAAATATATATATATATATATTAATAATACAATAGAGGCGGATGGTTTAGCCTTTAATATATTAAATGCCTACGTGGATTTAAAACTAATAGGGGCACAAGTCTATTCCGCCACTCATAGTATTAGAGGCGGTTTAGCCTATTTTTCTGCCCCTAATTACAGTTTTAGGGGCAAATCTAATTGCCACTAATGCTTTCTAAGTTAGTAGTGTATCATATGTAACACAATATTCTTCACATGGAGCTTGTACTTAATTACTAGTCTCTGTATGGTAGTACGTACAAGAAAACAAATTAAATACACATAATCTCTTAAGTAAAGTTGGGAGCGTGGCACTCAAACAGTACGTCAGACATTTGATATAATTATGTGGGAATTGGAGGACTGTCAATCGGTCTATGTATCTATGTATGTATGTATGTATGCAAAAAAAAATTATTGTTAAATTTCAATTGTCACTTGGTGTTACATACGGTCTTCTTCACTTGTAAGTAAGAGGTTTGAGGCTTGAATTTGGTGAATGGCGAGTTCGACGCCAATTTATTTCTTCCAATCCTAGTGTAAATATATTGATGTATAAAATTTTAAAAAAAAAAATTAGTCATTATATCTTTGACCAAAGATTTTTAAAAAACTACCATAATATATGATACCATGGAGTATACTAGATAATTGTCCATGTATATAGCCACCCAAAATAATTCCATCTTATTACTTGAAGGGTGATCCAGCTATGTCATAGTGGATTGGGGACTTTCTTGAATGCTTTGGAGTACATGATACTTCAGGTGTTTTAATCATTAAATATTTGTTAAAAAATACAAAAATTAAGATCTAACCGTTAAAACTTACTTTGGAGCACCCAAAATTTTTTGTAGTAGATTGAACTATAATATATTGATACATTTATTTCAATAGGGAAAATGATATCCATGATAATTTCTCATGACATTAAAGCATTTATTAGTGTTACATCCCATCCCTAACTATATTGTATTTTATTCCCCGATGTTGTAAATTTACGAAAATACCCCTGGTGGGTTAAATGAGTCCTATGTGGACATTTGATTTTCTTTCCATAATTTCGTACCTTTCTTGATATTGTTATCTAGTACTCTTCACTACGAACTCGTGGGCACAAACGAGATGATTGGTAATTTTCATTTTTCGGTGTTGTGGTTTCTGTGGGTTACTCCCGTGGTTTTCACACAAACCTGGGTGCCCTACACCCTCTGAAAATCAGACTAAAAGTTTGCATGCCTCTGAACACTGCATGCAATGGTTTACTACCTTTCTATGTCTTTAAATTGTTTTGCATCCGTTTTGGGATTACACCCACACAATTCAAACCTAACCTTTCTTTCCTGTCTGCCACCTTGTTCATAGCCATCATCACCGTGCCCTGTGCTCTGCAAACTCACAAAGTAAAACAAAACTCTGCAAACACAAACACTCAAGCCACCCAAATTCCATCGAGGGTCACCACCACCTCAATTTTTCTTTTCAAGCAGCCATCACCTTGGTCCCTTAGTTCACAATACACCTAAACTAAACCCAACAACACAAAACTCGAACCCAGAACCTCAAACTCAGAACTCCGGTGAGCTTCACAAATTTTCCCGACGAGGTTTCGTCGAATCAAGACCTCGATCGACCTAGATTTCACCGCCAAACAACTCCTCGTGGGTTGTAGAACCTATCCCTAGCCTTGCATGCAAGGATAGCCACGAGAACGACGACGTTCAAATTTGGCCTAGGCTTTCTAGGCATTTTTCGGCCATCTCCAGCCACCTTTTGGCCTTGATTTAGGTAAAATCGAGTCCCTCGCCTTCCTAGCTTCATTTTGGTATATGGTGCGTGAAAAATGGTTGAGATTTGAGCAAGTTATGTGTTTTTGAATAATTCCAGCAATTTTTCCAGTTTCCGGCGAAAACTCTGGCCGGCGGTGGCAAGCGGCGGCCGGGAATTGCAGAGGCGACCGGCAAGCTGACGTCAGCAAACCCGGTTTTGACGTCAGCTAACCCGATCCTGACGTCATCAAACCCAGTCCAGATCCGGTCGAACCGGAGAATATTCCAAAGGTATATTCCCTTCTAACTGACGCCGGTAGGAAATATTCTCTAACGGCAATGGAATATTCCGTAACGCCGTTACATTTCACAGAATATTCCGTTAAAGTTAACGGCGCACCGTTAACTTTAACGGCGCACCGTTAACTTTAACGGCGCACCGTTAACTTTAACGGCGCACCGTTAACTTTAACGGCGCGTGTTGCCGACTTCTAGCCGGTGCGTGACGGCGTGTGGGCGCACGTGGCCGGCTTGTGGCGGCACGTGCGAGCGCGTGGACCACTTTTCCGACAGTTTTAAGTCCCAAATTGAGCAAACAAAGGGGATTTCAAGTCTTTTCCTTAGTATAATTTGGATTTGACTTGTGTAATGATTAGTATAGTAATTTCTCATATAGGTGAGACCTATCCCGAGGAGTACCGAGGCCATGCTAGGTACAGCGGCTACGATCCGGCGACTTACTAGTGAGTGGACCCGTTTTACCTTAAAATTATATTATAGTATGTGTTTTAAATGATGTTATAACTTATCGTATAGCTTGCCATGATTTATGAAATTAGATTTGTTTTGATTAAATATCTTTATTTGATTTTTAGAAATTAATGGTTGGCATGACTATACATTTATGACTATTACTTATCATGCATACGTGCACGGTGTTAGTACTGTCCGGGCCAGGACTAGCTTCACGTGTATGTTCACACTGCACTGACACGCTCACTTTGGATCCATCGTAGGTGCCAGCCTGTTTTAGTTGCCTTGGTAGCTCGAACTCGTTGTGACGCGCTTAGTGCCAGTTTTATGTGTATGTAGTACTAGAGCATAATTATAACACCCAGCCTGTTCATGTGGATACTTTCTGCATGAACTCGTGTGCTTTTATTTACCTGATAAGTAAATTGATTTATATCATGTTGTTGACTATTTGATTACCCGTATCTATTTTGGGGTGTTATCACCAACACGTGGTTTATATATTTTATTATTGTTATTAAAGAAGTATTTTGGAAATTATTACGGGTTTTACAGCGAAGGGTCACTATTTTTCTGGAACTCAGGAAAAGTTTTATTAAACTTAACTTTTGGCCCACTCATCCTTCTTGTGTTTTTCGCCCCTCCAAGACTTAGGGACTAAGCTTGGCAGACGAGAACTTATGGCACCTGCTGACTCTCATTTCAGTTAATGTATGGAAGAGTATTTCTATGTTCCTTCATATCTATCCTTTGGGATGGGAATATTATTTCCTTTACTGCACTTTCTTGCTCTGACACATAGTTTGTATTAAGGGTTCAATCCCACACTGCGCACTCTCTGAATTCCTTTCTTACTTTAAAATTTTTAATTTTCAACTTTTATTCAAATTCTTATTTCTTTTCCACGTCATGACTTCGTCACTCCTCCGGAGTGATGGTCAGCACGCCTCGATATCCGGTGTCCACCTGGATATTCGGGTCGGGGTGTGTCAATTAGAATCTAGAAACCGTGGATTCCATTCTTTAATACATGTCATAGTGGATTGAACTAATTAGAACTCATTAGTAACTTAATCGTCACTAATCACTTGTTTAGGAACATTCAACAGATGTAGAATTGATCTTTTAATGATAAACTAAAAAATGATTGGTCCGATTATTAGAAATATTGTGGAATGAGCTTAGATGAATTGTTAGCATTGTATTACGTACACATTTAGCGCTAAATATTTTGTCAGTATATATATTATACCATTCATTCCTTAATACGTAATTATAAGTTTTTTTTCAGGTGAAAAAATAGTAATTTTATTCAAAACATTAAGGGAATATACAATTATCAAAGAGAGCGTCTTGTAATTAAATTTAAAGGCTTCTCAAATCAACAAGAATTAAAATAAAAAATTAAGGCTCACTTGGTCATTTTATGCGTCGTCATGTTGGCCGAAGGGCAAATTAAGTTGCTGCCTAATACATTGGTTCTGACTACGCCGCTTTAACTTGAATTTGCACTCGGGACCAATTTGCCTAATTTATTGCCAATTTGGCTAAATGGGACCAGTGTGGCTGGATAGGTTGGTTTAGAACTTAGCTAGTAAATGTTGCCCGCGCGATGTTGCGGGTGTTTAAATATTTTGGAAATATATACATACAGAAAATAGAGGTTATAAAAGCTAGATTTATATACATAAGTTCATAGTTAACAGAAGATTGGCAGTGTTCAACTGCTCATTGTTCAAAAGATACAGATGCTACGAAAGCTAAATTTATATACATATGTCCATAGTTATGAGAAAGTTGGCAATGATCATCTGCTCAATGTTTACAAAGATTTTTGTTGGTCATCTTTGGTCTTGCTTGTTTGCGAATGAGCATCTTTCTCTTGATCATCATGTGGTGCCTCATCTTTTTTGATTTGTCCAAGAGTTTATTCTTGCTTGTTGTATATTAAGAATTGGAAAATGTAAAGAACTAAATTTGTCAATATATTTAACTTATTCTGAACTTCATCGAATCAACCAAGTATATATAATTCATTTTCTTTAATCAAAATCAATTCTACTCGTTCCCATCTATTTGCACATCCCTTCAACACAGTCAATAGATATTAAAACCAAAAACAAATTGTAGCAAGAAACAGAGCATCATGTGATTTCTAAGGCAATAAGCATGCCAATGAAATATTGGCCAATTATAAACATCTTGGAAACTATACCATGGCTTCAAAGTTGTAATCGAGGAGAATATTAGCAAATTTGATATCACGATGGATGACTTTTGGGTGGCTTGGATGCAATTTGATTTCCAATGAATTGGTAATTATAAGACTTTTAATTACACATGTGAAATAGAGAGAAAAGTAAATAAATAAGGGAAATAAATTAATCATCATCATATACACAATACACGTTTTTAAACAATTATATACATTATCTGGCTTATTCATATTTAAAAAATAAATTAATCATCAGAATTTCCCACGAATTCAAAAAGGTGATAAAAAAAATTTTGGATTTCTATTTATACCCAACATTACAATTTCAACCACAATTTCAAAATTATTAATTTCAATAAACGAATTCAGAAAGGTAAAAAAAAACTAATTGAAAACAAACCCCAATCAATGGATTCAATCCTCATATCAAATTTCAATCACAACCCCAAAATTTTCCAACAAAAAGAGTTACAATAAAAAAATAGAGATGAAAAAAAATACCCAGGTGAATGAGCGGAGGAGATGCTGTCGAAGGGAAGAGAAAGAAGGAAGAGAATGAGAAACTTGAACAACCAATTAATACTGGGAGCTCTGATTGGACCCAATTTCCATAGCTTTTATGCCGAATGGGTGCTCCCGATTTCTATAGCTTCTTCTTCTTATGAACCCATTTTCCTATAAAGAGCTCCCAGTAAAGCTTCTTCTTCTATGCTGTCCAAAACAGTGCTGTAAAAAAATAGAGATAAAAACTAACATGCAATTGTTGAAACAGATCTTCACATGCAATAGGTGTAGAAGATACCTGAGGTGATGAAGAGTCGTTTGAAACCCATCTCGAGGCCAACCGTTGCCGGATTCGTCGAAATCTTCGCCGGCTGCCAAGGTGAGTTGCAGAGAGAAGAGCGAGAGTGAAGAGAGAGAGGTAGAGAAAAAGAATAAGAAAAAAATAAAGCATAAATATATTTTCTCACACGGGCAGACAGGAAATAAAGAGGCAGTGGCAAACATGTAATAAACAAAACTAAGCGAGGGTAAAATTGGAAAATAAACAGTGCTATGAACAGTAATTTTCCACTAAAGTTAATAACGAAACTAAACAAGGCCAAAATTAGAAAGTAAACAGTGTTACGAACAGTGTTTTTCCAACTGAAGTTTAGTATATATAATTTATAATTTATTAAATTATTATTTTAATAAGAAATTATTAAATATAAAGACTAAGTGCGGGTTAATTTTTTTTAACATGTGTCGTAATTATAGAAGAGAGGTTAAGCTATATGCCTATAACGTTGTGGGTAAGGCTACACCAAAATTAGAGGTGAGAAAAACCTACTCATATTTTTTTAGTGCTGCTAGATCCATTTTATTGTTCTATTTTTTCACCCACACTATAATTCTACCCACCGTAAAAAGTTAAAAAATTGAAATATTATTTCTCTACCCACTTTTATTCCTAAAATAACCTCTAATAGATCTAAATTCTTTTTTAATTTTTCAGAATAATAAATCAGAAAACCCAATCAGCCACCCACTCGCTTCCCACTTGCTACCTACAGCCTCGCAACGCTGCAACCCCAATCTCTCTCTCTCTTTCATTCAAGATTTCAACTTGAAAACAATTGCATCGATAGTATAGACTTATGTTGGAACCAATTTAGCGCACCTCAGCGATCCGAGGCGGCGGGGCCGTCTACAATTTCGGCCACTTGACAAAAAAGAGAATAACCGTGAATAGTCTAAGGCACCGGAGGGGTACCGGCTAAAGGCTCTCTGCCGATCAAATTAGTAAGCAATATTAAAACTCAAACAGTGGGCAAGAGAATATGCAAGGCACAAAGTATGCGTAGATTGTGTTACTACAGATTTGCCCTAGATGAAGGTTTATATAGTAGTAGAGAGAGAGACTGTTTAGGATATTGGAGGATTGCAAGTCAGTAGCAATTCCTCTACCTACTGGTGAGAAACTGAAGAAGGTTGATGGAAGCGAGCTGGCAGATGAAGCTTTGTACAGAAAGATTGTTGGCAGCCTGTTGTATCTAACTGCAACCAGGCCTGATATTATGTATGCAGCCAGTCTATTATCAAGATTTATGCATGGCCCGACGAAGAAACACATGGGCGTAGCTAAGAGGGTTCTCAGATACGTTCAGAGTACTCTCAGCTATGGCATTGAGTTCACAAGAGATAAAGATGCTGTGTTGATTGGATTTTGTGACTCAGATTGGGGCGGCAATGAAGACGACAACAGAAGCACATCTGGATATGCATTCAGTTTTGGAAGTGACATTTTTTCATGGGCCTCAGTCAAGCAAAACACAGTTGCATTGTCAACTGCAGAAGCTGAGTATGTATCAGCAGCCGAAGCAATAGCTCAAGCTATTTGGCTAAGATTTGTACTGGATGATTTTGGTGAAATGCAACCAGAAGCAACACCATTTTTTTGCGACAACATGTCTGCAATATCAATGGTCAGAAATCCAGTTTTTCATCAGAAGACCAGGCACATAAATAGGAAATATCATTTTATCAGAGAAGCATTGCAGCAAGGATCCATTGATGTGAAGTACTGCCGAAGTGAAGAACAGTTGGCGGATATATTTACAAAGGCATTGCCTAAAGATCGTTTTAATTATTTAAGAATGAAGTTAGGAGTGAAGCCAGTAAGCAGCTTAGGAGAGGTCGTTGAGAATTAAGTTGCCTACTAGCTTAGTTCCAAACCTGCAGATGGAGTTGAAGGATGCAACCCGATGAATGTCAGGGAGCAACCCGATGGAAGCCAGGGAGCAACCCGATGGAATCCAGTAAGCAATCCGATGGAGTCAGAGCATCCCGATACTTTATCAACCAAACAATATATGTCTAGTACCATTTTCTACATTTATTAGATCTGGATTTGGTACAAGAGAGATAAAGAGTTTCATCGACGAGGTCAGGTGGCTTACGGGGTCACGCCGTAGAACCAGTTGATCAGAAACATGGCGGCAACGACTTTTTCTTCTCCAGGAGCAGATCGTCGAGGTTTTGAGAGAAATACCAAAATACCCACAACTAATTGGACGCGGAAAGATCGAATTGGAGTGAAATTAATAAGTGGGTTCGAGATTCGGTGAGCCTATGGTGGAAGTGAGGAGCTTATGGGTTGGCCGAAGGGATTTGAGTGGAGGAGCTTTGTCTGGGCCATTTTTCAGTTCTTTTTAATTTCTTTTCTTTTCTTTTATAAACATTATAATGAAATTATAAATAGGGTTCTAAAAGTCTTTTTTTAAAGATAAATATGTTATTAACATTTTTAATAAAAAATAGGTGAGAAAATAGGACAATGTACAATTAATATTGACAACTCAAAATCATGATAGTTTAAGTCCCATGACTCGGATAGTATGTGCCCTCGATTTTCTTGAGAAAATTTAATTGATCGGAATTAATTGACACAAAATTTAAGTTATTAAACTTGAAGCTTGCAAACAATTCCTAAACACCCTTGATTTACAGTAATGGATCTCCCTCTCCCATTCCTAAACTCTGTCATAGCCGGACTCTTTGCCATACTTGTGTCTTCCTACTTTGTGATCACAAGTAGGGCTGCTGCTGCCAATGCCAGAGGTATCAAACCACCTTAAATGGCAGGTGGATGGCCACTAGTAGGGCACCTTCGCCTATTCATAGGACCCCAGCTTTCCCACATGGCGTTGGGTGCCTTGGCGGACAAGTACGGACCAGTCTTCACCATCAACATCGGTGTCCACTCCGCTATGGTGCTTAATTCTTGGGAGGCTGAAAAGGAGTGCTTCACCACCAATGACTTGATTATTTCTTCACGTCCCCCCAAACCACAGTAGCTGAAATCTTGAGCTTTAACCAGTTGGTGGAACACAAGCAGAGCAGGACTAAAGGCGGCCGGGATGAGCAAGATTTTACAGATGTGATGCTTTCAGTCCTTAACGGACAAGATGTTACGCAATGTACATCGTTGGATGTTGATACCATCATGAAAACAACAGTTATGGTTAATACTATGCAAAATCTTAAATTCACATTGCCATTCTAGTATTGTATCGCAAATTAATTTGAAAAAAAAGAAAGGTGAAATCATAAAATTAATTAATTGGAGTAGTATAATGGACAAAATAGTCATGTATCATCATTTTTTTGCCTTTTCCACATGCACAATGCTCTGGATTGTAAAGTCTTAAAAGGTTTTTGGATAAATATATATATATATATATATATATATTTATTTATTTATTTATCAAACAAATTAACTATGCCTTTGCAGAATATGATTGCTGGAGGCAGTGACACAACAACTATTCTCATGGTGTGCGCACTCTCACTGTTGTTGAACAACCGCCAGACTTTGCAGAAAATATATAGATAAACATGTTGGCAAAGGAAGATTAGTGAATGATTTAGACATCAATAATCTCGTGTATCTGCAAGCCACTTTTAAAGAAGCAATGCGGGAAATCACTGAAGATTGCACTGTGGGAGAGTACCATGTTACAAAAGGCACGTGGCTGATAGTGAACCTGTGGAAGATCCAAACAGACCCAACGGTTTGGTCTAACCCAGCGGAGATAAGCCGGAGAGGTTTCTCACAAGCCATAAGGACGTTGATGTCAAGGGTCGGCATTTTGAGCTCATGCCTTTCGGTAGTCGCATAAATTTTGGCCTTCAGATGACGCTTTTAACTCTGGCTAGTTTCCTGCATGCGTTTGAGATCTCTACACCCGCAAATGCAACCATTGATATGAGCGGAAGCTTTGGTGTTTTTGACCCGAAATCTACCCCACTTGAAATCCTCGTCAAACCACGCCTGCCTCCAAATCCTTACGAATAAAATTGGTAAAGCCATAAGCATAATAAAATAAAGTAGTCACACCATAAAGCCTAACAAAAGTTGTCCCCGCATATCTATCTATATCTATTTATCAAATTATATACATATAAGGAGCACTCCAAAATAATAAAACATTTGAATATTTCTAAAATGCCCTCACTTGATAGAGAAGAACAATAGACATCTATTCAATTAAAATTGAGTTAAAATCGTAAAATGACACAATTCACAAAACCGGAGTTGTTCCTCTACATATAATATTTGTGCATATCTTAAATTGACAATTTTCAACCGTCAAATGAAGCACACTCAAACTTAAATATTGATCGTGGCTCCTTCGATCAGTCCTCCTGCAAATAGTGTACCACATTTGATTCCACATGAAAGCAATTAAAAAACCACTCTGCAGACACGCGTACAAGAACAATACAGTTGCAGCGGTTGTAAAGAGTGGAGGACGATGGAAACCGCCTTCAACACGTTATGGAGAGGAGAGGAGAATGGGTTAATCAATTACAACGCATACACCCATCCAGACTGCTTGCATACCCATTTTCCTTCTCCATATTCTCTCTGTCTCTCTGTCTCTCAATCTTGAGAGACTCCCGAGCAATTTATGGTCTTTGATTTTGCGCCTCCGTCCATTATCTCTGGTATTTTTTTCGTTTAATTGATTGGTTCATTAGTTTGCGTATCATTTGCTTATATGCTTCTTGCTGTGTTTATCTCACTTTTTTGCATTTTGTTGTAATTAGGGTTAATCAATTACAATCAAAACCACCCTGCAGTACGCGGAGATTTGAGGTAGGTAATTTTTGCCCCAACTTCTTTGCATTTTGTTGGAATTTTGGGTTAATTTTTTTTAATGGATTTATTTTCTGGGTTAATTTTCACCCAGTTTCTCGGTAGCTAAAGAGACCATTTTCTATCTCTCTCTGCGTTTTTTTTTGTTCGGGTCCCATTAGAAAATGGGTGATTTATATCACAGCTTCAACCAAAACCACTCGCCAAACAAACATATTCAAGGAACAATTTCCTTACGGATATTTCTTAGATAGATTGAAATTATTTCCATAATTAATCTGACTTTTAATTTATATTCTGCTCAACCAAATCCGCTACGATATATATGATCGATGTTCATACCATTACCCCATAACAAGATAAAACCAATTGGTGAAGTGTGGTGACAGGAATGCATGTATATTCATGAACAAAATTTTGAATTATGTTATTTATGCTTTCTCTCCCCTCCCTCTTCTTTTTTATATTCCTTTAATCTTGAATTTGTGGTAATACAAAGTTTGTCCCTTTTTTTGTTCTGTAATTATGTTTCCGTCTTTGAGTTTTCTCTCAGTTTTATTTTACTCAAATTTTTGTTTCATATTTTGAAATAAGGATTTGGCTTTTGGCAACTTTCGCAAATTTACGCTTTCATATTAATCAGCTATCAATGTTGCTTTGCAGACCATCATCTAAGGTATCTACTCATCAATTTTTGTTTATTTTCATCCTATAAAACTAAGAACCAAATGTGTATTTTTGGTTGTGTTTATTTTCCACCAATATGTTGTTGGTGTTTGATCTATTTATCCAATTTCTCATGTGTACAGAGCATAAAAATGACATTTGAAATTGCATTTCTTATGGCATAAGAGAATTGTGGATTCCATTGATTTTGTTTATAATACATACTTTGGTTTTAGATTTTGCTACAGCTTGAGAGGCTTAATGGCAATCTCAGTTCGTAGAAAAAATAATTTGGACTAAGAGAGAACATGGATATGGGATCAAGATTAATTCTTCCGTATTTATTTTTAGGATTTTATATGTTTTTGTTTAAGATAATAATGTGATTTAGTGCTTGATTAGAATAAAATATCGAATTTTAGTATGGGGATCAATGGCTGGGCTGCTGATGCATTCACCTTTCAAATGTATAAAATTTTGACTCCATTTCGGTGCTTGCAAAATATGTTAGGGGATATGTCATTGTTCTATTATTGCATGTATATCAAACAAGCATTAAAGTTGGCTTATGTTAATAGATTCTTTGGACTATTGAATAATTGGATCCCTTCCTATTTCCATTGAGCACAAGCAGTAAGAAAAGCTTGAGCTTATGGAAAAAGAAACAAAATTAGTGCCAATGGAAATACAGATTGCCTTTGTATATGAGATGACATCTACTATTGTCGCTATGCCTTTGACATTTTCTTATAGCTTTAGAGTGGGAAGTTACGACAATTTTCTATCTACTTTTTTGTTGTTTACATTTAACCATGCAATTATATGTGCATCACTCATTGAAATGTTTATGTCCTGCGATGTTAACTTTCTTCAATGCTTGCACTGGATTCAAACCTTTGATCCTTAATGTAAGATACATCAATTAGTTAACTGTTTTATTCAATGTTACTTCAGATGAAATGAAGTTTCTTAATTTATTATTGGGTCTTCCAATCTTAGACATGCATTTGATTTCTTTTTATTATGTAATAAAATTTTGCTCTGTTTTCACTCCATTTGTATCTTAAACTTTGATTTTATTCTATTTGCAGTGTTGGCATTCAGAGATATGCAACGAGAATTGCCTTTCTGGGATACAAATACTATAGCTAGAAAAAGTAGTGTTACATCCCGTTTCGGAAATAATACTATTTTATTCCCGGAGGTGCAAAATGACGATTTTGCCCTTGGTTGACCTTTCGGTTGACTTTTGCGTCGTAACTCGTACGACGCATTCACTTGTATTTTCTTGACGTGCTCGTCGCTACGAACGCGTAGACGCGAGCGGGACGTCGTTCGGATTCCGAACGAATATTTTACGGGCGTTGGTTTCCGACGTTTCCCGTATTTCAGTTTTGGATTGTTTGAACTGGGACCCACTTACCTGCAGGCCATGTGGCCTTATCCCAGATTTCCTGGGATTTTGTCTGGGTCTTTGACCCGTGGCTCCCTCTCCTTCTTCCTTGGTTCTCTGCAAAACAAAGGAGCAAAAAGCTCCAAATTTCTCTCGGCACCCCGTGCCTTTCTTCCCTCTCACTGAGCCAACCTTTGGCCTAGTGAGATCACCAACCTCACCATCGTCTTCTTTGGCCTCACTTTACCCAGCCTAGAGCTCTGCAAACCCAGAAACCAGAGAACCAATTCGTGGGATTTTTCCGGCGAGACACTCGTTGGCCAACCACCTCGATTCAGGCCTCGATTCAACCCCAAACATACACCAATGGACTTCTGGGAACCCTGGGATCACAACCCAGGGCTTGCGTGTGAAGGAGACCTCGAGATCGACAAGTTTGTGTTTTGGCCAAAACTTTCGAGCCAAATTCCGGCCACCTCCGGCCAGTGACCGGCCCCCAAAATGGTAAATTCTGAATCTCCTCACTTCTAGCTTCATTTTGGTACTTGAATCGTCCAATTTGGACTTAAAACGAGGAAGTTATGAAGCTTTGAAAAATCCCCAGAATTCCGGCCAAATTTCCCAGTTTTCGGCGACGGCGACGGCGACCAGAAAAAGACCAGAGTGACCGGCGCTGACGTCAGCGATGCCGTCAGCGAACCGGGTCAGACCGGCCTTGCTGACGTCAGCGAACCGGTTCAGACCGGCGCTGACCGGCTCGGCTGAGCCGCGAGTGAAGCCGCGCGTGAGACAGCCGTTGGAGCCGCGCGTGAGCCGCGCGTGGAGCCGCGGCTTGGCGCGTTTGAGCCGCGCGTGAGGGCGCGTGGGAGGTCCAAATTCGATTCTGTTTTCACGGGGCGACTCGTGACGACGTGTACTACCTCGGGGTAGTACGCATGATAATTTTTGAGGTGTTTTGGACCTCCAAATTGAGAAAGCAATGGATAGGTTTAATTAATTCGTTAATTTGTTACCTTTATGAGTTTAATCATTGTACCGGTGATATCTCATATAGGTGAGGCCAAATGGCAGCGTGTGGCGGCGCGTGCGACAGCGCACGGCGGCCCACGGCGGCGGTTTTGGGGTTTCCGACCCCGAAACTCCGTTTTCGGGTTTCCGGACGCCGTTTTCTTCGTATTTTCAATTACTTTATTAATCTTGGGTATTCCAAAATAGGTTTTGGCGACCCTTGGCGTTCGGAGGACGTACGTTTGGACTTCCTGGCTTCGGTATTTGTGAGTGGGCCCTTTCCCTATATTATTTAAATGTGTTTTATGTTTGGGAAATTATATTTGATTTATGCCTACATCATTACTATGGTTTTAAATGGATATTTATATCGTGCTATTAGTAGACCTTGTGCCTAGTGGTATTTACTCGGTTTACTAGTTTCGGCTCAGTATTTCGGTAGGCTATGGAAATTTGTGGGCATGGGCCCACATTTCCATTTGGGAATTATACCATTAAATTGGTGATTTCCGCATTATTTTGTACGCGTATTGCTAGTATCGAACCGGCCCTATTTTAGGGATTTTAGGGAATTAATTATTTTAATTCCCTACTTGTGCCTATTTGTGATTATGGGTTTTATACCTATCTGACGGCCTTGAGCCGTATTTGGGTGAACCTTGGAAATGGTAATCTTCTACCGTATTTTGGGTTCACCTAGTTTGCCATTAAGTTGGTATTTCTATACCTTGGTACCTATGTGGCGTATTCTTGGTATTTCACGTATTATAGCTATATGCTTGGTATTTCGGGTACGGCCCCGAGAATACCAAATATATATTGATTAGTTTGAGGGCATCCCTTATAGGGAAATTACCCCACCTTGTTTTATGTAGAGTTTTCCGTAGTATGTTTTCATACGCTCAACTAGGTTGCTTACACGGTGTTTAGTGTACCGTCCGGGGCCAGGACCAGCTTCACGTGATTGTTCACACGCACCTATACGCTCGCTGAGTTTCAGGTGTGAATATCCAGGTTTTTGGTTGCAAGGTGAGGTTGGGATTGCGAGAGGCCCAGATCGAAATGTTGATTGAGAATGCAAATTTGTGGGAGGCATTTTGTAATCATTAGCTATTTACGACGTGCACAGGTGTCTTACAACTTTAATATCTTCCCCATTGTAATTTTGAAGACATATTTTAAATGCGAGACATTATTTTGGGCATGAATAACAAATAAATCGTTACTTTGCCACATGCGCAAAACAAAAAATATAACAAAATTTTAAGAGCACATGCATGCTAAATCCAATGTCTCTCGCATTAAAATATTCTTTAAAGTACAGTAATATGTCGGCTCGACCTCCTTTAGAAGCACCTAGTGTCGTGAGTAAAAAATACCTCCTCCCACGCGTGGAAAGAGGTTAGTTGTAATTAAGTGAAATTGGGCCAGTTATTGAAAATGATATTATCCATAACGATGAGAAAGGAAGCAATCGTTCATTTCGTACAAGACATGCTATGTGATAAAATCAAGATCGTTGAATGTTCTTAGTGGATTGGCTTGACTCTTGACATATATCTCCAAAAGCTAATGGACACAAGTTTGTTGATTATTCAAGTAGATCCTATCTGACTGTTTGCGTTTACGTTTGAATTTTCACAGTAATGCACTCACTACAGACAAATTGCACTCAATATGTCATGCATGACTGCGGCGCCTTGAAGAAATTTTTGAGGTTCGGCATCTGGATCGCGTGTGCATTGCAAATCACACAAAAATTATACGTATTTCATTTTTTATTTGTCATGTTAGCCGCAATCTATTTTTAGTCTGCCTCCTCACCAGCCTGTTCTAGGTCGCCTGGGCGACTCGAACTCGTTGTGATGCGCTTATGCGCCAGCTTCACGTGATTGCGGAAACGAGCGGTTTACCTTATAGTTTAGTATGGTGATTGTACCACTGGTCTTCACTGATGCCACGGAGGCATTTATTTGGAATTACGGGTTTCCCCGTATAACCTTGTTTTACAAACTTTCGTGTAAAGCTTTTTATGCCGAACGGTGGCTTTCCGCCCGTTTCGGACGGTAAGTATATTTCCGTACTTACCTCATTTTTCTACCTACTATAATAGTACGTTGTCTGAAACGGTTTTCCAACCAACTACTTGAATTTGACGGCGAGGGGTTACTACTTTCAGAAAACAAAGGTTTTTACAAAAATGACTATTATTGGCCCACTCACCCTTCTGTTTTTGCGCCCCTCCAGGTTTAGTGGCTGGAGCTGTCTACGTTCGAGGCGGTGGTATGACGAAGGTTTAAATTTCTTGGTATTGTAATTACTTTGTACGTCGAACTTGGTACGACGTGTATTGTACTAAATTCTTCCGCCCGTACATTTGTGTACGCATTGATCTTAATTTATATAAATATTCCTTTATTTCTTCAAATTGGCTTTCGTCACCCTACGTGGTGTCGGCCAGCACACCCGATCTTTGGATGTCCACGTGTACATCCGGGTCGGGATGTGTCAAGTAGTGAGTACACTTACTATTAATTTATCCTTATACTCTAAACTAATGAGAAATATTGGAGAAGATGGTTTTATTAACACAATGGTTGATGAATATTTTATTGTTAAAAGAAATATGTATCAATTGATTAAAGAAATGTAATTAATTTGTCCACATACAAATGAATCTAACTTTTGAATTTTTAGTAATTCATGTGACGAGATGATCACATACTTTTTGTGTTTATAATTTCTCTCATAACCGAAAAAAATAACAAAACAAGAAACAAGTGAAACAATCAACGCACATAAATGCATTTAAAATAAGTAATTCGGGCCGTGATGAAAAAAAGTCTTTCGCGCGTGCATAAAGGTTAGCAGTTTCTCTTTCTCTATTATCATTGGACAAGACATGCACCACCCACCCTGAATAGGCTCTCATTTTTTTGGGTCAATGTTAGATAGGTTTCTAAGGTCGAAAGGGAGCTTGATTTCTACTATGGCACTAACCTTCCTCAACATGCACTCAATTATGTACGACCCTTTTTTTAACTTACTAGTCGCCAAAATTGCCTGTTGTTTTGACGGTTGCATGAATAACATATGAATCATTACTCCACGCAAAGTGAAAACAAAACACATGACAAATTTTTGGGACGTGCGGGATAAAGATAAAGTATTTCGCTTCTCACTTTACTACCCTCAAGTATCGTGAAATTCGCACTTTGCTACCCTTAGTTTTTTTGTCTCACTTTCATACCTAAAGTTTGATTTTTCTGACACTTTTATACTTCCGTTAGTCTATCCATTAAGTGCTCCATTAATTGATGATGTGGCAGATCTGTAGCCCACCAAATTTGTGCCACGTGAACAATAAACATTAAAAATTAATTAATAAATAATAAATAAATAAATAAAAAGAAAAACATCCCTCTTTTCTCTTTCCCCTTCCTCTTCGACTCCAGTGCACATCCACCCCACCTATTCCACTTTAAGCCCCCTTTGCACCAAACTCCCTTTTAACTTTAAATTTTTAGTTTCTTTGGATTTGTTATGTTTGATTTGGATTTGGTAGCCCGTAGAGTTGGTTGTTTGGAGAATGAGAGTTTATTTTCTTCTTTATTTTTTTATTGTTTTTTTTCTTTAGTTTTTTAATAATTTATATTTTTTTAGTGGGCCAAAGTCATGTCACATCATCAGTTAACGAAAAACTTGACGGATAAACTAACGGATATATAAAAGTGTAAAAAAAATTAAACTTTAGGTATGAAAGTGAGACAAAAAAAAAAGTAAGGGTAGCAAAGTGCGAATTTCACAATACTTGAGATTTGTAAAGTGAGAATTATCCTTTTTTTAATTGTCCACATGGGGCCCATAGTGTCACGTTTCTGCACAGTCATCGTCCAGTCAAAAGCCACGTCACATTTTAACGGAGCATTTGACGAAAATACTAAGGGAGGTATGAAAGTGTCAGAAAAATCAAACTTTAGGTATGAAAGTGAGACGAAAAAAATTAAGGGTAGCAAAGTGAAAATTTCACGATACTTGAGGACAGTAAATTGAGAATTACCCTTATAAATATCTCTTAAAAATTATAATAGAAAACAACCAACGCAGTACATCTTTAGGGGTTCGTAGCAACTGTAAAGTCTCTCGCAGTGCGTGCATACAGGCTAGGTAAATAATAAAAGCTCCAGATTAAATAAAAAAAAACATTATTAGATGCTTTTTTTTCAATGATACATAAAATTAAGTGATACAAAAAATAAATTACTACGATTGAATATAAAAAATTTAACAATGGTGTAAATAAAACTAAGGATTAAAACACTTGCACCTATGGATTGTTACCTAGCATCCAAGCAGAACTTAAATTATGAAATGAGAAATATTAACAATCTAGAGAGAGAAAGTTGTAACATTACAAGCATTTTTATAATTTTTTTAGAGAGAGAAAGGGCAGTGATTGGTGGAGAGAGAGAGAGTTTGATATGTTTTTTGTGTTTGTTGGGGCTTTGAGATTGTCTCCGTCCCGTTTCTCTCTATCCCTCCTCCAAACCCCTTTTCTTATTCTTCCCTCCGCTACAGAGAGAAAAAGATAGAAACCTACAAATTATTTTCTCGAGAAAATTTGGCTTAATTTTCCCGGATTTCTAGAAGCTGAGGATTCGAGCTAGAGTTTCAGGTGTGAATATCCAGGTTTTTTTTGGTGCAAGGTGAGGTTGGGATTGCGGGAACTGGATCGAAATGTTGATTAAGAATGCAAATTTGTGGGAGGCATTTTTTAATCATTGGCGCTCCGCGCCCCTAAAGGTGTCTTGCATTAATATCTTTCTATTGTAATTTTGAAGACATATTTTAATGCAAGAGACATTATTTTGACGGAACATGAATAACAAATAAATCATTACTTCGCTACAAAACAAAAAATATAACAAAATTTTAAAAGCACATGCATACTAAATACAATGTCTCTCGCATTAAAATATTTTTTTAAAATTACAATAAAAATATATCAACTCAAGCCTCCTTTAGAAGCACGTAGTGTCCGTAATTAAAAAATACCTCCTCCCACGCGTGGAAAGAGGTTAGTTGTAATTAAAGTGAAAAGGGCCAGCTGTGAAAATGATATTATCCCATAACGATGAGAAGGGAATCGTTCATTTCGTACAAGACATGCTATGTGATAAAATAAAGATCGTTGAATGTTCTTAGTGGATTAGGCTTGACTCTTGACATATATCTCCAAAATCTGGAAAGTTACATTGACTAGAGAAAGCTAATGGACACAAGTTTGTTGATTATTCAACGAGATAGAATCCTATCTGACTGTTTGCGTTTAAGTTTGAATTTTCACAGTATGCACTCACTACAGACAAATTGCACTCAATTTGTCATGCATGGCTGCGGCGCCCTAGTTTGAAGAAATTTTGAGGTTCGGCATCTAAATCACGTGTCTGTACAAATCCTACACAAAAATTACCACATATTTCATCTTTTTGATTTGTCATGTTAACCTGATCTATTTTTTGGTACCACCCCTCACTCACATTAATCCCATTCGGGCTAAAAATCTCACGTTCACTTGAGATTGTGGCATATATTTTACATTGAGCCACCGAAGCCATATAGTTTCGAATGAATAAAAGACATGATACAATTGAACATTATGTATCAGACTCAATAGAACTTGATCATCAATCGAATCATTGTTTGAAACCCAAGATTCTGTTTTATCATCATACTTGGACATGAGGGAAACTCATACCTTATAATTTTGTTATTTTGGAAAGAATTGAAATTGATAAGTTCTCTTCGGTCTCGTTTGGTATTGTTTTTTTTCACTAAAAACTGTTTCACTTTAAAGTTAAGCAAATAAAAAGTGTTTGGTAAAAATGAAATATTGTTGAGTTACATGAATAAATAGTTGCATGGCACATCGGGAGGGTTTGAATGATGTATCGGGTTGCTGTTTACTCATCGGATTGGTTGTGCTCTCATCAGGTTGGCTGTATAACCCTCTTCGGGTTGGCTCCTCTGTCCACTGAACTACTGCGTGCTCTCTGCTGCGCTGACGTTTTCTGTACATGAGTGTTTTGCTGTCTGTACCAGTCATCTTCCCTTGATTAAAGAAAGATGACTGATTAGTGGCGTGTATTGGTATTCATGTAATCTCCTTAATTTAAGGATTAGATTGAAGTGTAGGTTTACCCGGTCACTAGAAGTCATTCTGGTAACTGGGTTGTTTCTTTCTTTTCTATGCGTAGGTTTACCCGGTTACTAGAAGTCATTCTGGTAACTAAGTTGTCTCTTTCTTTTCTATATGTAAAGCATACTTGTGTAAATTGAAACTTAAGAAATACAAAACAATTTATTGTGAAGATTTCTTCATGGTATCAGAGCAGGTTCAATCTTAACCTGACTCTAAAAAAAAAAATTTCTTTTTCCGCTGTAAAATTATTTCGTCAAAATGGCTGAGGAAGGATCTGTAAATTTGAGAGGGGAAAACTCAAATGCTTCCCCCTCAAATGTTACCTACTCAGATACCTCAGAATTTGAGGTAAACACCAACCAACGACTGTGTTCAATTCTTTTGAACGAGTTTAATTATCTACCATGGTCTCGAGCTGTTTCATTGGCCCTTGGAGGTAAGGGAAAGCTCAGTTTCGTAAATGGAGGCATGGAAGTTCCAGACGTCTCTTCACCTTTGTACAGTGGATGGCTGTGCAAAGATCAATTGGTTATGTCTCTCCTACTTAACACCATGGAGAAGCATATAGCTGAGATTTTCAGCTATTCTAATTCCTCTCAAGAATTATGGACAAGTTTGAAGGAGATGTACGGAAACCAAAACAATTATGCGCGAGTGTTCCAGCTAAAGAAAGACACTGCCAGCCTCCAACAAGAAGGTAAATCCTTTGTTCAACATCTCGGGAAGCTCAAAACCCTATGGAATGAGCTGGATGTGTATCTTCCACATACCACTGACCCTGCAGTACTACTCAAAAGAGTAGAGGAAGATAGAATCTACCAGTTGCTGGGAAGTTTGAGCCCAGACTACGAGGACTTGAGAAGCCACATTCTGATGAGCCAAGAATTACCTTCCTTCAACAATGTTTGTGCTATAATTCAGAGAGAAGAAGCACGAAGGAAGGTAATGAGCATTGAACAAAGCCCAAGGATGACGGAGTCTCGGGCGTACGTGTCTCATGCCAAGCATACTGAAGCAAAGGTGTACAAGGGCATATTCCCACACCTAAAGTGCAAACACTGCAATGTTGTTGGGCATACTGAAGATAAGTGTTAGGAACTCCATCCAGAGCTTAAACCCAAGTTCACCAAAGAAGAAAAAATCATATCGCGGTCCTCTCAACAAAGTCACTTCAGGGCTCAAGTTGCTGCTGTTCAACCTTCCTCCTCCACATCCCATGGATTAGCTGAGTTCATGACCAATCCACTTACTCTCATCAACGAGTTTGCGAACTACTTACATGAGAAGGGACGTGGAGGTGCTTCTGGGTTAGCTAATGGTGAAGGAGACCAACATACAGCTATGTTGGGAAAATTTGCGGAATTCCTTTCTGGAAATCAGAGAATACCGAGTAAAGAGGCACGAGGTATTCTACAAGCTTTTTCTACTGCATTATTAACTAGTATTGAAAACGATTGTTGGATAATTGATTCTGGTGCCACTGATCATATGACAAACAAAATAAAAAATTTAAAGATTTTTAAATCTTTTTCAAAACCATCACATGTGTCTGTTGCGAATAGAAAAACTGTTTCTGTTTTAGGCACTGGAGAAATTAACATTTTTTCAACCAAAACACCTTCTAGTGCCTTATATGTACCATCTTTTCCCTTCCAATTGTTGTCTGTTGGGAAAATCACCAACAACTTAAATTGTCGTGCAATTTTTTCATCCAATGATGTAATATTTCAGGATATTCTCACCAAGAAGACGATTGGTAATGGGGTCTTCATAAATGGACTTTATTATCTGTGTAGAAACCACACAAAAAATCAAGCCTTGCACGCCAAGTTAAAGTCCATTGATGAAAACCAGTTATGGCATAAGAGACTAGCTCACCCCTCGGAGTTTGTAATGTCAAAAATATTTCCAAATGTTTGTAAGCCCCTCACTGACTGTGAAACATGTAAATTGTCGAAATCCACCAGATTGCCATTCGGCAAATCCCAAACTTCAACATGTAAGCCGTTTGAACTTATACACAGTGACGTGTGGGGTCCTACTATTGAATCAATGGAAGGTTTTAGATACTTTGTCTTATTTGTGGATGACTTTACCAGAATTAGCTTTGTTTATCTAATGAAGTCAAAAAATGAAGTCTTCAGTATCTTCAAGGATTTTCACATTCACATTAAAACCCAATTTCAATCAAATGTCAAAATTTTCCGATCAGATAATGGCACTGAGTTCATGTCAAACAATATGTTTCAATATCTAAGTGAACATGGCATCATCCATCAAACAAGCTGTGTAGGTACTCCTCAACAGAATGGTGTTGCAGAAAGAAAAAACAAGGATCTCTTGGAAAAAAACTCGATCCCTCATGATACATATGAGTATTCCAAAGAGGTTCTGGGCATCTGCTATCCTTACGGCAACTTACCTCATCAACAGGCTGCCAAGTTCAGTGTTAGGGTTCAAATCTCCCTATGAAGTGCTAAAAGGCAGGAAAATTGACTTGACTCACCTCAAAGTATTTGGCTGTGTCTGTTACGTACACATTCAAGGCAAAAATCGAGATAAGCTTGATGCCAGGGCAACTAAATGCATATTCATTGGGTATTCCTCTACTCAAAAGGGATATAAATGCTTTGATCCAATCACCAAGAAATGCATTGTTTCTAAGGATGTCCAATTTGAAGAAAACAATTCTTATTTTGAGCATGCTACAACTCAGGGGGAGGAAGTACTCAATTTCTTACCACTGCCTCAAACCTTTACCGATCCAGTGATACAAGAAGATTCTACAACTAATATACAAGAGTTGAGAGAACCCCAAGATGAATTCAGCACCTTGGAGCAATCTGACAATAGTACAAAGAATGAAGAGATCAATTCCAATCAAGAAGCCCAAGTGATCAGGAGAAACCATCCCCGTGCAAGAAAGCCTCCAACAAAATTACAAGATTATGTGACTTATGCTTCGCAGTATCCAGTCACATGTAATTTTAGTGCAATGTCTCTTTCCCATGTTGCCTTCGTAAGTGCGCTAGACGAGCATTGTGAACCAACGACCTACCAGGAAGCAGCTCTTCTTCCTCCGTGGAAACAAGCAATGGGAGAAGAGCTCAAGGCTTTGAAAGATAACTGCACGTGGAGTCTTGTTCCGCTTCCTCAAGGAAAGAAGGCTATTGGAAGCCGATGGATATACAAAATCAAGTTCAAAGCTGATGGCTCTATAGAAAGGTACAAGGCTCGTCTTGTGGCCCGCGGCTTCACTCAGACTTATGGGGTCGACTATAAAGAAACATTTGCTCCTGTTGCCAAGATGAACACCGTGAGGGTTCTTCTTTCTGTGGCGATAAATAGTGGATGGTCTCTCTACCAAATGGATGTAAAAAATGCATTCCTTCATGGAGAACTTCAAGAAGAAGTCTACATGCAACTTCCTCTAGGCTATGGTCTTCTAAAGGATAACCTGGTGTGTAAACTGCACAAGGCAATATATGGGTTGAAGCAATCACCTCGAGCTTGGTATGCCAAGCTTAGCTTTGTGCTGACCACGATCGGTTTCACACACAGTAATGCTGATTCTTCCCTGTTTGTCCGCACAAATGGGAAAGGAAAACTTGTGGTTCTTATATATGTTGATGATTTGATCATCACTGGAGATAGTGCTGCAGAAATTGCAGACCTGAAGCAGACACTACAGCAAACCTTTGCCATCAAGGATTTGGGGAGGTTGAAGTACTTTCTGGGAATAGAGATGGCAACTTCCTCCAAAGGATTGTTTATCCATCAACGAAAGTATGTGATGGATCTACTCAAGGAAGAAAAAATGCTTGATTGCAAGCCTGCCACCACACCTGTTGACTGCAAACTGAAGCTCAACGTTGATGGAGAGGCCATACCGGATGTAAAGCACTATCAAAGACTGGTGGGACGACTCATTTATCTCACAATCACTCGACCAGATATTACCTATGATGTTAGCATGGTCAGTCAGTTCATGCATGCACCTACTGTGCATCATATGCACATTGTCAAAAGAATCATGCGTTATCTCAAAGGTTCCATCGGTCGAGGAATTCTCATGAAGAACAATCAGTCCACTAATATTTTCGGCTATACAGATGCAGATTGGGTAGGGAATGAAGTCGATAGAAAATCTACAACTGGCTACTGTACATTTGTTGGTGGAAATCTCGTCACCTGGAAAAGCAAGAAATAACAAGTTGTTGCTCGCTCAAGTGCAGAGGCGGAATATCGGGCAATGGCGGTCACGGCGTGCGAATTAATATGGCTTAAAGGTTTGCTCTTTGACCTAGGCTTTCCTAGTTCTGCACCCATGTTTCTTATGTGTGACAATCAGGCAGCTATTCACATTGCTGCTAATCATGTGTTCCATGAGAGAACCAAGCATATTGAGGTGGATTGCCATTTCATTCGGAATCAAGTTCAATCTCAAGTTATCAGCACTATTTTTACAAGAAGTCATGATCAACTTGCAGATCTTTTCACCAAACCACTGTCATCAGTTCATCTACATCGTCTTTTAAGCAAGCTTGGATCTACTAACTTACTAGATCCAGCTTGAGGGGGAGTGTTAAAATACATGAATAAATAGTTGCATGGCACATTGGGATGGTTTGAATGACGTATCGGGTTGCTGTTTACTCATCGAATTGGTTGTGCTCTCATCGGGTTGGCTGTATAACCCTCTTCGGGTTGGCTCTTTTGTCCACTGAACTACTGCGTGCTCTCTGCTGCGCTGACGTTTTCTGTACATGAGTGTTCTGCTGTCTGTACCAGTCATCTTCCCTTGATTAAAGGAAGATGACTGATTAGTGGCGTGTATTGGTATTTGTGTAATCTCCTTAATTTAAGGATTAGATTGAAGTGTAGGTTTATCCGGTCACTAGAAGTCATTCTGGTAACTGGGTTGTTTCTTTCTTTTCTATGCGTAGGTTTACCCGGTCACTAGAAGTCATTCTGGTAACTGGGTTGTCTCTTTCTTTTCTATATGTAAAGCATACTTGTGTAAATTGAAACTTAAGAAATATAAAACAATTTATTGTGAAGATTTCTTCAAATATACTGTTTATTTTAAAAGTTATGACATTAATTTATCTTCTACCCTCTAGTTGGCCTCAACATGCCTTGAGAATAAAGAGTTATTTATTTCAATCCAATCAAACTAGCATATATTATTCCTATATATATATTTGTGTGTATATATATATTATTCCTATATATATATTTGTGTATATATATTCAGGGCGCTAATAACACAAATCAACTTAAGCCTTCATCTAACCAGTTCAATAAAAAAAGTCTCTAGCTTTCTAAAAATTTAGTTGCAATAATGGATTATCTCCCTTATGCAAACTCTATCACTGCTGGATTATTAACTGGATTATTCACTATAATCATCGTTTCCTATTACCTATCACGAAAATCGAGAGCTGCCAATTACAAGGGCAAATTATCACCAGCTGAAGCCAAGGGGGCATGGCCAATAATTGGTCACCTTCCTTTGTTAGGAGGCTCCACACCTCCTCACATAACTTTGGGAGCCATGGCGGACAAGTACGGACCCATTTTCACCATCCGCCTTGGCGTCTATCCGTCGTTGGTGATAAGCAGCAGTGAGATCGCAAAAGAATGCTTCACAACCAATGACTTGGCCTTAAACTCGCGCCCAAAGATGGCGGTTGTAGATCACATTGGCTACAACTACGCCATGTTTGGGTTCGCACCATCTGGACCCTATTGGAGAGAAATTCGCAAGATCACCACCTTGGAGTTGCTCTCAAACCGAAGGATTGAGCTGCTCAAGCACATTCGAGTCTCGGAAGTGACTATTTTCTTGAAAGAATTGCACAAAACTTGGAGTACAAGGAAAAAGGAGAGCTCGAAAGATGGAGTGGATGTAGAGCTGAAGCAATGGTTTGGGGACATGACGCTGAACGTGATTGTTAGAATGGTGGCCGGAAAGCGGTATTCGGTAGCTGCAGATGAGGAGGAGAAGAAAGAAGCACGTAGGGTTCAGAATGCACTGAGGGAGTTTTTTAATTATGTGGGGATGTTTTTGGTGGGTGATGCGGTTCCTTATCTGCGGTGGTTGGATTTGGGTGGACATGAGAAGGCAATGAAGAAAACTGCAAAGGAATTGGACGCCATTGTTGGAGAGTGGGTTGAAGAGCATAAGCAGAGGAGAGCAAAAGGTGATGCAAAAGGAGAGCACGACTTCATGGATGCGATGCTTTCTGTGCTTGATGGTGCAGACCTTGGCGGTTTTGATGCTGATACGATCAACAAAGCCACAAGCTTGGTACATATATATAATTCATTAATTTTCATGCAAATAAATAACCATAAAAGGCTGGAGTTAGACACTAAACACATTAAGATTTTATTTTTACTTTCATTACTTAATTAAGCTAATTGCATGGTCTATAAAAAGAAAATGAAAACATTAGACAAGAAAATTTCTTACATTAGACAAGAAAAATTTTTACTTCTCATATAGACATCTTGTAAAAATGGAATTTATAATTAATTACACTACATAGGGTGGCTCTCTAGAATGATTATTGAGATGATTTCAAATTTTACATGACTCATGCCGCACATTTGAGTGCTCACCAATATGTACAAACAGTACAATTTTGTAGGTGGGACATATTTTAACATTTTAATATATATCTTCACTTAAAAAAAATTATCATGTAGTCTCACTCTTAAGTATATATCCTAATCAATCAACCAAATATTCCTTGGGCAGAATATGATTGCAGGAGGTAGCGATACCACCATGACGACATTGACATGGGCAATATCATTATTGGTGAACAACCCTCACGTTCTGAAAAGAGCCCTAAACGAATTGGACACCAAAATAGGCAGACAAAGAGTTGTGAGTGAGCAAGATATAAGCAACTTGGTCTACATCCAAGCTATTGTGAAGGAGACGCTGCGTTTGTATCCAGCAGCACCATTATCAGGGCCACGTGAATTCACTAAAGACTGCAGCATTGCTGGGTACCATATCCGAAAGGGCACTCGGTTGATCACGAACCTCTGGAAGCTCCAAACCGACCCGAAAAATTGGCCCGAGCCATTCGAGTTCAAGCCAGAGAGATTTCTTACCACCCACAAGGATGTTGATTTGAAGGGTCAGAATTTTGAGTTTATTCCGTTTGGAAGTGGTAGAAGAGCATGCCCTGGTTTGGTATTTGGCCTTCAAATGGTGCAATTTACGTTGGCTAGTTTTCTACACGTGTTTGAAATCTCAAACCCGTCGAGTGCACCAATTGATATGACGGAGAGCTTTGGACTGATCAATGCTAAGGCAACTCCACTTAAAGTTCTCATCAAACCTCGTTTGTCTTCTGAACTTTATTGATAAATGAAGAAAATATGTAATATTATGTGTGCGATATAGAAAAGAGATTTTCATTATTATAGATTTTATAAAATTATCTGTCTATCTCTGTAATCACAAAATTAATAAAAACAATTGCTAAAGTAAGATACAAAACCTTGCAATAATGAGTGTTTGAGAATGGGCAGATTGCGCAGAGTATATTGACTTTCCCTTGTAACATTACCAATAAAAAAGCAACCCAAATATACCTCTTTATTACATTTTAAATTGGGCTCTCTTTTGGACCTGTTGCCTCCGGATATTTTTTTTTCATTTTCTTTGAAAAGAACCCACCCATTCGCCAGTACACAAACAAGACAAAATAAAATGGCCCATTTCTAGTGTAGACCGCCTACGATTATTAAAAGCTAATTTTGACTAGTCTTTTTTATTCTTGGTAAATTATATTTTGCATTTTTAAGTCTGGGTTCAATTGAAACTTCATACATTATTTTTCAAACATTGTAATGTCATACACCAACTTGTATTTTAGTTGCAATTTTATACATTCGTTAGTCAATCCGTCAATTTGACCGTTATATGATGATGTGGCAACTATGACCAAAAATAAAATTAGAATAAAAAAGTTTTTTTTTCCTTAAATTAGCAATTGTAAAAGAAATATATTTTCAATTTTTTTTTCCTATGTGGTATATTTGTGACAGCCACATCATCAAAATATTGGGATATCCCTAGCTACCACACCATCATTTAACGGTCAAACTGACGGTTTGACTAACGGACGTATTAAATTGCAACTAAAATGCAAGTTTGTGTATGACATTATAATGTTTTAAAAATAATTTATGAGATTATAATTGTACCCAAACTTGAGAGTACAAAGTGTAATTTACCCTTTTATTATTGATTGAAAAAACAAAGAGAGATTTTCATTACATTAACTTGGGTCGAAACTGTTCTGAAGTGCAAAATTTGCATAGCAATGATATGTGTACTGTGTACCACTTTACGTATCGTAATGTGATATTTCTAGCATTATTTGATTACGTGGACACTATGAATAATATGATGTAGAATCCAATCTTTAGTATTTTCCAGCAATCCTCCAGTGTAAAATTTAGGCTCCTGATTGTTCAGCAATGATTTTAGTCTCATTTTTTTTGTCTTTTTCTGTGATCTCTTTTTAAGATAATATTTGTTTAAGTTATCAGTTATCTTAATTATTTTTATGAATATTTCAACATCAAAATATCAAATGCCGACACACAACCAAATTTGTTGTGGGGGTAAAATCATGGTGTTCATTTAGGGGTGGGCATAAAAATAGAAAAACTGTGAAACCAAACCGAACTGGATGAAAAAAAAAACAGTAAAAAACAGAGTTAATTTGGTTGTGTGTCGGCATGAATCATCCCAGGCAAATCTGGCCCGGAGGACTTCCCAGGTAAATGATGACATCAGGCATGTGGCTGCTTTTTTTGGGCCCTTCAACGGTCTAATTTTCAGCTGCACTCAGCAGCTTGTACACGAGGCCTCGTATGGGCCGTTGAATTTAAAATTCCAATTAGCTCTAACGGTCAAAATTAATTCGGACTTAAAAATTTGTTAAAAATAGAAAATTCCAAAAAATGTTAAAAATTATGGAAAAAATAAGGAAGTTATAAAGAAAAAAAATACAAAAAATTTGTATTTTAGATTCACGTTGTATTTGACTTTTGTGTGAATAGTGTTGACTAAGATTGTTTAGACAACTTTTAGTATTGTGTTTTTTTTAAAATAATATATTTTGAATAGTAACTGCCTAGACAACTCTTAAACAAGTGAAGTTGCACTAGGGTAGTTACTATTCATGCAATAAATAGTGACTACCTAGGCCCCTCTACCCCCTTGCTTAGGAGAGAACAAGTGGAGTTGCTCTAAAGATATATGCATTCCCCGTTGAGAAGGTAAGTATTGTTCTAAAATAATCACAAATTAGGCTACAAATTAATGGTTAAAATGGTGACTAGTAATTGAATTTAATATGCCCTCAGAATAGAATAACTTTTTTAATGCCTCTTGTCTCCTTTTATTTTTCAAATGAATTGACAACAATAAAAAATAAATATAAGAAAAAAAAAACAGTTGGTTGTCACTGTAAAAGACTAACTATTATGGGCTGGTGTTCTAGAATAATTAACTTTTCTTTCCAACAAAGAATAATTAATTTTTAGTCCAAATAAATTATCCAAACTTCAAACTTTCTAACCAAAGGAAGGATTAGACTTGACAATTTTATGAACGACACGAAAAAAATTAGATTTTTGGTCGAAGTTTAAAAGGTCGGGTTTTTTATTGGGTCAACCTAATAAAAATTATTTAAAATACGAGTTGATTCAGGTCTACCTGTGGATAACCAATTTCAACCCGTTTAAGTCTAAAGCCCTAGAATCTAGATGAGCGTATGCATCTCTCTCATAGTCTCATATGTGAATCTCTAATACCATTTTATTTGATGATTGATGAAAATTGAAAAGTTTTTGGTGTCAAAAAAGAAGCATGGAGGCTGTGTATGATGACAAGTTTCTGGCTTGTGAGAAAGACTCCACAAAGCTGGAAAAAAAAAACTTCATTTTCCACATCCTTAAACATTGGATATTTTGTAGTAATATGATGTGTTTTGAAGTAATATTTATGTGGCATGTAGATGTAGTATTTAATGAAATTACTATAGTTGTATTGTTGAATCAAAATGAACTTACGAATTCAAAAGTTAATATTTAGTAATCTCATATGAAGTTCTTTTATTTGATTATTTATTTAAGTAATATATTGTTCTTAATGAGTACAAATGGATTGGGTCGGGTTGGGGTTTAAATTTTTAAACCCGTTAAGATAATTCGGTGACACAACACAACCCGTTATAATAATGGGTTTGACATGAAAATGACACGAACACGACATACACGACCCAATAGCCAAGTCTAGAAAGAATCAAGAGAAGGAAATGAGCTCATTCACCGCTATTGATGGCTAAGGGCAATGGGTAATAGACTAATCTCTTAGGGCATGTTTACATACACGGAAACAGAATGCGTGGAATGAGAGTCATTCTCATTCCGGATAACACGTGTGTTTACCAACACAAGAAGAATGAAAAATGGTGTAAGGCCCACATGAAATCAAGAGTCCAATTGATATTGAGGGAATCAAACTTCAGAGGAGGGAGGTCGGATTGGACGAGGCTGAAACATAATCTAATTTATCTGACCCAAATTACCCACACATATTTGCAAAAAACATCAAAATACTCCTAATCTCAGACCTCTACCGTCCCTTCCTTCACCGCCCTCTGCTCTGCTAAAAAATTTCGCCGAGACCTTCTAGGTTTTGGAAGCTTCTTCCTTTTCGTTGATCCTAGAATTCTCCACTACCTCGATAGAAAGAGAAAAAGAGGAGATTTGATGTGTGTATACGACAGGCTAAATTGGACTGAGTAAAGAGGAGGGGATGAGAAAAAGGGAGTAGGCTACAGTGCTCGTAAGCATTGAATGCTCATACCGATCTCACCATTAAAAGGAGGGAGGAGGGAGGAGAGAGGGGGGAAGGAGGGTGAGATCGGTGTGAGCATTCAATGCTTGCAAGCACTGTAGCCAGTCCCAAAAAAAAGATAGAAAGATGAGGGGTGGTACTGACTGCGTCGAAATGTAGGAATTGTGTTGGGTTTTGTTTTTTGGTTTTGTTTTTTAAAACCATTTACATCCCAAATTGGAGATGCTCTTACTATTATCAACTCAACTTTTCTTCCCTGTTTCACTACAAGAAAACTAGCTACAGACCACCCTTCCCTTTGGTGTCTATTACAGAGAGTGGGCACTGACATTGGTGGCAAACCTGAATTGCCACTAAATAGGTGTACATCCTATGAATAAGTCTCTATTGTGACAATCGCTACCCTTAATAAATAGGTGCCATCTGAAAACAGTGCCACCCTTATTCATGGGCACCCAGATTGGAATATCATTTTTCTTTTTTCTTTTTTTTTTGGTGAGAAAACAAATTGTAATATCATTGATATAAGAATATAACTACAAATTTGCAAAACCGATCTTTTATACAATTTTCTACAAATGTTGGACCCAAACTTTGAAAAGTCTTTGAACCCTTTGTTTCCAAGAGCTTAATCATCTCGGTCACTTGAATCTGATCATCAGCTGCATCCAAAATCAAACCCACAAATTTCATAAGATTAATGTAACTTAAGTTCAACTATTAAAGTAATTAGAGTTGAGGACAACACTGGAAAATGTAGATTTTCAAGAGGCAACTAAAAAGTAAAGCAACCCCAACTTGTTGAATCTTTTTTTCCATCCCAATGTTGAATCTCTTGCAACCCTTCTGTAACTTCAACTGAGAACTCATCTGCTATAAACGGGTTTGATTTGAGGTTGTTTGGTCGTGGGTGTGGATGGGGTATCGACGGCCGACGGGTAGTGGTTGTTAGACCGAGTCTTCCGTCCGTTTGAATATTTGTATTTCGATAATTATTTGTTCGTTATCAACTGATGTCTTTGGATAGGCTTAGGACTTTATCCTCGTCCTTATGTTTTCTGTTATGTACATTTGAATTCAAACCTTCCCATGTAAATAGGGTTTTCAAACCCTGATTGTAATCTGCACACTGACTATAAATATATGCAACCCTAGTTTGTTTGGGTATGCAAAGTTGATGCAAACACAGCCCTTTGTTTAAACACACGATATCTCTAGTGCTTAAGTTTGTTTATGGTACTCAGAGCCTTTTGAGTCCAACGACAACGATCAATTTTTTTTTCGAAGCATCTTTCATCATGTCGACAGAAGTCAACACCAACAATTCCAGCCCCTCCCACCCCAGTTCCACCCCACTATCAACCATCCATTCCTTGTCCTCTGCCATGACTACCGTCGTTAACATTAAGCTGGATCGAACCAACTATCCTTTATGATTGGCACAGATTCTTCCTATTCTGAAGAGTCGTGATTTGATGGGATACGTGGATGGCTCTTGTGTTTGTCCTCCAAAACATCTTCTTGCAAACACATCAGTCAATCCAGCGTATACTACCTGGGTGCAACAGGACCAGATGATCCTGAGTTGGATCAATGGTTCTCTCACAACCTCTGTGTTGTCTACAGTGGCAAGCAAACGTACTTCGCGTGCAACCTGGGAGGCCCTCGAACAACGCTATGCGTCGTCCTCCCAAAACCGAATCCTGTTCCTGCGTAATGAGCTGCTACAAACCAAGAAAGGTGATCTTTCTATTGCTGATTTTCTTGATAAAATGAATTCTATTTCTGATAATCTTGCCCTAGCTGGCAAGCCTGTTGATGATGATGAGTTAGTTCAGATTATTCTCAATAATCTGGGACCAGCCTATGAAATGACTGTCAATGCTGCCCAAGCACGTGATACTCCTATCACGTACCCTACCTTGGAGGCACTTCTTCTCACTACTGAGAGAAGAATGATGGAGCAGAATGTTCCCTTGGTTGAAGCTGCTCCAGTGAATGCGTATGTCGCTACCCGAGGACGTGGTGGACGTTCTCGAGGCACCGGACGTGGTGGTGGTCCGTCCAACCGTGGTTCGTCTATGTCTCAGCGAGGAGGTGCTCCTCGCAATGGAAACAACAGTCCCAACAGTCACCGTGTGCAGTCTGCCGATCGGTTTGGCAGTGGCAGTGGGCGTATTACGTGCCAGATTTGTGGCAGTCCAGGGCATCCAGCTCTTGACTGTTACAACAGAATGAATGTTGCGTACGAGGGTCGCATTCCAGCCAAGCGACTCAGTGCCATGGCCTCATCCCTTATTCCACTCAATCGTCAACAAAATGGGTCCTGGTTACTTGACACTGGGGCAAATGCTCATGTCACTCCTGATCTTCAGAATCTGGTGAATCCAAAGGAGTATACTGGTAATGAAAACATTGGTGGTGTAGGTAATGATTCTGGACTATCCATTGCACATTCTGGTTCCAACATACTTAAGACTGATTCTTGCTCATTTAACCTAAATAATATACTACACTGTCCTTCCGCTTCCACTAGCCTCGTTTCTGCTCATCGTTTTACACTTGATAACCATTGCTATATACTTATCTTTCCCAATTTTTTTCTCATTAAGGACCTCAAGACCAAGAGGACGCTTTTCCAAGGGAGGTGTGAGAATGGGTTATACCCATTTCCAAATGGCGGTGGCTTGTCCAAACATTCCTTGTCTGCATGTTTTGGAGTTAGAGTGTCTGCACAGAAGTGGCATGATCGTCTTGGCCATACTGCTTCTCCAATAATCCAGTTTTTGATTTCAAATAAACAGGTGCCAATTAGTGGCCCTTCGCATGTACGGTTTTGTCACTCTTGCCCGTTAGGCAAGACTACCAAATTGTCGTTCACATCCTCAGATTCCTTTTCAAACTTTCCATTACAACTATTGCATTCCGATGTTTGGTGTTCTCCCGTTGTTTCAATTGAAGGCTATCGTTATTACGTATTGTTTGTTGATGATTTTTCAAGATATTCATGGATTTTTCCCATGAGACATAAGTCTGAAGTGTTCCAAATTTTCATTAAATTCAAAGCTAAAGTTGAGAAAATGTTTGATCGTTCAATCCAAGTACTTCAGTGCGATGAAGGTGGTGAGTACAAAAGTAATCTGTTTCGTGAGTTTCTTGAGAAAAATGGCATTTGTCAGAGGTTTTCATGTCCTAAACACCCTGAACAAAACGGCCTTGCCGAGAGAAAACATCGTCACCTTGTCAAAATGGCTGTAGTCATGTTGTCTCATGCACATATTCCTTCTAGTTATTGGGTTGATGCGTGTCAAACAGCCACTTACATTATGAATAGACTTCCTACTCGAGTACTTGGTAACATGTCTCCTTATGAAAAATTGTTTTGCAGACAACCAAAATATGATTTCTTCAAGGTATTTGGGTGTAGGTGCTTTCCTTGGCTCCGTCCTTATACACAGCATAAACTTGATCCAAAATCCAAACCATGTGTTTTCTTAGGCTATTCGCTTGATCATCAAGGATATAAATGTTTGGACTTGTCCACGAGACGGGTCTATCTGTCTCGCCATGTTCTTTTTGATGAGGACTCGTTTCCTTTTCAGGATTCCACACCTCCAAAGGAACACGTCCCTACAGGTAACAATTCTTCCCTTGAATTACTGTTTATGTTTCCTCATATGTCCCAGTCATCCTCCATACAATCTCAACAACAACCTCAAACCACATTGCTGCAAACCTCTCCTGACACCGTGTCCCCTTCCTCCCTTCCTGCTTCCACACCAAACCCTACCTTACCAAACCCTATATCACCATTGCATGCGTCCGTGTCTCAACCTAGCTTATCTGATCCTCCATGCCTGTCCATTGGTCCTCCTAACCCTAGTGCGTCTGTCTCACCCCTAGGTTTACCAACTGAGCAAGAATCTGTCCACGCACCTGTGCTTGAGACCCCTCCACTTCATTCCATGACCACTCGTTCGAAGGATGGCATTCGCAAACCCAATCCTAAGTATGCTTTGCATGTAGTCACTACTGACAAATTTCTTGAGCCTACGTGTTTCAGCCACGCAGTTAAGCACGAAGAGTGGAGAAATGCTATGGTTACAGAATTTAATGCCTTACAAAGGTGTGGCACGTGGAGTCTTGTTCCATATCAACCCACCATGAATGTGCTTCCCAACAAGTGGGTCTTCAAGATTAAACGTCGAGCAAACGGTTCAATCGAACGTCACAAAGCCCGGTTAGTGGCGAATGGTTTTCATCAAAAAGAAGGCATTGACTACGGTGAAACATTCAGTCCTGTGGTGAAACACAGCACGATTCGGTTGGTGCTTAGTATTGCTGTCTCGAATCATTGGCAAGTACGGCAACTGGATGTCCAAAACGCGTTCTTGCATGGCTACCTCACGGAGGAGGTGTACATGAAGCAGCCTATTGGGTTTGTCGATCGACAACACCCTAATCATGTATGTAAACTACAGCGCAGCTTGTATGGGTTGAAGCAAGCACCCCGTGCGTGGTTTCAAAGGTTCTCGGATTTCCTGCTAAGCTTGGGCTTCCACGAATCCAAATGCGATTATTCATTATTCGTGTTCAACCAACAGGGAGTGTATTTGGTGTTATTAATATATGTGGATGATATTTTGCTTACAGGCAATAACCCACGCCAGATGACTTGTTTAATTCAGCAGCTGAGTAAGTTGTTCTCGATGAAGGACTTGGGGCCTCTCCACTACTTTCTGGGTATCGAGGTCTCATACATAAACAATCAAATGCATCTTAGTCAAACGAAGTATGCGTTGGATCTTCTTACACGAGTCAAGTTCGTTGATGTTAAACCTATTGCTACTCCAGTCTCTACTGGTCAAAAACTGAGCATTTACAATGGGGAGCCCCATCCGGATCCACACACTTACAGGAGCATTGTCGGTGCGCTCCAATATCTAACGATCACTCGTCCGGATCTTTCTTATGCTGTAAACCAGGTTTGCCAATTTATGCATGCTCCAACCACCGCCCACTGGACAGCTGTGAAACGTATTCTGCGATACGTCAAGGCTACATATGATCATGGCCTTCTGTATAAACCTGGCAGTATGAGTCTTAACGCCTATTCTGATGCGGATTACGCTGGCGATCCTGACACGAGACACTCTACCGGTGGTTATGGTGTATATTTGGGCTCCAACTTGGTGTCATGGAGTTCCAAGAAACAGAAGACTGTCTCCCGATCCAGTACGGAGGCTGAATATAGGCAACTGGCGTACACTGCTGCTGAATTATCTTGGCTCAGGTCTTTGTTTCGTGACCTACAATTACCTCTTCTTCGTCCTCAACTCTGGTGTGATAATATCTCTTCCATTGCGTTAGCATCTAATCCTGTTTTTCACTCACGAACGAAACATCTAGAAGTCGACTATCATTATGTTCGGGAAAAAGTCGTTCGTGGTGAGCTTCTGGTTAATTATATCTGTTCTCAAGATCAGGTGGCTGACTTGTTTACAAAAGGGTTGTCTTCCTCACGGTTCAAATTGCTGGTTTCCAAGCTTCCAGTAGTGCCTCGCCCTCTCAGCTTGCGGGGGGATGTTAGACCGAGTCTTCCGTCCGTTTGAATATTTGTATTTGGATAATTATTTGTTCGTTATCAACTGATGTCTTTGGATAGGCTTAGGACTTTATCCTCGTCCTTATGTTTTATGTTATGTACATTTGAATTCAAACCTTCCCATGTAAATAGGGTTTTCAAACCCTGATTGTAATCTGCACACTGACTATAAATATATGCAACCCTAGTTTGTTTGGGTATGCAAAGTTGATGCAAACACAACCCTTTGTTTAAACACACGATATCTCTAGTGCTTGAGTTTGTTTAGTGGTGACGAAGGGGCACGGCGTGGGACGGTTGCTGGTGGAGTGCATCGAGATGGAGGTTTTAGTTATGGGAGACAGAGGCGGGAGCGGTTGGTTGGTGACGGTGCCTAGTGCGTAAAGGAGCAGGGGAGGGTTGATGATGATCTGAATACAAAAATTTAAGATATTTTAAAACTATAGATAAAACATTAAATTCAACGTTGATTTTGATTTTGGGGCTTCAAAGATTGGGATGAGGGAGGCTTGCGTTATGGGGGAAAGAGGCAGAAGTGGTGGTGGTGCTGCCCCGAGGAAAGGGCGAGGGAGTGGTGGTGCTGCTGGGCAGGGGAAGTACACGTGCGTCTGCGAGTAGGGGAGAGGAGAAAACGGCGGTGGCTTTTATTTAGTTTTTATTTATTTTTTTCTTATTTGTATTTTTAAAGATAAATATACGTCCAACAAAAAAACAAAAGTACAGATGTTGATACGTGAGAAGATCACTGTTAGGCCCCACTGAAAGGTGGACCATTCACCTGCAGCCACGCGTTATGCCTTTTTTTTTTTCATTTTCCTATACTTTATCTTAGAAATTCATAGTAAATTCAATCATCGTCACAAAAATATTCTAAAATTAGATAAGAACTCGTTGCAGCGTTGTCTTTGTTCTTAAAATTAAAAAAAATCATTTTATTTAAAAAAAAATTTATTTAGTTACTTTCAACTAAGTGTGATAGAACTTGATTAAACTTTATTGTCTTATAACGCATCTCTCAACTCTTAATTTTATATTTATATGATTTAAATTTATTCTAGTGCTTTATCATTGTAGGCAACATCGCAACAAGTTTGTAGTACTTTTTAAAATATTTTTACAACATATAATTAATTTATTCTAAATATTGTAAGATAAAATATTAGACCATCTATATATCTATATATATAAAGAGAGAAGACCAATTTGGTAAAATATTCATAATACTAAAAATGTCCTTCCCTTTTACAAATTTTTCAAAAAACAATTTAAATCATTTTTTGAACTTTTTTAAAATCATAAATTGTATATTAAATTTTTTTGTAATAAAATTAAAATATCAAATAAAATAAAAACAGTCAATTGCTACACACGTATGCGTGTGGCAACAGGCTAGTAGTAAATAATTAAAGAACCACAAGAATGGTTTCCCATTCACAAGCTTCCACGTGCTAGATATGTTATTTTTATACATTTTCTTTCAAAAATTCATAGTAAATTCAATATTAATCATAAAAAATATTCTATAAATTACTACGAACTCATTACACGATTGTCTTCGTTTCCAAGACTCTAAAAACTTGTTTTTCATATTAAAAAATTATTAATTAGTTTTCAAAACACAAATTTAATTACATACTACTAGATGTTTTATAACTCAATTAAACTTCATCGCCTTAGAGCTATATCAAATGCCGACACACAACCAAATTTGTTGTGGAGGTAAAATCATGGTGTGCACACTCTCATTTAGGGGTGGGCATAAAAACCGAGAAACAGTAAAACCGAATTTAACTAGATGAAACAAACCTGTAAAAAATTGAGTTAACCAAAACCGCTGGAAGTCTACTTCTGTGTAGCTGCTTTGTTAAAATTTATAAGGACAAGTCACTTAGTACTACGGTCAAGTAATATTCATCTTCACTTGTAAATGATAGATTTTATGTTCGAATTTCGTGGACAACAAGTTTGATATCAATTTATTCTCCTATGACACATCCCGATCCTGACATGCTAGGTGTCGGGAAGTGCTAGCCGACACGTGTTAAGTGACGAAAGCCAATTATGCATGTACAAGTGAAAAAGTAAGTAGATTTAGAGTTGGAAGCGGAAGTAAGAGTGCGGTGATGGGTAAAACTCATTATTACAGGTGCATAACAGTCAGAGCATAGTAAATAATGCATAGAATAAAAACATTCACATCCTCGTAAGGATGGATAAGTAGTAATTAATTAAAAGTAGGAGCAAATCCTACATAATCTGAAGACACTGTCAGAACCGCTAACCACAGCCGAAGCAAGCCCTTGTCTCACTGGTAATCGAATCCGCCACTAAGTCCTGGAGGGGCGCAAAACATAAAAAGGTGAGTGGGTCAAAAAGTTTGATAAAACCTTTGTTTTCAAGAGCATAATATACCATCGCTGGAAAACATGTATAGTTTTTAAAAATACGTCATACTCCCCGATATGATACTCAAAATACTATAATAGTAATATGGGTACTCCCCGATAATCAAACTGAATGCCCAAAACACAGGTACTCCCCGATAATCAAACCGACTGCTCATCCATATGTAAACACACAAGCCTAAGTAGATAAGCTACGAGGAACAGGCTAGGTATATAAGTAATACGCTAAGTACTGCAATGACGCTAGTCTAACGCTAATCGTTGTGCACAAAATGCGTCACACAAGTTCGAGTTGCCTAGTGCAACCTAAAACCGGCTAGTACCTACAATGGATCCAAAGTTGTGTAGCGGTACTGGTAGTGACATCTTCAAACGTCAAGGCTAGTCTTGGCCACAAGACTAAGTACTGATACCCGGGGTGTTATACATCTACTGATGAGCAATAGTATAGAAATATGTATGGTAAATATAATACGAATGTTCTACCTCCAACAATCGCATATGATATGAGTCATGCTAACAATTTAAAGAAAGCATTGAAAAACCATACGTAATAATACATTTATCAAAACAAAGACCCAATCACTCACCTGTAAGTAGCTGGGTTGTAGTCCCCATGTCCTGGGTAGCCCCGGTAGTCCTCTGGATAAGTCTCACCTATATGAGATATCATTATAGTAATGATTAAACTCATAAAGGTTACTAATTAAATTAATTTATTAAACCTATCCCTTGTTTGCTCAACACGGAGTTTCGAAACACTCCGAAAAATACCGTACATACTGCCCCTAGGTAGTACACGTCGTCACGTCGCCTTGTATTGACAGAAGTCAAAAATAAGGTCTCACGCCCCCCAACGCGCCCTCACGCTCGACCCACTCAAGGCTCCATGCGCGGCTCATGCGCTGGTCAACGCACCAGTCAATTGACGACGTTAAATCTAACAGAATATTCCTAACGTCGTTAAAGGAATATTCATTGGAATATTCTCGATCGCTGACATCACCGGCCAGTCTAGACAGGTTCACCGGCCGGTCGCCGGCACTGCCGTCGCCAGAATTTTGGCCGTTTTTCTGGGAAATTTTCAAATCTCCATAACTTCTTTTTTTTCTTTGCCAAATTTCACGTTCTTTATGTCAAAATGAAGCTAGAGAGGAGTAGAATGACGGTGTACTTTTGGTTTGACTATACAAGCTCGGGAAATGACTTGTAATTGCCTCGAAAGACCGCGACTACTGTAGCTTCGTCGATCTACGTCAAAACTCAACCAAATCAAGCAAATTACATATGAAAATTCATCTACTCAACGAGAGGAACCCAATGGTGGTAGTTAGAAACCTCACCTCGGTCTAGAATGGCAAAAAAATCGCCAAAAAGGTCTGGGTCTTCCGTGAGCTTTTTCCGTCAAATGGCTGGGAGTTTGGACGAACGGTTTGCACAGTTGAGTCCAAGGCATCGAGACGAAGATGGTGGTGATTTTAGTTCGCCTCGGTTGGACGGGTTTTTGTCGACGTGCACTGTGCACAGAAGAGAGAGAGAGAGAGAGAGAGAAAAAAAAGAGAAATAAGGAAAATAAGGAAAAGTGACGGGGAAAAAGAGAAGATATGAGATATTTTGGGTTTTGGGGGTATTGTGCACCCACCAAAACAGTAAGATCACACGATCCCGTGTACAAAATAATCACGCACGTGTCCAAAATATCTCCTCGAGCATTATTTTATAACAAACTTTTTACGAGATGTTACATCCTACCCTTTTTGTATTTATACCGTTGTACAAAAGAAAATTCTATGGACAAATGAGAAAGAAAGGCTAGCTAGAACGAGTGAGCTTGATGCTTTTGTTTATTCCACATTTAGTTTTCTAGTAAAATAATGAATAATACTTGTGTTCCCCCACATATCCCACATTTTGCGAATAACATATTTTCATTGTATAAACTTCATAATCGGAACGTTCAGTTTCTTAACCTGAACAAATTTTCTTTTTTTGTTTGAATATTTAGCTTGTTCTATTTATAAAAAAAAAACGTTTTACTTAACAATTGTATACAAGGGCATTTTGGTAATCAACTTAATTTTGATTCCTATTATGGATAATTGTACATAGTTCTAATGGGAATCAGCTCTATGGTTATTCCGATTCCTGACAGTTAGTAAACAGTTTAATGAGAATATCTGACTCTGATTTCTACTTATCCTCATTCCCACTTACTTCAATTCTTAATTAGTAAACACACCCTTACTTTTCTTCCCTGTTTCACTACAGGAAAACTAGCTCCAGACCACCCTCCCTTTGGTGTCTATTACAAAGAGTGGCCACTGACATTGGTGGCAAACCTCAATTGCCACTAAATAGGTGTACATGTCCAATGAAAAAGTCTCTATTATGACAATCGCCACCATTAATAAATCGGTGCCATCTGAAAAAAGTGCCTAGATTGGAATATCATTTTTTTTTTTGGTGAGAAATCAAATTGTAATATCATTTGATATAAGACATAGCTATTCTTTTGCCAGACGTCTGACAAAATAATTTTTCCAACAACTCAAATCTCAATCTTTGGGTTGATCCAATGATTGTGCAATTAAAAAGCTCATACCATCAAAATGGTTGACACGTAGCTTAGAAAGAGAAAGAGAGAGTTTTATTTAATTTTTTTATTCACTCCTGCCCGGCCGCCCCATAATACTAAAAGTTATGTCTCTCTCATCTCTCTCTCGCATCGCAATGTTACAGAATCGAAGAAGATTTTGGCAAGAAATTTGTCCGGTGCAAATGTTTCTACAAGTCATCAGATTGGCATAATGGAGATTGAAGCTGGTGGGATGCAAAATGTTGGTTGTACTGAAAGAGATAATAGAAATCAAGAAAGAGATTTGAGAGAAGAAATAAAAGGATATGATGCAGAAATTTTATATGAGTATTTCATCTCTGAACAAGAAAAGAATCCATCTTTTTATTTTGAGTTTGATAAAGACGAACAAAATAGAATGACTCGTTTTTGGGCTGATCCTGTTGCTAGAAGAGCATACAGTTTTTTTGCAGATGTAGTGGTATTCGATCCAACATACAACAATAACAAGTATAGCATGATCTTTGCTCCACTTGTTGGGGTTAACCACCATTGGCAGACCATTATATTTGGATGCGGGCTTTTGAATAACGAGAAGACCGATTCTTTTGTTTGGTTGTTTAAGCAATGGCTCAAGGCTAACGGACCAAGATCAAGCAAATAACAAATGCCATAGCTGAAGTTCTCCCATCCACATTTCATCGTTATTGCATATGGCACATCACAGAAAAGATGGGACCAGCAAAACATAAGTTTTTTCCTTCTTTTCGTGCTAGCATTTATGACTCTGATACTCTAGAAGAGTTTGAATCTAGTTGGAGAGCAGCCTTGGAGAAAAGTAATTTGGAAGGTCATGAATGGCTACGCACAATGTATAAATTCTGAAAACGCGTTTAGGAAAATAAATAAATACACGAAACAGAATTGAATATGGATTTCAATTCTGAAACAGACTGACAATAATCTTGCAGCATAAATAACAAACTCAATTGGAAAAAACCTATGTAAATACACTAAGGAATGGACTATTACAAGACTCAAAAAGATAAACATACACAAGAATTTACCCAATACTTTTGTCTTGCTCTACGCAGTCCTTGCTTAAACTCTTTTGAATTGAAGATCCTTACGAACAAGCTTACCAACACACAGCCTCCGTTGCACACAGTTTTTATTATAAAAATATGAATATGCAAACTAGGAATAAAAAGTTTTACAAAGTTGCTCTCTAAATCTAATTCCCATAACTCACTTTTGCCTCTCTCAAAATAATTTCTCAAATTAGTTTTTGCAAAAGTAAAAAACAAAGTTATTCAAGCTTTATTTTGTAGCCAGGAAATCACGTTCAAAGAAAGAAAGAAAAAAAAAATCATTTTTTAATGTGAAATTTGGAAAAATGATTGATATCAGATTGCAGTGACAGATATCATATTTCAATAATATTTTTTCTGATTGATTTATTGAAAAAATTCGTAATCAAACTCAATCTTAAAAAATATATTTTCCCAATATGATATGCATGCAATTTATCTTGTAGTCTTTATCAACCTCTTGATTTGTTCAATCTAAATACTCCTTGTGCCCAAAATAATTGACCTAAAATTAAGTCCAATTACAAAAAACATAAATCCAAATACAAGTCAAGAAAATTAGTCAAATTATTACGTAGCAAATGGGTCCCTGCATATCTCAAACACATATTTTCTGCATGACAATCTAGTAGTCAAAGAGTTGAAAGTTCTCATTCATTTTTTGAGAAGTATATATAAAAAAAATCATTCGTTGATGGATTTTATCACACGATTCAACGGGGCACTAAGGCGCCAAAGACATAATGAATTGGTAGCTGACCATATTGACATCAACGAAAAGCTGAAGTTGTTGACTAAGGTCCTGATATTATTTGTTTTATTAAAAATTAATTTATTTTAAAGTTAAGCAAATAAAAGATGTTTAGTAACCCACCTTTTTCTAAAAGGGATTGTAGTAATTCAGGTTTTACACTATTTGGAATGGCTCTCTCATATTGAGAGATTCTGTCCAGTGGCATTCGATCACAGAATCCATTGACAGCTGCATAAATGACTAGAATTTGTTTTTCAATTGGAAGTGGTGCATATTGTGGTTGTTTCGGTACTTCTGTAAGTCTTGTAAAAATAAAATATACTGTTTATTTTAAAAGTTATGGCATTAAAATATCAACTTTTAAAAGCAGCATAGAGATTGTTTTTAAAAGCTGCTTTTATAAGTAGTTTTTTTTTAAAGCACATCAACCCCAAATTGGCCCTAAATTTCCTATGGAGAAGCAGATGTCTGAAGTTTATACAAGAAAAAATTTATTGGCCTTCCGAACCGAGTTTCTTGAAAGCCAGGCATACTTGATTAAAATGGTCGACGATAATGAAAAAGAATGTGTTTATCTAGCTAAGGCGGCTGAGGAAGGGGACTTTAAAGTGCATAAGCTTGTGTATGATAAAATGAAGGATTTTGTCAAGTGCTGTTGTAAAAAATTTGGATTTGAAGGAATTCCATGCACGCATTTTTCCGAGTACAACAAATATTTCATTTTCTAAATCAATATATATCTTGCAAAGATAAAGACAACAAATTTTTCATTTTCTAAATCAATATATCTTGCAAAGATAAAGAAATGCAAAAGTTGGAAGAGTATGGATTGAATATGGTGTGGAAATGAAAGATGTGGCAGATAAGTCATACAAGGTTATCTCAAATTTGTTCGGCGGTGGTTAATGATTCTTCCCTATTAGAAGAGGGTACTGGACTTTTAGCAACAACATCAGAATCAGTTCATAATGAAATTAAAAAAGTCAATGCAAGTAAAGGTGTTAGTGGAGTGTCGGCAAAAATGAAAAGTAATTCGGAAATTTATATGATCAACCAGCCCCGTTAAGGCCAAAAGAAGTGGGAAGAGATCAAAGTCGTCCAAAGAGAAAAAATATGAAGAAAACTAATATTTGTGGTTCTTTGACGAGAGAGACATAATTTTTGGTATTATGGGGCAACCTGGCAAGAGAAAGAGTGTCTGTTTGGATGATATGGTTTTTTTAATTGCACATCCATTGGATCAAACCAAAAACTGAGAGTTAAGTTGTTGGAAAAATTCTTTTGCCACACGTCTGAAGATCACTGTTAGACTCCACTGGAAGGTGGCCCATTCACATGCAGCCACGTGTTGTGTCTGTTTTTTTTTCATTTTCCTATACTTTATCTTAGAAATTCATAGTAAAATCAATAATCGTCAAAAAAATATTCTAAAAATTAATACGAACTCGTTGCATTGTTGTCTTTGTTCCTAAAATTCTAAAAACTCATTTTCTTTTCTTTTTTTTTTTAAATTATTTAGTTACATTCAACTAAGTGTGATAGAACTTGATTAAACTTCATTGTCTTATAACGTATCTCTCAACTCTTAATTTTATATTTATATAATTTAAATATATTATAGTGCTTTATCATTGTCGGCAACATTGCAACGAATTTGTAGTACTTTTAAAAATACTTTTACGACGTATAATTAATTTATTCTAAATATTGTAAGATAGAACATTAGAATATAGTAAATAATTAAAGAAAATGATGCGTGTGAACACTTGAGTACTCAGTGGTCAGAACCACAAGAATGGTTTCCCATTCACATGCTTCCACGTATTAGATATGTTATTTTTATTCATTTTCTTTCAAAAATTGATAGTAAATTCAATATTCGTCATAAAGAATATTCTAAAAATTACTACATACTCGTTACACCATTGTCTTCGTTCCCAAAGCTCTAAAAACTCATTTTTCATCTTGAAAAATTATTAATTAGTTTTCAAAATACAAATTTAATTACATACCACTAGGTATTTTATAACTCAATTAAACTTCATCACCTTATAATACTTCTCTCTGCCCTTAATTTTAAATTTATTGATTTACAACTGTTTTAGAGCTATATCATCTTAGGAAAAGTGCAACGAGTTCATAGCATTGAAATATTTTTTCGATGTTTTTTTTGAAATTAACATTTAAAGAAAATTCATAAGAAAATAAAGAAAACACATGTGGCAGCAGGTGAGAGGTTCACAACCAGGCCCACGGACGTGTGGAGCGATCATGTTGCGCTACGTGTAATTCTTTTTTATTTCATTATTATTAAAAGAAAACATAAAAAAGCAAAAGAAAAAAAGAAAAGGAAAAAAAACTACGGTGCAACCAAAGTAACACAGATTGATTTTTTTCTCCGCCAAACTCTCTGCAACTTCGTTCTCCCTCTTCTTCTTCACCTCCTCTTCTCTTCCCACAAACCCCATCCAGTCCTCACACCCAACAATTCTTTTAAAATCCCCAAACCCCTCTCAATATTCCCATCCGAATTGCAGATCTGCACCGAAGAAAATCTCCCCCCTGCAACTCATCGTTTCCTCTTCTCCGATCTCTCTCTCTCTCATCCAATCCTTTCTCCGTCCTCTGCCTCCCCGCTTGCAAGCTCGTCGGCCGGTCCAAATCCATATGCTGGCGGCCTGCGCCGTCTAAATAATTAACACCACATCAACGAAGAGTAGCGAAGAAAACCCGGGATTTGGTTACACCACATCATCGGTGGCACCCTTGACAGGCACTATAGGACCCGCCAACGCTCGTGAAAACCCAGGTCGGTCGGTCGGTCCTCCGGTCGGATGGAGGTATGGATAACGAGGCCACCTTCACAACCTTCTCCCCTTCGGTGAAAGCGAGCAAGGGTGTGGGAGAAAGAATTCTAAAAAAAGGAGAGAAGATTTCGTCCAAAAAAAGGGTTCTTTGTAGATTTTTGTTTGATTGACATCAGTTGGATTATTCTCCAAAGTCATACAAAATAAGTAATTTAGTGCTCTCTAAATGTGAAATTTTCATTGTGTTTAATCACGTTCGAAGCTTTTTTGTGGGATGTAAGCAGGGAGTATACGCGCTGATTAACTGCTGGATTTCATCTTTTATCGATTTGGTTTCTGCAGGCTTCACTTCTATTCCTTTAGAGGAATGTTTATGAGGCCTTTGCCATTGGAGTGTTTGTCAAGCGTGTCACTATTGACATTCTGCCAATAGAATGATGTATATTAGTATTAGTATAAGTTAGTTTATAAATATAATAGGTACTTGCACCACAAGTAATATAACTTCCTGTCAAAGGATTGTGACTTTGTTAGATAAGTTCTAGGTTGGGTTCTTTTTATTGCCTTGCTTATTAAGGACTTTTAATATCTCTCGATGTTTATACCAGAGACTGCTAAGATGAGGTTTGTTATAAACTGGTTATAACAAAGCGCGCCACTCTTGTGCATACACAGGAAAGTAAAGACTGTAATTAAAGATAGAAAGTAAAGACTGATATTGAAGTACTTGAATGTAAATACAGAAAATAAAGACTTGTAAGTAAAGACATAAAGTAAAAGCTGATATTGAAAAACTTTATGTAGATAAAAGTACAATAATATTACATGTAAAAGTTATTTCAGATTGATAAAACATCTATCGGGTTAGATATAATTCTATCGGGATGGTTTAAAAGCCGCTTCCTTGCAAAGGGAAAAATCAAAGACACTTTGGCCTGAGATTGGTAATTTATACTATCAAATGAGATTGATTTGATGACAGAGCTTAATTCATTACTCCTTAGAGGAGTTGGGTAGAATGATCTTAGGATTCTGGTATTTGAGTTCTCAAAGTCACGAACTACACATGTAGTGTGAATGAGAAGACAATAGATAGAGATGAAATCTATATCTGGGAAAGGCTTTGAGGGGTTTCCTCAGAGGTTTCTTTCTAAACTTAAGAGTTCTGTTTTTTTATTGTTTAAGTGTCCTCATCTTTGGATCTTTCAGTCGTTTATATAGGCCAGCAGGAGCCTATGTCATAGCTGTCAACTCTCTCTATAACCGTCTTTGGAGACTTCAGTGAGGTAAGGTTTAATCGGTAAGGCATAAATAATATTCCTGATCACCCACTGAGAAAAATTCTTTATTCATAGTTTGATTCCCTCCAAAATGTTTGAGTGCTTTGCATTTATTGCAGTAAGCGGAGGATAACACATACTATCTTCCTTTTGTTCAATAGTTTGGGTTTGGCCTTCCCTTTTCAGGCCCAACCCATTACCAAAACTAAGTTCTGACCCAATGAATATTTTTCAGTGTAAACAAATCCTACTTTCGATTCAACAGTTGACAATTGAATATCCAATTTTTCCAATGAAGCGTTCAATCCGTGTACGCAGTTACAATTAATCAATCATAATATTCGTTTGTAATGAAAATTCAATTTTGTGATTGAAAGGTTGATGTAAGTTGTAAACTAAATGGCAAGTAGTACTATTTTTACCACCCCCGACCCATATAGACAACGTGCATGCATATTAATATTATGCACACACCACACAGAACACAATCTCATCTTATATTAATATTATGCACTCATCACACAGAAGACAATCTCATCTTATATTAATATTATGCACACATCACACATAATACAATCTCATCTTTTATCAATAACAGACTACAGTGCTCGCAAGCATTGAATGCTCACACCGATCTCACCATTAAAAAGAGGGAGGAGGGAGGAGAGAGGGGGGGGGGAAGGAGGGTGAGATCGGTGTGAGCATTCAATGCTTGCGAGCACTGTAGTCAGTCCCCAATAACTGATCTATATAATCATATTGGAAAAATTTTACGGTATTTATTCTTATATCATATTTCAAATGTGAAGATCATTGGCTATATGATCACAGCTGACCGTTGGATGGTATAACTATAACATAGAGATTATTCGTTAACTACAAGATCACAGTTGATTGTAGAGATCATTCTTAGCTACAAGATAACAGCTAATTATTAGATAGTATAAATATGACATTGATTAGTACTATAATCAATCGGGTCTGGTTGTGGTGCTATCTAGCACCACATGCTACGGCACCACATGATGGTAGAGGTTTATCCAATTTTATTTATATTAAGTTTTTGAAAAAATAATTCAATCTAGACCGTTGATTACCAGTAGCATATCATACTACGTTGCATGACAGAAATTTCCTAATCAATCTCATCATACTGGACAGTTTTTAAAAGTTTTATAATTTAAAAAATAATAATGGTCTCTTCGAAGTGAGCTGAAGATAAGGACAAACTTGTAAAATAGGTCCTAGATATTTATAAATTTGGACAAACTTGTAACATCCAGAATTCTTCAGTTCCAGCATTCAATCCTAGAATTTGACCGTGACTGAACAATTCAAGTTTGCGATCTTTCCAACATGCACTATCAGACAAATTTGAAGAATGTTAAAATTTATTATAAAATTAATTGATAATATAAAAAGTAACTCAACTTTTTGTAGCAAGAAAGTTTTATTGGTTGTGATTGCTCTCTCGTTCTATTAAATAGAGTATTTATAGCGCTTTAAATTATTGCTCGAATTCAAATCCAATCATATAGGAGTCCTATATATATATATATGTATGACATGTCGTTAATAACACAAATCAATTTAAGCCTTCACCCAGTTCAATAAAAAAATCATTGTCTCTAGCTTTCTAATGATTTAGTTGCAATAATGGATTATCTCCCTTATGCAAACTCTATCACTGCTGGATTATTCACTATAATCATCGTTTCCTATTACCTATCACGAAGATGGAGAGCTGCCAATTACAAGGGCAAATTATCACCAGCTGAAGCCAAGGGGGCATGGCCAATATTTGGTCACCTTCATTTGTTTGGAGGATCCACACCTCCTCACATAACTTTGGGAGCCATGGCGGACAAGTACGGACCCATTTTCACCATCCGCCTTGGCATCTATCCGTCGTTGGTGATAAGCAGCAGTGAGGTCGCAAAAGAATGCTTCACAACCAATGACTCGGCCGTAAACTCGCGCCCAAAGATGACGGTTGTAGACCACATTGGCTACAACTACGCCATGTTTGGGTTCGCACCATCTGGACCCTATTGGAGAGAAATTCGCAAGATCGCCACCTTGGAGTTGCTCTCAACCCGGAGGATTGAGCTGCTCAAGCACATTCGAGTCTCGGAAGTGACTATTTTCTTGAAAGAATTGCACAAAACTTGGAGTACAAGGAAAAAGGAGAGCTCGAAAGATGGAGCGGATGTAGAGCTGAAGCAATGGTTTGGGGACATGACGCTGAACGTGATTGTTAGAATGGTGGCCGGAAAGCGGTATTCGGTAGCTGCAAATGAGGATGAGAAGAAAGAAGCGCGTAGGGTTCAGAATGCACTGAGGGAGTTTTTTCATTATGTGGGGCTGTTTTTGGTGGGTGATGCGGTTCCTTATCTGCGGTGGTTGGATTTGGGTGGACATGAGAAGGCAATGAAGAAAATAGCAAAGGAATTGGACGCCATCGCTGGAGAGTGGCTTGAAGAGCATAAGCAGAGGAGAGCAAAAGGTGATGCAAAAGGAGAGCAGGACTTCATGGATGCGATGCTTTCTGTGCTTGATGGTGCAGACCTTGGCTGTTTTGATGCTGATACGATCAACAAAGCCACAAGCTTGGTACAAATATATAATTCATTAATCCTTCATTAAGTATTATCCATTCATTAATTTTCATGCAAATAATTAACCATAAAAGGCTGGAGTTAGACACTAAACACATTAAGATTTTATTTTTACTTTCATTACTTAATTAAGCCAATTGCATGGTCTATAAAAAGAAAATGAAAACATTAGACAAGAATTTTTTTGAAAATAAACTATATATTCTAAGATCATATACAGTTTCTTACCATTAACAATGTATTGTCCATTGCTGATAACTGTTTTGGATTGTCAATAAAAACTCTCATTTTTCAATTTTATTGTGATCAATAATACAATGATTTGACATACTTCTCATATAGACATCATGCAAATATGGAATTTATATATGATTGTTGAGCTGATTTCTAATTGTACATATAAATCATTCGGCATATTTGAGTGCTCACCAATATGTACAAACAGTACTATTTTGTCTACTATGTAATTAAGGTGGGACATATTTTAAAATTTTAATATATATCTTAAATAACATAAAGACTCAAAAAATTATTAGTGTAAAAAAAAGAAGGGAATTTTTCATTTTACTACTCTCATGTTTATCAAAAATCGCAATTTACTACCCTTACTTCTTTTCTTTTTTTTCATACCTAAAATTTGATTTTTCTCTCACTTTCATTATTTCGTTAGTTTGATCATTAATTTCTTTGTTAACTAATGATGTAGCAATAAATGGTCCAACAAATATTTCACAAATAATATTAATAAATAAAAACAAAAAACAAAAACAAAAAATTAATAAAAATTAAACTTTAAGTATGAAAATGAGACGAAAAAAAATAAGTGTAGTAAAGTGCACTTTTTTGATAAACTTGAGAGTAATAAATGTAGCAATTATGTATAGATGTAGCCTCACTCTTAAGTATATATCCGAATTAATCAACCAAGTATTCTTTGGGCAGAATCTTATTGCAGGAGGTGGCGATACCACCATGGTGACATTGACGTGGGCAATATCATTATTGGTGAACAACCCTCACGTTCTGGAAAGAGCCCTAAACGAACTGGACAGCAAAATAGGCAGACAAAGAGTTGTGAGCGAGTCAGACATAAGCAACCTGGTCTACATCCAAGCCATTGTGAAGGAGACGTTACGTTTGTACCCAGTAGGCCCGTTATCAGGGGCACGTGAATTCACCGAGGACTGCACCATCGCTGGGTACCATGTCCGAAAGGGCACCCGGCTGATCCCGAACCTTTGGAAGCTCCAAACCGATCCGAAAAATTGGCCTGAGCCATTTGAGTTCAAGCCGGAGAGGTTCCTCACCACCCACAAGGATGTTGATTTGAAGGGTCAGCATTTTGAGTTGATTCCGTTTGGGAGTGGTAGAAGAGCATGCCCTGGTTTGGCATTTGGCCTTCAAATGGTGCAATTTACGTTGGCTAGTTTTCTACATGCGTTTGAAATCTCGAACCCGTCAAGTGCACCAATTGATATGACGGAAAGCTTTGGACTGACCAACGTTAAGGCAACTCCACTCAAAGTTTTCATCAAACCTCGTTTATCCTCTAAACTTTATTGATAAAAGAAGAAAATATATATAATATTATGCGTGCGATATGGAGAAGAGATTTTCATTGTTATAGGTTTTATACAATTATGTGTCTATTCCTGTAATAACAAAATTAATAAAAACAACTGCTAATGTAAGATACAAAACCTAGCAATAATGCAGTGTTTGAGAATGGTCATATTGCGCAGTATATTGACTTTCCCTTGTAACATAAGCAATAAAAAAGTACCCCCAAAATACCTCTTTATTACATTTTCAATTGGGCTCTCTTTTGGGCCTGTTGCCTCCGGATTTTTTTTTTTTTTTTTTCAATTTGTTTGAAAAGAACGCTCCTATTCGGCAGTACACAAACAGGACAAAATAAAATGGTCCATTAATATTGACTAGTTCTTTTTTATTATTGATTGAAAAGACAGAGATAGATTTTCATTACATTAACTTGGATCTAAACTGTTCTGAAGTGCAAAATTTGCATAGCAATGATATGTGTAGTGTTTACCACTTTGCTTATCAGTAATGGAATATTAAATTTGATATTTCTAGCATTATTTGATGACGTCGATACTATGAATAATATAATGTAGAATCTAATCTTTAGTATTTTCCTGCAATTCTCCCGTGTAAATTTTAGGCTCGTCTTGTTCAGCAATGATTTTAGTCTCAATTTTTTTTTCTTTTTCTATGAACAAAATAGTATTTGTTTAAATTATCAGTTATCTTAATTATTTTTATGAATATTCAACATAAAAATATCAAATGCCGACACACAACCAAATTTATTGTGGGGGTAAAATCATGGTGTGCACACTCTCATTGTTGAACAGCCAAGCTTAGAAAAAAGTCCACAAGACAAAACCTAAAAAAAGCTTTTTTGACACATTCCGATCCTGACACGCAGGTGTCGGGAAGTGCTGACCGACATGTGTTAAAGCCAATTATGCATGTACATGAGAGAAAGTGAATAGATTTAGAGTTGAAAGCGAAAGTAAGAGTGCGGTGATGGGTAAAACCTATTATTACAGGTGCATAACAGTCAGAGCATAGTAAATAGTGCAAGGAATATAAACATTCACATCCTCGTGAGGATGGATAAGTAGAAATTAATTAAAAGTAGAAGCAAATCCTACATAATCCGGAGACACTGTCAGAATCTCCAACCACAGCCGAAGCAAGCCCACGTCTCATATGAGATATCACTATAATAATAATTAAACTCATAAAGGTTACTAATTAAACTAATTAACGACATTTATCCCTTGTTTGCTCAACACGGAGGTTCGAAACACTCCGAAAAATACCATACATACTGCCCCTAGGTAGTACGCGTCGTCACGAGTCACCTCGCGTCGACAAAAGTCGAAAATAATGTCCCATGCGCGGCCCACGCGAGGCTCACGCGCAGCCCACACGCGGCTCTACGTGCGGCTCACGCGCTGGGTCAACGCGCTAGTCAACTGACGGCGTTAGAGCTAACGAAATATTTCAGCATCTCCGTTAAATCTAATGGAATATTCCCGGTTTAGACCGGTTGCTGACGGCATTGCTGGCGTCACCGGTCGGTCTAGACCGGATTCAAGCCGGTCGTCGCCGCCACAATCGCCATCGTCGAAATTTTGGCCGGTTTCTGGAGAATTTTCAAATCTCCATAACTTCTTTATTTCTTGACCAAATTTTACGTTCTTTATACCAAAATGAAGCTAGAGAGGAGTAGAATGACGATATATCTTTGTTTTGGCCGTACAAGCTCGGGAAATGACCTGTAATTACCTCGAAAGGCCGCAGGTACTGTAGCTTTGTCGATCTACGTCAAAACTCAACCAAATCAAGCAAACGACATATGAAAATTCATCTACTCAACGAGAGGAATCCAATGATGGTAGTTAGAAACCTCACCTCGGTCTAGAATGGCGAGAAAATTGCCGGGAAGGTCCGGTTCTTCCATATGCTTTTCCAGTCAAATGGTTGGGAGTTTAGACGAACGATTTGTACCGTTGAGTCCAGGGAGTCAAGACGAAGATGGTGGTGATTTCAGTTCGCCTCGGTTCTACGGGTTTTCGTCGACGTGCACTGTGCACATACGGTGAGAAGAGAGAGAGAAAAAAAAAAAGAAATGGGAAAATAAGGAAAAGTGACGGGGAAGAAGAGAGGGAAAAGAAACGGGGGTATTGTGCACCCACCAAAACAGTAAAATTACACTGTCCCGTGTACAAAATAATCACGTACGTGTCCAAAATATCCTCCAAAAATTATTTTATAACAAACTTTTTACAGAATGTTACATTTTTACCATTTATAATTGACTCATGTTAAGATTGAAATTTTTTTATACTAGACAAAGATTATTACTATATAGAGTATCATAGTAAAGAGACTTTATTATACATTATATATAGAGATATTGCACCCTTTAGGTTTGAAGTGGTTTTCAAAATGAGCTATGAGATTTTAATTTTCTCGCATTGCACATTGAAGTTTTATAATTGTATCAACTTATGCATTCTGTTTGTTTGAAAGTCTAATATAGGGGTGGGCTCGGTCCGATTCGGTCTAAAATGACCTTAGAACCGTGGACCGAACCGAAAAAAGTCCTTGGTTCAGTTCGGTTTAAAATTGAATTTTTTTTAAGAAAACCGACTCGGTTTGGTTCTGAAGAAACCGGTTCAGTTTCGGGTTTTTTGTCGGTTTGGACCTTAGCCCATTTAAAATTTTGGGTTTTAAAATATCAAGCCGAATTAATGTAAAAATTAAAAAAAAATTAATTGGAGGAACCAAGGATGAAGAAAAGTTGGAGGAGGAACCGAGAAAAGAGAGAAGAGATGGAGGAAGCACCGAGGAAGAGACAAGATAAAATAGGTGGCTTGAAGTGGCGGTGGCGATGGTGATTTGGCTGTGTTGTGCTGGCAGTGGTTTGGCAGATTAAGAACTGCGATGGAGGAGAAAGATTTGAAGGAGGAACCGAGGAAGAGAGAAGAGATGGAGGAAGAAGAGAGAAGCCCTAGAGTGGACCTCGTCGAATAGATCAGATCTACATAGAATAAATGGAGGAGGAAGAGAGAGAGAGGACAAGAAGGAGAATGACGGCTGCAAAGTGAAATTGGGGAGAAATATGAGGGAAGGTAGTACTAGTAATTAGGGTTGGTTATTTGGGCTTGGGTATAAATAGAAGTTTGGGCTGCATGTGTTGGGCTTTAAAAGAATATATTTGGGCAAAATGCCATATATTGTATAAAATACAATTTATTTATTAATTTATTAGTCTCGGTTTGGTTCGGTTCGGTCCAGTTCTCTAGAGACTCAAAATTGGAACCGAAACCCGGTGACCGGTTCTCTTCGATTTTCGGTTCAATTTTTCTCGGTTTTCTTCGGTTTTTTAAGCTTCGATTCGGTTCGGTTTCTCGGTTTATTTGCCCACCCCTAGTCTAATATTCCCTTACATTGATGACGTGCTGAGAATTTCTAGGTTGACGTATACTTGCACAAGTTGGAACAAATAGTGTGATTGGTTGTCTTTTTCCGACACAAAAACATTGATTTAGAAAAAAACGAAGCTACATGATGAGTTATTTTATTTTATTTTTAATAATGGTAAATCATGTAATTTTGCATTATTAAAGGCTACTCATAAACATGTAGCACCTAATTTGTATTATAATGTTTAGTCAAAATGCTATAAGTTGTAACTGTTTAAACTAGCAATTAGGAAAACGAGACACCTAAACCTAAATACCTTGTTAAAGCAAGTGAGCCAATTGATTAAAACAAAGGAAAAAACATAATGAAAAAATATGTTGACAATTATAGACGTTGAAGGTCCACTTCTGCGTAGTTGCTTTGTTAAAATCTCTCAATACAATAAATACAATAAGTAGTATTCATCTTCACTTGTAATTGAGAGATTTTATGTTCAAATTTCGTGGATGACGAGTTCGATATCAATTTATTCCCCTACCCTTATTATATTTATTGTTGTAGAAAAAGAAATTCTATGGGCAAATGAGAAAGAAAGGCTAGCTAGGACGAACTTTCATGGAGAAATTTCACCACATTTGACTAATGAGCTTGATGCTTTCGTTTATTAAATAATACTTGTGTTCCCCACATATCCCACCTTTTGCGAATAATGTATATTCATCGTATAAACTTCATAACCGGATCAATTCAGTTTCTTAATCTTCATTTGGAGATCATCTTTACAAAAAAAAAATTATTCGAATCGGGGATCGTTTAGTCTTCCAAATGTATCCAATATATGGACGGTTCATCATAAATATGTTACTTGGTGCTCATACTATCGATTTGTTTCAAACATTTGCATGACTAAACAATCTCTGATTCGAGTGATTTTTTGTATGGATGATTTTCAAATGAAGATTAAGGAATTGAACAATTCCAATTATGAAATTTATACGGTGAATATACGTTATTAGAAAAAGGTAGGATATGTGCATTCCCCATGGGAAAGGCAAATATTAATCTAAAATAATCACTAATAAGGCTACTAATCAATGGTTAAAATGGTGACTAGTTATTGAATCAAATATGCCATCATAATGGATACGGTGTTCGATTTCCACCCATGCGTCCCGGATTCAAAACTCCCCCTCCCCTAAATTATTGTAATAGTTTTGAACTCTCCCCCTTCCCCTTAATAATTGTATTATTTATTTTTTTAAATGTCATCATAATAGAATAATCTTTTTCAAAAATAATGCTAGGCACACTAAATGATGTGTCATTAATTAAATTTGTACTTTAATTTAAGTTGAAATTTGTTACATCCCGTCCCTAATAAAATAATACTTTATTCTCCGAAGGTGTGAATTGACGAAAATGCCCTTAGTGGCTACGTATTTCCTGTGTAGAAATTTGAATTTTTTTCTCTACTTGATTCCGTACTTTTTGAGTTGTACGTTTCGCCACGAATCCGTAGACGCGTACGGATTAATTTTCGGACTTGTGAAGTGCAAGTTACGTTTGTTTTACGGGTAAAATACCCGAAAGACAATAATGTCGGTGGGCCTTGGCGCCCATAGTTTTTATTCGAAAACCAGGTGCTCTGCACCGTTGCTATTCACTCTGCATGCTTGCATGCGTATTTGACGCACTGTTGATCCGTTGAATCCTACAGATTTAAAATGAGGACCTTGTGTGTGAGTTTTCTTCACACATTCACTTCACCTCACTTTTCTGTCAGGATTTCTTGTGAGGAGGGGCCTCTCACAATATAAAAAAAAGGGTAGCATTTCTAAAATTACTAACCAAAATATCATAATATGTATCTAAAATAATCATATTTATTCTCGACGAGTCTTCATATTTTGGAATCGTTGCATGATAACCTCGTCATTTATACTATTGAAAGAATGATTAGACTCAATAGAGAGAATCAATAAAAAATTAACAAACCCTAAAACTCAAGTAAGAGGTAGAATAGAGTAGAAACGAACCAAAATTATAGACAACAAATAGAGATTTACAAACCTTATTGTAGCTTATTGAATGGATTTGTATTTTTTTTTCGATAAGTTGAATGGATTTGGAATTTAGAATGACAAAAAACGAAATTTTGAGAATGAGATAGGGAATAGCTCTCGAATCTCTGAGTTGCACCGTGAAAGAGATCAGATTAGGGTGTGGCGCAAGATTTTTTATTTTTATAAATAAAAGTGAATGATGGGTTAAATTTAGGGCAATTAGCTAAAATGATCGTTTTTCGACATTTAGTTGCAGAAATGATCAATTTTTAGCATGTCATCATTATATCATCGTTATGTGGTCGTTGTGTCATCGTTGTGTCGTCGATATCTGATCAATATGTCGTCGTTACTAAAAAATGATTATTTATGCAAACAAAATGTCAAAAAGAGATCGTTTCAGCTAATTGCCTTTAATTAGGTTTAATTTGTGATAAAGGACCATAACAAGATATAATAATTGAATTTATTTTAAGTGTTTGATCTTTAGGAGGGTTTTAGGGAGTAGGCTACAGTGCTCGCAAGCATTGCATGCTCACACCGATCTCACCATTAAAAGGAGGGAGGAGGGAGGAGAGAGGGGGGGAAGGAAGGAGAGGGGGGGAAGGAAGGTGAGATCGGTGTGAGCATCCAATGCTTGCGAACACTGTAGCCAGTCCTGGGTTTTAGAGCAAGAGAAATAGGTATAATACACACACACATATATATATAGATACATTTTTTCAAGGTCAGGATAGGCCCAGGACCACTATGGTCCCTTGGTGCCTCTGCCAATGGTGGTGGTATTCGTTGATTAAATTTATTTGTGCCAAGGAGGTATTAGAATTTGATTTCCATGTTGAAGAATTTAACAATTTGTGAAGGGGCTTTGACATGTTGTTCGTATCGTAAGCAATTCCGTAATCAAAACCCAAATGTGATTCCCCAGTTCCGAATTGGATGGCAGTCGGAATTGGATGTCCCAAATGTGTTGTTCGAACCGTTGAATCCAAAAACAAATCCCATACAATCCAAAGTACAAGGGGAATTGGGCGGTTATTAATTGGGTCATGGACTGGGCCCGGCATAACATTAATGTAAATTAGTTATTATGAAATTTTTAAATGTAATTTGATTTTTCATAAAACATTTTTTTCACATTAAAAAATTCATAATAATAAATTTACATCGACTTAAAAATGTGAAAAAATTGCAAACATTCGTGCTTGCATCCTCTACACTTTTATGATAGTTACATCGTCATTTGAATTTTTAAAACTGTCCAAACCATCATAAATAGTGTTTTTTTGTTTAAGTTAAAAATTAATAAAAATTCATAATAACTAACGTACAAGTATGAAAAAATGTAAATAAAATATACAAACGCTTGTAATGACAAGCTCTACAACATTCATAAAGGGGTCAACTCTGAAAGTCGACACCAGAGTCTATGAACACTAGGATAATAGTGAACCATTGATTATGGGAAGTACGTTTACGCTGTATTATTCTCACCGGATTTTTTTTTTTCAAATTTTCTTTTTTGAAAACTTGATCTTTTGGTGGATGCAAGAAGATCAACGGTTCGGATCGTTGATATCATGTGCATTATTTTATCGTTAGTGAAAATATAGCTCGGAGTTTATAAAGTTTTTAGAAACTATATAACATCGACTCAATTTTCGGTTAACCATAAATATCGAAATATGATATCAACGATCTGAACTCATTCATCTTCTTGCATCTACTAAAATATCATGTTTTCAAAAAAGAAACTTTGGAAAAAAGAAATCTGGTGAGAATAATGGAGCGTAAACATACTTCCCGTAATCGACGGTTCACTATTATCCCAGTGTTCATGGATTCTGTTGTCAAAATTCAGAGTTGACCCCTTCACGAATGTTGTAGAACTTGTCATTACTAGCAGAACGACGAAGATCTTGCATGGAGTTGACACTGTACGAAAAATTTATGAGCAGTCAACTCAAACACTATTCATGAGAGTTTTAAGGGTTTTAAAAATCCTAACGACGATGTAACCATCGTCAAAGCGTAGAGGATGCGAACACGAGCATTTGCATATTTTTTTTTCATAATTTTCACACTTGTAAATATATTAGTATGAATTTTTTAATGTGATTTTGGATGAAAAATAAAATTACACGTGATCCTATCTAACTTACAACCATTCGGCCCACTACAGGCCTACCTAAGTGGCCCATTTCTATTTGGCATCTAGGGTTTTTTAAACGTTGTTTGTTGTAAACAGACGGCCACAATTCGTCGAGGCGCCTACAACCGCAGATTATCGTAGCGGGAAAATATGATGTGGGCTTTTACAATGAAACCCACCCACTATATTTTTTTATAAAGACCCATCCCATCTTTAGCAGCCCAATATGAACCACTTTTCTATTAACAATAAAAATAAAAAAATGAAAAAAAAATGGAAGATGATAGAGCAACAAGCCTGAGAACATTGGCGCCGTCATCTTCAGATGATTTCACTGCTCCGCTCTGGATTTTCTCGTTCCTCTTTCGGTTGGGCTTCGGTTTCTACTTGTTCGTTCTTTCAAATTCAATTTGGGAATCTACAATATCTGCGTTTATCACAAAAGAGGTGGACGTGGCCTCGGAGCATCCTCAAGGTTTTGGAGTTGCAGACGGCGACAGAGCAGACGGGGTTACAGATGTTCGACGAACGGGATTCGTTATCGCACTGAAGAACAGATCCCAGCGTGTCTGCTATGCTGTATGCCACCTTGCCATGGTGTCTTCTATTCCAACCCGTGTCCCACCTTGTCTTCTGCTTATCTGTAATTAGGGCTGGGTTCGGTTCCATTCGGTTCGGTTTTTGGCCAAAACCGAAACCAAACCGAAATTACTGTTCGGTTCGGTTTTTTTTTCGGTTCGGTTTGAATTCGGTTCGGTTTTTTTTTTACGAAAATTCTTTTGTTTTAAAAAAAATTTTTTTTGAGCAACCAATGATTATACAAAGCCAACCAAACAAATAGACGTCATACTTACACGAATTTAATTATTACTATGATAATCCCACTATTAATAGTTAGATTTGTGTAGTAAAACACGTAATTTTCATCATTAACGATTAGATTCGTATAAACATAAAATACGTATAAACATGAATGACCTTCCTCTCAAATTCGTGTCAAGCTTTGGGTAGAATTTATAAGGATTATGTCTATCTCACATTTTATTGGCTTTCACCTTTGATTTCTCTCACATTATTTTACTTCACAAATTAATCACAAAAATCAAATAAATCAATCATACTCAAAGTTATCTTTTCATCTTTATGCTACTTTTGTTTTCAACAAGGACTTAAGTCGTATAAAAGCGGAAAATTTTCAAAGCTGGTAATGCATATCTATCTAACAATGGTACGGCCATTGAATGATCCATATTAATTTGTGAAGTGTCCTAAATAAATCTTAAACTATTCAACAAGACGCATCTATCAATGGTACGCACTCATCGAAGCTAAACCTTTATAAAAGTCCATTAACATAAAAAAGTTGGACAAAGTTTGCAATTTCAACACAAAAGTATTATTTTAGAAATAATGACTATTATTTTAAAAACGGTGACACTATTTCAAGAAATGGTGACACTAGTTTGAGAAATGTAATACTATTTGGAGAAACTACGATACTATTTTTTAAACTGACCACCATTTCTAAAATAATATACGCTTGTCACACAAATTGTAAAATATTATCTTGATTATATAAACTTTTGTCCTTTAAATTTTTTTATTGACAAAATTTATTAAAAGAGGAAAGAGGTGGGGATGGGTGTGAGAGAGAGAGATTGATGAGACAAAAAAATGAAAACAAAAATAATTGGATAAGGAGCAGAGGTGGGATGGGTGGGTGAGAGAAAACAAAAACTCATATGGGTGAGAGAGAGGAGAGATATGATGGGATGGGTGGGACGCACAAGAAGCGCACTTGTCACATTTTTAGGGTTTTTTTTATAAATTATATTAAACTTTTGTCATTTACATTAAATTTTAAGCTATTTTCATTAAAAAAAAATTATTATGATACTTTTAGTTAAGAGAAATTTTAAAATGTCATTTTTATTAAAACTTTAAACCAATCGACAATATGAGAAATAGCTTAATCTCTTATGCTCTCAGCATTTCTCTTTCACCGATATAAGCATTCTTTTACCTTCACATCCTCACAAAATTCTCACAAAATGAACTTTCTAACCATCAATCCACCTCAAAGGCATATTGCCTTTCAATAGAATTTGACTAACTTTTATTCTCTCCTTTTGTTAATTTCTGATTAATTGACTTTATCTTGTTCAGTTCTACTTATTTTAGCACCAATAATTATGAAGTATAATAGCATTTTTGAAAAGTAATCAATACGTCATTGATGAGCCGCTAGGAGAGAAAAATATAGAAGAGCCTCTCGTTTTTTCTCACTCTATCGTCCAGTTGTGCTATTTCCTCCACCAAAAAGCTTCGTGATCGTACTCACTCTCTCGCTCTATCGAATATAGCCTTTATAGCGACTATAACTTATTGCTCAAAACTCAAATCCAATCATAGGAGTCCTATATATATGTATGACAGGGCGCCAATAACATGTCAACTTAAGCCTTCACCTAGCCAAGCCTCAATAAAAATCATTTGTCTCTAGTTTAATGATTTAGTTGCAATAATGGATTATCTCCCTTATGCAAACTCTATCACTGCTGGATTATTCACTATAATCACGTTTCCTATTACCTCACGAAGCATGGAGAGCTGCCAATTACAAGGCAAATTATCACCAGCTGAAGCCAAGGGGGCATGGCCAATATTTGGTCACCTTCCCTTGTTAGGAGGCTCCACACCACCTCACATAACTTTGGGAGCCATGGCGGACAAGTACGGACCCCTTTTCACCATCCGCCTCGGCATCTATCCGTGCACTAGTAGAAAAACAGCCAGCGACAAAACTTTGGGCGACGACAATTTTCGTAGCCCAAAATAACTTTGCGCGACTTAGTCTATCTTCGCGCCTAAAGTTGTGTTTAGGCGAATAAACTTTAGCATGCCATATTATGTCGCCTAAAAGCATGGCGATTAACTTAAGGCGACGCCCTTTCGTCAGCTCTCTAAACACGGCTTTGGGCGATGAATAATAATTTGTCTAAAGAAGAATTTTTAGGCGACGGGCAATTTGTCTGCCGCCTAAACATAAGAAATTTACTCTACACCCTCCCCGTTCTTTTTTATCTCGCTTAAAGAATGACTTATTCATGTCCGAATGAAGTAATTTTTGTTCAAAATGATCTTGAAGAAGAGGTCTACATATTCTACGGTTCAAATACTTTAAGAAATATGTATCTATGTGTTTTTACAAATTAAGAGTTGTACGAAAATTATCTATTAGCTGGGAAAATTATAATTGAGAAGGGGCAAAAATATAAGAACGCTGTGACAGAAGGTTTGAGCAACTAAGCTTAGTCATCTTCCAAATCATCACTAGAAATTCATGAAGTCTAAGTTGTTTTTAAACCGCCGATTAACGCTACGTTTACCTCGCCAGTTATATCTCGTACCTGTTTCCATGTCGTTCTGAAAACATGATCTTTACTAAACCCTAATAAGATGACAGGTCTGACGTTGTTGTGTCCCTACAGTTACAGCCACTCCAAAATTGTGATGATGTTATATAGTTTCTATAAACTTTATAATGTCATATACAAATTTCGCTAAACCGTAAATTTTGGGACATAATAACAACGATCCGAACTGCTTCATCTTATTGCATTCAAGAAAAGATCATGTTTTCAAAAAAGAACCGGATGAAAAAAACAAATTATCGATATAATAACCTAGCGAAAATGTAAACATTAATCACTCGTTAAAAAATAATATAGGCTTCATGGTTTCTAGCGTTCGTATTTGAGATGACCCCAAACGAAAGTTGTAGGCCTTCTCGTTACGCAGCGTTTGTATATTTTTTACAAATTTTCCCCTTCTCAATTACTTATTATGAATTTTTCAGAGAACTTCTAATTTGGGCGACAAAATTATTCTTCGTACGCTAGTGTGGCTTTGGGCTACGAAATTATTCTTCACAATTAAAATCGGGTTTAGGCGACGAAGAATAATTGCCGGGCTTAAAGATGCGCCTGGGGCGACTCTAAATGAAAAATTCGTCGCCCAAACCTAAAATTTGCCCCCAACAATCCGCCAAAAATTTTGGGCTAATTTTGAAATTTTTAATAAAATTTTGGGCGACGAGATGACTTCGAGCGACGAAAAATAGTTCGCTCGCCCAAAGGCCTTTTGGGCTTACTTTTTCAACCCGTGCCTTTTCTTTCTTTCTTCTTTCTTCTTGCTCTATCTCACGCTCTCTATCTCGCAGAGATGAGAACTAATCGTTCTTCTCGATTATCAATTCAAATTCAAATCTCAATATACACTACTCCAAACTTCATTCCGTTTCAACAAGGGTTCTTCAAGACGAGCTATGCACAAGAAGGTAAGCTATTCTAGGCTCTTGGTCTATATTCCGCTTATCCCCAATTTTGAAATTTTAGAGAATTGATTCATTTTTGTGTTGCATGTTTAAGATTCGTCTTGGTGATGGTGATTTGAGGTCAGTATTTAACCTGGAATTTCTATGGGTAGGTTTCGAATTTGGCCAAATTTGGGTAAGAACCGTGAAACTCATCACCTCAAGTAATTCCTTTTTTTGATGTGATTTTATCTGGGTTTCCTTCCCCTGATCATTTGTGAGTTTGGGTTTTAGTAAATTTTATGATTTTGTAGAATTTTCGTTTAAACTTCTAGGTTTTGGGAGAATTCTTCATATAAATTTCTCAAGTTAAGTTTTTGTTTGAGTTCATTTATGACCTAATTACTGCTTGCAGGATTCTTTGAGATCCCTCGACTGCTTCGAGGAGATGGAGATATTGAACTAGGAGCACATGCTTCAATGAATTCTGAGAACTTGTTTGAGAATTTCTTCAAAAAGGTGCTTTTAGCTTCCTTTACTTAATTTCTTCAATATCCCTTAAAATGCATGAAACACAATTATTTTCTTTTCCGTTACTCCTTTCCTTTTTACATTTTCCCTCTACATTCTGTATATGGAATATGTGTTATGTCATTTTCCGTTGATTCTGTCTAATGCTTTCATGATTTTTGCCACAAGGTTCTAAGAGATCGAGAAGCAAAATGATGAAGCTTGATAAGCTTTTTGAAAAAGCTTCAGGTATTTATGCTTTCCAATATGTTTTCCTTACTCCTACAAAGCACCATGAAGGTTTTTTTGTTAGTCTCAGCTGTCATAGTTCCTAATTGGTTGGGTTCTATTGTCTGAAAATGTATGAACTTAATACTCTTAACTTGGTCTCATTTAGTGTTGCGCTAATGAATTCAACCGTTAATTTTAATTGAGAGTGAATTTACTTATCCAAGAAGCTCAAAGACTTGAGTCTTGTCTTTTGGTTTGGTAATGTTGTCGTCTTTGTAATTATATTCAGGATGCCAATATGGGTGATATCATTAATGCACTTCTAGTTACATATCGTCGTCATCAATTTGAGAATTTTAGCTATAAGGTTATGAACAAGTATAATTGTAACTAAAAACATAGCAGATAAACGTCATACCGCGTAGGTAACATAGAATTGTATAGCAAATGGTCTGAGTTTAATGAAATGTAATCTCAAACTTGTTTAATTATTTTGATAATCGCAATCTTTCATGCTTATATTCGTATTTTCTATTATGTAGGCATATATAGTACAGTATTTTCCCTGTTTGTAGGAATGTTATTAGAATTATGGTTTCTTGGAAAATTCTTCTGTTTATTTGAGGGTTTAGGGTATTCTATTCAAATGACGTAATTTTTCCTTCATTTCAAAGGGGCAACAGTTGAGTGATGTTTGACATACATCAGTCAATTTAGCCTATACAAGATTTAAGTGTCTAATTAGGGTTGTTATTAGAGATTTGGATTTGGTTTTTATATTTGATGGTTCTTGCTGCCATATTTTTTTATCATGCTGGTGTAATTCATTTTTTTTCCGTTGGCTGTGTAATTCAAATTTCACTAGAGAACTCTTAGTTTGAAATTTTGTTCAGTTACTTTGTTATACAATACTGTGGTTCTAGTATTGTTTTGTGTGAGATTGAAGTCTTTTCTTCCAATTGCGAGATTATTCAACCTGAGACCCCCCATCTCATGTTTTCAATACTTAGCTGGACGCCTCTAATTAGTATGAGGCACTTATTTCAATCTGTAGTAGTAGTTAATGTCATTTTACTTTTTCCCTTGTCATGTATTTTCATCTTCCCAATAGCCTCTAATTCGTTTCATTGATCATGCTGCTTAGAAACTACAAATACCTTCGTCTGTGGTTGGTGGAGGTTCTTGGGTTGCATTTGCCTTTCTCCTGTTATTACATGATATATATATATATATTATATATATATATATATGTATATTGAATTTAATTGGAATGCATCTCTAACCAATAATGCTTTGCCATGTTGGAACGTGAAAATACATGACATCATGTTGATCATTTGAAATGTCACCGATGAGTGTAAGTAAGTCAATATGGAGGTTAGAGCCTCCACTAATTGGTTAGGGCTAGAGGCTTTTTAAGCCTTTAAGGTTACGTAAAATTCCTAATAAAGAAGGTGGGTCATATGGCTTCAAATGATCTTGGGTCTCCACCTATTGCCTATTGGTTTTGGGTTTTGTAGGCCTTCTCGTTACGAGCGTTTGTATATTTTTTACAAATTTTCCCCCCTTCTCAATTACTTATTATGAATTTTTCGTACAACTCTTAATTTGGGCGACGAAATTATTCTTCGTCGCCTAAAGTGGCTTTGGGCGACGAAATTATTCTTCGTCACCCAAAACCGGGTTTAGGCGACGAAGAATAATTCGTCGCCTAAAGTAGCTTTGGGCGACGAAATGAAAAATTCGTCGCCCAAAACCTAAAATTTGCCCCCAACAATCCGCCAAAAATTGTGGGCTAATTTTGAAATTTTTAATAAAATTTTGGGCGACGAATTGATGACTTTGAGCGACGAAAATAGTTCGTCGCCCAAAGGCCTTTGGGTTTACTTTTTCAACCCGTGCCTTTTCTCTTCTTTCTTTCTTCTTTCTTCTTGCTCTATCTGCTGCTCTCTATCTGCAGAGATGACAACCACTGTTCTTCGATTATCAATTCAAAATTCAAATCTCACGATACACTACTCCAAACTTCATTCCGTTTTCAGCTGCGAATTCTTCAGCACGAGCTATGCACAAGAAGGTAAGCTATTCTAGGTTTTGGTCTATATTCCGCTTATCCCCAATTTCGAAATTTTAGAGAATTGATTTATTTTTGTGTTGCATGTTTAAGATTCGTCTTGGTGATGGTGATTTGAGGCTGTACGAACTGGAATTTCTATGGGTAGGCTCGAATTTGGCCAAATTTGGGTAAGAACCGTGAAACTCATCACCTCAAGTACCTTTTTTTGATGTGATTTTATCTGGGTTTCTCTTCCCTTGATCATTTGTGAGTTTGGGTTTTAGTAAATTTTTCATGATTTTGTAGAATTCTTCGTTTAAACTTCTAGGTTTTGGGAGAATTCTTCATATAAATTTCTGGGTTAAGTTTTTGTTTGAGTTCATTTATGACCTAATTACTGCTTGCAGGATTCTTTTGAGATCCCTCGGGATCAAGCTTCGAGAGATGGAGATATTGAACTAGGAGCACATGCTTCAATGAATTCTGGAGAACTTGGTTTGGAGAATTTCTTCAAAAAGGTGCTTTAGCTTCCTTTACTTAATTTCTTCAATATCCCTTAAATGCATGAAACACAATTATTTTCTTTTTCCGTTACTCCTTTTCCTTTACATTTTCCCATATTCTGTATATGGAATATGTGTTATGTTTACTTTCCGTTGATTCTGTCTAATGCTTTTAGGCCTGGTTTCGGTTCGTTAACCGAACCGAACTCCCACTCCCGAATACCGAAACCGAAACTTCGGGGAGGAGGTTTTTAATACCGAAACCGAACCGAAAGGTTCGGGATACCGAAATTTCGGGATACCGAACCTTTCGGTTCGGTTTCGGTATTAAAAACCCCCGAAACCACATGAAGCATTTCAACATTTTTGGCCTAATCCATTCACAATTTCACATATTCATAATCCATTCAAATTCAATCCATTCAATCCATTCAATCCATTCACTTCATTCAATCCATTCACATATTCATTATCCATTCAAAATTCAATACAATCAATCCATTCAATCCATAATCCATTCAAATTCAATACATTCGATCCATTCAATCCATAATCCCTTCAAAATCAATCCATTCAATCCATAATCCATTCAATCATAACTTTCTCCGAAATAAAGTTCCCAAATACAAATATACAATCCAATCCATTCAATCCATTCACAAATACAAGTTTACAACCCAAATGAAATAAAGTTATCCAAATAAGTTATATTACAAATAAAATAAGTTCCAAATCAAAAAGAAATGATGAGTTAAGATAAGTACCTAAGGTTCAAGTTTCAACCCTTCCTCTCTTTCGGCCCCTTCCCCTAGTAGAAGTAGAAGCTTGAACCCTTCCTCGTGTACTTGTTGTAGAAGTTTGACCTCCCCTTCCACTTGAAGTTGAAAGAGGATGTGGAGGTGGACGTGGTAGCGATGTTGGACGAGGTGGTTGTGGTGTAAGAGAAGGTGGTGGCATTTCCCAATGACTTTGGCCTTGAGTATTAAGTGTACCTACATAAAAGAATAAATAATAGAATATTCATATTAGTTTATGTTTTGAGTGCTAAGATAAGATGTATAATAAAAAAAAATATGAATTGCGTGGGCACTTACGCGATTCCAATTCTTCAAGTTCTTTGTAGAATGTGAGGTCATCTTCCGTTGGTTCCTTGTACAAATTCATTTGTTCACCTCTTAGCCAATCACTAGTACACACTAATGCCTCAACCGTTTTAGGGGTTAAGGAAGCCCTAAAAGGATCCACGATCCTCCCACCAAGTGAAAAAGCATTCTCACTAGCAACGGTGCTACTTGGAAGAGCCAAAACATCCTTAGCAACCTTAGCAAGTATTGGATATATAGAACAATTCAATCTCCACCAATCCAAAAGCTTGAAGTCTTGATTGCGTAGGCTCTCATAGGGATCGTTAAAATACTTATCAACTTCATTTGCTATTTCCCTTTGTTGAGCCGCTTTTCTTTTCTCCATAACCCGCTTTTCCATCCTTGCTTCCACATCATCCCCATAATCCATGTCTCTAAAACCACCACTCACACCACTCACATTTGGAGATGCCTCCACATTCGATGTTTGGGACACTTGGGTTTGAGAGGTAGAAGGCACTTTATAGGCATTGTACAAATCGTTCATTGTCTTTTTAACCACTCTCTTAACCTCCTCTATTTCATCCCATGAATACCCGAGTTCATCTAGATTACACTCCATCATTTGAAATTTGTACCTCGGATCAAGAGCTTGTGCAACAAATATTATAGGGTTAATCTTTTCGAATTCACCCCAATACTTGTCAAACTTGGCTTTCATGGAACTTGCCACATTTTGCAAAGTTGGATTAGAGGCATCTTGGATTTTTTCGGCAATTTCCACTTGCAATGAGATCACCGTCCCCAATATCAAATTTGAAGTAGGATTTTTGGTGGCACTTAGTTTAACGGTGGAATCATAAAATCTTTTAAGGAAATGAGCAAAGCTCATCGCCTTCCTCCAATCCTCTTCCACCGGAGGTCCCACCCGCTTGCACCTTTCGCTCACCCCATTTATCTCTCTAGAAACATCCTCATCAAAATAGGCGATAAATTGGCTACACTCCTCCGCCATTCTAGAGAACACATGCTTGTACTTGAAAGAACTATTAAGCATGGTATAAGTGGCATTCCACCTTGTAGGAACATCATAGGGAACCGTTGACATCTTATCCATTCTCTCTAAAACGGCAAAGTCTCTAAACTTATCCAACCTTGCGGGGGAAGAGTGAATGAACTTCACACAATTTCGTATTCCCTCAATCTCCCTACCAAGCTCTAGCATTCCATCCTTAACAATCAAATTGAGGATGTGACAAGCACACCTCATGTGCAAGTGTGAGCCATCAAGCAAAAGTGTCCCAAGTGATGTAAGCCTCCTCTTCATGTATTCAATTACGGTGTCATTTGAAGTAGCATTATCAACGGTAATGCTAAACACCTTATCAATTCCCCATTCACTCAAACACAATTCTAAACACCTACCTATGTCATCGCCTTTGTGAGAAGTGATCTTCATAAAGCTTATGATCCTCTTGTGCAAATGCCAATCATTGTCCAAAAAATGAGCGGTAACTACCATGTAATTAATTTTTTGGATCGAGGTCCAAGTATCGGTGGTGAGACTTACCCTCACACCACTTAGCACACTCATCATTTTTCCCTTCTCCATTAAAAACAAGTCCCAAACCGCCTCCGCAATCTTCTTCCTATTAGGCATTTTGTACTTAGGATTAAGATCATGGATCCATTCTCGAAAATCTTCTTGATCCACAACCCTAAAAGGCATCTCCGCCTTAATAATCCATTGCACACACTTCAAATCAAGCCTTTTTTGATTGAAGGTGTGAGGGACCATTGTACCACCCATCCTTTCTTGAGTCAACATGGGTTGGGTCGAATCGGGATGCCTATAGAGATTAGAACCCTCACATTTCATTAGGTGATCCCTTATACCCTTTGTCCCATTTCTTCGGGAATCGGCGGGTACCTCCGCTTTGCAAAGATTGCAAATTGCTATTGTCCTTTTAACCCCCGAGGCATCGGTTTTCGTTACCTTAACGGCATCTTGCCACACAATACTCGGCCCCTTCCTCCTATTTGACCCTTTCTTATGTGTTACTTGTTCACATACTTGACTAGAAGTCGGTTGAATCTCTTCTACTTCCCTAACTGTATCACCCTCCCCACTCGGTTCATATTCTTCTTCATCATAATAATCATCCAATTCATCTGTGTTGTCATAGGTAGTGTGTGTACTAGATTGGCTAGAATTCATCCTACATTGAACAAGGGCATACAAATGTTTTATAACTTTACAATAAACATGCTTTACTATAAACTCAAGGTCATCAATGTATGTTTTAGTATAAACATGCTTTACTATAAAATTCCAATTAATTTCATTATGTTGCCATTGACTAACAACATACAGGAAATATAAAGAGAACAAGAAAGACTAACCTGAACCAAATATCGCAGCAAACCAAACAAAGCAAATCTCGCAGCAAACTAACCAAATCTGCCAGCAAACCCCGAACCAAATCTGCCAGCAAACCCCGAACCAAATCTGCCAGCAAACCAACACAAGTATGAATAAACTCTGAAGAAACAAACTCTGGCAGCAAATCAGTGCAGAGCATACACTTAATTTGTATCCTAATTAGGCTAGCTAGCTAGGGATCACATGAAGAAGAATATGTATCCTAAGAAGAAGAATATGAAGAAATTAATTTGTATCTTAATTTGTATCCATCATCTTAATATGTAATGGAAATCACTTCCCTTAATATAGTTCAAGAACACCAATTGTGATATGAAGTGATCCAAAATATGATACATTATGTACCCTTTGTCAATAACATTATCATTTCTATATCAACAAAACTACTGAATGAAGGATTGAAGCATCCGAGTGATTAATTAATCCAGCAAGCATAGTGAAAAAATGCAAGTTTAAGAAACAGTGCATGCGTAGATTAATCCAGCAAGCATATGATGTAACCTTATCTTTGGCAAACATAGAAACATAATTGAATCATACTATTTGGAATGAGTAGATTAATTTATAATGGTTATTTGTGGGAAGGCCTAATGAGTTAAAGCTAACTACATCATATGTATCCACACAATATTTCTATATTTGTATACATTTTTCATGCCATTTACGTCTTATATTTCAGAATAGGCGACAACATTTCACATACATCCTTTCTTCACTCAACCGTTGCTTGAAGGTTTCAATCATAATTTCTTGGTGTCATAATTTCACTCATATAGGGCTAAGCCTAAGAAGAATGGGCAGAAAGTAAAGCAGAGAGTGATTTAAAGCATTCTACACACACAAACAAACGCACAATGCACACACACACACCCTGCATACTGTGCATTTTGCACACACAAACGCACAATGCACAGCAGCACACACACACACCCTGCATACTGCATTCTCTACACACTAACGGCATCTTGCCACACACACACCCTGCATAGTGCATACTGCATTTTGCACACACAAACGCACAATGCACACACACACACCCTGCATACTGCATTCTACACACACAAACGAACCCCATACAGTTATGTCTCCATTTAGCAGAACTAATTCAACTAAAATCTAAACTGAAATTCGATCACAGACGAACCCCACTATGACTTTGCGACACACTAAAGTTTTTAAACTACCTAGTCCTTCATCTTGCGATTATCCAAGAAAATACACTTATAATTTCAGACTTCAATCGTACATTTCGATTTCATTTTTGAAACCAATCACGGTATCATACTCAACAGGAGGAAACCAAAACACACAAATTCTACACAGCACTGAAACCAATCAGTGTATAAGCAATTGAAAATACAAGTGCAAACAATATTAAGCAATTTCCTTCTTTTCCCTTTTTTTTTAATAAGAAACAAAAGCTTGGTGGACAAGAGATCCGCCATCAAGCCAATAAAGAAATCGTCAAAACAAAACCAAACTACAAACAGTCCTTTTTTTATCCTATATCAATCCAACTGATCGGACACCAAAAAAGTAATGAGCAATTATAAGTTAGAACTGACCTCACACCAATCCAAGCAGTCAATGGCCTTCACTTCTAAATATCAAGTTAATATTTCTAACTTATCAGCATAAAATGCTAAGCAACTTCCGTCAATAAAATGAAGTTTTATGGAATCAACAATCAAGTTCTAATCGAATCATTGATTTACCAGAAATCTGAGTTGATATGTCAACTCAACTCTCAAACTAGTTTTTTGGTAAATCAACGACCGACTAGAGTTTACCTCCAACTCTACCAAAACCAAACAAAACAGAAGCACAAGATTTGCAGCCAACAGAAAATGACCCCAAAGCCTGGCTGAAATCAACAGAAGCACAAGATTGAAATCTCGACAGAGGGGAACTCTCCTCAACACTAACATCAAATTTCAAATTCATATCTCATCTAACTACAATGGCACATCAATTCCACATGTTTTTCTGTTTCTCTATTAATTTTTTTTGTTCTTGCTATCTTGTAATGATGTAAATAGGAGGTTGATCAAGAGGCTAAACCCTCAATTCAATTCACAGCACACACGCACACACAGAATTCAATTCACAGCACACCCAATCACAGAATTCAATTCAATTCAATTCAATTCAATTCAATTCAATTCACAGCACAGAACAATCAACAATCACAGCACAGAACAATCACAGGCTTTCAATTCAATTCAATTCACAGCACAGAACAATCACATAATTCAATTCACAGCACAAAATTAAATTCAATTAAATTCACTTGCTGGCTAAAACCCCCATCCCTAACTGAAACCCTAAATCCCCCAAAATTAAATTGAGGAGGTCGAGAGAGGAGAAGAACTTACCAGTCTGGGAATGGATGGGATCGATTCGATCGAATGGCTGGGTAGTTCGATCGGTATTTTTTGTCAATTGAGGAGGTTGTCGAGAGCTGGGAGGAGAGGAGGAGATTAGGAGAGGAGAGAGCTGGCTGGGTGGGTTCGATCGGAATGTTGAATGTTCTCAGAGGAATGTTTTGTTCAATCGAAGGGGGATGGAATGGATGGAATGATGGAATGGAATGATGGATAGGTTCGAATTAGATCGGTATTTTCGATAAATGAGAATCGAATTGCTGATCATTCGGTTCGGTTCGGTATTACCGAATACACGGTAATATGGTCCCGAACCCCGTACCGAAATTTCGGTATTTTTTCAGTATCGGGGACCGAACCATTCGGGATATTTCGGTTTCGGGTTTTTCGGTATTCGGTTCGGTATTTTTCGGTTCGGTTTCGGTATTTCGGTACAAAATTCCCAGCCCTAAATGCTTTCATGATTTTTGCCACAAGGTTCAAGAGATCGAGAAGCAAAATGAGAAGCTTGATAAGCTTTTGAAAAAGCTTCAGGTATTTATGCTTTCCAATATGTTTTCCTTACCTTGCCAGCACCATGAAGGTTTTTTTTGTTAGTCTCAGCTGTCATAGTTCCTAATTGGTTGGGTTCTATTGTCTGAAATGTATGAACTTATTACTCTTAACTTGGTCTCATTTAGTGTTGCGCTAATGAATTCAACCGTTAATTTTAATTGAGAGTGAATTTACTTATCCAAGAAGCTCAAAGACTTGAGTCTTGTCTTTTTGGTTTGGTAATGTTGTCGTCTTTGTAATTATATCTGTGATGCCAATATGTGGTGATATCATTAATGCACTTCTAGTTACATATCGTCGTCATCAATTTGAGAATTTTAGCTATAAGGTTATGAACAAGTATAATTGTAACTAAACATAGCAGATAAACGTCATACTGCAGTGTAGGTAACATAGAATTGTATAGCAAATGGTCTGAGTTCAATGAAATGTAATCTCAAACTTGTTTAATTATTTTGATAATCGCGTGAATCTTTCATGCTTATATTCGTATTTTCTATTATGTAGGCATATATAGTACAGTATTTTCCCTGTTTGTAGGAATGCTATTAGAATTATGGTTTCTGAAAATTTTCTGTTTATTTGAGGGTTTAGGTATTCTATTCAAATGACGTAATTTTTCCTTCATTTCAAAGGGGCAACAGTTGAGTGATGTTTGACATACATCAGTCAATTTAGCCCATACAAGATTTAAGTGTCTAATTAGGGTTCTTATTAGAGATTTGGATTGGTTTTTATATTTGGATGGTCTTTGCTGCTATATTTTTTTATCATGCTGGTGTAATTCATTTTTTTTCCGGTTACTGTGTAATTCAAATTTCACTAGAGAACTCTTAGTTTGAAATTTGTTCAGTTACTTTGTTATACAATACTGTGGTTCTAGCATGTTTTGTGTGAGATTGAAGTCTTTTCTTCCAATTGCGAGATTATTCAACCTGAGACCCCCCATCTCATGTTTTCATCACTTAGCTGGACGCCTCTAATTAGTATGAGGCACTTATTTCAATCTGTAGTAGTAGTTAATGTCATTTTACTTTTTCCCTTGTCATGTATTTTCATCTTCCCAATAGCCTCTAATTCGTTTCATTGATCATGCTGCTTAGAAACTACAAATACCTTCGTCTGTGGTTGGTGGAGGTTCTTGGGTTGCATTTCGTTTTCCTGTTATTACATGATATATATATATATATATATATTATATATATATATGTATATTGAATTTAATTGGAATGCATCTCTAACCAATAATGCTTTGCTATGTTGGAACGTGAAAATACATGACATCATGTTGATCATTTGAAATGTCACCGATGAGTGTAAGTAAGTCATTATGGAGGTTAGAGCCTCCACTAATTGCTAGGGGCTAGAGGCTTTAAGCCTTTAAGGTTACGTAAAAACTCCTAATAAAGAAGGTGGTCATATGGCTTCAAATGATCTTGGGTCTCCACCTATTGCCTATTGGTTTTGGGTTGGATACTCATGTTGATAGTCTCTAATTGTAACCACATGCACGACAGGAGATATATTCATTGTTCGATTTGCGTAGAACTGATTCTATGAATAGTTCTACTGCAAAACTAATTCCTATTTTTCATTGCAGGCTTCTTTCATGCCAGTTCTTGTGATGGCTGCTAGAATATGCCCAGAGGGAGTGGAAGCAATGCTTGTCGCAACCCTCATGTCCATATCAAATGCAGGGAGTCTTTTTGGGGGGCTGATGGGTGTTGGTCTTACCCAACTCTTGGGTGTAACAATGAACCAATATGGTTTTTAATTTGACATATATGCAATCGTTTGAAGAAGTCTAAGTCTCATGTTAGTAAGTTGTATTTATAGGTGTTATGAAATACGTAGTTTATCATAAAATTTTGTAACAAGTTACTATTATCAATTGAATATAATTTATTTATTTTTCAATTGAATATTTTGTACGTATATTTCTTTATATAATATAATTTATTTTTCTACATTGTTTATTATATTTTATTGTCTTTTAAATATCAATTAATTTATTTAAAAAAATTTAAAAATAATTAAAAAATAAATATTTTGGGCGACGAAATAAATTTTGTCGCCTAAACCTTTGGGCGACGAATGTATTTCCTTCGTCGCCCAAAGGTTTGGTCGACGGACTTCCAGCGACGAATTTTGGGCGACGAATTTTGGGCGCCCAAAAGTTTAGGCGACGAAATATGACTTTGGGCGACGAATTTTTTTTTGTCGCCCAAGTACCTTTTTGTACTAGTGGTGGTTGATGATAAGCAGCAGTGAGATCGTCAAAGAATGCTTTACAACCAATGACTTGAGCGTAAATTCCCGCCCCAGCCTCGTGGTTGCCGACCACATTGGCTGTAACTACGCCATGCTTGGATTTGCACCTTCTGGACCCTATTGGCGAGAACTGCGAAAGATTGCCAACTTGGAGTTGCTCTCGCACCGGAAAATGCTTGAACACATTCGAGTCTCTGAAATGACCACTTTCTTGAAAGAACTGTACAAAACTTGGAGTACAAGGCAAAAGGAGAGCTCGGACAACGGAGTGCTGGTGGAGATGAAGCAATGGTTTGGGGACATGGCGCTGAACGTTATTCTTAGAATGGTGGTCGGAAAGCGGTATTCAGTTGCTGCCAACGAGGAGGAGAAGAAAGAGACTCGCCGGGTTCAGAACGCATTGAGGGGATTTTTTCATTATATGGGGATGTTTGTGGTAGCTGACGCGGTTCCTTATCATCGGTGGTTGGATTTGGGTGGCCATGAGAAGGCAATGAAGAAAACGAGAAAAGAATTGGACGCCATTGTTGGAGAGTGGGTTGAAGAGCATAAGCAGAGGAGAACAAAAGGCGACGCAAAAGGAGATCAGGACTTTATAGACGCGATGCTTTCTGTGCTTAACGGTGAAGACCTTGGCGGTTTTGATGCTGATACAATCAACAAAGCCACAACCTTGGTAAATATACATTTATTTTTTAGTGCAACTAGGTATATATGTTTCTGTAGGGCTTGAGTTGGAGGGAAAACGATTACGATTTTATTTATACTTTTCACTACTTCACCTAATGGTCTGGAAAAAAAAAGGATAAGGCAATTGCTAAAATTAATTAATCAGTAGATTTGGCCACTTGGGTTGTGGTTTCATATATTTCTTGAATATTCCCACCTCATAGATATGTAGTGAACATATCATGAAGCCACATCGTGTAATTTTAGAATTATGATACATTTTTTCATCCATTCATGAAACATGGCTAAAAATCACTAGATCAGGAAATTGTGGATGAGGAATTGAGGATTATGTTTGTATCTAGAATAGTTGTTGTGTTACAAATATAAAAAGATAAAAATACAGATAGGGTACGTAATAATGATGATAATGGTATGCTGATTTTCAATTGATGGCTTGCATATTTACATACGAGGGAATTTTTTTAGTATGCTTCGAGGTATAGGATATCCTATACACTAAAGAATATACCATATACTTCAGTGTCTGCCATGTACATTAATTTGTCAACTCATGTCATGTGTATTTAGTAGTGGACAATACTATCGGCCACAATAAGGTCCACTTACTTGTTCAACTAGTTGTGATAAATTCTTTTCATTTTACACGTGTCATAATTGAAATTATTTATTTATTTAATCATCATTTAAAGATTATTTATGCAATAAATATATATATATATATATATATATATATATATATATATATAAAAGATCTAGAAACACACATTTTGACAAACATTTTTGTGGGATCCATTCTGTAATATATTTCAACGATCCAATCATCTATCTTTTATGTCTTACCTCAAATATCATGTCTACCAAAAATCACCCAAATTCAAAACCATATAATTGTCCAAATCCAAAACTATATAATTGTTGGATTAAACTTAGTGTTTCTTTGTAGAATCGTATTCGTCTATTTTATTCACTACAAATGAATATATTAATGGTTTTGAAATTTGTCTAATTTTTTGCAAGAATGATCTATGAATGATGTACTAAAATATAAACGGTTTGGATCGTTGAAATACATTACAGAGTGGGCTTCACAAAAATATGTGTACCCATATCCTAACCGTGTATATATATACACACACACATATATATATATATATATTTATATATATATATATATATATATTCATATATATCAAACAGAACCGTCAATTTGTTTTATATTCTAATCAAGTAACCAAATTTTGCTTTGGAAGAATATAATTGCAGGAGGTAGCGATACCACCATGGTAATATTGAAATGGGCAATAGCACTATTGTTGAACAACCCTCACGTGCTGAAAAGAGCTCAAAACGAACTGGACACCGAAATAGGCAGACAGAGTTGTGAGTGAGTCAGACATAAGCAAATTGGTGTACATCCAAGCCATAGTAAAGGAGACGTTACGTATGTACCCAGCAGCCCCATTATCCGGAGCACGTGAGTTCACTCAGGATTGCACCATAGCTGGCTACCATGTCCCAAAGGGCACTCGGCTGATCACAAACCTCTGGAAGCTCCAAACCGACCCGAAAATATGGCATGAGCCATTCGAGTTCAACCCGGAGAGGTTTCTTACCACCCACAAGAATGTTGACATGAAGGGTCAACATTTTGAGTTAATTCCATTTGGAAGTGGTGGAAGAACATGCCCTGGTTTGGCACTTGGCCTTCTAATGGTGCAATTTACATTGGCTAGTTTTCTGCATGCCTTTGAAATCTCCAAGCCCTCTAATAAACCAATTGATATGACTGAAAGCAGTGGACTGACCAACGTCAAGGTGACCCCTCTTAAAGTTCTCATTAAAACTCGTTTGTCCTTTGAGCTTTACGGAAAAAAGAAAAAAAATACACACATACATACATATATATATATATATATCAATAAAATTATTTGGATATATAAAATTGGCACACTTGTTGACACATTCTTTAATATAGGTGAGTCCTACAATTGTTTGTGGGTCCCACCTACATAAGTGTGTGTGTTAGCAAGTGTGCCAATTTTATATGTCCAAAAAAAATATACATATGTATATATATCAATAAAATTATTTAAACATGTAAAATTGGCACACTTATTAACACATTCTTTAATATAGGTGAGCCCTACAATTGTTTGTGGGTCTCACATGTATAAGTGCGTGTGTTAGCAAATGTGTCGGTTTTGAATGGCCAAATAACGTCACCCATATATTATATATGTCAATATAAATAATGTTATGTATTTGATATACATGATAGATTTTTGGTGTCATTGGTTGTATATAACTGTGTGTCCAAATAACATGCACCAATAATGGATTTTTCCATTTAAGACAACACTAAAGTAACAATATTGTTATTGTCACTCTCGTGGATAACGAGTTTGATAATAATTATTATGAATTGCTCATTATATCTTAGTCCAAATCTTTTTTAATGCAAATATCGCTGTATAAAAAATAAAAAATAAAAAATAGTAACTTTAGGACGTTCGAAAATATCACAAATAAATGACACCTTAGCTGACTAATGTGTGTAAGAAAATCAAGCACAGCCTTAGATCTAGCCAACGTATTTTATGTAGAGAGCGAAGTCTTTGTTTCCAAAATATTGCCTATCATCCAAATCCATTAAATCAACCAAACTGTCTGCCATGGTTCTCTCTTCCATATCTTCCCTCTTCCACAAGTACCAATTTTGTCTTCCTAGTACTGTCCTTCTCTCTACTATGGAAATCAGAATATCTCCACAGAAAGAGAGTATATAAGAAAAGGGCATCCCCAGAAGCAACCGGCGCATGGCCCTTAATAGGGCACCTTCCTCTCTTAGGAGGGCCTCACTGGATATCGTTTCAATTGATGTTGAAATTTCTACATTTTGGATTATTCTCCGGTTAAATTTTTGGAGTTTTTCTGTGTTTGTTTAGATGGTGGATGTTGGGTTGTTT